>CM060413.1:196777118-197977118 GCA_030545235.1 Helianthus tuberosus
TCAACAATTGGAATCGAATTTCAGAAATCAACAAGCTAGTATTCAAAACGTTGAAAAACAATTAAATCAACTAGCTCAAAATTTCTCCGAGAGACCACAAGGCGCATTACCCAGTAATACCGAACCAAACCCAAAGGCACAAGTCCATCTCATCACATTACGAAATCGAACCGTGGGTCCCGAGGATGCTCCATTGCCGCCAAATGGAAGAAGTCATTCTGGCCAACCTGTAACTCCTCCTGCGCCAGAAAAGGCTTCTACACCGAATCAAGAGCCCACCAAGAATCCTCCAATCCCGTACCCCGGTAGGTTAATTCGTCAAAAGACCGATGAGCAATTCGCAAAGTTCGAAAGTTTACTAAAACAATTGCATGTTAATATTCCTTTTATTGAGGTCCTAACCCAAATGCCTAAATATGCAAAATTCATGAGGGATTTCCTCACTCACAAAAAGAAAATTGAATCGTTGCAATTAGTTAACCTAGGCGAAGAATGCTCAGCTCTAGTACTCAACAAACTTCCACAAAAGAAAATCGACCCCGGGAGCTTCACAATCCCTTGTTCGATTGGGAAGTCCCCCGTCCGAAATGCTTTAGCCGATCTTGGGGCTAGCATCAACCTCATGCCCACCTCAATGTTCAAGCGACTCGGCCTAGGAGCAACAAGCCCTACAAAGATGAGCATACAACTCGCCGACAGGTCCGTCAAGTTCCCACATGGGGTCGTCGAAAATTTGCTAGTCAAGGTCGACAAATTCGTTTTTCCAACCGACTTTGTTATCCTAGACATGGAGGAAGACACCGAGGTCCCCCTCATCCTCGGGAGACCATTCTTAGCCACCGCTTAAGCAGTGGTGGATATGAATGACGGAACTCTAACATTGAAGTTTGGGGATGAGGAAGTGAAATTTGAATGTGGAAAGAGAGTAGAGGAAGAAGATCCGGTCAACTACATGAAGGTCATAGACTCAAGCTTGGATGACGCTCTCCGACGGTGTAACATGGGATGCAACACATCCCACTTGGGTAACATATGACCAGGCATTGGGTCTAGCCAAGGACCCTTATAAACGTGGCGCACCATGGAGGCATTCCACGGAACTATCCTTAGTTTAATTTAGATTAGTTTTTATGTTTTCTAGTTAGTTTAATTTTCAGGAATAAAACACACTCATGGTGGTAAAGGATGAAAAGGGGAACGAGAAAAATGATCCCATGCACAAGAACGAGGCAACCCGACAATTTTCTCCCTTTCAGAAGGTTCAACACGGGCCGTGCCCAACCAACACGGCCCCGTGTCGGACCACCTGCAGAAAACGCCCAGTACAGGTAACTGGACACGGGCCGTGTTCACCCAACACGCCCCCGTGTCCAGACTTCTGTTCCTCTTATTTCAATTTTGTTACTGGCACTTGAACACGGGGTCGTGCCCGGATAACACGGGGCCGTGTTCAGTGCCCAGTAACACAAATTTTTGCTTTTTAAACACTATTTTACACATCTAATCAACCTAAAAATTTATTTTTGGGACACATTGAGGACAATGTGTAATTTAAGTGTGGGGGGGATGCTAAAACCTTGAATTTTGCAAGTCCTAAATACAAGCCTTACACAAAACTCTATTGGAACCGCTAATCACCCCAAATTTTTTCAAAAATTTCATTTTTTTTACTTGTCTAGGTTTAACTCGGGAAATTCAAGCTCTCAAAAAGGTTATATTTTTACAAATTTACAACCGATAGCGTAGTGATAAAAAGAACCAACATAAGAAAATTATGAAAAGGCATGACAAACTTATTTAAAATTTGATTATATATACTTGATCACATAAAAACCCATTCCCACAAAAGTGAGTTTTGAGCCTTTATTGAGCACACAATTTCATATCATTTGACTAAATGCTCATTTTTCGTTTCTTGTGTGAATAGCCGCTTGGTTCTTACGACTCTAGAACTTGTCATGACAATACATTCCCGGTCCTTATCAACTTAAACCCGAGTAAGTAAATGATAGAGGCATTAGGACTAACCCTTTTTCATTTCTACACCATTATTTTTCTTTTTCTTTTACCACCTACCCAAAAAAATCCCCCTAGTTAGCCCCTTTGAGCCTAAACCTTTTCGTTTCATCACCCAAAACAAAAAACCCTTTCACCCACCAAAACCTTTTTCATTTTTAACCCTTTATTTTAGTAACAAGTTCGGTTCTTCGAAAAAAAAAATGAAGCAAAAAGAAAATAAACAAACAAAGTAATAAAAAATAACTTTGTTTGAATAAAAGCTTCATCAAAAAAAAAAAATAATAAAAAGTTGCAAAAATACGAAAACCGACACTTGTTACGCTTTTAGCCCTTTTTCTACTAACCACTAACCCAACCACCTACCTTTAACCCTAGCCAACCCTTAACCCACAAAGTCCTCTTGATATCTACAAAGGTATAAAAGTTAAAAAGGAGGAGGATTGATTTCTTGGCAAGCCTATGGTAGGAATAAGTTCCATGCCGCTCTCGAGTGATTCACTAAAAATACACTTTCGGCCGAGTGTGAGTGATTTCCCCGTGAGGTATGTGAACTTGTATATAAATAAAATTTTAAAAAGGCATGTTATGCCCAAATAAGTAATTTCTTTTATGAACAGTTCTAAATAAATCATTACGAATAGGAGTGTAAATAAATAAAAATAAAACCCAAAAAGATCTTGGAAATCCCGACACTCTATGACAAGCCCAAAAACCTTCTCTTCTACTTATTCCATTTGGGAGTGTAAGCCAAATATTAAAGAGTTTTGCTTGAGGACAAGCAAAAGTTCAAGTGTGGGGGTATTTGATGTGTGTAAAATGCAACATATAAATTACATCAAATGAGGCATAAAACTAACCTTTTTTTAGTACTAATATTGGAAAAAGAGTGTTTTTGTCTTCCTTTTGTATTTTCAGGATTAAATGAGCTCAAAAACGCAAAAGAAGCAAAAAGACAGCTAAATCCAACATAAATACAAGAAAATGAACATTAGTGGATTGCCCGAACCCTCAACGGCACCTTCCAAAGCAAAATAGAGAAAACAGAAGGCTGAACACGCACCGTGCTCAGCCAGCACGGGGCCGTGCCCAAGAAGCAGCAGAAAAGACAAACCTATAGAAGCTTCTATTGCCCACCACGGGCCGTGCTCAGCGGACACGGGGGCGTGCCGAAAGTACTGCAGGCGCATTAATTGTAATTGCGAATTACAATTAATGAAGAGAGAGAGTGTCAGACGGGCACGGGGCCGTGCCCAGCGAACACGGGGCCGTGCCCAGGCCTCTGTTCAGCCTATAAATAGGAGTGCTTGGTTTCATTGCAACTCATCCCTTGGCACACCACCTCTCTCACACTTCATCCACCACCCACCACCATCACAACACCATCATCCACCACCATCATCCATTGTCCATCATAGAGTGTGTGAGTCGTCTCGGGATCCAAGATTGATCGTAAGAGTTCTTGACAATCAAGGCCATGTTTGCCTAAGTCTCTTACATCACTTGGTGAAGACAAAGTGTCTAGTATAATACTTTTTATTTCTAATCTTTTGCACTTTTTATTTGGTTTTGTATTAATGACTTTAATAACTAGTTACTTATGTTGAAGGTGATCTTTCCTTATCGTTTGTCCGTGGTGTCTTGGCATTATTTTACTGTCTATATAAAATAAAGGATTTTCACCATTCATATCTCCACGGTCTATATGGAGGTATGTTGGCTACCTGGTAGGGGGTTAAGGGAACGGTTTGGTAAAGGTCTTGCCATTGTTCAGCGTTTAGAGGTCCTGCAATGGACCTGGGTCAAATTTAGTAGGACCTCCTTCAATACTTCGCGGTATTGGATGGCGGGGGTCCAAACTCTTTGATCCCCTCATAAGTTAACTACTATTAATACTATAACCCGGCTATTTAGGACTGTATCCCTGCTGACTCAGACTACTTAGTCGAGGGTAACGTCACCGCCAAAAGCGGGGCCTACCACAATACTGCATTAATAACTTAATTCATTATCTTCCAATAATCCACCCCTTTAGGATTGTATCCCTGCTGACTCAAACTACTGGGGTGAGGGTAACGTCACCTTCAAAAGAGGGGCCTACTACAATAACTAAGATAATCTCTTAATTATGTGCAAAAGTGCGGAAATAATCAAAGGTTATACTAGATACGAGTCGGAACCAAGTGATTCATCTTGTCTATCTGTTTTTATTTTATTTTTATTTTCAGCATTTTAGTTAGTTTTTATTTTTCTTAGTTTAAAACATTTTTCTAAACTTTTATTTTTGGTTAGACGTTGAGGATAAACCGGTATTAAAAGCTCTTGTGTCCTTGGACGACCTCGGTATCTTACCAACGCTATACTACACTCAACGATGGGTGCACTTGCCCATATGTGTGTTTAGTGTTAGTGAAATATCGTGTTTTATAAATTTAAAACTTGGCTAAAATAAGTGTTAAAAAGGGCTTAAAATATACACCTAAAATATACGACACTTTCACGCACATCAGGTATGTATAGTAGTCAACTTAGATGACATCATCCGTCCAGACGCACTTGAATGGAGGTTCGTCTTCGGAGGTTCTTGATGTTGGACGAACATTATTTGGATGTACGTTCAAGTGGAGTCTTGTTCGTCCTGGGAATCATGTCCGGCCTCGGACATGTATCTTCAAGTCCCCCAGTTTGGTAAGTATTTGTAAAAACTTAGCAAACTATTATTTCAAGTTTTTTGTCCTATTCGGATGAGGTGTCATCACGAGAGTGGTCTGAGTCGATGACGTGGTGTGATTTGAATGGTGATGACGTGGCGTGGGTGACTTTCGCGATTTGACGGTTGGTCACCTACCTGTGACGGTAGCAATTCCTTGTGTTTGGAATTCGTGGGAGGTGACGGTTGATGTGACTACCCCGCAACCGACTCAAACCCTTATAAAATCACTTTTTACCATTTCATTTTTACCTTTCTCTCATCTTTTCCTTCTCTGCTGTTACCCTCTTCTTTTCGACTCTCTTCTTCCTCCTTAAGGTGCGTCCATTTCTTTTACTTAAGTTTCTTCTCTTTTTATTTATGAAATGGCTCCTGGTAAGGAGAATCTGGCGGAGAGTGTGAGTGTGCTTACCCAACGTCAGTTGGATAAGTTCGTTAGAGATTATAGGATTCCTCTGGATCTTCATCCAGTTCTTCCCTCCGAAAGGGAATCAATATATCCGTTCCGTTGAGGGAAGTTTCCCTTTTATACTCGCGTCTGTAATTTCGCGAATTATAGGGTTCCTTTTTCTCGCTTCTTGATCAGGGTTTTACAGTATTTTAGGGTCCACATCTGTCAAGTTAACCCCTTCGGCCTTAGCCGAATTAACCATTTTGAGATTTCTTGCCGAGCATTAGATCGGAAGCCGGACCTGAACGTTTTTCGTTATTTTTACGAGTTCATAACGGCCGGAGATTGGTATACATTTCCTCATCGAAAGAATGTCCCTTCCCCCTCCTCTGGCGAGCGGTCTAGCCTGAAGAATTGGAAAGACAATTTTTTCTGGTTAGATGACCGCTGCCTACCGGAGGATATGAGGTGGCGTTTCAAAGATCAGACGATGTCCTTTGATGAAGACTTTGTTTATGATGAAAATTTTGTCCGTGCCCTGATTGATCATAAATCCCTCATTCGTCCCCTTCCTGAGCATTTCCTTTGGTTAGGTCGCGTCAGTTTTTCCTGGGCCCGAGGGGATAACGAATGGCCGATTATTAGCCGAAAGAGTGATCGTAAGTTTCGGCCCTTTTCGTCCCCTTCGGTACCATTACTTGTTTATTTTACTAACTTTCATTTTGCTTTGGGGATGCAGGTACCACAATGTCTCTTCTTGATGCTTTAAAAGTTCCGAGCATGGATGTTTTTTGATTTTGACTTTGGAGAACAAGGTGAGGAGGAGGTTCCTTTTATGAAACAAGTGGCATCTTCGGCTCTGCCAATTCGTCCGGAGGTAACTCAGAACGTGATCGAGCCTTCTATTGCAGAAGCAACCTCTTCTATTCCTCAAGATGTGCCTGAACAAATTGCTGCTGAAGCTACTTCTTCCCTTCCATTATCTTTAAAGGATGCTGAGGGTTCGTCCGGATCACGAACTGGTAAGAAATCTTTACTTGATGATGTGGATAGTGATCCGGAGTTTCGCAATCTGGACGAGGCTTTACAATATCGACCTTCTTCTCTAAAAAACAAGGGTGCTACGTCGGGTACGGATCTATCGGGGGTTGTTCTAAAGGCTCGCTCTCGTAAGAGGAAAAATGAGCCGGTTCAAATTCGTGCTACCGACCCTCTTCCTTTGCCTCAGTCGAAGAAATCAAGGAAAAGTTCTCATTCCGAAGGTAATGTGATGGCTGAACTGGATGAACATCTTACCGGTGGTAAGTTTTCTAGGGAAGAAGCCGCATTGGCTCGTAACAAACCAACTCCTGTCTATTTAGGTGGCTTTGTACCTGATAGCGAGGTTGAGAGCATGGAAGTGGAGAATCCGGCGGTTACGGATAAGGGAAAAACTCATGGTGAGCCAAAGGTGGTGACTTTTTCAGGTACGCACTTGGGCTCATCCTTGGGTCCGGACTGTTTTGCAGATGATGAGGAAGATCAAGTGTCCTCTCTTCCCTCATCTTGGTTCGGACCTGAGTTGATGTCCTTTTTTCGATATGCAGATTTGTTTTCGGATGATATGGATATCGACCCAGCGACTGCCGAAGAAAAGTTCGTTCCTGACTGGGACATCCGGAACAAAGACTCGGTGATGGATACTTTGGTTGCCAGGACCATGCTCTTTAATATTAACACTTCGATAGATCATGCAAGGAGTCGGAAGATGAAGAACCCGGACTTAGGGGCCGCGGTTTTGACCAATCAAGCCCAATCGAATATCTTCGTAACGGAGCTATATCGTCGGTGGGTGGAGGCGGAGTCGGTAAAGGAGGATTTAGAGAAGGAAGCTCGTTCTCTGAAGCGTAAAGTTCAAAGGAGTCCGGAGGCGGCGAAGAAAATAGCTCAATTGACCCAAGACCTTCAATCTCAGCAAGAAAAGGTTAACTCTTTGATTGCCCAAAATCAATCGTCCCAGGCTGCCGCTGCCGCTGCTGCGGAGGACAGGGATAAGATTTCTTCGGAGCTTTCGACTTTCTCTGAATCGATGAGGCGGAAGGACGAAGAGCACAAGGTTGTTTTGTCGAAGATGGAGGATTCTCTTAATAAGGCGCGTCTTGCTTATGAGAGCATGATGGCCGGTACGTCTTCTTTCTGGTTTAATTTGTTTCTTAGTTCTTCTGTTTTTCTAACACTTTTTTCAGAACGGGACGCGCTTAAATCAGGCGAAGCTGATTTGAAGGAACTCATAGAGGAGATGAAAGGGCGCGAGGAAGAAATGGGGGCGGAGAATGTTTCTTTGAAAGCCAAAGTGGAAGATCTTCAGGAGACGAAGATTTGGATGCTTTCAGAAGGAGCTCAGCTTTTGGCTAAGAACATCCACAAGGGTCCGGAGATGACTGCCGCAGTGGCTGGAATTAATAATGCAATGAGTGCGGTGGGCATCAACTCAGGTGTACATGCTGGGTACGTACATGCTTTGCAGAAGAAGACCGCTTATAAAGATGTTCCAGTTCTGAATCGCAATGCTACGGAGGAGCTGAAGGCGGCCGTGACCTGCTTCGATACTCTTAAATTTCCGGTGATAGAAGATCTGCCGAAGCTTGCCAACGCGCCTCTCTCTGAAATCAAGAAGGCCCTTCGTTTTGCAAGTGAATGACTTTTCGGAGAAGGTGGACATGCCTGGCCTCTTGGGGTATGCACCTTGGAAGTTTTAAAATTGTTTTAGTTATTTTTGTAAGGTGGACATGTCCGGCAGCTTGGGGCATGCACCTTATGTGGGATGAATGTAATGATGCTTTTTCCGATGTTTGAACAATTATCCTTTGTAAATAACAATGTAACTTCCGGTTTATATAAGTCCGGTTAGTTTTTTTGATGTAAACACTTGCTTATTCATGCGTCCATGTTATGTGTTTTGCATTTCTTACTTTTCTAGAACGTTCATTTTAAAACACGGATCCGATTTGTCTTGATTTTGTTAGGATAATAATTTTTTTTATGAAGGAAAAGTACAGACAAGACCAGTTCGTCTTTCCTTTTAGGGTTAGCATCCCTAGTTCGGCCGAAAATTATACTTGTTGCAACGTTGTTAAAGATAGAAAATTTCATTCTATTTTCTTTTCCGGAGTTTTATGTTTCTCCGATTGACATAGTAAAAACATTTCATGCAATCCGTGGGTAAGACCCTCCACGGTTTTTGGAATTTATAATTCGTTTGGTGCGGGTATATCCATCCGCGTTACATGGAAATAAAAAGAGTGACGGTGGCCGTAGCTCCGTATTACATAGTCTTATTAAAAATAAGAAACTTTTCAAAGAAAACATTTCTTCAGGTGAACCCCATTCCAGGTGCGTGGTATGATGGTTCCGTCTATTTTCTTGAGTGTGTATGCACCGTCTCTTCCCGCAGTGTTAATCAGGTAAGGACCTTCCCACTTTGGTGCCATTTTTCCGGAGCCTTCAACCAAACTCGCTTCGTTACTCGGCATGACGTAGTCCCCGACTTTGAACCGAACCTCCTTCACCTTTGAGTTATAATGCTTTTCTAACTCTTGTTTATATTTCGCCTCTCGGATTGCCGCAAGCTCTCTCCTTTCTTCGGCTAAATCCAGGTTTAGAAGGAGTTCTTGTTCGTTTTCTTCTTGACTCAGCTGCATGCGGGGAGTGGGGATCCCTACTTCAGCGGGGATAACAGCTTCGGTACCATATGTTAGGCTGAAGGGAGTTTCCCTATTGCTCGTTTTCGGCATCGTCCGATGTGCCCATAGAACGTGTGGGAGTTCGTCCGCCCATGAGACTCCTTCCCTCCCCAAGCGTTTCTTGATGCCCTCCACAATGCTGCGGTTGGCTCTTTCTACTTGTCCGTTAGCTTGGGGATGGGAAACCGAAGCGAAGCTTTGTTCGATACACATTCTCTCACACCATGTCTTGAATGGTTTCTCAGCGAACTGTTTTCCGTTGTCACTGACTATGCACATCGGCATTCCATATCTGCACACTATGTTCTCCCAGGCAAACCTCAGCACTTGCTCCCCAGTGATGGTCCGGAGGGGTTTGGCTTCAACCCATTTTGTGAAATAATCAATGGCTACTAACAAGAATCTTGCTCCTCCAGTGGAGGCCGGGAAAGGACCAACAATATCAATCCCCCATTTCTGGAAAGGCCATGCTGATGTTACCGGAACGAGGTTGTTCTTGGCTCGATGGCTAACGGGAGCGTGGCGTTGGCAGTCTTCACATGATTGCAATTCGTTCACCGCACTCTGGTGCATACCTGGCCAAAAATATCCGGCATTCATTACTTTGGCTATAACCATCCTTGGTCCGGCATGAATGCCGCATATCCCCCAGTGGATTTCTCGTATGACATAGCTGGCTTCTTCTGGCGTTAAGCATTTTAAGAGCGGACCTAAAAAGGTCTTTCGGTAAAGTTGCCCGTTGTGGATCTGATATTGCAGCGCTTTGACCTTTAATTTCCGAGCCTGAGCTTTGTCTTCTGGGAGTTTTCCTTCTTTCAAATAATCCACGATCGGAGTCATCCAAGATTTTTCGGTTACAGAAACTGACATGACCAACTCCGTCTGCTGGATGGCCGGGGCTTGCAAGGTTTCAACTAAGACTTCTTTGGATAGATGACAGAATGCTACGGATGCAAGTTTACTCAAGGCATCGGCCTTTTTGTTTTTACTCCGCGGAATGTGTATTATCTTGCAAGAATCAAAAGAGGAGATTAAACTATTCACTTGCTGGAGATACTGAACCATGTTGTCTTCTCGGGCTTCGTATTCTCCGCTGACTTGGTTTGCTACCAGCAATGAATCAACATGAGCTAACACGGAGGTTGCTCCGGCTTTGGCTGCGGTTTGGAGACCTGCAAGGAGAGCCTCGTATTCTGCTTCATTGTTTGACGTTTTAAATTCGAACCGTAAAGCATAAGTGTACTCTATCCCTTCTGGATCTATAAGGATTAGCCCTGCTCCTGATCCTTCTTTACTGGAAGCTCCATCCGTATATAAATTCCATACCCTTGGTAGGGCGGATTTTTCTTTGGTGCTTTCCCCGGTTGGAACCTCCGTAAGGAAATCTGCCACCGCCTGACCTTTCACCGGTCCTCTGGTACGATAGGTAATGTCGAAAGCGCTAAGCTCAATTGCCCATTTCGTGAGACGTCCGGAGATCTCCGGCTTTCTAAGAATTTGTTGGATCTGGAGGTCAGTTTGTACCTCTATGTTGAAAGCTTGGAAGTATCTTCGGAGGCGTCTAGAGGCGTGTACCAAAGCGAGTGCCAACTTTTCGATCATTGGATACCGGGTTTCGTAATCTTTCAGGATACGGCTTACGTAGTACACCGGGATTTGTGCTTGATTCCGATGTACTACAAGCACTACGCTTATGGCAAAATGAGACGCGGAGAGATATACTGTGACAGTTTCTCCGGTGATAGGAGCGGTTAAGGTGGGCAGGGATCCAAGACAAACTTTCAGCTCCTGAAATGCCGAATCGGCTTCCGGTGTCCATTCTATTTGACCTTTTCCGGTTCGTTTTTTTAAGACATTCATGAAAGGAATAGAACGATCTGCCTCCTTTGAGACGAAACGATGGAGAGCAACGAGCTTCCCGTTCAGCGACTGAATTTCTTTGACAGTTTTAGGGGGTTGCATGGAGACTACCGCTCTGATTTTGTCTGGATGTGCCTTGATTCCGGACTGAGTTATCCATACACCGAGAAACTTCCCCTCTTCTAGGCCGAAAGAGCATTTTTTGGGATTGAGTTTAAGATTGATACTCCGAAGCCTGGTGAAGGTTTCGAGAATATCATCAATCATATTGTCTTCGGCCTGGCTTTTTATGACCAGGTCGTCTACGTAGATTTCCAAATTTCTTCCGATCTGATCCCTGAACGCTTTATCCATCAACCTTTGATACGTGGCTCCGGCGTTTTTCAACCCAAACGACATTTTGGTATAACAATAAAGCCCTTCATTGGTTACGAATGCTGTCTTATCCTCATCTTCCGAGGCCATCTGTATCTGATGATAGCCTTTGTATGCATCCAAGAAGCATTTAAGGCGGAAGCTGGATAGGGAATCAATCTTTAGGTCGATCTCTGGCAGGGGATAACAATCTTTCGGACATGCATTGTTTAGATCGGAAAAATCCACGCACATTCTCCAGGTTTTATCTTTCTTGGTTACCATTACTGGGTTAGAAACCCAGGTCTGGTAACGTACTTCCCGGATGATTCCGGCATTTAACAACTTTCGCACATCCTCGGAGATTGCCTTGTTTCGAGCTGGAGCCATGTTTCTTTTTCTTTGAGCCACTGGTTTTGCCGAATGCGATACTTTCAGCTTATGTTCAGCCAAACATCGAGGAACTCCCACCATATCGGAGGTTTGCCAGGCAAATACATCGAGAGAATTAGATAAAAGATTCCACAACTTCTTTTTGGTACGTTCGGGTAGCTGAGCTCCGACTGAAATTTTTTGCTCTGGGAAGTGCGGATGAATAGCCCACTCTTCTGTGAGGAGGTTCGGAGGTTTGTCAGTACCCTTGCTTTGTCGTACTTCTGCTACACAAATTGTAGATTCGGAGTGCAAAGTTGCCACCCCTGCTTCGGTGGGGAATTTTAGCGATCCGTGAATGGTAGAGCTGATGATGCCGAAGGCGCACATTCCGGGCCTTCCTAATATAACATTATGCACGGACCTTGCTTCTACCACTAAATACGTCAGATTTACGGTTCGGACGAAACTCCCTTCTCCCAACGTTGTTGGTAAGGTGATTTGCCCCATAGGCTGTACCACTTCTCCGGAAAAACTTACCAACGGCATTGATACTCGGACCAATTTTGCTTTGGTCTGCGGGGCTAGCTGTTGAAAACACTGCTTATACATGATTTCGGTGGCACTTCCACTGTCAACATAGATCCTCCGGACCTTGTGACCTGCTATGATCGCAGACACGATGATTGGTCCGTCTTTGACTTCTTCCGGATTGATAGGGGGAAAAGCAATGGGTTGCTGCATCCAAGCAGCCATATGGTGGCTGGATCGCTTGATGCCTTGGCTACCCGCTTTTCTGATCATGCCTATTACTGGTTGGTTGTTCGGATTATCCACCGAATTACCCGAAGACTTTCCTTCCTTCACTTCTTTTACTAGATGCGACAGTTTTCCGGATCGTACTGCTTTTTCTATTTCTTGCTTCAAGGACCAGCAATCATCAGTGTTGTGACCTCGAGCATGATGATAGTCACAGTATTTCTTGGAGTTCTTATCACCCGGGTTTCGGAGCTTCGGTGGAGCGGGGAAGTTTGACCCTTCCGCACTAAGAATTTCACTGGGAGTTTTGGAAAGGTCTGACAAGTTGTAAAATCTTGATCCGGAGCTTCTTCCACGTGGAGGTCTGTCATTCCTGTTGTATGGGTGTGGTCGCCCTCTATTGCTAGACGGAGTTTTATCGAATACGGATCCACCATTTTTCTTCCAGGAAGACATCTTGTGATCTGACTCCGGAGCTGGATTGCATGCGTTTTTGCCCCGAGCAAAGGCTCTGGCTCGCTCCATGAGTACCTCCATTGTCTTTGGGAGATTTTCATGTAATTTTTCGACCAACTGATTGTTCCGGACTCCGTGACAGAATCCGGAGATTCTCAGCTGGTCAACTACTCCACTGATCTGCATACTCTCCCGGTTAAACCGGTCAATGAAGCTATCCAAAGATTCTCCATCCCTTCTCCGAATGTTGTGAACTTCGGTGATTTCTTTGGAGTAGTGTCTTTGCTGGCTAAAATTTTGGAGAAATAACCTTCGGAACTCTTCAAAATCGTTGATCTCGCCCTCGTTCAGCGCGTCGAACCATACTCGAGCAGCTCCGGTTAGTGTTTGCGCGAACATAAAACACCACGCTGGCATCGGCCACTGTTCAACTCGTGCGGCTCCGTCGAAATCGAACATATGATCATCTGGATCAGTTGTACCATCGTACTTTTTTACTGTAGTTGGCATTTTGAGCTTCGGAGGAAGCTTGGCATGTGTGATGCGGGCGCTGAATTTTGACTTAGCAGTCATGGAAACTGGGTGATATGGCTTGGTGAGTTCCGGATCGTTACCTACATCCATCTGTGTGTTATTTTGTATTGCCATAGCTGGGGAAGGTCCGGACGAACCCTGGACATACCCAGAGTAAATTTCCGAGGTAACAACTGTGGAAAAAGTAGGAGGGGTAAACATGGTAGGACCCATGGTCCTTATTGGAGCTTCTTCTTGAAACAACCTGGTTCGTAAACCGAGGATTTGTTCATCTCTAGCCTGTTGTGCTTTCAACCGTCGCAGAAGACTTGCATTTCTGGAGAGAAACTCCGCATCGAACTCAGATGTTTGCGAAGTAGGGATTAACACGAATGGCAAGGTTGTTCCCGGCCCTGAGCTTAAAGCATCTGAGGTTATGGAAACAGTACTTGCTGGTGCTGTAATTTGTGTACTAACAGTTGTAGATCCCAGATTCACAGAACCTGAGGCCGCCATTTGTCAGTTTTTTGCTCAAGAAATTCACCAGAGTGAAGGACTAAGAGCTTTGAGATCGGATGGCGCCAATTGAAGAACCAAATAATCGTATTTAGGCCGGAGCCTGTAAACGAGGGTTTGGATCTTATGAGAGAGCTTGAGGAACAGTCCTGCAAAACAGAAAACCGTTAGGCTCGCCGCAGAGATGGGAGGGCCTCTCTGCGACCACCCTCCGGCGTGAGGATAAGTATTGGTAGAGAGAGAAATTAGAGAGAGAAAGTAAGGACGAAGGTTCAGAAAATCGTACTTGGCTTTGTACTTGATGGGTATTTATAGTAGTCAACTTAGATGACATCATCCGTCCAGACGCACTTGAATTGAGGTTCGTCTTCGGAGGTTCTTGATGTTGGACGGACATTATTTGGATGTACGTTCAAGTGGAGTCTTGTTCGTCCTGGGAATCATGTCCGGCCTCGGACATGTATCTTCAGAATGGAATGAGAATGGTGGAGGATCAAGGATCTGTTTACGTAACATGTGCAGACCACCGTCAAACACCTAACTCATGGCCACATAAATATACTCAAATCATTCACTAGTAAAAATAATAAGAACATGGTAATGTCTAGAAAATTTAATAAATCAAATTGAATACATTTGCATAACCAAATCCTACACGCAATTGTCATTACAAGAAAATTAGCCGGTCATAATAACAAAGAAGAATTCGCATGCTATCACTACCTAATTGTGATCACGTCCCAATCAGTTAAGAGGCTACCGTCGACCTCCAAAATTGCCAACCCTTGTGTGCCTTCTTTTAGTTCCCACATGTTGTGAGCAGCCCAATTAACTAAAGCCCAATTCATTTTATTTTATTTTATTATTTTCTCTTGATCTTGATGTTGCGTTGATGAAGCAAAAACCCATTAAGTTCTTTTATTCCCCTTCTTTGGTTTATGATGGCCCAATCCACCTGACTTATATAATCCGACATAATAAATTTGAAGCTCATCCATATAAATGCATCCTGATGAAACAAAATATCAATTAAACAATATATGCTTAGAGAAAGTAAATTTAATGGTCATGATATTATTGTATCTAACCTTAAACCTAACTACATTAATCTTTATATTTTTTATTTACAATATAATTTTCTTCACTCTTCGTAGCATAATCTTTTTGAAGATGCAATTGTATCATTTTAACTCAAAATTTCAACAACCAACAAAATATAAAAACCGATTAAAACAATACAATTTATACAAATATTATTTATATAATAACTAATATAAAATAATGTGTATCTAAAATGCACCAATGGCATATATAATCCTCCTTTCTTACTAACAATTAACCTAATTAGTTACTCCAACAACTTATTTCACTTTAATAACACTAACTAAATATATATTATTAACAACAATTTATAATTTTAGCAAATTTATAATCAGGCCTATTATAAGCAATGAAAAATTAATTTGATTAAGCTAACACATAGAATTTAGTTTTGTTTCTTATTATCTTGTAATATCCAGCAAACTATTCTTAAATTAATTTGGTTTAACTAATTATAACTTTATGTATTTGGGCCTTATTCACTTCCTGGCTAAGTGCTAACCATAAATAGCTTATGGGCTTAGGAAATGCATTGGGCTGGCCCTTAGTAAGCACAAGCTTGATGTCATAAAGAATAATTAGGGCACATGAAAAATAGAGGAAGAAGCAGGGAGGGTCAGCGTGTTTTCTTTTCAGTTGTTTGCAACTTTCACGCAATTCCCGTCTCATTCTTAATTCTACTTGTAACTCTCTTTTCAGGTAAATAACTTGGAACACTTGAAGATTCCTCTCACTCATATTCTATCAGCTACCAATCATTTTTCAAAAACATACAAAATTGGAACTATCATTGACGTTCAGTTCTACCGAGCAGAATTGGAGCATTATGATAAAGAAAATCATTCATCAAAGAGACAAAACACTGTAATTATAAAACGCTATCCTTCTGATAGACGTCACCAGTTCTACGGAGAAAAACAGTTTCTTACAGAAATTGAAATTCTTACAGGTGGAGTTAAGCATCCCAACATAGTCACTCTGCTTGGATTTTGTGTTGAAGATTCTGAGATGATCCTTGTCCTTGACAATTTTTCTAATGGATTTCTTGGTGAGTATTTGGGAAACCTCAAAGACAAACGTCTTTTGACTTGGGAAAAACGTTTGAAAATCTGCATTGATGTTGCACACGGGTTACATTATATTCACTCTCAGATGGAAGACCAAAAGATGATAATAAACCGTGATATATGTAGCTACAACATTGGAATGGATGAGAACTTGGGGGCAAAAATTGTTGAATTTGGCACCTCCATATTCTTGCCTCCAAATCAAGAAGACGAAGCTCTCTATCTCAACTTGATTGGCAGACCATCTTACGTAGATCCAGAATATAAGAAGACTGGTAAGGTAAAAAGAGAATCAGATGTTTATGGTTTTGGAGTAATCTTGTTTGAAATTCTATGTGGGAGATTAGCCTATGACCCAATATACCTTAAGGAGAGTGACATAGGGCTAGCCCCTATAGCAACACGAAGCTTCAGAACACGAACATTAGAAGAGATGATAGATCCTATAATAAAGGAAGAAATTGGTGAAAACAATTTTGTTCTAGATAGAGGACCTAACAAGGATTCTTTGCACACGTTTATTACAATTGCACACCAATGTGTGGCGGAAACTCAACACCAACGCCCAACAATGAAAGTCGTAGTCAAGGAACTTGAGAAAGCATTATTATTTCAAGTAAGTCATTGTTCTAACTTCATAATTTGGATACCTATCAGTAAAATAGTTTGATGATTCACTATAAGTCTATCATATAAAAAACAAATGTGGATTGGTTGATGAGGATAGATTCAAACTAATAAAACACAAACTGTTGGGGTTTACACTGCTAAAACCCCTTTCCATTGTCTAACATATTGCATTCAACCTCTTAAGTTTACTTTATAGGCATTATAGAGATACTCAATCCTCCCTTTTAGACTAACAATTTAGGACTTCGCTGATATACCTATAACAGAAATGATAAAAGTTCAATTTAAAGCTTCCATGATATCACCAAATTACCAATTCATCACAATTTTATAGTTTTTACCTATGAAGCACGGGGACGTGATGGAACCATGAGTACCCGTCCCGAGGACGGCGTAGGGACGGAAACGCGCCGGAAACGCCATGGAGACGTCCCACGGACATCTCCGGGAATAAGGGGACGACAGTTCCACGTTTCGGGGACGTTTCCTTATTAAAATTAGGGTTTTAATTATAAATAAAACAGTGAAGAAAGAGATCGGTCAATGATAAGAAACAATGAAGAAAGAGATCTTATGGAGTTTCAAGTGTGGTGGCGATGGAAGTTTCAGGGGAGTTTGTTTGAGGAAGACATGTGGGTGATATTTCAAATGAATAAAAGCCAACTTTCACATTAAACCCTTTAGTCCAAATAAAATTACAAATATAACCTTTTAGTTCACTTTTTAAACTTCCCTAAAGTTAGCATTTTATATCAAGTGTTAATATAACTAATTATTGGGTACACAACTGGTGAGTTTTATTATTGGATAGTCAATTGTGTTTAACAGTATGTGTGTTTTTTTCTAATTTTTGGTTCACAAGTTTTTTCGTTTTCAATTGTTTATATATCTATTATGGTTAAAAAATCGGATCTATGTTAGGGTTTTATCAATAAAAATTTCATGTACTTTATCTATATGTGTTTAACTTTGATTGAAAGACGTAGACAAGTTCATTATGTATGAATAGTTTTATAATATAATTTTATTTTTTATATGTTTTTGTCGTACCTTTGCCGTACCTGTATCTTGTTTTTTTGAGTTTTGCCGTTCCCCGTACCCGTATCGTCCCCGTACCCAGTCCCGTGCTACATAGGTGTTTACGATATTAAAAAAAATTATCAGTTTAGTTTTTATCAATATATGTAATTACTTGGTGTGTCATGTTTAACAGACAAACAACAAGGACAACCCCAAAATGTTACTTGAAGACATAAAACGGGCGACACAAAACTTCAATAATGACAATTGCATTGGGGGAGGAGGATTTGGGAGAGTCTATAAAGGAGACCTTCAAGATGGTGATGGATTTAAAACCATTGTTGCTAAGCGATTGGATACGAGGTTTGGTCAAGGGGAACAACAATTCTTGAGTGAGCTTCAAATTCTTATGGATTATAAGCACCAGAATGTCATTGGTCTTCTAGGCTACTGTGATGAAATTGATGAAAAAGTCATTATTTATGAGTATGCGTCCAGAGGAAGTCTTGATAAGTATTTGAATGTTGCTTCTCTTACGTGGGTCAAACGACTTAATATATGCATTGATGTTGCAAGTGCATTGGATTTCTTACATGGAGGAGGTGGAAAACAAGCAAAGGTGATACATAGAGACATCAAATCTGCAAACATATTACTAAACCATGATTGGAAAGCGAAAGTTGCTGATTTTGGGCTTTCTTTAATAAGTCCATTAACTCATGAGACAGACTATGTCATCGATCATGCATGCAGCACGCCGGGATACTTGGACCCAGTTTACAGAAAATCAGGATTCCTAACTATAGAATCCGATATTTATTCATTTGGTGTGGTATTATTTGAGATGTTGTGCGGGAGATCAACGTTTGAAATCCACAAGCATGAAGGTCACTATCTACCTGATTTCATTAAAAATAGATTTGACGAAGGAAAGCATGATGAGGTAATGTTCAAGCAAATAAGGGAGCAAATGGAGCCAAAATCATTAACTACATTCCAAAAAATTGCCTATCGGTGCTTACACCATGAAAGAGAAGAACGACCGACAACCAAAGAGGTTTTAATGGAACTTGAGAAAGCATTGGCATTTCAAGTAAGTTATCACACTTATATGAAATAAGGTTCCTTTAAGTGCATTAATATAAACCATAACTTTAACTCGTGTTCACCATAAAAGGTTATCAATGATAAATTTTTTATACCATAAATCTTTTAACGACAAGAATAAACACATACACACACATATTAAAAACTATATTTATTCTAGATAAAGTTTATTGTTTTACATTTTATAATGTTCTGATTATTTAGATCTTTATGGAAACACTAGATGTATCGAACCGCGCGTTGCAATGGGAACACACACATACACACACATATTAAACACTAGATGTTCTGATTGCTAGATCCTATATATCTATGTATGTGTGTTGCTCATACCTAAATTATTAGATCTTACCTTCTCATTCAATTGTAACCCATTGTCTTTACACTACTTATACTTGTTAACAGAACATGACATCAACAATGACCATGTTCGCTCTCTTACGAATCCCACTTGAAGATGTAGTAAAGGCCACCAACAGCTTTCATGATGATTACATTATTAAACATGATGGAATTGGTACCACATATAAAGTAATAGCCGAAAATTATGACAAAGTTGCTAGGCATTAATTATGACAAAGTTGATAGGCATTAATCATTGTTCCATTGGGGAAGGGAACTGGGAAAGTCAAAAAGCTGAGAAAAAAAAAAGAAGAAGAAGAAGAAGGGGGGCACCGGGATGCGACAGTAGTAGAGAGAAGGATAAAAGAGACTTGATATGCTCTGATACCATAAAGGAATATAGGAAATTGTATATTACTGCCTTGTCCCTTCTCATTCTCATTCACCTAATATATATAATACAATTTGCATGAAAAGTATGGACAACATTCATGCCTGTCAATTAATGGGAATAGTCTTGTATGGACAGAATTAATGCCTATCAACTAATGGGAACAATGATTAATGCCTATCAACTTTGTCATAATTAATGCCTAGCAACTTTGTCATAATTGTCGGCTATTATAAAGGACGACTCTTGTGGTCTGGAAAGGATATAAATATTGCTGCACGGAGGTTTGATTGTAAGGACGGGGAAGGAGACCTCAAGTTCTTGAATGAAATTTCAGTGCTTTCTAATTTCAAGCATACAAATATGGTCTCTATCATTGGGTTCTCAGACGAGAAAGATGAAAAGATCATCATAACCACGTATGAGGCCACTGGAAGTCTGGGGCAGTATATAAACAGCCCCAACCTTACATGGAAGCAAAGATTGAGAATATGTGTAAGTCTGGCTCATGCATTGAGTTACCTTCATTATGACGAGGGATGTGATTATGGTATCATACACTGTAACATCACTAGTGACACAATTCTATTGGATGAGAATGGGGAAGCCAAGTTATCCGGTTTTGAATTTTCCATCAAACAATCTGTAAACTATAAGGACCAGGTGTGCCCTTGTGAACACACTGGCACAATGGGGTGTGTGGACCCCGCAATTGAAAAGACGGGAGGTGTAACCCACAAGTCGGACATTTACTCATTCGGTGTTGTTTTATTCGAAATTTTGTGCGAGAGGAAAGCGTTAATTCATAACGAGGATGATAGGTCTCTAGCTCAGTTGGCCAAGTATCATTTTGAAAAGGGAACATTGCATGATATAATCCATCCTCATCTATTAAATCAAATATTGTCTCCGCAATCACTCCTCATATACTCCAAGGTAGCATATTCTTGCTTAAATGATGATCGAGCACACCGCCCAGATATGCACTATATTGTGGCTAAACTTGAGAAAGCATTGGAACTTCAGTTGCGTCATGAAAATATTGTAAGACTTTTTTTTCTGTTTTATTATCCTTTTTTTTGGTGTACATCATTCATGCATACTAATTTTCCTTTTGAATCTGTTTTTTATATCTTATTCTATTTAAAAGTACATCAAAACATGATGGTAAAAGAAATCTAAATGAATGAAAAAACCCAAAACATCCAGGATGGGTAACGCACTTTTATTTTTTGTAGGTTTGGGACATGTATGGTATTAGGTGATACTGTCCAATTAACTGCATCAGAATATGATATATAATTTTAAGAAATATGGTAAATAACATCTTTCAGTTGTTACAAACTTGAAATTACTAAAAAAAAATGTTAGAATTTTGTGTGAGTTTTTGATACTTTAAGTCGTGCTTTGGTGAGTTTATGATTGGGTTTTGGGTAATGGGTGTCCCAACAGGTAATTTTTTTTACCACATATGACCATACGAGGTTTACACGATACGTGCGGATATACCCTGTACGTAGCCGATGGAAAATGAATACGTGTGCAAATATGTGTATGATACTAAATATTAGACACAATTTATAACCAGGTATGAAGTTGAGATTACCAAAATCCGAGCATTCATAGCGAATCAGAGGGACTGGTTGGGTTGACGCGTTGTTTATACACTTTTTTGTATGTAATTATCACCATGGAAATAATAATTTATACTTTGAACATTAACTTTTTTTCTGTTTAGCTATTTTTGACTTACAACCTCTTTAGACATGCTATTTGTTAATTGCTTAATTTATTAAAAGTTTACTTACGTAATTATTAATCTTTTATTTTTATAGCACTTCTATTATTATTAGAGTAAACTACCAGGTTTGGTTAAATTTTAGTTTTGGTCTTTTATATTTAGGTGGTGTTTGTTTTTTATCAAAAAGAGCTTCCTGCCTCTTCTGTCTGCACCGTGCAGACGCTAGTCGAGCTTTTGGTTGGGATCCAGGAGCACGATTTGGGCAATTATGCTTTGTATGCCCTGGCAGCTTGCAATAATGGCAGTTATTCGGGCAGTTGTACCTTGCATGCCCAGGTTCATGACACAAGTGACATACAAGATTACTACCATGTCCCCCAGTGCCTCGTCCAGTGCCTTTCTTCATATAAGAATTCTGCCCTGTACCCTTACTGACCAAGGCAGACATATCAGTTGGAGATGCGTCCGGACCATACATTTCGCGCAATAGGTGATATGTTGATGCCACAGAAGAAATAGCGTTGGAGTTACTTAGCAATAATGGACGTGCACTTGCATACTTAGGTGATAAACCCGCAATAAACATCATGACATTCATTTTGGTGTTACGCTCCTCCTGAACCTTTAAATCAGCAGTAGGTGGGAAAAGAGTTCGTAACTCATCCTGAAGCTTTGAGAAACGAGTAAAGTAATCGGTGAAGGTGGAGTCACCTTGTTCTGCCCTGGTGAAGGCTTGAACAACAGAATAGGCATGGGACAAAGATTCCTTAGCTGAGAAGGATGAAGACAGGTGGTCCCACATTGACTTTACTGTATGGAAGTTTTGAGCGATAGTGAGGATTTGTGGCTCCATGGAATTCCATAGAGCCATTTGTATCCCACTATCGTTAATACGCCATTCCCGAGGAGTTGGATCAGGGGGTGGTTTTGTTAGATGGTCCTCTTTATCCACACTTGCAAGACCTTTGTGGACAAAGAGGCTCCATGAACTCCAGTTGCTCGAGTCTAGCTTAACAGGAATACGTAAAACGGAGGCATAGTTGATAATGCCTGGAGCAATTTGGTTCTCATTCTTCTTATCATCTCCCATTTTTAAACGAAAAGCTGAACTGGATTACGGACACGCGGAACGAGGCAGAATCGAAAAAGTTCTCGGATCGAAAAATTAACTTGACGGAATGGACGGGGAGGTAATTCCGATCAGGATGGTAAAACACGGCGGCCGGAGGAGCGGCGACGCGCCGTCACGCGCTGCGTGTGGGTTGCGGTGGCGGAGGCTGTGATGGCGCGTGGGGGCGGCGTTCGGCGGCGCGGTTTGTGAGGTTTTGTAGATCGGGAGATTCCGAGCACGATGGTGGTGGTGGTGTATGTTAACTCGCCGGAAAAATAATGGAACTGAAAAAGTAGGTGACGGGTTGTGGTGGTTTTGGGTGTTTGAACAGATCTTGGACGGGTTTTTAGGACAGAACTGGTGGTGACCGGAAATGGTATGAAAGAGAATTCGTTTCTGTTGTGGAAGGTCAGACTGAGCTGCAACCACAGAGCATACTACGAATTTTCTAGACGGAAATGGTCACCCGAATGAGGATATTCTTGAGCTAAACTACCTTTAGCTCTGATACCATGTAAATGGTAATGGTATAAAACCGAACTTGTATTTATTGAATGTGTGTTTATTACAAGATAATGAGCCCTCTATATATAGGGAGGAACATGGACTAACTAACAATAAATAATTACATGATGTAAGTGTGAACGGTTGTTATGTAAGTGTGAACGGTTGTTAAGTGTGAACGACTAACAACTTGTATGGAGAAGAAGAGTTTTTTACAGAAATTGAAATGCTTACCCGTGTTAAGCATCCCAACATTGTAAATCTACTTGGCATCTGTGTTGAGGATTCTGAGATGGTCCTTGTCACTGAGAATATCTCTAATGGATATCTTATTGATTATTTGGGAAATGTCAACCACATGTGCATTTTAACTTGGGTAAAACGTTTGAAAATTTGCATTGATGTTGCACATGCATTGAATTACCTTCACTATGAGATGGAAGACCAAAAGATAATAATAAACCGTCATATAAGTAGCTACAACATTGGGTTGGACGAGAACTGGGGGCAAAGATTGTTGACTTTTGGTTCTCCATATTCCTGCCTCCAAATCAAGAAGCTCTCTATCACAACAATGTTATTGGCAGACACTTCTACATAGATCCACAATATGAGAAGACTGGTAAGTTAAAAACAGAATCGGATGTTTATAGTTTCGGAGTTGTATTGTTTGAAATTCTATGTGGGAGGAGAGCCTTTGACCCAATTTACAAGAAGGAGAATGTGAGAGGGTTGGGCCCTGTGGCAAGACAAAGCTTCTGCATGGGAACACTAGAGGACATGATAGATCCTATATTAAAGGATGAAATCGGTGAAAACAATTTCGTTCTAAGTAGAGGACCCAATAAGGATTCTTTGCACACATTTATGAAAATTGCATATCAGTGTGTGGCAGAAACTCAAGACCAACGTCCAACAATGGAAGTCGTTGTCAAGGAACTCGAGAAAGCACTATCATTTCAAGTAAGTCAATTTTCCAAAACATTAACCTTTTTATACACATGCAAAATGCTTGTTAATGGTAGACTAAATTAATAAAGCACAAACTGATTTTCATATGTACTATAGTATTTGTACTCAAATCATTAGGTTTATATTGAAACAACACTAACTTTTAACTTTTAGTGTTCCGGTCCTAAGCCCATTCTTAACTATTGATGAAGTTATTAAAGTTTCTTTTTTTTAATCAAACTTACTATTTTTCTTTAACTATTGATGAAGTTATTAATGCCCTGACGTAGTATTCCCCAGGGCCGCTATTCTCTAATCACGATTTTAATATTCATTTGGCTTTCAGTTGAATTCAGAGGTTAAATCTGATTATGTGGAGGAGAAGAGTCATGCTTCCATAATTGAGACACAAGTAGTTGAGCTTTCCAATGAACTGAACAATATGAACATGACTGGCGAATCTGAAAATTTTAAAATTCATAACAAGTATGTTACATGACCAAACGGATGACCCAGCTGAACCTGTCTGTTGTAAGTTTGCTGTCTTTTGAATTTTTAATATTGATTTATCAAGTGGAGTCCTAAGCTGGTGATATGTGGGTACAGGAAAGTCAGACTCTCAGGAAGGCTGCTAAACGTTCTTGGCCAAATATGTTAGAAACAAGTGCACATATATGAAAAGGAGGCTAAGTTGCATGTTCTTTTGGTTGTTGTATTAGGTGGGGTTGGCTGGACAGCGATGCGCATTGAAACTAGTCATGTTTATATTGGTTAAGTTTAAAGAGGCTGGGTGGATTCTGTTGGACTTTTTTGCATATAAGTTAATTTGTTTGTATAAGTGAATGTGATGTTGATGCTTCTCTAGTTCTTTATGTACTTGTTTATATTGATAATTAACTTTCTTACAGTTTTTTTAAACAAGTATCAACTTCATATTTTTGTTGTAGGAATTTATTTGTGCAATTATAACTCTCAGATAACCCCGTTAATTTCATGACGTGTTTTATTTGTCATGTGTACTCGTACTGTTGGTTTCTTAGGAGGTAATGGTCATGACTTAAAGATAAGCATAATTAGGGAGCAAATAAATCTTCTTTTGATTTGAGGTTTTATCCTACTAAACGATTGATCTTTACTAAGTTTGGGATCTTCTTTTGTAGTTTTGTTTTTAGGGGGTGTTTGGGATTGCTTATTTTAGTCACTTATTAGCTTATTGAGTTTTTGAAAAGTTAAAAAGTGTTTTGAGTGAAACTATTTTGTGAGGGGAAAAGTCAATAAGTCACTCCATTGTGACTTATTAACTTTTCCAAAAAGTTATAAGTTGTTTTGAAAAGCTAAGCCAAACATGGCCTTAATCTGAATCCTATACCTCCTTTTATATAAGGATGATATATATGAAATGCATAGAAACAAGTTTGTATAAACAATTAATTAATGTATAGTATACAATTAGAAAGTTAATTTGTTTTGGTAAAATGATTTTTTTTTATGTTTTTATACATTAAAATACACACAATTGGATCCGACTCATTGGCTTGTTCTCTTGTTAGCAGGGGCGGACCTACCTTAGGGGAAGGGGTAACCTCCGCTACCGCTTGGCGCTCCGGCGGTAGTGTAAATTTTGGAAAAATTTGACCCTTTTTTACGTTTTTTCGATTTCGTTATCACTTTTTCATAAAACGTTACCGCTACGAAGATTTTCTAGATCCGCCAATTGTTAGCTAATTTTTACATTTTTTGACTGATGGAGAAAAAGAATTTAAAACCACCCTTTTAGTCTTTAGCTTGTAAAATGAATTGAAATTGCCACCTCATATCGAAGTGATCCTCCTATTCTACTCGGTTAGCTCATCATCAAGTCTTTTAGGAGAGATTCACAAATCGGTCGTAACGCTAAACGTGTTTGGGTTGGTCACCAGTAAGTCAAAACCGGTTCGGGTTTAGTCGGATTGTTGACCGTACCAGTACCATTCAGGTTCAAAACGATTTTGAGCATTTTTTACTGGTATATTTGGGTTCAAAACGACTTTGACCATTTTTTTCCAGAAACATAATTTAATGTTCCAATGAACATAAAAAAAAGAACAGATCATATCGTACTTTAAGAGATTGAATGGAAGGTAAATTGTTAATTTGACAAACATGAACAAAATTAATTATTGACATGATATCTTAGGTAAAAGGGAAGTCAATTTAGTAAAACTTTTATAAATATATTATTATAGTCAAGGAAAGATCTTAGACTATTTTGGGAAAAGTCCCCAACTCAAGTCTAAAATCCACATTCTAACAATGTATTGGGCCCTAAACATAATGGTGAAACACTAGGCCCAATATCTACTAGTAGTTTTTCCTCCTGATTTGGGTTTTTTAATGGCCCAAAATCAAAAGAAAGTCCAAACCATTTAGAAATAATCACAATATAAAATCAATACCACTTCAACAAATCTATACCCAATAGACACATATTGAACCAATAGGATTTTAGTTTTCGGATTGATCTTGCCAGCTCTTGGCCCAAGAATCATATATCCAATTACTACAGTTCTAATTATACTTGCATATGGACCATTTATTGATATAAAAACCCAAAATTTTATCGGCCTCATTCCAATTATTGAATTGTTTCATTCCGATTTGCACCCAAGACGACAAAAATGCGGTGCCAATATCCAATTTTAAATTGGGCTTAATCTTATCCCACATATAATTGCACCATGTCGATTTATTTATGGGCTCTCTATATAATTTGCAAATCTCCCTTAAAAAAAAAAAAAAAAAACCCACTTAATCCTATTGATAACAAACACCCCTCTATATATAGTAGATACTAGTACTAGTTTAATAAATATTTGATGAAACATAAAAGCACAACTTTGGTAAAGGTATGAATGTTAGTGAAATTACTTTGAACTAATATATATTGAGATAAACATGCTACAGATTCTATAACATACTTAACAGCCACCGTTTTGTGCATGTGCTATGTTTGACACAAATCAGATAGATCCCGATGCTGCAAGAAGTGACTGCACAAGTCGAAGACATAAAAATTACAAGAAAAGCAACTATACATACAGGAATATAGAAATCAAAGAATACCTTCAAACCGACGTATCTGAATGAAAAAAGTTAAGACCATATCCAAAAGCAATATATAGAACCAGTTAGGGTGCATGCATTCAATGCGCACAAGTCAATGCATTCATGTTTCCATCCAAATCAATGTGAAATGTGAGATGGTTAATTAAATATAAAGATGGCACCTCTAAAACAAATAAACAAGTTATGATTAAGAAATTGAAGATGTACTTACAAACAATATCCGTCATCATTGTTACTTCAAAGTTCATGAGATCATCTTTAGCATTTTCGAAAGAAACGCTACACGTCTCGGGTAAGTCCAATTCACAGTTATATCTACAAGTAAAAACATAAAGGATAGAAAATTTCATTCTATTTTCTTTTGCAAAAGTTCATGAGACCAGTTCGTCTTTCCTTTTAGGGTTAGCATCCCTAGTTCGGCCGAAAATTATACTTGTTGCAACGTTGTTAAAGATAGAAAATTTCATTCTATTTTCTTTTCCGGAGTTTTATGTTTCTCCGATTGACATAGTAAAAACGTTTCATGCAATCCGTGGGTAAGACCCTCCACGGTTTTTGGAATTTATAATTCGTTTGGTGCGGGTATATCCATCCGCGTTACATGGAAATAAAAAGAGTGACGGTGGCCGTAGCTCCGTATTACATAGTCTTATTAAAAATAAGAAACTTTTCAAAGAAAACATTTCTTCAGGTGAACCCCATTCCAGGTGCGTGGTATGATGGTTCCGTCTATTTTCTTGAGTGTGTATGCACCGTCTCTTCCCGCAGTGTTAATCAGGTAAGGACCTTCCCACTTTGGTGCCATTTTTCCGGAGCCTTCAACCAAACTCGCTTCGTTACTCCGCATGACGTAGTCCCCGACTTTGAACCGAACCTCCTTCACCTTTGAGTTATAATGCTTTTCTAACTCTTGTTTATATTTCGCCTCTCGGATTGCCGCAAGCTCTCTCCTTTCTTCGGCTAAATCCAGGTTTAGAAGGAGTTCTTGTTCGTTTTCTTCTTGACTCAGCTGCATGCGGGGAGTGGGGATCCCTACTTCAGCGGGGATAACAGCTTCGGTACCATATGTTAGGCTGAAGGGAGTTTCCCTATTGCTCGTTTTCGGCATCGTCCGATGTGCCCATAGAACGTGTGGGAGTTCGTCCGCCCATGAGACTCCTTCCCTCCCCAAGCGTTTCTTGATGCCCTCCACAATGCTGCGGTTGGCTCTTTCTACTTGTCCGTTAGCTTGGGATGGGAAACCGAAGCGAAGCTTTGTTCGATACACATTCTCTCACACCATGTCTTGAATGGTTTCTCAGCGAACTGTTTTCCGTTGTCACTGACTATGCACATCGGCATTCCATATCTGCACACTATGTTCTCCCAGGCAAACCTCAGCACTTGCTCCCCAGTGATGGTCCGGAGGGGTTTGGCTTCAACCCATTTTGTGAAATAATCAATGGCTACTAACAAGAATCTTGCTCCTCCAGTGGAGGCCGGGAAAGGACCAACAATATCAATCCCCCATTTCTGGAAAGGCCATGCTGATGTTACCGGAACGAGGTTGTTCTTGGCTCGATGGCTAACGGGAGCGTGGCGTTGGCAGTCTTCACATGATTGCAATTCGTTCACCGCACTCTGGTGCATACCTGGCCAAAAATATCCGGCATTCATTACTTTGGCTATAACCATCCTTGGTCCGGCATGAATGCCGCATATCCCCCAGTGGATTTCTCGTATGACATAGCTGGCTTCTTCTGGCGTTAAGCATTTTAAGAGCGGACCTAAAAAGGTCTTTCGGTAAAGTTGCCCGTTGTGGATCTGATATTGCAGCGCTTTGACCTTTAATTTCCGAGCCTGAGCTTTGTCTTCTGGGAGTTTTCCTTCTTTCAAATAATCCACGATCGGAGTCATCCAAGATTTTTCGGTTACAGAAACTGACATGACCAACTCCGTCTGCTGGATGGCCGGGGCTTGCAAGGTTTCAACTAAGACTTCTTTGGATAGATGACAGAATGCTACGGATGCAAGTTTACTCAAGGCATCGGCCTTTTTGTTTTTACTCCGCGGAATGTGTATTATCTTGCAAGAATCAAAAGAGGAGATTAAACTATTCACTTGCTGGAGATACTGAACCATGTTGTCTTCTCGGGCTTCGTATTCTCCGCTGACTTGGTTTGCTACCAGCAATGAATCAACATGAGCTAACACGGAGGTTGCTCCGGCTTTGGCTGCGGTTTGGAGACCTGCAAGGAGAGCCTCGTATTCTGCTTCATTGTTTGACGTTTTAAATTCGAACCGTAAAGCATAAGTGTACTCTATCCCTTCTGGATCTATAAGGATTAGCCCTGCTCCTGATCCTTCTTTACTGGAAGCTCCATCCGTATATAAATTCCATACCCTTGGTAGGGCGGATTTTTCTTTGGTGCTTTCCCCGGTTGGAACCTCCGTAAGGAAATCTGCCACCGCCTGACCTTTCACCGGTCCTCTGGTACGATAGGTAATGTCGAAAGCGCTAAGCTCAATTGCCCATTTCGTGAGACGTCCGGAGATCTCCGGCTTTCTAAGAATTTGTTGGATCTGGAGGTCAGTTTGTACCTCTATGTTGAAAGCTTGGAAGTATCTTCGGAGGCGTCTAGAGGCGTGTACCAAAGCGAGTGCCAACTTTTCGATCATTGGATACCGGGTTTCGTAATCTTTCAGGATACGGCTTACGTAGTACACCGGGATTTGTGCTTGATTCCGATGTACTACAAGCACTGCGCTTATGGCAAAATGAAACGCGGAGAGATATACTGTGACAGTTTCTCCGGTGATAGGAGCGGTTAAGGTGGGCAGGGATCCAAGACAAACTTTCAGCTCCTGAAATGCCGAATCGGCTTCCGGTGTCCATTCTATTTGACCTTTTCCGGTTCGCTTTTTTAAGACATTCATGAAAGGAATAGAACGATCTGCCTCCTTTGAGACGAAACGATGGAGAGCAACGAGCTTCCCGTTCAGCGACTGAATTTCTTTGACAGTTTTAGGGGGTTGCATGGAGACTACCGCTCTGATTTTGTCTGGATGTGCCTTGATTCCGGACTGAGTTATCCATACACCGAGAAACTTCCCCTCTTCTAGGCCGAAAGAGCATTTTTTGGGATTGAGTTTAAGATTGATACTCCGAAGCCTGGTGAAGGTTTCGAGAATATCATCAATCATATTGTCTTCGGCCTGGCTTTTTATGACCAGGTCGTCTACGTAGATTTCCAAATTTCTTCCGATCTGATCCCTGAACGCTTTATCCATCAACCTTTGATACGTGGCTCCGGCGTTTTTCAACCCAAACGGCATTTTGGTATAACAATAAAGCCCTTCATTGGTTACGAATGCTGTCTTATCCTCATCTTCCGAGGCCATCTGTATCTGATGATAGCCTTTGTATGCATCCAAGAAGCATTTAAGGCGGAAGCTGGATAGGGAATCAATCTTTAGGTCGATCTCTGGCAGGGGATAACAATCTTTCGGACATGCATTGTTTAGATCGGAAAAATCCACGCACATTCTCCAGGTTTTATCTTTCTTGGTTACCATTACTGGGTTAGAAACCCAGGTCTGGTAACGTACTTCCCGGATGATTCCGGCATTTAACAACTTTCGCACATCCTCGGAGATTGCCTTGTTTCGAGCTGGAGCCATGTTTCTTTTTCTTTGAGCCACTGGTTTTGCCGAATGCGATACTTTCAGCTTATGTTCAGCCAAACATCGAGGAACTCCCACCATATCGGAGGTTTGCCAGGCAAATACATCGAGAGAATTAGATAAAAGATTCCACAACTTCTTTTTGGTACGTTCGGGTAGCTGAGCTCCGACTGAAATTTTTTGCTCTGGGAAGTGCGGATGAATAGCCCACTCTTCTGTGAGGAGGTTCGGAGGTTTGTCAGTACCCTTGCTTTGTCGTACTTCTGCTACACAAATTGTAGATTCGGAGTGCAAAGTTGCCACCCCTGCTTCGGTGGGGAATTTTAGCGATCCGTGAATGGTAGAGCTGATGATGCCGAAGGCGCACATTCCGGGCCTTCCTAATATAACATTATGCACGGACCTTGCTTCTACCACTAAATACGTCAGATTTACGGTTCGGACGAAACTCCCTTCTCCCAACGTTGTTGGTAAGGTGATTTGCCCCATAGGCTGTACCACTTCTCCGGAAAAACTTACCAACGGCATTGATACTCGGACCAATTTTGCTTTGGTCTGCGGGGCTAGCTGTTGAAAACACTGCTTATACATGATTTCGGTGGCACTTCCACTGTCAACATAGATCCTCCGGACCTTGTGACCTGCTATGATCGCAGACACGATGATTGGTCCGTCTTTGACTTCTTCCGGATTGATAGGGGGAAAAGCAATGGGTTGCTGCATCCAAGCAGCCATATGGTGGCTGGATCGCTTGATGCCTTGGCTACCCGCTTTTCTGATCATGCCTATTACTGGTTGGTTGTTCGGATTATCCACCGAATTACCCGAAGACTTTCCTTCCTTCACTTCTTTTACTAGATGCGACAGTTTTCCGGATCGTACTGCTTTTTCTATTTCTTGCTTCAAGGACCAGCAATCATCAGTGTTGTGACCTCGAGCATGATGATAGTCACAGTATTTCTTGGAGTTCTTATCACCCGGGTTTCGGAGCTTCGGTGGAGCGGGGAAGTTTGACCCTTCCGCACTAAGAATTTCACTGGGAGTTTTGGAAAGGTCTGACAAGTTGTAAAATCTTGATCCGGAGCTTCTTCCACGTGGAGGTCTGTCATTCCTGTTGTATGGGTGTGGTCGCCCTCTATTGCTAGACGGAGTTTTATCGAATACGGATCCACCATTTTTCTTCCAGGAAGACATCTTGTGATCTGACTCCGGAGCTGGATTGCATGCGTTTTTGCCCCGAGCAAAGGCTCTGGCTCGCTCCATGAGTACCTCCATTGTCTTTGGGAGATTTTCATGTAATTTTTCGACCAACTGATTGTTCCGGACTCCGTGACAGAATCCGGAGATTCTCAGCTGGTCAACTACTCCACTGATCTGCATACTCTCCCGGTTAAACCGGTCAATGAAGCTATCCAAAGATTCTCCATCCCTTCTCCGAATGTTGTGAACTTCGGTGATTTCTTTGGAGTAGTGTCTTTGCTGGCTAAAATTTTGGAGAAATAACCTTCGGAACTCTTCAAAATCGTTGATCTCGCCCTCGTTCAGCGCGTCGAACCATACTCGAGCAGCTCCGGTTAGTGTTTGCGCGAACATAAAACACCACGCTGGCATCGGCCACTGTTCAACTCGTGCGGCTCCGTCGAAATCGAACATATGATCATCTGGATCAGTTGTACCATCGTACTTTTTTACTGTAGTTGGCATTTTGAGCTTCGGAGGAAGCTTGGCATGTGTGATGCGGGCGTTGAATTTTGACTTAGCAGTCATGGAAACTGGGTGATATGGCTTGGTGAGTTCCGGATCGTTACCTACATCCATCTGTGTGTTATTTTGTATTGCCATAGCTGGGGAAGGTCCGGACGAACCCTGGACATACCCAGAGTAAATTTCCGAGGTAACAACTGTGGAAAAAGTAGGAGGGGTAAACATGGTAGGACCCATGGTCCTTATTGGAGCTTCTTCTTGAAACAACCTGGTTCGTAAACCGAGGATTTGTTCATCTCTAGCCTGTTGTGCTTTCAACCGTCGCAGAAGACTTGCATTTCTGGAGAGAAACTCCGCATCGAACTCAGATGTTTGCGAAGTAGGGATTAACACGAATGGCAAGGTTGTTCCCGGCCCTGAGCTTAAAGCATCTGAGGTTATGGAAACAGTACTTGCTGGTGCTGTAATTTGTGTACTAACAGTTGTAGATCCCAGATTCACAGAACCTGAGGCCGCCATTTGTCAGTTTTTTGCTCAAGAAATTCACCAGAGTGAAGGACTAAGAGCTTTGAGATCGGATGGCGCCAATTGAAGAACCAAAGAATCGTATTTAGGCCGGAGCCTGTAAACGAGGGTTTGGATCTTATGAGAGAGCTTGAGGAACAGTCCTGCAAAACAGAAAACCGTTAGGCTCGCCGCAGAGATGGGAGGGCCTCTCTGCGACCACCCTCCGGCGTGAGGATAAGTATTGGTAGAGAGAGAAATTAGAGAGAGAAAGTAAGGACGAAGGTTCAGAAAATCGTACTTGGCTTTGTACTTGATGGGTATTTATAGTAGTCAACTTAGATGACATCATCCGTCCAGACGCACTTGAATGGAGGTTCGTCTTCGGAGGTTCTTGATGTTGGACGGACATTATTTGGATGTACGTTCAAGTGGAGTCTTGTTCGTCCTGGGAATCATGTCCGGCCTCGGACATGTATCTTCAGAATGGAATGAGAATGGTGGAGGATCAAGGATCGTGTTTACGTAACATGTGCAGACCACCGTCAAACACCTAACTCATGGCCACATAAATATACTCAAATCATTCACTAGTAAAAATAATAAGAACATGGTAATGTCTAGAAAATTTAATAAATCAAATTGAATACATTTGCATAACCAAATCCTACACGCAATTGTCATTACAAGAAAATTAGCCGGTCATAATAACAAAGAAGAATTCGCATGCTATCACTACCTAATTGTGATCACGTCCCAATCAGTTAAGAGGCTACCGTCGACCTCCAAAATTGCCAACCCTTGTGTGCCTTCTTTTAGTTCCCACATGTTGTGAGCAGCCCAATTAACTAAAGCCCAATTCATTTTATTTTATTTTATTATTTTCTCTTGATCTTGATGTTGCGTTGATGAAGCAAAAACCCATTAAGTTCTTTTATTCCCCTTCTTTGGTTTATGATGGCCCAATCCACCTGACTTATATAATCCGACATAATAAATTTGAAGCTCATCCATATAAATGCATCCTGATGAAACAAAATATCAATTAAACAATATATGCTTAGAGAAAGTAAATTTAATGGTCATGATATTATTGTATCTAACCTTAAACCTAACTACATTAATCTTTATATTTTTTATTTACAATATAATTTTCTTCACTCTTCGTAGCATAATCTTTTTGAAGATGCAATTGTATCATTTTAACTCAAAATTTCAACAACCAACAAAATATAAAAACCGATTAAAACAATACAATTTATACAAATATTATTTATATAATAACTAATATAAAATAATGTGTATCTAAAATGCACCAATGGCATATATAATCCTCCTTTCTTACTAACAATTAACCTAATTAGTTACTCCAACAACTTATTTCACTTTAATAACACTAACTAAATATATATTATTAACAACAATTTATAATTTTAGCAAATTTATAATCAGGCCTATTATAAGCAATGAAAAATTAATTTGATTAAGCTAACACATAGAATTTAGTTTTGTTTCTTATTATCTTGTAATATCCAGCAAACTATTCTTAAATTAATTTGGTTTAACTAATTATAACTTTATGTATTTGGGCCTTATTCACTTCCTGGCTAAGTGCTAACCATAAATAGCTTATGGGCTTAGGAAATGCATTGGGCTGGCCCTTAGTAAGCACAAGCTTGATGTCATAAAGAATAATTAGGGCACATGAAAAATAGAGGAAGAAGCAGGGAGGGTCAGCGTGTTTTCTTTTCAGTTGTTTGCAACTTTCACGCAATTCCCGTCTCATTCTTAATTCTACTTGTAACTCTCTTTTCAGGTAAATAACTTGGAACACTTGAAGATTCCTCTCACTCATATTCTATCAGCTACCAATCATTTTTCAAAAACATACAAAATTGGAACTATCATTGACGTTCAGTTCTACCGAGCAGAATTGGAGCATTATGATAAAGAAAATCATTCATCAAAGAGACAAAACACTGTAATTATAAAACGCTATCCTTCTGATAGACGTCACCAGTTCTACGGAGAAAAACAGTTTCTTACAGAAATTGAAATTCTTACAGGTGGAGTTAAGCATCCCAACATAGTCACTCTGCTTGGATTTTGTGTTGAAGATTCTGAGATGATCCTTGTCCTTGACAATTTTTCTAATGGATTTCTTGGTGAGTATTTGGGAAACCTCAAAGACAAACGTCTTTTGACTTGGGAAAAACGTTTGAAAATCTGCATTGATGTTGCACACGGGTTACATTATATTCACTCTCAGATGGAAGACCAAAAGATGATAATAAACCGTGATATATGTAGCTACAACATTGGAATGGATGAGAACTTGGGGGCAAAAATTGTTGAATTTGGCACCTCCATATTCTTGCCTCCAAATCAAGAAGACGAAGCTCTCTATCTCAACTTGATTGGCAGACCATCTTACGTAGATCCAGAATATAAGAAGACTGGTAAGGTAAAAAGAGAATCAGATGTTTATGGTTTTGGAGTAATCTTGTTTGAAATTCTATGTGGGAGATTAGCCTATGACCCAATATACCTTAAGGAGAGTGACATAGGGCTAGCCCCTATAGCAACACGAAGCTTCAGAACACGAACATTAGAAGAGATGATAGATCCTATAATAAAGGAAGAAATTGGTGAAAACAATTTTGTTCTAGATAGAGGACCTAACAAGGATTCTTTGCACACGTTTATTACAATTGCACACCAATGTGTGGCGGAAACTCAACACCAACGCCCAACAATGAAAGTCGTAGTCAAGGAACTTGAGAAAGCATTATTATTTCAAGTAAGTCATTGTTCTAACTTCATAATTTGGATACCTATCAGTAAAATAGTTTGATGATTCACTATAAGTCTATCATATAAAAAACAAATGTGGATTGGTTGATGAGGATAGATTCAAACTAATAAAACACAAACTGTTGGGGTTTACACTGCTAAAACCCCTTTCCATTGTCTAACATATTGCATTCAACCTCTTAAGTTTACTTTATAGGCATTATAGAGATACTCAATCCTCCCTTTTAGACTAACAATTTAGGACTTCGCTGATATACCTATAACAGAAATGATAAAAGTTCAATTTAAAGCTTCCATGATATCACCAAATTACCAATTCATCACAATTTTATAGTTTTTACCTATGAAGCACGGGGACGTGATGGAACCATGAGTACCCGTCCCGAGGACGGCGTAGGGACGGAAACGCGCCGGAAACGCCATGGAGACGTCCCACGGACATCTCCGGGAATAAGGGGACGACAGTTCCACGTTTCGGGGACGTTTCCTTATTAAAATTAGGGTTTTAATTATAAATAAAACAGTGAAGAAAGAGATCGGTCAATGATAAGAAACAATGAAGAAAGAGATCTTATGGAGTTTCAAGTGTGGTGGCGATGGAAGTTTCAGGGGAGTTTGTTTGAGGAAGACATGTGGGTGATATTTCAAATGAATAAAAGCCAACTTTCACATTAAACCCTTTAGTCCAAATAAAATTACAAATATAACCTTTTAGTTCACTTTTTAAACTTCCCTAAAGTTAGCATTTTATATCAAGTGTTAATATAACTAATTATTGGGTACACAACTGGTGAGTTTTATTATTGGATAGTCAATTGTGTTTAACAGTATGTGTGTTTTTTTCTAATTTTTGGTTCACAAGTTTTTTCGTTTTCAATTGTTTATATATCTATTATGGTTAAAAAATCGGATCTATGTTAGGGTTTTATCAATAAAAATTTCATGTACTTTATCTATATGTGTTTAACTTTGATTGAAAGACGTAGACAAGTTCATTATGTATGAATAGTTTTATAATATAATTTTATTTTTTATATGTTTTTGTCGTACCTTTGCCGTACCTGTATCTTGTTTTTTTGAGTTTTGCCGTTCCCCGTACCCGTATCGTCCCCGTACCCAGTCCCGTGCTACATAGGTGTTTACGATATTAAAAAAAATTATCAGTTTAGTTTTTATCAATATATGTAATTACTTGGTGTGTCATGTTTAACAGACAAACAACAAGGACAACCCCAAAATGTTACTTGAAGACATAAAACGGGCGACACAAAACTTCAATAATGACAATTGCATTGGGGGAGGAGGATTTGGGAGAGTCTATAAAGGAGACCTTCAAGATGGTGATGGATTTAAAACCATTGTTGCTAAGCGATTGGATACGAGGTTTGGTCAAGGGGAACAACAATTCTTGAGTGAGCTTCAAATTCTTATGGATTATAAGCACCAGAATGTCATTGGTCTTCTAGGCTACTGTGATGAAATTGATGAAAAAGTCATTATTTATGAGTATGCGTCCAGAGGAAGTCTTGATAAGTATTTGAATGTTGCTTCTCTTACGTGGGTCAAACGACTTAATATATGCATTGATGTTGCAAGTGCATTGGATTTCTTACATGGAGGAGGTGGAAAACAAGCAAAGGTGATACATAGAGACATCAAATCTGCAAACATATTACTAAACCATGATTGGAAAGCGAAAGTTGCTGATTTTGGGCTTTCTTTAATAAGTCCATTAACTCATGAGACAGACTATGTCATCGATCATGCATGCGGCACGCCGGGATACTTGGACCCAGTTTACAGAAAATCAGGATTCCTAACTATAGAATCCGATATTTATTCATTTGGTGTGGTATTATTTGAGATGTTGTGCGGGAGATCAACGTTTGAAATCCACAAGCATGAAGGTCACTATCTACCTGATTTCATTAAAAATAGATTTGACGAAGGAAAGCATGATGAGGTAATGTTCAAGCAAATAAGGGAGCAAATGGAGCCAAAATCATTAACTACATTCCAAAAAATTGCCTATCGGTGCTTACACCATGAAAGAGAAGAACGACCGACAACCAAAGAGGTTTTAATGGAACTTGAGAAAGCATTGGCATTTCAAGTAAGTTATCACACTTATATGAAATAAGGTTCCTTTAAGTGCATTAATATAAACCATAACTTTAACTCGTGTTCACCATAAAAGGTTATCAATGATAAATTTTTTATACCATAAATCTTTTAACGACAAGAATAAACACATACACACACATATTAAAAACTATATTTATTCTAGATAAAGTTTATTGTTTTACATTTTATAATGTTCTGATTATTTAGATCTTTATGGAAACACTAGATGTATCGAACCGCGCGTTGCAATGGGAACACACACATACACACACATATTAAACACTAGATGTTCTGATTGCTAGATCCTATATATCTATGTATGTGTGTTGCTCATACCTAAATTATTAGATCTTACCTTCTCATTCAATTGTAACCCATTGTCTTTACACTACTTATACTTGTTAACAGAACATGACATCAACAATGACCATGTTCGCTCTCTTACGAATCCCACTTGAAGATGTAGTAAAGGCCACCAACAGCTTTCATGATGATTACATTATTAAACATGATGGAATTGGTACCACATATAAAGTAATAGCCGAAAATTATGACAAAGTTGCTAGGCATTAATTATGACAAAGTTGATAGGCATTAATCATTGTTCCATTGGGGAAGGGAACTGGGAAAGTCAAAAAGCTGAGAAAAAAAAAAGAAGAAGAAGAAGGGGGGCACCGGGATGCGACAGTAGTAGAGAGAAGGATAAAAGAGACTTGATATGCTCTGATACCATAAAGGAATATAGGAAATTGTATATTACTGCCTTGTCCCTTCTCATTCTCATTCACCTAATATATATAATACAATTTGCATGAAAAGTATGGACAACATTCATGCCTGTCAATTAATGGGAATAGTCTTGTATGGACAGAATTAATGCCTATCAACTAATGGGAACAATGATTAATGCCTATCAACTTTGTCATAATTAATGCCTAGCAACTTTGTCATAATTGTCGGCTATTATAAAGGACGACTCTTGTGGTCTGGAAAGGATATAAATATTGCTGCACGGAGGTTTGATTGTAAGGACGGGGAAGGAGACCTCAAGTTCTTGAATGAAATTTCAGTGCTTTCTAATTTCAAGCATACAAATCTGGTCTCTATCATTGGGTTCTCAGACGAGAAAGATGAAAAGATCATCATAACCACGTATGAGGCCACTGGAAGTCTGGGGCAGTATATAAACAGCCCCAACCTTACATGGAAGCAAAGATTGAGAATATGTGTAAGTCTGGCTCATGCATTGAGTTACCTTCATTATGACGAGGGATGTGATTATGGTATCATACACTGTAACATCACTAGTGACACAATTCTATTGGATGAGAATGGGGAAGCCAAGTTATCCGGTTTTGAATTTTCCATCAAACAATCTGTAAACTATAAGGACCAGGTGTGCCCTTGTGAACACACTGGCACAATGGGGTGTGTGGACCCCGCAATTGAAAAGACGGGAGGTGTAACCCACAAGTCGGACATTTACTCATTCGGTGTTGTTTTATTCGAAATTTTGTGCGAGAGGAAAGCGTTAATTCATAACGAGGATGATAGGTCTCTAGCTCAGTTGGCCAAGTATCATTTTGAAAAGGGAACATTGCATGATATAATCCATCCTCATCTATTAAATCAAATATTGTCTCCGCAATCACTCCTCATATACTCCAAGGTAGCATATTCTTGCTTAAATGATGATCGAGCACACCGCCCAGATATGCACTATATTGTGGCTAAACTTGAGAAAGCATTGGAACTTCAGTTGCGTCATGAAAATATTGTAAGACTTTTTTTTCTGTTTTATTATCCTTTTTTTTGGTGTACATCATTCATGCATACTAATTTTCCTTTTGAATCTGTTTTTTATATCTTATTCTATTTAAAAGTACATCAAAACATGATGGTAAAAGAAATCTAAATGAATGAAAAAACCCAAAACATCCAGGATGGGTAACGCACTTTTATTTTTTGTAGGTTTGGGACATGTATGGTATTAGGTGATACTGTCCAATTAACTGCATCAGAATATGATATATAATTTTAAGAAATATGGTAAATAACATCTTTCAGTTGTTACAAACTTGAAATTACTAAAAAAAAATGTTAGAATTTTGTGTGAGTTTTTGATACTTTAAGTCGTGCTTTGGTGAGTTTATGATTGGGTTTTGGGTAATGGGTGTCCCAACATGTAATTTTTTTTACCACATATGACCATACGAGGTTTACACGATACGTGCGGATATACCCTGTACGTAGCCGATGGAAAATGAATACGTGTGCAAATATGTGTATGATACTAAATATTAGACACAATTTATAACCAGGTATGAAGTTGAGATTACCAAAATCCGAGCATTCATAGCGAATCAGAGGGACTGGTTGGGTTGACGCGTTGTTTATACACTTTTTTGTATGTAATTATCACCATGGAAATAATAATTTATACTTTGAACATTAACTTTTTTTCTGTTTAGCTATTTTTGACTTACAACCTCTTTAGACATGCTATTTGTTAATTGCTTAATTTATTAAGAGTTTACTTACGTAATTATTAATCTTTTATTTTTATAGCACTTCTATTATTATTAGAGTAAACTACCAGGTTTGGTTAAATTTTAGTTTTGGTCTTTTATATTTAGGTGGTGTTTGTTTTTTATCAAAAAGAGCTTCCTGCCTCTTCTGTCTGCACCGTGCAGACGCGGGAAGAGGTAGAGCCTCAAAAGAATGTTTGTTTTTTTTTTTTGAGTAGTGCTTCCTGCCTCTCCCCAGCCTCTTCATGAGGAAGTGATAAAACAAAGCTTCTCCAAGAAGAGCTTTACCTCTTCTTGGCACCACCTCCACCTCCACCCCTGCTCCGCCACCCACCACCACCCCTGCTCCGCCACCCACCACCACCCCTGCTCCGCCACCCACCGCCACCCCTGCTCCGCCACCGCCACCCCTGCTCCGCCACCGCCACCCCTGCTCCGCCACCACCACCTCTGCTCCTGCTCCGCCACCACCAAAACACCCCAAATCGATCAAAGTTCAGCGACAAAACACCCCACCTCTGCTCCTGCTCCTGCTCCGCCGCCGCCATCACCTCTGCTCCACCTCCACTCCGCCACCACCTCCGACATCATCATCAACATCACAAACAAAACCCCCAAAACAAAACCCCCAAAACGAAAACCCTAAAATCGAAAACCCTAAATCGATCGGAGATGGCAGTTGCAGGTTGCTCGGTGGTTGTGATCGGAGATGGCAGTTGCAGGCGGAGGTGGTGACGGTCGTTTTGTTCGATTCGTGATGATGGAGATGGCAGTTGCAGGTTGCTCGGTGGTTGTGATGATGGCGGTGGAGGTGGTGACGGTGGTTGTGATGATGGCGGTGGTGAAGTGGTGGCGGTGGTGATGATGATGGCAGTTGCAGGTTGCTCGGTGGTTGTGAGAAGAAGAGGTTTTATATAAAAGAAAAAACAAACCCTCTTCTCCTTGCAGACTGAAGACATTTGGTCCACCTCTTCTCCTGCAGATGCCTGCAGATGTGGCCTGCAGCAGAAGAGGTTTTCAAGAAGAAAAAACAAACACCACCTTATACTTGGTCGTAACCCACTGAATGTTTATTTCTAGTATTATTATTATTTTTTTTGGTTATGATTTCACCCTTTGTTTGAAAATAGAAAAACAAAAAAGAAATTACTCTAGGGTTTGGTGTTCTTAAAAAACCCATGTTACACATGGACGCCTATTATCAGAGAAAACCTCAATCACTGGTTTTTAAAGAACATCCGCATTCTTAAACATGCCCTACGTATCAAAATTGGGTTGTCTAAGAAACACCCTATTCTTGAAAATCTAAGCAAATCAAACTTGGGTTTATGAAGAACACCATTTCTTATTATTATTTGAGAGGCGACAAAAACATCCAGGCCAGTTGGTTGCGAGAGAGGGTTGAGGGGGATCAGGTTGTACTGCCCGCAGTGATGGTGTAGGGTAGGGGTCCTGCAAATTTATTATCACAGCTATTATATGCAATGGAAATTTTAATTCAATTAAACTTTACTAAAACACAGGATTTGGATTCCATTTAGATTATCAAATTATGTGTTTGGGCCTTATGTACAAACTGGGTAACTATAAAGGTTTTCTGGGCTTGGGAAACGAGTTGGGCTGGACAATCTGTGAAGGCCCAACTGTGTATCTTAGATGGAAAATTAGGGCACACAGTACATGGGGGCAAAAGGAACCAGTGGTTGGCTCCATTTTCGTTTTTGTTGAGGTTCCAAACAACATATATGAATTATCTATTCTTATGTTCCCATTAAAGTCAATGGGAACAACAAGAAATCTGAACCCTTAGATCAAACTAAGATTAAATCCTGACCCTTATAATTCAATACAAACTTCTAGAAGGGGAGGTTATTTGACAGTTTCTTGAATTGTCTTTTGACTTTACATATCGCGAAGAACGGAGGCCACGATCAATACCCTGTTACCTGCAGTTTAGCGTCACACATAAACCGTATTTGACAAGAACAACCGACAATAGTCTTCTTCTCCTGTATTACATGCGATCTTTCTCAAAAAGAAAAAAATCATGATTTCTTTTTTTCCTTCTGCAAATCAATCACCGGATGGACATGTACTCACAAACACACACCGATCCACCTTTCTCACTCTAAACCCTTAATTTTCCCCCTCTCTAAACTCATCATCCATGATCCATCTAGAAATTGATACGTACGCTTCGGAATCTCGTGTTTCCACCATGTATCAGTAGTGAAATTGGATCGATCCAAGCGGTTACCAGGTATGAATTTGATTTATTGAGTTTTTTGATCTGGATTTAGGTTTGATATGTGTATGTGTTACATGATCCAGTTAGGTCCAAAATTCATAAGTTTAGTCTTCAATCTTGTACAACCAGTGCCGATCATCCTTATACCATAATTGATATCACAGGCAGACATGCTTATCTATTAAACATGATAGTTTTTATTTATTTATTTTCTTTGTCCAGTTTTGGATATGAAGATATATAGGGAGGTTCAAGACCTCCTTAACAGCTATGAAAGCAGAATACTTTTTTGTTTTTTATTTTTATTTATTTTTCGTAGTTTCAAGCTTTCTTTGAATTATCATTGACTACAAATATTCCTCTTTTTATCTTTCATTTGTTAACAACTGCTAATCCTCCTTTCGCATTTGTGTTTGCAGAAACCAAAAAACCTTTCGGCCAAAAAAGGGCGCCCCATCAGGAAGTAAGGTTAGTTAGCTACACATTTTAAAGGAATGTTAATGAATTTTTTTATTGTTTATCAAACTTACTTGATGTGCTCGATTTATTTACACGACGTATTCAGGGCGCACAGCTTAAAAAGCACATTGATGCAACTTTGGGCGGTGGAAATTTGAGGGAAGCCGTTCGCCTACCCCCTGGAGAAGATCTTAACGAATGACTAGCAATTAATGGTAACAATCTTCACTGATTTTTAGATATAAATTAGCATATGATTACTTACTTTAATAGCAACTATTTTGGCTCATATTTTGTTATCTACAGTTGTTGATTTCTTTAATCAAGTGAACATTCTTTATGGTACTCTTACTGAGTTCTGCACACCGTCAACATGCCCAACAATGACAGCCGGAACAAAGTAACTTGCTTAATCACTCGTCATTAGTCAAAATTATACAGTCTGTGACATTTTGCTAAGTTTTTTTCAGATACGAGTACAGGTGGGCTGATGGAGTGTCTATCAAGAAACCGATAGAAGTATCAGCTCCTAAATACGTCGAGTATCTGATGGAGTGGATTGAAACTCAACTTGATAACGAATCAATATTTCCTCAAAAACTGGGTATATAATAATTCTTTGTAATAAACATACATATCCATTTTTCAGTTAAAAAGAAGATTTGGTCTAACTTGTGTGCGCATTGCAGGTGTGCCATTTCCTCCGAATTTCCAGGATGTGGTGAAGACAATATTCAAGAGGCTGTTTCGGGTATATGCTCACATATATCATTCACATTTTCAAATGATTATGAGTTTGAAAGAAGAAGCTCATCTCAATACTTGCTTTAAGCATTATGTCCTCTTCACATGGGTAAGCCATCTCTAATTTCTCTATAAATCATGTACATTGATGGTTGGTTATTAGGCAAAGGGGTAATTAAGACAGGGATTTGGATGAAGTAACACACTAGGTTTATTGTAATGTTTAGATTGGTGCAAAGCACATGGGTATTTTTTTTCATAATCTGCATTCTTAGACCATGTGTAGTGGTTTAGCTCAATAATGCCCTCACCATGGGACGTTTTGCGACACGTGGCAGTCCAGTCAGCATGGGGCATTATTGCAAAATGGGTGTAGTGGGGATTGGGGCATTATGTTAAATGAGATGTAAAATAATTAAATAAAACAAAAACCCTTAAAAAAATCTTATTGGATAACAAAAAGGGAGATGAAAGATGATTGGACAAGGAGAAGGGGGCAAGGCGTGGTTTAAAAAACGCTGAATCAATTTTTTTTCAAAAAAAAAAAACGCTAAAAAACGCCCCATGTAATGGGTTCCGGGCGTTTTTGGGCGTTATTTTTGAAATTAAAAAAAAAAAAACGCCCCACTACGGGGGGTCTTAAGTTCAGTTTTGCAGGTGGGTAATATATTAGCATCCATTGTTTTGTTATTTATTTGCTTATCTTTTAAAGATTCAGAAGAGTCTCCAATTATTTTCTTCATTCATCTCTTTAAGGAAAGACCGTGTTAAATTTATTAGGGCATGAAAACACCAGGTCATAAATGTTTTTAAGGGGAGAGATAAGCAGCCAAAGATTCGTCAACACCAATCTATGTTTCATCTCAAACAATAAAGTCGCTTTCTCCTGCTATATCTTCAAACTAAATATAAGTTATTTAGATAGTAAAAAATACATATGAATACCGTATATGAATAAAAAAAGAAGATTATCATGGGATGCATGGATTATGATAGTGATATTACAATGTTAATTTTTCACAAACAAAAAAATTGGTATATTTGGGATGTCGTCTTAATGTCTTATCAAGTTATTAGTAGAAATAGCTTATGTTCAACCTCCAATTGGCACCCACATTCGACCTGAATTTGTGACATCTCTTCAAGATTATAGCAATGGAACCGAGTAGAAATGCTATCAAAACCTTCTTATTTGTTTGATTTATATATGTATTTGGTTGTTTTTTGTAGGTGCATACCTTTGCATATGGGATAAATCAAGAAGGTCGGGTCGGCTTGAGGATTGAGTTGCTTTGACACCTTCTCTGACTCGCTACAAGTAAATCGGCTATACGACCGACCAACACATCTTTTAATAGGCTAGGGATTTGGGTGTTATATGATTTAGTAATAGTGAATTAAATAATTCAAGAGAAGATGTGTTGAGGAGATTAATCAGACAGCAGCATGTGAAATTAAAGTATGTTGAAGCAAGCTAGTGACATAATTCTTTATGCTAGTGAGATTTTTAAAGACGGGTTTTGCTTAAATATGGGGGATACACATGCATCTTAATCCAATGAAAGTTTTGACTAATTTGCAGCAAGCTTTTTGGGAGTTGGGACGCTTGATATTGTGGTCAATGGATTGCCTTTTACTTAAACCTGTGAGGTTTTTGAAGAAAGTAGGAACTATAAAGAGATACCTAATTCGTCTATTATTATCTCTTTGTCAAACGGCATAGATGCTGCTTTAGATATGCTCCCCCGTATGATCACTCCTACACATATGATCAACATGGAAAGTAAGCGTTTTTGACCTTTAGTTACTGTGACTTTCATATATCTTAATAGTTTTTTTCATCTAATCGATATTTTGCATATAAGAGTTAACCTTCATTAAATTGTATCAGTTGTGTGTATAGATTTTGCAAGGTTAGTAAGAGAGATAAATCTAACAGCCCATGTGACCTTGTGTCCCAAGAATGTTTTATTTATGATGTTCGAGTTTTTACATTGATACAAACTTGATGTTCCTAAATTACCTTTCGTGATATGATGAATGATGATCAAAGGGGATAATTTGTTGGATTGCATTTAATCATAGGTCTGAACATAAGAAACCACCTTTGTAGTTGCGTATTGCTCTCCAGGTATCTAAGATTTCCATGAACTATGTAACATGTTGTTCAGGTTTAGTAAAGTAAATTAGATAGAAGCTAATAATTCATTTATTGAATAGTGTTGATGATTGATTCAAATGTCTTATCGTTCAGGTTTTACTCAGTCAATGCCGTAGATTTCCAACCCTTTTGCTTCTTGGAAGATTTCTCGATATGGGTCCATGCTTGATTTAGGATGCACATGTACCAATATACTCGATATATTGATGAGTGTGAAAACCAAACAAGATAAGAATGTAAGCAACATCTGTATACAAGTTATTTCGTTAGTTAGATCTCATGATAGGGAGAGGAAGCCATGAATATAGAGAAGTTTCTATTATAAAAGCCAAAAACTCCTACCATGAACACAATGTTGCTTAACTGGGAAAAGAATACTTTTTATAAACAACTATAAATTACTTGTGAAAATAGGAATTTCTCCTAACAGTGTTAATCCATCTCTTATATGCTTCCAGTTTTCTTTTATATCTAACTGTATCCTACTTGTGTTTGCTGTTCTGTTAATGGTCTTATTGGTTTTGAAATATTATTGTTATTTATAATCATTTTATTTCTGTTATTTTCTTGTCTACTTTACGTCTTTTAAAAATACATGTCTCCGTCCACCGGACGGGTATAGAACTAGTTAGTATATGTCGATCAGAAGGCAAGGCTCAGGTTTGCTACAATTTAATGAGTTGGCAGTGAGGTGGTTATCGGTTGCTATACTCTGTACAGAGCGGAACCCATTTGCCTTGTATAATTGTAGATCGATTGAATGTAATCTATAGTTTTTCTAAAAGTTTTAACAACGCATTGTTTTTCCTCAATTTATGTCAGTTTTGTAACTCACTTTTTCCCTTTGTCACATATTTGCAGGAAAACAAGTTGGGACACTTGAAGATTCATCTCAATGATATTAAATCAGCAACACATAATTTTTCAGAGGCATACACAATTGCATCTTGGAGTGGCGATTATACTTTGTACAGAGCGGAACTCCACTGTTTTGATAAAGAAAATCTTTCGTTCCAGAAGGGGAAGCATGAAGGAGAACATCTGAAGGGACAGAGCACTGTAGTTTTAAAAAGGTACCCTTCTGGACATGACTTGTGTAAATGGTAATGGTATAAAACCGAACTTGTATTTATTGAATGTGTGTTTATTACAAGATAATGAGCCCTCTATATATAGGGAGGAACATGGACTAACTAACAATAAATAATTACATGATGTAAGTGTGAACGGTTGTTATGTAAGTGTGAACGGTTGTTAAGTGTGAACGACTAACACTCCTCCTCAAGTTGGAGCATAGATGTTAATCATGCCTAACTTGTTACATATGAAGTCTATTTGTGTCTTCCGTAGTGGTTTTGTGAAGATATCCGCCAATTGAAAATCCGTTTTAACATGAATTGGCTGAATAGATGGAGGATCCTTTTGAGTGCCGACTATCCGATCTCTGATTAGGTGACAATCAACCTCAATGTGTTTAGTTCTCTCATGGAATACTTGATTTTTGACTATATGTATAGCTGATTGATTATCACAGTATAATCTCATCAAGTCATCAGAGTTAACTCCGAGTTCTCTGAGGAGACGACGTACCCATATCATCTCTGATGTAACATCTGCCATAGCTCTGTACTCTGATTCGGCACTTGATCTGGATACGGTATGTTGCTTCTTACTCTTCCAAGACACAAGATTTCCACCAACAAAAACACAATACCCAGTGGTGGATCGACGAGAAATAGGACATCCTGCCCAGTCTGCATCTGAAAATCCAGATATACGCCCATCTCCATCTTCTGTGAAAGCACCCACACGACAATGACCCTGATCAGAATATAGGATCCCTAGACCTGGTGTGGTCTTGAGATATCTTAAGACACGAAGAGCGGCATCCCAGTGTCCCGTGTACGGAGTGGCCATGAACTGACTTAGGACACTGACGGCAAAGGATATATCTGGTCGGGTGACAGTTAAGTAGTTGAGTTTTCCGACCAATCGTCTGTATTGCTCAGGATCTTTCATTGGATTTCCGTCCTCTGGAAGGAGCTTCCTCGTAGGAAGCATAGGACTGTCAACAGGTTTGCAACCCAGCAAGCCACACTCAGTTAACATATCAAGGACGTACTTTCGTTGACAGAGAAGTATTCCCTGTGGAGAACGTGATACTTCTATGCCAAGGAAGTACCGTAGCCGACCTAAGTCACTAATCTGAAACTGAGAATGAAGAAACTGTTTGAGCTTGGTAATTCCTTCTTCATCGTCCCCTGTGATTATGATATCATCCACATAAACAACTAAGATGATCCTTCGTCCCTGATGATGTCTGAAGAATACAGAGTGATCATATGTACTACGAACCATTCCAAATTCTCCCAAAACATTAGAGAAACGACCAAACCATGCCCTTGGAGACTGTTTAAGACCATATAGGGACCGACGTAGTCTGCATACTTTTGAGGCCTCCTCCTGAACAATGAACCCTGGTGGCTGCTCCATATAAACCTCCTCCTCAAGAACACCATTGAGAAAGGCGTTCTTGACATCAAGCTGGTAGAGCGGCCAATGATGAATGGCAGCAAGAGCAATACAAATACGCACAGATGGCATTTTGGCAACTGGGGAAAAGGTCTCGTCATAATCAATACCATAAGCCTGAGAGTAACCTTTAGCAACCAAACGAGCTTTCAAGCGATGCAGAGAACCATCAGGGTTAACTTTAACTGTGAAAACCCAGCGACAACCAACAACACGTTTACCTGGCGGAAGCATTACAAGATCCCATGTATGATTAGTCCTTAAAGCCCCAAGTTCTTCTTCCATAGCTTGACGCCATCCTGGGTGATCGAGAGCTGTCATCACATTTTTGGGAATCGGATAGGAATCAAGGGAGGTGGTGAAGGCATGAGACTCCGTGGATAGGTGAGCGTAAGCAAGATAATCCTGGATGGGATAACGGGTGGCATGTCTAGGTTCTTTTCGAAAGGCAATAGGTATATCAGGGTACGGTGCACCTGGAGGATCATAGGTAACTGTTTCTGGTAATGGTGAAACGGGTTCAGTGTCAGGTGTTGGAACTGTGGACGTACCAGATGTAGAGGCTGGTTGTGAATCAAGAGTCTCTGTTGTCGATTCCTTACCACGCCTAGCATATGTGAAGAGTAACGGTGGAGGATCTGTTGGTAGCCCCGAATCTGCAGTAGTTGGAGCTGTGGTGTCTGAGACCGGAGGGGTAGACGGAACAGAGGACAAAGGAACAACAGGGATGAAAGAAGATTCGGGAATATCAGGTTCTGGAAATGGATCAGACACAGGAGTGGAGGACGTGGGAAAGAAAGGACATTCCTCATGGAAGGTAACGTCGGCACTAGTAAAGTAGCGACGAAGAGAAGGACTATAACACCGATAACCTTTCTGGACACGTGAGTAACCCACAAGGATACAACGAATGGCTCTGGCATCAAGTTTAGGGGTGCCTGGACGATGATCATGAACATAGGCAACACATCCAAATATTTTGGGTGGAAGTGGAAACATAGTCCCTTTAGGAAAAAGGATAGAAAACGGGGTTTGACCATGAATGACAGGTGAGGGCATACGGTTAATAAGATAAGCGGCAGTAAGGACAGCGTCTCCCCAGAAACGATGAGGAACATGAGAATGAATCATGAGAGTGCGAGTGATGTCTAATAAGTGTCGGTTCTTGCGTTCAGCGACACCATTTTGTTGTGGTGTGTAAACACAAGACGACTCGTGGATAATGCCATTAGATTTTAAGTAAGAAGAAAAGTCGGTCGACAAATATTCTTTTGCATTGTCTGTACGCAAGGTTTTAATTGAGGTTTGAAATTGAGTTTTAACGTAAGCATGAAATTCACGAAATATTGAATATATTTCAGCACGAGATTTCAATAGATAAACCCAAGTAGCACGCGAATAATCATCAATGAAGGTGATAAAATATTGAAAACCCAAAGTTGATTTTGTGGGACATGGGCCCCAGACATCAGAATGCACAAGTTCAAACAACGTACTGACTCGATTAGACACTCTAGGGGGATAGGGACGCCTGGTATGTTTACCAAGCTGACATGACTCGCAATGAAAATCAAAAGAAGATGGAAAATCCGGTCTCATTTGCCTCAGAACCGCTGCAGAAGGGTGGCCTAGCCGGCAGTGAGCCTCCCTGATACTTGAATCACATATGTTAGCTTGAGGGTGTGACGGTAAAGACATACGATAGAGGCCTCCTGATTCAAAACCTGTGCCAATCAGACGGTTCGTCCCTAGTTCCTGAAAGATGCAGTGAGTAGGATAAAAGGTTACGGAACAGTTATTTTGTTTGGTAATTTGACTTACCGAACAAAGGTTATCGGGGAATTTGGGAACTAACAAGACAGAAGAAAGGTTTAGGTCTTTTGAATTACTGACCGATCCAATGCCACGAACTGGGCATGAGGATCCATCAGCAAGACGAACTGGTGGGTGAGAACCAGTACGTAGGCTAGAAAGGAGATCCTGAATCCCAGTCATGTGATGAGTAGCTCCGGAATCAACAATCCAAGATAAGTCAAGATAAGAAAGTATACCTGAATTTACCAAGCTGGCTTGTGGGCTAGGAGCAGGCGACTGTGAGGCCAACAGTTGTTGAAGTCTACTGAGATCCTCCTTGCTCAACGTGTAGGCAGTACCAGTAGTTGGGTCAGAATATGCACCAGTAGAAGAAGACTCACCAGTAGACGCTAGTCGAGCTTTTGGTTGGGATCCAGGAGCACGATTTGGGCAATTATGCTTTGTATGCCCTGGCAGCTTGCAATAATGGCAGTTATTCGGGCAGTTGTACCTTGCATGCCCAGGTTCATGACACAAGTGACATACAAGATTACTACCATGTCCCCCAGTGCCTCGTCCAGTGCCTTTCTTCATATAAGAATTCTGCCCTGTACCCTTACTGACCAAGGCAGACATATCAGTTGGAGATGCGTCCGGACCATACATTTCGCGCAATAGGTGATATGTTGATGCCACAGAAGAAATAGCGTTGGAGTTACTTAGCAATAATGGACGTGCACTTGCATACTTAGGTGATAAACCCGCAATAAACATCATGACATTCATTTTGGTGTTACGCTCCTCCTGAACCTTTAAATCAGCAGTAGGTGGGAAAAGAGTTCGTAACTCATCCTGAAGCTTTGAGAAACGAGTAAAGTAATCGGTGAAGGTGGAGTCACCTTGTTCTGCCCTGGTGAAGGCTTGAACAACAGAATAGGCATGGGACAAAGATTCCTTAGCTGAGAAGGATGAAGACAGGTGGTCCCACATTGACTTTACTGTATGGAAGTTTTGAGCGATAGTGAGGATTTGTGGCTCCATGGAATTCCATAGAGCCATTTGTATCCCACTATCGTTAATACGCCATTCCCGAGGAGTTGGATCAGGGGGTGGTTTTGTTAGATGGTCCTCTTTATCCACACTTGCAAGACCTTTGTGGACAAAGAGGCTCCATGAACTCCAGTTGCTCGAGTCTAGCTTAACAGGAATACGTAAAACGGAGGCATAGTTGATAATGCCTGGAGCAATTTGGTTCTCATTCTTCTTATCATCTCCCATTTTTAAACGAAAAGCTGAACTGGATTACGGACACGCGGAACGAGGCAGAATCGAAAAAGTTCTCGGATCGAAAAATTAACTTGACGGAATGGACGGGGAGGTAATTCCGATCAGGATGGTAAAACACGGCGGCCGGAGGAGCGGCGACGCGCCGTCACGCGCTGCGTGTGGGTTGCGGTGGCGGAGGCTGTGATGGCGCGTGGGGGCGGCGTTCGGCGGCGCGGTTTGTGAGGTTTTGTAGATCGGGAGATTCCGAGCACGATGGTGGTGGTGGTGTATGTTAACTCGCCGGAAAAATAATGGAACTGAAAAAGTAGGTGACGGGTTGTGGTGGTTTTGGGTGTTTGAACAGATCTTGGACGGGTTTTTAGGACAGAACTGGTGGTGACCGGAAATGGTATGAAAGAGAATTCGTTTCTGTTGTGGAAGGTCAGACTGAGCTGCAACCACAGAGCATACTACGAATTTTCTAGACGGAAATGGTCACCCGAATGAGGATATTCTTGAGCTAAACTACCTTTAGCTCTGATACCATGTAAATGGTAATGGTATAAAACCGAACTTGTATTTATTGAATGTGTGTTTATTACAAGATAATGAGCCCTCTATATATAGGGAGGAACATGGACTAACTAACAATAAATAATTACATGATGTAAGTGTGAACGGTTGTTATGTAAGTGTGAACGGTTGTTAAGTGTGAACGACTAACAACTTGTATGGAGAAGAAGAGTTTTTTACAGAAATTGAAATGCTTACCCGTGTTAAGCATCCCAACATTGTAAATCTACTTGGCATCTGTGTTGAGGATTCTGAGATGGTCCTTGTCACTGAGAATATCTCTAATGGATATCTTATTGATTATTTGGGAAATGTCAACCACATGTGCATTTTAACTTGGGTAAAACGTTTGAAAATTTGCATTGATGTTGCACATGCATTGAATTACCTTCACTATGAGATGGAAGACCAAAAGATAATAATAAACCGTCATATAAGTAGCTACAACATTGGGTTGGACGAGAACTGGGGGCAAAGATTGTTGACTTTTGGTTCTCCATATTCCTGCCTCCAAATCAAGAAGCTCTCTATCACAACAATGTTATTGGCAGACACTTCTACATAGATCCACAATATGAGAAGACTGGTAAGTTAAAAACAGAATCGGATGTTTATAGTTTCGGAGTTGTATTGTTTGAAATTCTATGTGGGAGGAGAGCCTTTGACCCAATTTACAAGAAGGAGAATGTGAGAGGGTTGGGCCCTGTGGCAAGACAAAGCTTCTGCATGGGAACACTAGAGGACATGATAGATCCTATATTAAAGGATGAAATCGGTGAAAACAATTTCGTTCTAAGTAGAGGACCCAATAAGGATTCTTTGCACACATTTATGAAAATTGCATATCAGTGTGTGGCAGAAACTCAAGACCAACGTCCAACAATGGAAGTCGTTGTCAAGGAACTCGAGAAAGCACTATCATTTCAAGTAAGTCAATTTTCCAAAACATTAACCTTTTTATACACATGCAAAATGCTTGTTAATGGTAGACTAAATTAATAAAGCACAAACTGATTTTCATATGTACTATAGTATTTGTACTCAAATCATTAGGTTTATATTGAAACAACACTAACTTTTAACTTTTAGTGTTCCGGTCCTAAGCCCATTCTTAACTATTGATGAAGTTATTAAAGTTTCTTTTTTTTAATCAAACTTACTATTTTTCTTTAACTATTGATGAAGTTATTAATGCCCTGACGTAGTATTCCCCAGGGCCGCTATTCTCTAATCACGATTTTAATATTCATTTGGCTTTCAGTTGAATTCAGAGGTTAAATCTGATTATGTGGAGGAGAAGAGTCATGCTTCCATAATTGAGACACAAGTAGTTGAGCTTTCCAATGAACTGAACAATATGAACATGACTGGCGAATCTGAAAATTTTAAAATTCATAACAAGTATGTTACATGACCAAACGGATGACCCAGCTGAACCTGTCTGTTGTAAGTTTGCTGTCTTTTGAATTTTTAATATTGATTTATCAAGTGGAGTCCTAAGCTGGTGATATGTGGGTACAGGAAAGTCAGACTCTCAGGAAGGCTGCTAAACGTTCTTGGCCAAATATGTTAGAAACAAGTGCACATATATGAAAAGGAGGCTAAGTTGCATGTTCTTTTGGTTGTTGTATTAGGTGGGGTTGGCTGGACAGCGATGCGCATTGAAACTAGTCATGTTTATATTGGTTAAGTTTAAAGAGGCTGGGTGGATTCTGTTGGACTTTTTTGCATATAAGTTAATTTGTTTGTATAAGTGAATGTGATGTTGATGCTTCTCTAGTTCTTTATGTACTTGTTTATATTGATAATTAACTTTCTTACAGTTTTTTTAAACAAGTATCAACTTCATATTTTTGTTGTAGGAATTTATTTGTGCAATTATAACTCTCAGATAACCCCGTTAATTTCATGACGTGTTTTATTTGTCATGTGTACTCGTACTGTTGGTTTCTTAGGAGGTAATGGTCATGACTTAAAGATAAGCATAATTAGGGAGCAAATAAATCTTCTTTTGATTTGAGGTTTTATCCTACTAAACGATTGATCTTTACTAAGTTTGGGATCTTCTTTTGTAGTTTTGTTTTTAGGGGGTGTTTGGGATTGCTTATTTTAGTCACTTATTAGCTTATTGAGTTTTTGAAAAGTTAAAAAGTGTTTTGAGTGAAACTATTTTGTGAGGGGAAAAGTCAATAAGTCACTCCATTGTGACTTATTAACTTTTCCAAAAAGTTATAAGTTGTTTTGAAAAGCTAAGCCAAACATGGCCTTAATCTGAATCCTATACCTCCTTTTATATAAGGATGATATATATGAAATGCATAGAAACAAGTTTGTATAAACAATTAATTAATGTATAGTATACAATTAGAAAGTTAATTTGTTTTGGTAAAATGATTTTTTTTATGTTTTTATACATTAAAATACACACAATTGGATCCGACTCATTGGCTTGTTCTCTTGTTAGCAGGGGCGGACCTACCTTAGGGGAAGGGGTAACCTCCGCTACCGCTTGGCGCTCCGGCGGTAGTGTAAATTTTGGAAAAATTTGACCCTTTTTTACGTTTTTTCGATTTCGTTATCACTTTTTCATAAAACGTTACCGCTACGAAGATTTTCTAGATCCGCCAATTGTTAGCTAATTTTTACATTTTTTGACTGATGGAGAAAAAGAATTTAAAACCACCCTTTTAGTCTTTAGCTTGTAAAATGAATTGAAATTGCCACCTCATATCGAAGTGATCCTCCTATTCTACTCGGTTAGCTCATCATCAAGTCTTTTAGGAGAGATTCACAAATCGGTCGTAACGCTAAACGTGTTTGGGTTGGTCACCAGTAAGTCAAAACCGGTTCGGGTTTAGTCGGATTGTTGACCGTACCAGTACCATTCAGGTTCAAAACGATTTTGAGCATTTTTTACTGGTATATTTGGGTTCAAAACGACTTTGACCATTTTTTTCCAGAAACATAATTTAATGTTCCAATGAACATAAAAAAAAGAACAGATCATATCGTACTTTAAGAGATTGAATGGAAGGTAAATTGTTAATTTGACAAACATGAACAAAATTAATTATTGACATGATATCTTAGGTAAAAGGGAAGTCAATTTAGTAAAACTTTTATAAATATATTATTATAGTCAAGGAAAGATCTTAGACTATTTTGGGAAAAGTCCCCAACTCAAGTCTAAAATCCACATTCTAACAATGTATTGGGCCCTAAACATAATGGTGAAACACTAGGCCCAATATCTACTAGTAGTTTTTCCTCCTGATTTGGGTTTTTTAATGGCCCAAAATCAAAAGAAAGTCCAAACCATTTAGAAATAATCACAATATAAAATCAATACCACTTCAACAAATCTATACCCAATAGACACATATTGAACCAATAGGATTTTAGTTTTCGGATTGATCTTGCCAGCTCTTGGCCCAAGAATCATATATCCAATTACTACAGTTCTAATTATACTTGCATATGGACCATTTATTGATATAAAAACCCAAAATTTTATCGGCCTCATTCCAATTATTGAATTGTTTCATTCCGATTTGCACCCAAGACGACAAAAATGCGGTGCCAATATCCAATTTTAAATTGGGCTTAATCTTATCCCACATATAATTGCACCATGTCGATTTATTTATGGGCTCTCTATATAATTTGCAAATCTCCCTTAAAAAAAAAAAAAAAAACCCACTTAATCCTATTGATAACAAACACCCCTCTATATATAGTAGATACTAGTACTAGTTTAATAAATATTTGATGAAACATAAAAGCACAACTTTGGTAAAGGTATGAATGTTAGTGAAATTACTTTGAACTAATATATATTGAGATAAACATGCTACAGATTCTATAACATACTTAACAGCCACCGTTTTGTGCATGTGCTATGTTTGACACAAATCAGATAGATCCCGATGCTGCAAGAAGTGACTGCACAAGTCGAAGACATAAAAATTACAAGAAAAGCAACTATACATACAGGAATATAGAAATCAAAGAATACCTTCAAACCGACGTATCTGAATGAAAAAAGTTAAGACCATATCCAAAAGCAATATATAGAACCAGTTAGGGTGCATGCATTCAATGCGCACAAGTCAATGCATTCATGTTTCCATCCAAATCAATGTGAAATGTGAGATGGTTAATTAAATATAAAGATGGCACCTCTAAAACAAATAAACAAGTTATGATTAAGAAATTGAAGATGTACTTACAAACAATATCCGTCATCATTGTTACTTCAAAGTTCATGAGATCATCTTTAGCATTTTCGAAAGAAACGCTACACGTCTCGGGTAAGTCCAATTCACAGTTATATCTACAAGTAAAAACATAAAGGAACAAAGCAAAAGAGTAATCACTTTATAACAATATATCACAATATACAGTTATGTTACAACTTCAACAGCAAAAGGATACTCAAAACACTATCTTGTACAGTCACTGTCACATTGTCACTTCGTGTCACGGCCCCAGCCCCGGTTTGACCCAGTCAGGAGCCGTGGAACAGGAACCCGTGGTATCTAATTGATGCGACAGCGGAAGATTTTTAACAGGATCTTTTAAAACTCGAAAATGCCCAATTATTTTATTCCACAATTTGGGATAAACCCCGTAATTTACAATAGAGGAATTTAACTAGGAAATTCCCTAATTTATTAAAACATGTTTATTCATTTAACTGAGCCACCTCTTCAAGCTTGGTAGTGCTACTTAGCACGTTTCCTTGATTTACAGCAGGTCGCCTGAAGCATGTTTTAAAAATATTTTATCAGCGGGGAAAATGCTGGCGAGTCATTCAAGTATGTAAAACGACACATTTAGTTATCAATTACAGCATAAGAGCGATTACAATGGCTTTTATCTTATTTTTATCTGGCGCCTTGTCACCTGGTGACGATGGTCATACCACAATTGGGTCTTTCCCCAAGTAGTGACGGTTATCACTGTTAGGATTTATTAGCCTAACCCGTGAGAAATTAGTAATGTGCACAATACCCCACTTAGCCAGTGATTCAAGATAACCACGACTTACTCCCTGTAATCATAACATTTGAAAATGGAGTATTGTAAAATACTTTTGATAAAAAGAGAATGACTCACATTGCAATTTTATACGGGCAGAGTTTAGCCTACTGATTAGCCTTGTAACCTAATTTAAATAACAATGCACACGAACTAGGTCAGTAACTAATACAGCATTTACGATAACTCATGAGATAAAACCCTCACAACGAATGACAAAGTGCGATACTTAAACATCCATCGAATTCACGACGAATGACAAAGCATAACCCTAATGTGGGCAGCACTTAAACATCCATTGGATAGTTTCAATCGATCGGACATTGAATCGTAGTAGCGATCGAGTTATTACCCTGTTATCGCGGCGGAAATTCGAGATTTGTGTGTGTTTCTGTAGTATTTGGACAATATCTCAGTGCATGAATCGAATTTTAACGTCTAACAAGTGCCAGAATTCAATTGCCAACCCCCCCTATTTATACCTGGAAAACAGTCCCCTCGTGTGGCGCGAGGGGTACTACCCTAGCATAAGGTAGCCCGTGTCCCAGTAGCTTAGGTGAGTTGGTCATTCGCTCAAATTCGTTTTACACGTAAAACTGTTGTGATAATATCAACTAGGATTTACCCCCCCCCCCCCCTGAGTTTTAGGGGCCCTGATCCTGATTCCGATTGTTCTGAAAATTTTAGGGTTTATGCAGGATCATTTGGGGGTTTTAATTAGGGTTTCCTATTGGACAAAATATAATAAGAAATAATAGTTTTGATGAGAGTTGTTACATCCTCCCCACCTTAATAAAAATCTCGTCCTCGAGATTTACTGGAACAAGTAGGGGTACTTTCTCTTCATCTCTGATTCCAGTTCCCAAGTGTATTCAGATCCTCTCTTTGAATCCCACTTGACTTTGACCAGCACTGGCCGCTTGTGTTTGAGAAATTTGACCTTTCTGTCCTCTATCTGTAGTGGTTTCTCCACAAATTTTAGCTTCTCATTTACCTCTACATCTTGAAGAGGTACTACCAGTGATTCGTCAGATAGACATTTCTTGAGATTGGATACATGAAACACGTCATGTACTCCGGTTAATTCTTCTGGTAGTTGTAAACGATAAGCAACTGGTCCTATACGTTGGATTACTGGAAATGGTCCAACGTATCGTGGACTTAGCTTTCCTTTCTTACCGAACCGAACTGCTCGTTTCCAAGGAGAAACTTTCAAAAGTACCTTATCTCCGATTTGAAATTCCAGTGGCTTGCGTCGATTATCGGCATAACTCTTTTGACGATCTCGAGCAGTCTTGAGTCTTTCCTTGATTTGAGTAATCTTATCGGTGGTCTCTTGCACGATTTCAGGACCTGATAATTGACTTTCTCCTATTTCTGCCCAACAAACTGGAGTTCTACACTTGCGTCCATAAAGTGCTTCGAATGGGGCAGCTTCAATACTTGTATGATAACTATTGTTATAGGAGAATTCAATTAAAGGTAGGGGTCATCCCAGTTTCCACCAAAATCTATCACACATGCCCGGAGCATGTCTTCCAGGGTTTGTATTGTCCTTTCACTTTGTCCGTTTGTTTGTGGATGATATGCCGTACTTAAATATATCAATGGCTGTTTCTTGAACATTCTTTAGTTGTTCCATTAAGTCTAATTGTAAACTTAATCTAAGAGCACGAACTCGTCGTTGTTTCTCATGATACTTATGACTTAAAGCATCAGCTACTACGTTTGCTTTTCCTTCATGATATTGTATATCACAGTCGTAATCACTTAGGATCTCCATCCATCTCCTTTGCCTCATGTTTAATTCTTTTTGCCCAAATATGTACCTTAAACTTTTATGATCCGTATAGACAGTAAACTTACTTCCATACAGATAATGTCTCCAAATTTTAAGGGCAAAAATTATGGCTCCTAATTCTAAATCGTGAGTCGTATAGTTTTCCTCGTGCTTTTTCAATTGTCTTGAAGCATATGCAATTTCCTTCTTGCGTTACATAAGCACACATCCTAATCCTAGCTTAGAAGCATCTTAGTAAACTTCAAAATCTTCTGTTCCCTCTGGTAAGGCTAGAATTGGGGCATTGGTTAACTTTGGCTTCAAAATCCTAAAAGCCTCTTCTTGCCTAGGTCCCCATTCAAACTTAACTGCTTTACAGGTTAGCTTAGTTAATGGTACAGCTATCTTGGAAAAATCCTTAATAAACCGTCTATAGTAACCAGCTAATCCTAGAAAACTTCTAATTTCCATAACTGACTGCGGAACCTTCCATTTGGTAATTGCTTCTATTTTGGCAGGATCTACGTGAATACCTTCGTGATTCACCATATGTCCTAAAAATTGCACTTCCTGTAGCCAAAATTCACATTTCGAGAATTTGGCGTAAAGTTTTTCTTTTCTTAACAAAGTTAAGAGTGCGTGCAAATGCTGACAATGTTCATCCTGGCTTTTGGAATAAATAAGTACATCGTCGATGAATACAATTACAAATTTATCTAAGTACGGTTTACAGATTCTATTCATTATGTCCATGAATGCTGCAGGTGTATTCGTTAATCCAAAGGGCATGACTGTAAACTCGTAATGACCATACCTAGTTCTGAAAGCAGTTTTAGGTATGTCTTCTTCTTGTACCTTCAATTGATGATATCCGGAGCGTAAGTCTATCTTAGAAAAGTATCTAGCTCCTTGAAGTTGATCAAAAAGATCGTCAATTCTAGGTAATGGGTATCGATTCTTAATTGTAATCTTATTCAATTCCCTATAATCGATACACATTCGCATCGAACCATCCTTTTTCTTTACATACAACACTGGAGCTCCCCAAGGGGACGAGCTAGATTGTATGAATCCTTTGCTTAATAATTCATCTAACTGCTTTTTCAATTCTATCATTTCGGTGGGGGCTAACCGATAAGGTGCCTTAGCTATCGGTGTAGTTCCAGGAATTAAATGAATTCTAAATTCTACCTCCCTATCAGGTGGTAATCCAGGTAGTTCTTCTGGGAATACCTCTGGGTATTCTGATACTACTGAAATTTCTTTGAGTTCCTTACTCTTAGTGCTAGTGATTACCGAAATCATATATACCATTTCTTGTTTTCTTGAGTAACTAGCCAATTTCATTTCCGAAATGAATTTTATTGGCTTTTATGGCTTATCTCCTGTAATCACCACTAATTCTCCTAAGGGTGTATGAATTTCTATGGAGTTCTTATCACATAGGATTCGAGCATGATTGGCTACTAACCAATCCATTCCTAATACTACATCGAATCCAGCTAAATTCATAGGTAACAGATTTGCAGAGAATTTATGACCTGAAAGTTCTATATTTCCTTCTCGCAAAATCTTATCTATTTTAACAGAATTTCCATCTACTGTTTCGACTGTAAAAATCTGCCTAAGGGTGGTTAAGGGTAAATTAAGAGCTTGGCAGAATGAAGTATTTATAAAACTTTGGTTTGCACCAGAGTCAAATAATACTTTTGCATAAACGTTGTGAACTAAGAACGTACCAGCTATCACATCCAGGATTAACTCTGCTTCCTGAGTAGTCAGTTGGAAGGCTCTTACATTCTTCTTGTTAGTTCCTTCTGCAGGTTTGGCTTTGTTATTGGCTGGTTTGATCAATTTTGGACAGTCTGGCCTAATATGTCCAGTTTCTCCACATTTGTAGCAGACTGTGAATTTCTTCTTCCTGTAATCTTCCTCCTGATGCCCAGGAATCTTGCAAAAATTGCAATATCCCTTGCATCTTCCAAAATGCTTTCTTTTTCAACTATTGCAAAATGGAACAGTGGAAGATTGCCCAGTTCCTTTTCTCTTGAAATTGTTACGGTTACCCATACGAAATCCCTGGGTATTCTTTTGGGCCATTTCCTTCTTTTTATTTTCTTCTTGCGTCCGCACCAGTTCGTCAGTCAATGTATTGGCTAAATCCACCGCATCATCAATTGTGCGGGGTTTCGCAGTGTCACACCCCAACCGATGGCGGAATCATCGGGGCGCGGCACTAGGCGAATCAGATTGCTCAAGAGAATCCATAACAACTATATTGCGATAATATTTAATACATTCGTTATCCCATACTAACAAATAATACAATCACATAAGTTATCACAGATTTCTTGTCCTCTCGAACAATGCAAATCCGACAACCTAGATTTTAGTTGAGTTTCTAGACTCCCTAGCTTGATTCGATATAGTCTGCGATCTAACCTGCAACATACGTTAAAATATTTGTCAATACAAAAGTATTGGCGAGTATACAGGTTTGATATGTATAGCGTAATAGATAAAAAGTGTAGCGAATTTCCATATGCAAGAACGTAACACACGACATATATACTCACAAAGCTGATACTACCAACTAAGTCCTCGATGCTCGAATATGCGATGGCAAACTAGACCCCGTCGGGCGCAATAGTACTATACTAGTCATGGTGGGACGTCGCGAGTATAAGCCCTAGCACATATGCAACTAGCATCACGTATATCTATGCATAACAGTTATTCGCAAGTGATAATTCGATTGATTGAATAATTCGTTGATAAGTTCGATTTGTTATAAACGTATGTTACACCCAAAACGCGATTAAAATGGGTTCAAGTATACCCACAGTGCATAATTGACAGATAGACACAACTTGGTTTGGATCGATTGAGAGTACGTCAGTGTTATCCTGGTTACATATCGTTAAACGGTGAATAGCGCGTTAAATGGTGGCGAAAGGACCAAGGTTTGGTTCGGACATTGATACTCGGGCCCGTTCGGTCGGCTGGACACGTTGTCCGGTCATGCTAGCCGATCGGTTGGCATGCTGTCCGATCGGTTGGCATGCTAGCCGATCGGTTGCATGTTGTCCGATAGGTTGGTTGAATCTTGTTTGCTGTCCGATCGGACAGCAGTCCGATCGGACGACAATTCGTTCCATCGTCCTGATCGTGTCACACTTGATGGGTTTTGGAAAGATTTCAGGTGGTTTGACTGAGATGGGGTGTCCTTGCGTTAAACTACTGAAACCCCATCAAATCCGACTCGTTCTAACGGCCGGGAACTACCCCGTTCCATCAGATCTGGCCGTTCTTGATGGCCCTTCCCGTGTTTAACCCGAAAACACACACACTTTGATTAGAAAACATAGATTTAGAGTAGATTTATGTAAAAACGTAGGGAAATCACTCAGATCCGAGTCGTTCTTGCTTGGGATGACATCACCCATGAAGTTCATAAGAACTTTATGGTGATGTCACCCTAGAATGCCCAAAATCCAGCGATTCCTCGGTTAAAAGTGGAGATTTCACAGGTAGAAAGGTGTAGAATTTGTTATAGATTAAGGAAGTACAAGGTTTGAGTCGAAAACTTACAAGAATCGCGAGTAATCGAGAGATAAAGGGGTTGGAACGTCTGGTCGAACAGCAACAGTAACAGCATGTGTGCTTGATGTGACAATGGGGTATTTATAGGCAAAGAGGGAAGGAAGGAAGTGCAGGTCTGTCCGATCGGATGGCTGTCCGATCGGCTGGCCTTGTCCGATCGGCTGGCTTGTCCGATCTGTTGGCCCAGCCGTTCGGCTGGCCCGTCCGATCGGTTGGCCCAGCCGTTCGGCTGGCCCATCCATACGGAGGCCTTTCGATCCTTGTTTTTGGTGCGTTGCGTAAGTTTGAGCCACATTTCCTTATATTTATATTAATATATATATTATAATTAATCACCAAAGGGTCATATATACGTATTCATATTCCACAGTTTCGTTATAACAAACGGTTTTCGATTCGAGTATGCGATTATTAGCGACGTTTCACGGTCATCAAGGAGGGTAGAATAGGTCCTGTCTTGATATTATCGCGAACGTTATCGTGTGTTGTGCCACAATAACTGACGGGGTACCATTCACTCGAATTGTCATCGTCGTCACGACGACTGGAGCTATAGCACTCTCCCGAGAGTCCTTGTTAGCGTTAATTATATGCGTTTCGACACATCACGGCCACCGAGGAGGGTAGAATAGGTCCTCACTCCGTGCCATCGTGAGTGTTAGTGTGATAATAGTGTATAGCATAGCAATATTGTTTTTCGAAAATATGCGATTATCCTTCGAATAGCGATATATACGATGTAGTCACATTATGATCCGAATCTCTGGTGCTAGGCGTAACGAGTATATATCGAGTAGTAACAATGCACGAAAGTGCGGGTTGTTACAGTCTCCCCTACTTTAGGAAATTTCGTCCCGAAATTAATCCAATTGGTAGGCTTCTGAGAGTTGATCTTGTATGAGTAGCGATACAGTGAGTGACAAGCGAGAGTGCTTCGAATAAGAGAGATCGATTGCGATAGCGAGATGGCGACGTAAAGGCAAAAGTAATATCCCACGAGTTGGCGTTCCAAAGTACCTCGCGTTGCGAAGAATTCGTTAGTTCGATGCGATTGAAACTTTAAAGAGCTTGAAAAGGTTTCTCATGACGTAGAATTAACTGAGTCGATCGTTAACCAACGTTACAAGAAGCGTTCGTTTTAGATATTCAAAAGGAATTTAGGATGGAAATCTTGAAAATTTTCCTTTTTAACATAAGGTCAACCGAGTCGATGTTAACCAATGTTGCAAGGAAGTTTAGGTTTTAAACATTTTAAGGAATTTGGAGATGAAAACTGAGGTTACGAAAACTCTCTCCTATGGCATGGGTTCGAGTTGAACTCGATGTCGAACCAATGTCTTAAGAAGGATTCCGTTTTGATGATGTAAAAGCTTTTAAGGAAAACTGGACTTATGAAACTTTTCTTGGACATGGAGTTAAGCTGATTCGATGTTATCTCCCCGTCGTGAGAAAATTCCACTTGTCCACCGGTTTTTAAATCAAAATTTTGTAAAAAAAATAAGTTTTAATAGAGCAAAAAGGTAGTTAATCACCGAGCCCCACTTGGCACTTCCCCACGAAAGTTTGTTAATATGTTTGAAACACTTATATATAGGAAGTACCAGCGGTGTATCCACCATGTTTTACCCATATTACCTCCATTTCGTGAGGCGGTGTCAGGTGTGCCGATATGACACAGATAGAATTTGCGCTTACTCGGCCCAATTGATAGGAAGTTAAACCGAATAGAATCGAATAGGTTAAGCTGGCGAGTTGTATTGCGAACGTAGCTACGATAGCGTACGTGAGTAGCCTGATGACACGAAACGCTTGTGTGTCGTGTCTGGATAGGCGTCGAGCGGTAGACGATAAGCGATTAGGTGATTAAGCGAATAAACACAAAACACTAGTGATGACGGCGATGATAAGCGAATTACGATAAATGGAAGTTGTTGCGTTGCAAGCGATGGAGGTATGCGGCTCGGTTTATGCGGTTCGGTTTGATTGATTAACACCATAGAATTTGACTATCATCAGACCCCACATGGCCTTTTTCCACGAAAGGTCGCTGATATGACTAAACACCTTGCTTTAACCATATGAGCTTCATCTCGTGAAGCGAGGTCATGTGTGCTAACTTAACACAAACACCACGGATAACGGTAGGCGACAACGATTGATCGATACACAGCAAGCGTTATAGGTTCACATAGTAAGCGACAGAGATTGCGAGATACACATGACAAGCGATTGCGATTTGTCGAGTTTTGTTTCGAATAAGCTTAACGTTACGTTGCGTCGTATCACGGCTATTGAGGAGGGTAGAATAGGTCCTCACTCAACCATACCGTGAGCGTTTATGTACTTGATGAGATTCGTTGCAACAGACTTATGACCAGTCTTGCGTCGATGCAATTTCCCTGCGAGGTAGACTCCCCAGAGTCCATCGATGAGGTGATTGCACTGCGTTTGCAGACTTACGACAAGTCTCGCGATGATACGGTTTGCTACGCCTTGCGATTGAGTGTAGTGTGTTGAAAGTAATCACAATAGTATAATAGGTCTAATAACGTTCAACTCCACGCGGCACTTTCTTCACGGAACTTCGGTAGTATGATAAAGCACACCTTGCTTGACCCCTACTACTTCGATCCCGTGGATTGGTGTCATGCTTTGTCGTAACGCTTATGGCACCCTAGAATTCACTACGATCTCCGTGCACTGACCCAAATAATCCCGTGTGCACCCGTGATTAGTTGTTCCTTGCACGTTTATCGTACCTCGTTCCAAGAGTGTAGTGAGGGTAAAACACATTATTTCGTGATATAGTATATAGTATGTGTGTGAATCTAGTCTAAGTGTGATGACTAGAGTGTGAGAGAGAAAACGAAAACGAGAGTTAATGTTACGCATAGTGGCAACGTCGAGTAATAGAGTAGGTTCAACACTTAGAAATTAACGTCGAAAATCGTATCATTACAACTTTATCCTACGCTTGCTAGATGTCTGATGCTGAAGACTTTTGCTGGTGCCGTTGTCGTTGTACTCAACTTCACGGTTCGATGCGGTAGTTGTGGGTGAAGTGACCGTAACGATTGCAGTTATTGCAATAGCGATAGTCAGCCCCAACTGGATGATGATAGGTACACGAGTAACACTGAGGATGAGCTCCAGTGTAGGCTTGTTTTGGAAATATCGGAACTGTTTGAAGAGGTTCCGGTTGCAGCAGTTCGATTGTTGTTGAGCTCGGGCTTGAAGTCTTTCGCTTGCGGCTGGGTTTGTCGGTGTCCTGCGAAGAGATGTCGCCGTTGGAGGATTCGTCTGAGGACTCACTTGCAGAATCTTTGACCGATTTGTCGGAAGATCCGTCGGCAGATTCGTCAGAAGAATCAGCAGCAGATTCGTCCGAAGAATCGTTAGCAGATTCGTTGGAAGAATCGCTGATGTGTGTAAAATGCAACATATAAATTACATCAAATGAGGCATAAAACTAACCCTTTTTAAGTACTAATGTTGGAAAAAGAGTGTTTTTGTCTTCCTTTTGTATTTTCAGGATTAAATGAGCTCAAATTCACAAAAGAAGCAAAAAGACAGCTAAATCTAACATAAATACAAGGGAAGGAACATAAGTGGACTGCCCGACCCCTCAACGGCATCTTCCCAAGCAAAATAGAGGAGACAGAAGACTGAACATGCCCCGTGCTCAGCCAGCACGGGGCCGTGCCCAAGAAGCAGCAGAAAAGACAAACCTATAGAAGCTTCTATTGCCCACCACGGGTCGTGCCCAGCGGACACGGGGGCATGTCGAAAGTACAGCAGGCGCATTTATTGTAATTGAGAATTACAATTAATGAGGAGAGAGAGTGTCAGACAGGCACGGGGCCGTGCCCAGCGGACACGGGGCCGTGCCCAGCTCTCTGTTCAGCCTATAAATAGGAGTGCTTGGATTCATTTCAACTCATCCCTTGGCACACCACCTCTCTCACACTTCATCCACCACCCACCACCATCACAACACCATCATCCACCACCATCATCCATTGTCCATCGTAGAGTGTGTGAGTCGTCTCGGGATCCAAGATTGATCGTAAGAGTTCTTGACAATCAAGGCCATGTTTGCCTAAGTCTCTTACATCACTTGGTGAAGACAAAGTGTCTAGTATAATACTTTTTATTTCTAATCTTTTGCACTTTTTATTTGGTTTTGTATTAATGACTTTAATAACTAGTTACTTATGTTGAAGGTGATCTTTCCTTATCGTTTGTCCGTGGTGTCTTGGCATTATTTTACTGTCTATATAAAATAAAGGATTTTCACCATTCATATCTCCACGGTCTATATGGAGGTATGTTGGCTACCTGGTCGGGGGTTAAGGGAACGGTTTGGTAAAGGTCTTGCCATTGTTCAGCGTTTAGAGGTCCTGCAATGGACCTGGGTCAAATTTAGTAGGACCTCCTTCAATACTTCACGGTATTGGATGGCGGGGGTCCAAACTCTTTGATCCCCTCATAAGTTAACTACTATTAATACTATAACCCGGCTATTTAGGACTGTATCCCTGCTGACTCAGACTACTTAGCCGAGGGTAACGTCACCGCCAAAAGCGGGGCCTACCACAATACTGCATTAATAACTTAATTCATTATCTTCCAATAATCCACCCCTTTAGGATTGTATCCTTGCTGACTCAAACTACTGGGGTGAGGGTAACGTCACCTTCAAAAGAGGGGCCTACTACAATAACTAAGATAATCTCTTAATTATGTGCAAAAGTGCGGAAATAATCAAAGGTTATACTAGATACGAGTCGGAACCAAGTGATTCATCTTGTCTATCTGTTTTTATTTTATTTTTATTTTTCAGCATTTTAGTTAGTTTATATTTTTCTTAGTTTAAAACATTTTTCTAAACTTTTATTTTGATTAGACGTTGAGGATAAACCGGTATTAAAAGCTCTTGTGTCCTTGGACGACCTCGGTATCTTACCAACGCTATACTACGCTCACGATGGGTGCACTTGCCCATATGTGTGTTTAGTGTTAGTAAAATATCGTGTTTTATAAATTTAAAACTTGGCTAAAATAAGTGTTAAAAAGGGCTTAAAATATACACCTAATATATATAACACTTTATCGCACATCAAGTTTTTTTGGCGCCGTTGCCGGGGACACAAGGATTTTAAGAAAGTTAGGAATCAATGGCCTAATCATCTTTTATTTTTTCTTTTTAATTTTTTTTAGGATTTTCTTAGTTTTTCAGCTTCTGCAGAGCTCAGCACGGGCCGTGCCCGCTGAACACGCCCCGTGCTCAATCATTGGAACTGGCAATCCTGTTTTACGTCAGACAGTAAGCTGAACACGGGGCTGTGCTCACCCAACACGCCCCCGTGCCCAAGATTCACTTACTGAAAACAGAACCGTTAGATCCCGGCGGTTGGTAATTTCTGACATAAATATGAGTGATAGTAATTGTTTTTACTTTCGGCACTCTTATGGTACGTGGTGTCAATTATGTGGTGGCAAACATGAAGAAGTAGAATGCTACTTTCTAAATTATAGGCCCCACTACATGGACCCACCGACTTCTTACAACCTTAAGAGGGGCGAAAGTAAAAATAAGCACTATTTCTCCCTCGAATGCGCCCAGCCAGATATTCTAGGGGAAATGCTCCTTGATGAGTTATTTCAACTAGAAAAGCTAATTCTGAATTGGTTAGAAAAGCTTAGGAAGGATTTTATTAATCCACCCCAAGACGATGACCATGACGAAATACTGGAACCGCATTCCAACAACCTCGTTGCTCCCGAAAATACCTTCGTACCTAGCAAAGACTTGGACGATAGTCGTCCCTGTGTCGATTGTGCCGTGAAGGACTCCCCATCGACTTCATTCGGTGCATACATAGACCTGAGCGATTCGGCATACACCTTCTTTAACGAGAGCCCGGGAAAGGGTTGGACTTGTCCACCTAGAATGAAAATAGGAATTACCCTCACCGACAACCTCTTGCGTTCTCGCCTTAGTCTAGGACAATTAAGGTATCTTAGGCACTTTGGGGTTGTTCCAACCAGTAAGGAACCACCCGATGACAACAAGATCCTTAGAAGTAACGAAACTCCATAAGACAGCCTCCAGACACGGGGCCGTGTCCAGGTCAACACGCCCCCGTGCTCACAAAAAAAGATTCTCTGCTGATTTGGTCAGAATACGGACAAAATGTGTCAGGATTTTCTCTGCACACGGGGCCGTGTCCAGTGGACACGGGGCCGTGCCCAGTGCGCTGTCGTTTTCTTTAAATGCAGCCTGATTCCTTCTCATTTTTGACCACTTCAATTGACAGAGATTCCTGGGATTTTCACTCATACCATCCTAGGTAAGTGCTAAAAGAAGGTTCCAAAGGACCCTCTTGTCCCTTCCACTTTTATTCATTTCCTCCTCTTTCAAAATTTTTCAAAATTTCCTCCATGGAAGCTTGGAAATCCCTTGATTCCAACCCTCTATGTGAAGTTTGTAAGATTATTTGCTAAGGATTCTTGTTTAAAGTTAGTTGTATAACTTTATTTTAAATTATCTAAGCCTAAAAACCAGCTGAAAATCATGAGAATAATTTAAAACTTCAAGACTCCTTAGCATAAAATCCTGCAGACAAATGGACACGGGGCCGTGCTCAGCGAGCACGGGGCCGTGTCCGGGGCTCTGTTTTGTAAAAATTTAGCTTTCTTCGGTTTCCTTCACAGAAAATGGCAAGCAGAACAAGCGGATCATCTTCAAGAAATAACCGACAAGGGAGGAGATCTTCAACAGCAGAAGACTCTCTTGTAAACTATGTTTACGCTCTAAGGGAGGCTATTGATGAAATGACGGGAGTGGAGGAAGCATTGGTCGACCGTATCAACCATCTTACAGTAGGGCTGGAGGGCTGTCTCCATGAAGTAAACCTCTTGCACCAGAGGTTGAACCTTCTCGCCTCCCCGCCTTTGGTACCTATAATAACCCAAAGGGCTTGGAACATGGTACCCGAAGTTGTCATTCCAGCCGAATGGTACGCCATGCACCAAGAGCCTCCGCGAAGAGTGGTGCAAGGAGTCCCGGTGAATGTTCCCCCTCAACCACCAGCTACGGAGGAAAATGAAGCCGCATTCTTCCTTCCTAGGGAGATCGAAGAATGGCTTTAAACAACGTTTAGGGAAGAATACATTCGGCTAAATGTCCTACTATATCGGGAAACTATTCTCGAAATTTTCTTAAAATAGTAGAACTCCTTATGATAACCTCGTGTACCTGCTGACCTATTTAGTTAAGTTTTAATTTAATTTAGGATTATGTAAGTTCTCTCTATGATGAAATGAAATGATGGTTTTAAGGTTTGGATGGTTTTTAATGAATAAAACACACTCATGGTGGTAAAGGATGAAAAGGGGAACGAGAAAAATGAACTCATGCACAAGAACAAGGCAACCCGACAATTCTCTCCAGTCCAGAAGGTTCAACACGGGCCGTGCCCAACCAACACGGCCCCGTGCTGAACCACCTGCAGAAAACGCCCAGTTCAGGTACCTGGACACGGGCCGTGTTCACCCAACACGCCCCCGTGTCCAGACTTCTGTATCTCTTATTTCAATTTTGTTACTGGCACTTGAACACGGGGCCGTGCCCGGATAACACAAATTTTTGCTTTTTAAACACTATTTTACACATCTAATCAACCTAAAAATTTATTTTTGGGACACATTGAGGACAATGTGTAATTTAAGTGTGGGGGGGATGCTAAAACCTTGAATTTTGCAAGTCCTAAATACAAGCCTTACACAAAACTCTATTGGAACCGCTAATCACCCCAAATTTTTTTCAAAAAAAAAATTTCATTTTTTTTACTTGTCTAGGTTTAACTCGGGAAATTCAAGTTCTCAAAAATGTTATATTTTTACGAATTTACAACCGATAGCGTAGTGATAAAAAGAACCAACATAAGAAAATTATGAAAAGACATGGCAAACTTAGTTAAAATTTGATTATATATACTTGATCACATAAAAACCCATTCCCACAAAAGTGAGTTTTGAGCCTTTATTGGGCATATAATTACATATCATTAGACTAAATGCTCATCTTTCGTTTCTTGTGTGAATAGCCGCTTGGTTCTTACAACTCCAGAACTTGCCTTGACAATACATTCCCGGTCCTTATCAACTTAAACTCAAGTAAGTAAATGATGGAGGCATTAGGACTAACCCTTTTTATTTCTACACCATTTTTTCTTTTTCTTTTACCACCTACCCAAAAATCCCCCTAGTTAACCCCTTTGAGCCTAAACCTTTTCATTTCATCACCCAAACCAAAAACCCTTTTACCCACCAAAACCTTTTTATTTTTAACCCTTTGTTTTAGTAACAAGTTCGGTTTTTTGTAATAAAAAAAAAAAAAATTTGTGTGTTGTTGATGAAGCAAAAAGAAAATAAACAAACAAGTTCATCAAAAATATCTTTGTTTGAATAAAAGCTTCATCAAAATAAAAAGTTGCAAAAATAGAAAATCTTACGAAAACCGACACTTGTTACGCTTTTTCGCCCTTTTTCTACTAACCACTAACCACTATCCCAACCACCTACCTTTAACCCAAGCCTAACCCTTAACCCACAAAGTCCTCTTGATATTTACAAATGTATAAAAGTTAAAAAGGAGGAGGATTGATTGCTTGGCAAGCTTATGGTAGGAATAAGTTCCATGCCGCTCTCGAGTGATTCACTAAAAATACACCTTCGGCCGAGTGTGAGTGATTTCTCCCGTGAGGTATGTGAACTTGTATATAAATGGAATTTTAAAAAGGCATGTTATGCCCAAATAAGTAATTTCTCCTATGAAAAGTTCTAAATAAATCATTACGAATAGGAGTGTAAATAGATAAAAATTGTGACAACTCGAATTTCCGACGTCCTTTATTCGCAATTAATGCACGTTGACTTTGACTATATAGTTGGGATATGACAAATGCATTGTGTTTACTTGATTTTTGTGTTGTTGTTATAGCATATTAGTTTAGAAACCACATGAACTGATTAAACACATGAGACTGCTCGACGAAACACAGGGGTGTTTCGCCATGAACATACCCGACGAAACAGGATGTTTCGCCATATACATCCCGACGAAACAGAAGTCTGTTTCGCCGGCCCAGTAGCCCAGCTTGGGCCCAGAACGTATTTTGAGTATTTTTACGTAAAAACAACATCACTTTACATTTTCTATCAACACAACCGAAACCCTAGAGCTCTCTCACTGTGACGGCGAACTAGAACCCACCGGAAACCCTTGTGCGATCAAACCATCATCTCGGTTAGTAGATTTATGTGTCTTGATTGATCGTTCATCTGTGAATGTGTTTCTGTGCCATGTGATTCTGCTATGTTGATGTATAATTGTAACTGATACATGTTAAATATTAGGGTTCTTGTTATGATGATGATGATATGGATTTCAATATGAATATTGTAGTCGGATATAAACGGTTTTATGCGAAACTTAATATGATTAAATACTCGGTTCTGGATGTTGTTATTATGATCTGATTCTGACTGCAAGTTAGCATCTTGATAGGGTTTGATGATGTGATGTTGTAATCGATATGTTGTATACGTAAGTTAGGGTTCATGCTAGACGTTAAAGTGGTCCGATGATTATGCTATGATGATGTTACAATGATTCTGTGTGGAATGATTTTCTGCATGATTGATAATATTGATGTCGGCTGTTAGTGATGATTAGGGTTTCTGCATGTAATTGTACTGATGCAACTGAACTGTCCGACGAAACTGAACCCTCGGCGAAACAGAATGTGTTTCGCCAAGGGTAACCGACGAATCAGAAGTTCTGTTTCGCCAATAGCCACCTCGACGAAACAAATGTGTTTCGTCAATTTGTGTTTCGCCGCAATGTGTGTTTCGCCAACTCACTTGTTTCGCCAACCTATGTGTTTCGCCATATATGTGTTTCGCCGAGCTGTGCTGTAACTTGAGTTAATTCTGTTAAGTGTTAACCTGGTTAAATAACTGCTGTTATATGTTAAACATGACTTGTATGATTGTGATTACGTGTTGCATGCTTATACCTAAACAACTGAAACTCAAACTGATTATGTATACGTGCAAACCTTAGGACGTGATTGATTATTTGCGAGCACTTACATACCTAGCATACCGAGCAAACCAAGGTGAGTTCACACAAGCCAAGGCATGGGATTCCCAGGGGGGAATGGGGTTTTGATGATTACTGTACATACATAGATGACAGAACCTACTGCTAGACTAGTAACACTTATTGAACGATCTTCGCATACCTGCCAAGGACATTGGCCGCGATATTATGACTGTCTTCGCACACCTGCCAAGGACATTGGCCGCGAACTAAACGTACAACATCTTCGCACACCTGCCAAGGACATTGGCCGCGATACAAACAAACCTAGTCTAGAAAACTTGGGGAAAGACCTTCCCCAACATCTTCGCACACCTGCCAAGGACATTGGCCGCGATGGAAACTAATACGATACATTGTAACGAACGAACATACTACTACTCACGCTATACTATTACTGAACTGTTAACTGTGAACTCGCTCAACTAGTTGTTGACTCTCTCTTGCATGCCTTGCAGGACCTTAGGTACATATGGAGCTTGCACAGGAAGGAGCAGGTCGTTGTGGGATACGGATCGTAGACAATATTTGAACTTATAATTTAATTTGGGTTTTCATTATTATGCTTCCGCTACTTAAACAATGTTTGGTTATGAACATCAGTCATGTCAAGATGAATTATATTTTCTTACTCTTACACTTAAATACTATGTTTGATATGATTGATGGCTTGATCCTGGTCAGTCACGCCTCCAAGCGGTGATACTCCGCGTGTGGATTTTGGGGGTGTGACAGATTGGTATCAGAGCCGTTGGTTATAGAGAACTCGGTTTTAATAAAGGGAAAACGATTTTGTTAAAACCAGACTATAACCAGAACAGTGCTCTCAACGATCCACAACGACGCTTCGCTCCACGTGCAAGGCTCAACATCATAGGTATTACTATTTATGTTACTTTACCTACATGCTAGAACTACATAGACCTTTGCTCGTGGTATGCTTAGATCACAGAACTTGCTATATGTTATTGCTTGAGAATACTCGTGTGCTCACTCTCTTCTGTCATCGCACAATTCGCGAACCTATCTCACTTACGTTATCTTTACTATGAAGATCATGTCTGGACGTATCAACATGACTCAGGACTAGTTGACGGCCCTCATTAACGAACGAGTTACTGCGGCAGTTGCAGCCGCACAAGCAGGAGGTATACCCTGCAGTTACAACTCACACTAGGATCCTTAGATCCTACATTCCTAAATCAACTCTCGTGTTTAAACTTGTCCTAATTCTTTTACACAACAGGTCAAGCACCTGTTTGCACTTTCAAGACTTTCATGGACTGTCGTCCATCCACTTTCAGCGGCACTGAAGGAGCCGTAGGTCTCCTGCACTGGTTTGAAAAGATAGAGTCGGTGTTTGAGATGTGTGAATGCCCTGAGGCACGCAGGGTGAAATATGCTACCGGTACCCTCGAGGGTTTAGCCCTCACATGGTGGAAAGCTCAGGTCCAAATACTGGGGTTGGTTGCTGCTAACGCCACCCCATGGAACAATTTCAAAGAGATGATCAAGGAAGAATACTGCAGTCGAGATGATATTCATAAGCTGGAAGTCGAGTTTTTCAACCTCAAGATGACGGGGTCTGAGATCGAAGCGTATACCAAGAGGTCGAATGAGCTTGCATTACTGTGTCCTACTCTGGTGGACAAGCGTATTGAACTTTATCTTAAGGGTCTGGTGCCAGAGATCCAAAGTCATGTGACTTCAGCAAATCATGCTACTTACCAGCAGGTTGTTCAGCTGGCTCACCGTCTCACTGATCAGGCGGTGGAGCAAAACAGGTTGCCTAAACGCATCAGCGCTACTGCTACTGCTACCACTTCGGTTACTCCTGCTACTCCCAGCGACAATAAGAGGAAATGGGAGGGGGATTCTAGCAAGGGTTCCGCTACTGTTCAGTCTCAAGCTCAGCAACGCAAAACAAATGACCACCAGAGTCCGAATCAGCAATCATCAGGTGGTCAAGGGCAGAGTGGATATCGGGGAATTCACCCGTGGTGTAGAAGGTGCAACAAACACCACAGTGGAAGATGCCGCAGAGAACAGTGTCAAAGATGCCTCAAGATGGGTCATGAGGCTAAGGATTGTAGAAGCGTACGGCCAGCAAATCAGAACCAGCAACAACAACCACCTGCTCCACGAAACCAGCCTCAGCAGCAGCAGCAGGGAAACAGGGGATGCTACCAGTGTGGGGCTGAAGGTCATTACAAGCGGGATTGCCCTCAGTTAAACCAGAACCAGAACAATAACAACAACAACAATCAGGGCAACGGGAACAACAACAACGGTGGGAACAATAACAACAACGGTGCTAGAGGCCGTATGTTTGTGATCGGTCAGGGTGATGCCAGAAATGATCCCAACGTGGTTATGGGTAAGTTTCTTCTTGACGACTTTTATGTTACTGTACTATTTGATTCTGGTGCGGATACAAGTTACATGTCTCTAAAAGCTAGTGAAATGTTAAAACGTGCACCAACTCTCTTAAACACCAAACATGTCGTAGAGTTAGCTAACGGTAAAAGCCTAGAGGCCACGCACATAGTTAAAGGGTGTAATCTTATCCTCGCTGGTCAGACTTTCTCCATCGATCTCATTCCTATAACCTTGGGTAGCTTTGACGTCGTCATTGGTATGGATTGGTTATCTCAACAACAAGCGGAGATTTTATGCAAAGAAAAAGTTATTCGTATTCCTCGGCCAGGCAAAGAACCTCTCGAAGTTCAAGGCGACAAGAGTGGTGTCGTGAGTGGCATCATTTCCTTTTTGAAGGCTCAGAAGTGTTTACGCAAGGGGCACACTGCTATTTTGGCACTCGTTACAGATACCTCAAAGAAAGAGAAAAAGATTGAAGATATTCCTGTAGTACGTGACTTTCCTCAAGTGTTTCCTGAGGAATTACCTGGGTTACCGCCTCATCGTCAAGTCGAATTTCAGATCGAGCTAGCTCCAGGAGCAGCACCCATAGCTCGAGCACCATATCGTTTAGCTCCAACTGAATTAGAAGAACTGTCAAAGCAGCTACAAGAACTCTTGGAAAAGGGTTTTATACGTCCTAGCTCTTCGCCTTGGGGAGCTCCAGTGTTGTTCGTAAAGAAGAAAGACGGTACGTTCAGGATGTGTATAGACTACCGTGAACTCAACAAGGTGACGATCAAGAATCGTTATCCTCTTCCGCGCATAGATGATTTATTCGACCAGCTACAAGGGTCGAGTTACTACTCCAAGATAGACTTAAGGTCAGGATATCACCAGCTGCGAGTCCGGGATGAGGACGTCTCCAAAACAGCGTTCAGAACACGCTACGGCCACTACGAGTTTATGGTCATGCCATTTGGGCTAACGAACGCGCCTGCCGTATTTATGGATCTTATGAACAGGGTGTGCAAACCCTATCTCGACAAGTTCGTCATTGTTTTCATCGACGACATCCTGATTTATTCGAAGAGTCAGGAGGAACACGAGCAGCACTTACGTCTTATACTGGAACTTCTAAGAACGGAACAGCTATACGCCAAGTTTTCTAAATGTGACTTCTGGCTTCGTGAAGTCCACTTTTTAGGCCACGTGGTGAACAAAGATGGGATCCATGTCGATCCATCCAAGGTAGATTCGATCAAGAATTGGCCTGCGCCTCGTACACCAACCGAAATACGCCAATTCTTGGGTTTGGCGGGTTATTACAGACGTTTCATCAAAGACTTCTCAAAGATTGCTCAGCCGCTTACACTATTGACGCAGAAGGGTGTTGTTTATCGTTGGGGTAACGCACAGGAAACAGCGTTTCAGCACTTAAAGGATAGACTATGTAGCGCACCTATCCTCTCACTGCCGGAAGGCACGGACGATTTCGTAGTCTACTGCGACGCATCTATCCAAGGTCTTGGATGTGTATTGATGCAGAGGGATAAAGTTATTGCTTATGCTTCGCGCCAACTTAAGGTTCACGAACGGAATTACACCACACACGACCTAGAGCTGGGAGCGGTCGTCTTTGCACTTAAGATATGGCGACACTATTTGTACGGTACCAAATGTGCTATCTACACTGACCACAGAAGCCTCGAACATATATTCAAACAGAAGGAACTGAATATGCGACAGCGACGATGGGTTGAACTGTTAAATGACTACGAATGCTCAATCAGGTACCATCCAGGCAAAGCCAATGTTGTGGCTGACGCCCTCAGTCGAAAGGACACTGCGCCTAAGCGCGTTCGAGCCTTACAACTCACCATACAGTCTAGCCTTCCCTCCCAGATACGAGATGCTCAGATAGAAGCATTGAAACCAGACAACGTCAGGGCTGAAGCCCTACGCGGCTCAAGGCAACGATTAGAACAAAGGGCAGACGGCGCTTATTACGTAACAGGACGCATTTGGGTCCCACTGTACGGCAACTTACGCGAGCTAGTAATGGATGAAGCTCACAAGTCTCGCTACTCGGTACATCCTGGTTCGGATAAAATGTACCACGACATCAAAACTACATACTGGTGGCCTAGCATGAAGGCCCACATAGCCACATACGTTAGCAAATGCTTGACCTGTGCGAGAGTCAAGGCAGAATACCAGAAACCTTCAGGTCCACTTCAACAACCTGAGATACCACAATGGAAATGGGAACAAATTTCCATGGATTTTGTTACCGGTTTACCTAGATCCCAGCGCGGAAATGACACTATTTGGGTGATCGTGGATCGACTCACTAAGTCTGCTCACTTCCTGGCAATCAAAGAAACGGATAAGTTCTCCACACTAGCAGACGTATATCTTAGGGAAGTTGTTTCGAGGCACGGTGTGCCCACCTCCATCATCTCTGATCGTGACGCACGTTTTACTTCAGAACTGTGGCAAGCAATGCATAAATCTTTTGGCTCTCGTTTAGACATGAGCACGGCGTATCATCCTCAGACCGATGGGCAGTCTGAGCGCACTATTCAAACTTTAGAAGACATGCTTCGGGCGTGCGTAATTGATTTTGGCAATGGTTGGGAGAAACATCTGCCACTGGTGGAATTTTCATACAATAACAGCTACCACACCAGCATTAAAGCTGCACCGTTCGAGGCATTGTACGGGCGTAAATGCCGATCACCTCTTTGTTGGGCAGAGGTGGGGGAAAGTCAAATCACAGGTCCAGAAATGGTGGTCGATACTACAGAAAAGATTGCACAAATACGACAACGCATGGCGGCAGCACGCGACCGTCAGAAAGCATACGCTGATTTAGACAGGAAACTACTCGAATTTCAAGTTGGGGATCGAGCGCTACTTAAAGTTTCACCCTGGAAGGGTGTGGTTCGTTTTGGCAAACGCGGCAAACTAAATCCACGATATGTTGGACCTTTCGAGGTTATTGAGAAGATAGGCAAAGTGGCCTACAGATTGAACTTACCACCTGAACTCAGTGCAGTTCACAACGTCTTTCACGTGTCGAATCTGAAGAAGTGTACGTCAGATGAGACCCACATAGTTCCCTTAAAGGAACTCACTATCGACGAGCGGTTGCACTTCGTTGAGGAACCTGTTGAAATCACGGACCGGGATGTTAAGGTCCTCAAGAACACGAGAATCCCTCTTGTACGAGTTCGTTGGAACTCCCGCTGCGGCCCAGAGTTCACCTGGGAGCGTGAAGATCAAATGGAACTCAAATATCCCCAGTTATTCGGAAACCAAGCAACTACTACTAAGGCTGAAGCTACCAATGCAGAATTTCGGGACGAAATTCCAAATCAACGGGGGGATAATGTGACACTCCAAGAAAACCAGTAATCTTCGCAAACATGCTCAGGGGAGCCGCGATACAATTCAGGTAAACAACGTCACACCATTAGCTTTCCTCAGTAACTGCATGCTAAATTTCGGGACGAAATTTCTTTCAAGTTGGGGATAATGTGACAACTCGAATTTCCGACGTCCTTTATTCGCAATTAATGCACGTTGACTTTGACTATATAGTTGGGATATGACAAATGCATTGTGTTTACTTGATTTTTGTGTTGTTGTTATAGCATATTAGTTTAGAAACCACATGAACTGATTAAACACATGAGACTGCTCGACGAAACACAGGGGTGTTTCGCCATGAACATACCCGACGAAACAGGATGTTTCGCCATATACATCCCGACGAAACAGAAGTCTGTTTCGCCGGCCCAGTAGCCCAGCTTGGGCCCAGAACGTATTTTGAGTATTTTTACGTAAAAACAACATCACTTTACATTTTCTATCAACACAACCGAAACCCTAGAGCTCTCTCACTGTGACGGCGAACTAGAACCCACCGGAAACCCTTGTGCGATCAAACCATCATCTCGGTTAGTAGATTTATGTGTCTTGATTGATCGTTCATCCGTGAATGTGTTTCTGTGCCATGTGATTCTGCTATGTTGATGTATAATTGTAACTGATACATGTTAAATATTAGGGTTCTTGTTATGATGATGATGATATGGATTTCAATATGAATATTGTAGTCGGATATAAACGGTTTTATGCGAAACTTAATATGATTAAATACTCGGTTCTGGATGTTGTTATTATGATCTGATTCTGACTGCAAGTTAGCATCTTGATAGGGTTTGATGATGTGATGTTGTAATCGATATGTTGTATACGTAAGTTAGGGTTCATGCTAGACGTTAAAGTGGTCCGATGATTATGCTATGATGATGTTACAATGATTCTGTGTGGAATGATTTTCTGCATGATTGATAATATTGATGTCGGCTGTTAGTGATGATTAGGGTTTCTGCATGTAATTGTACTGATGCAACTGAACTGTCCGACGAAACTGAACCCTCGGCGAAACAGAATGTGTTTCGCCAAGGGTAACCGACGAATCAGAAGTTCTGTTTCGCCAATAGCCACCTCGACGAAACAAATGTGTTTCGTCAATTTGTGTTTCGCCGCAATGTGTGTTTCGCCAACTCACTTGTTTCGCCAACCTATGTGTTTCGCCATATATGTGTTTCGCCGAGCTGTGCTGTAACTTGAGTTAATTCTGTTAAGTGTTAACCTGGTTAAATAACTGCTGTTATATGTTAAACATGACTTGTATGATTGTGATTACGTGTTGCATGCTTATACCTAAACAACTGAAACTCAAACTGATTATGTATACGTGCAAACCTTAGGACGTGATTGATTATTTGCGAGCACTTACATACCTAGCATACCGAGCAAACCAAGGTGAGTTCACACAAGCCAAGGCATGGGATTCCCAGGGGGGAATGGGGTTTTGATGATTACTGTACATACATAGATGACAGAACCTACTGCTAGACTAGTAACACTTATTGAACGATCTTCGCATACCTGCCAAGGACATTGGCCGCGATATTATGACTGTCTTCGCACACCTGCCAAGGACATTGGCCGCGAACTAAACGTACAACATCTTCGCACACCTGCCAAGGACATTGGCCGCGATACAAACAAACCTAGTCTAGAAAACTTGGGGAAAGACCTTCCCCAACATCTTCGCACACCTGCCAAGGACATTGGCCGCGATGGAAACTAATACGATACATTGTAACGAACGAACATACTACTACTCACGCTATACTATTACTGAACTGTTAACTGTGAACTCGCTCAACTAGTTGTTGACTCTCTCTTGCATGCCTTGCAGGACCTTAGGTACATATGGAGCTTGCACAGGAAGGAGCAGGTCGTTGTGGGATACGGATCGTAGACAATATTTGAACTTATAATTTAATTTGGGTTTTCATTATTATGCTTCCGCTACTTAAACAATGTTTGGTTATGAACATCAGTCATGTCAAGATGAATTATATTTTCTTACTCTTACACTTAAATACTATGTTTGATATGATTGATGGCTTGATCCTGGTCAGTCACGCCTCCAAGCGGTGATACTCCGCGTGTGGATTTTGGGGGTGTGACAGATTGGTATCAGAGCCGTTGGTTATAGAGAACTCGGTTTTAATAAAGGGAAAACGATTTTGTTAAAACCAGACTATAACCAGAACAGTGCTCTCAACGATCCACAACGACGCTTCGCTCCACGTGCAAGGCTCAACATCATAGGTATTACTATTTATGTTACTTTACCTACATGCTAGAACTACATAGACCTTTGCTCGTGGTATGCTTAGATCACAGAACTTGCTATATGTTATTGCTTGAGAATACTCGTGTGCTCACTCTCTTCTGTCATCGCACAATTCGCGAACCTATCTCACTTACGTTATCTTTACTATGAAGATCATGTCTGGACGTATCAACATGACTCAGGACTAGTTGACGGCCCTCATTAACGAACGAGTTACTGCGGCAGTTGCAGCCGCACAAGCAGGAGGTATACCCTGCAGTTACAACTCACACTAGGATCCTTAGATCCTACATTCCTAAATCAACTCTCGTGTTTAAACTTGTCCTAATTCTTTTACACAACAGGTCAAGCACCTGTTTGCACTTTCAAGACTTTCATGGACTGTCGTCCATCCACTTTCAGCGGCACTGAAGGAGCCGTAGGTCTCCTGCACTGGTTTGAAAAGATAGAGTCGGTGTTTGAGATGTGTGAATGCCCTGAGGCACGCAGGGTGAAATATGCTACCGGTACCCTCGAGGGTTTAGCCCTCACATGGTGGAAAGCTCAGGTCCAAATACTGGGGTTGGTTGCTGCTAACGCCACCCCATGGAACAATTTCAAAGAGATGATCAAGGAAGAATACTGCAGTCGAGATGATATTCATAAGCTGGAAGTCGAGTTTTTCAACCTCAAGATGACGGGGTCTGAGATCGAAGCGTATACCAAGAGGTCGAATGAGCTTGCATTACTGTGTCCTACTCTGGTGGACAAGCGTATTGAACTTTATCTTAAGGGTCTGGTGCCAGAGATCCAAAGTCATGTGACTTCAGCAAATCATGCTACTTACCAGCAGGTTGTTCAGCTGGCTCACCGTCTCACTGATCAGGCGGTGGAGCAAAACAGGTTGCCTAAACGCATCAGCGCTACTGCTACTGCTACCACTTCGGTTACTCCTGCTACTCCCAGCGACAATAAGAGGAAATGGGAGGGGGATTCTAGCAAGGGTTCCGCTACTGTTCAGTCTCAAGCTCAGCAACGCAAAACAAATGACCACCAGAGTCCGAATCAGCAATCATCAGGTGGTCAAGGGCAGAGTGGATATCGGGGAATTCACCCGTGGTGTAGAAGGTGCAACAAACACCACAGTGGAAGATGCCGCAGAGAACAGTGTCAAAGATGCCTCAAGATGGGTCATGAGGCTAAGGATTGTAGAAGCGTACGGCCAGCAAATCAGAACCAGCAACAACAACCACCTGCTCCACGAAACCAGCCTCAGCAGCAGCAGCAGGGAAACAGGGGATGCTACCAGCAGGGAAACCAGCCTCAGCAGCAGCAGCAGCAACAACTACTTAGCCGAGGGTAACGTCACTGCCAAAAGCGGGGCCTACCACAATACTGCATTAATAACTTAATTCATTATCTTCCAATAATCCACCCCTTTAGGATTGTATCCTTGCTGACTCAAACTACTGGGGTGAGGGTAACGTCACCTTCAAAAGAGGGGCCTACTACAATAACTAAGATAATCTCTTAATTATGTGCAAAAGTGCGGAAATAATCAAAGGTAATACTAGATACGAGTCGGAACCAAGTGATTCATCTTGTCTATCTGTTTTTATTTTATTTTTATTTTTCAGCATTTTAGTTAGTTTTTATTTTTCTTAGTTTAAAACATTTTTCTAAACTTTTATTTTGATTAGACGTTGAGGATAAACCGGTATTAAAAGCTCTTGTGTCCTTGGACGACCTCGGTATCTTACCAACGCTATACTACGCTCACGATGGGTGCACTTGCCCATATGTGTGTTTAGTGTTAGTAAAATATCGTGTTTTATAAATTTAAAACTTGGCTAAAATAAGTGTTAAAAAGGGCTTAAAATATACACCTAATATATATAACACTTTATCGCACATCAATCGCCAGCAGATTTGTCCGAAGATTCGTCAGTAGATTCATCAGAAGAATCGTCAACATGTTCGCCTGAAGAATTAGTGGTGATTGCTTGATGAGCTTGCTTGACAGGATTCCTTGAGAATAACCCTTCCATGAGTCGTTTGTTGTTGATTTCTGCGGCTAAGCGGTAGGTTTCTTCGATAGTAGCAGGTCTTGCAGCTTTGACAAAATCACCCACACACTGAGGCAAGCCACGAATCTACTTCGCAATGGCCTTTTCTGAAGTGTTGACCTGACCTGGGCAGATTATGCTAAGCTGTTTGAACCTTGCGGTGTAGCCAGCATTGTCACCTTTGGTTTGCTTGATTTCCCAGAATTCGTTTTCTAGCTTCTGGATTTCGTGAGGGGATAGTACTCTTTCTTCATGAGCTCTTTCAGCTCATCCCAAGAGAGAGCGTAAGCTGCGGAGATTCCACGTTTGTTACGTTCGGCGGTCCACCAGTCAAGTGCTCGTGATTGAAATACTCCGGTAGCGCAAGTAGTACGGAAAATATCGGGACACCCACTTTGACGAAGGGTAACTTCGATAGAATCGAACCACTGGAGTAGTTGAGATACACCTCCTTCACCCGTGAACTCCATCGGGTCACATGCTTTGAAGTGTTTGTAGAGAAAAGTAGAGTGCGACGCTTCCGTCTTGGAGTCCCCCGAGGCTCGAGAGTGGCTGAGAGAGTGCACTTGAGCGGCAATCCGAGGAATAAGCTTTACCACTTCTTTGGTCACAAGTGATGCAATCCTCTTATTGGCACTTCGTTTGGCTCTCCTCCTATCTACTCGTCTCGAGGTAGAGTTGTTGGAAGGCATCTAGACAGGAAGAGACTTGGAATGAGATTCGATCATAATGATTTTTGAGTTTTGCGATGCGATTGCGCGCGTTCAAAACTTGGTGCGATAGTATAGTAGTAAAGCGAATCACATAGGAGCCATATAGGAAACACGAAATTCCTAAGTTCTCACACAATGATTTGTTGGTTTATACGTATGTATATATATATATTTATGTAGATGTAACTTGTAATCATACACACACAGGTCGATTTAGAATAAGCGAGAACGCGTCGAGGTGAGGAAACGATAGCGAAGGCGATAGATTATGCATTAGTTCTGTTGCAAACATTCGGGTTACGTTTTAGATTGCGATGGCTGTGCGGATTGTGCGTTTATAAAGCAGGGAGTGAAAATCGTTAAATCGAGAAATCGATAACATATAAGGCGTAATTACGTTCATTAAAGCGTAAAACCAGCGAATCATAGGCTTAGTAAAACATTCGGAATACCTCGGGTGTTTAGGCGTCGACTACCCAAGGTAACTCAACTATATTTAACAAGTTCGTGCACGCGCGTTGACCTAGAAGGCTTCATGCTTCCACTATATCACGTGGCTCGAGTTATCGTGATAGTCGAGTCCTTGGTGAGAGCTTTTGTAAACCAGTTTATAGAGAGTGGAACGGCTTATTAAGGTACGGGTTTCACCCCTGACTTAACGACTCTGTTCCTAATTGTGGTTATGCTCTTCGAATAAATTCGTGAGTTCCACTAGATTTCGAAATGGAGACTTTCGTCGAGATGTGGATGTCACTCCTAACTCGTTGAAAGGTTCTCGTGCTAGAAAAATGCGCTGAGTGAGCAATCCTATCGAGAGTTCTTGGTTTTCACACCTGATCTCGACTGGGTCGCCCGGTTTCGTTATGCGAGTATTTTCGAAAACACGTGTATTGTGTCGGCCTTAGGTAAGGCTAAGTAGTATTTCAGCCTTAGGAAAGGCTTCTCCGTGTGGAACTGTAGTACGCGGTGTTCACACAAAGTTGTAGCTTTTAGTAATTTCGATCGAGAGTATCAAGTAGGCTCAATACAAACCGTACTGGTTCGTACAAGTCGGCCTGTTGGTACTTAGACTATAGACTAGGTCAATTTCTAAGACGTCGACCCGGACTAGGTCGAGTCTGACCTAATTCCCTATAGTTATGGCTCTGATACCAATCTGTCACACCCCAACCGATGGCGGAATCATCGGGGCGCGGCACTAGGCGAATTAGATTGCTCAAGAGAATCCATAACAACTATATTGCGATAATATTTAATACATTCGTTATCCCATACTAACAAATAATACAATCACATAAGTTATCACAGATTTCTTGTCCTCTCGAACAATGCAAATCCGACAACCTAGATTTTAGTTGAGTTTCTAGACTCCCTAGCTTGATTCGATATAGTCTGCGATCTAACCTACAACATACGTTAAAATATTTGTCAATACAAAAGTATTGGCGAGTGTACAGGTTTGATATGTATAGCGTAATAGATAAAAAAGTGTAGCGAATTTCCATATGCAAGAACGTAACACACGACATATATACTCACAAAGCTGATACTACCAACTAAGTCCTCGATGCTCGAATATGCGATGGCAAACTAGACCCCGTCGGGCGCAATAGTACTATACTAGTCATGGTGGGACGTCGCGAGTATAAGCCCTAGCACATATGCAACTAGCATCACGTATATCTATGCATAACAGTTATTCGCAAGTGATAATTCGATTGATTGAATAATTCGTTGATAAGTTCGATTTGTTATAAACGTATGTTACACCCAAAACGCGATTAAAAAGGGTTCAAGTATACTCACAGTGCGTAATTGACAGATAGACACAACTTGGTTTGGATCGATTGAGAGTACGTCAGTGTTATCCTGGTTACAGATCGTTAAACGGTGAATAGCGCGTTAAATGGTGGCGAAAGGACCAAGGTTTGGTTCGAACATTGATACTCGGGCCCGTTCGGTCGGCTGGACACGTTGTCCGGTCATGCTAGCCGATCGGTTGGCATGCTGTCCGATCGGTTGGCATGCTAGCCGATCGGTTTGCATGTTGGCCGATCGGTTGGCATGCTGTCCGATCGGTTGGCATGCTAGCCGATCGGTTGCATGTTGTCCGATCGGTTGGTTGAATCTTTTTTGTTGTCCGATCGGACAGAAGTCCGATCGGACGACAATTCGTTCCATCGTCCTGATCGTGTCACACTTGATGGGTTTTGGAAAGATTTCAGGTGGTTTGACTAAGATGGGGTGTCCTTGCGTTAAACTACTGAAACCCCATCAAATCCGACTCGTTCTAACGGCCGGGAACCACCCTGTTCCATCAGATCTGGCCGTTCTTGATGGCCCTTCCCGTGTTTAACCCGAAAACACACACACTTTGATAAAAAAACATAGATTTAGACTAGATTTATGTAAAAACATAGGGAAATCACTCAGATCCGAGTCGTTCTTGCTTGGGATGACATCACCCATGAAGTTCATAAGAACTTTATGGTGATGTCACCCTAGAATGCCCAAAATCCAGCGATTCCACGGTTAAAAGTGGAGATTTCACAGGTAGAAAGGTGTAGAATTTGTTATAGATTAACGAAGTACAAGGTTTGAGTCGAAAACTTACAAGAATCGCGAGTAATCGAGAGATAAAGGGGTTGGAACGTCTGGTCGAACAGCAACAGTAACAGCATGTGTGCTTGATGTGACAATGGGGTATTTATAGGCAAAGAGGGAAGGAAGGAAGTGCAGGTCTGTCCGATCGGATGGCTGTCCGATCGGCTGGCCTTGTCCGATCGGCTGGCCTAGCCGTTCGGCTGGCCTGTCCGATCGGTTGGCCCAGCCGTTCGGCTGGCCCGTCCGATCAGTTGGCCCAGCCGTTCGGCTGGCCCATCCATACGGAGGCCTTTCGATCCTTGTTTTTGGTGCGTTGCGATAGTTTAAGCCACATTTCCTTATATTTATATTAATATATATATTATAATTAATCACCAAAGGGTCGTATATACGTATTCATATTCCACAGTTTCGTTATAACAAACGGTTTTCGATTCGAGTATGCGATTATTAGCGACGTTTCACGGTCATCAAGGAGGGTAGAATAGGTCCTGTCTTGATATTATCGCGAACGTTATCGTGTGTTGTGCCATAATGACTGACGGGGTACCATTCACTCGAATTGTCATCGTCGTCACGACGATTGGAGCTATAGCACTCTCCCGAGAGTCCTTGTTAGCGTTAATTATATGCGTTTCGACACATCACGGTCACCGAGGAGGGTAGAATAGGTCCTCACTCCATGCCATCGTGAGTGTTAGTGTGATAATAGTGTATAGCATAGCAATATTGTTTTTCGAAAATATGCGATTATCCTTCGAATAGCGATATATACGATGTAGTCACATTATGATCCGAATCTCTGGTGCTAGGCGTAACGAGTATATATCGAGTAGTAACAACGCACGAAAGTGCGGGTTGTTACACGCAGCCTTGACAATATTACGGATCTCGCCAATCAATCCCCAAATGTAACGAGAAATATGTACCGGTTCTGGCGAAGCCAGTGTTGGTACCACTCTAGCATATTCGAAGAATGTCGAAGTATATCCTCGACAGTCTACCCCTATCATTCGATGATTCAGGAACTTATTTGCCATTTGTTCTTTTTCATATTCAGGACAAAATTTTCTTTCTATTAACTGCTTAAATTCCTCCCAGCTTATGGCATAGGCCGTATTTCTTCTTTTGGCTTGAAGTACCGTATTCCACCATTCTAGCGCCCCTTCTTTAAAATGATTTGACGCATACATAACCTTGTCTTATTCAGCACATTTACTTATCATAATTATTGCCTCTGTTTTCTCTAACCAACGCAGTGCTGCAGTTGCCCCTTCATTGCCTGCAAATTCAGCTGGTTTACAAGCAAGAAATTCTTTGTAAGTGCAACCAGGCGTTGCAGCTTTCATTTTCTAGAGAATCGGGGCTTGGTGAACATTATCGTTATTGTTATTGTTGTTGTTGCCGCCTCCGTTTACACTATTACTGAAGTTATCTTCTTGAGTACTTTTACTAGGAATAAGTTGTTGAGGTTCAACATGTTTCTGGGCAGCAGCAAGGATTGCTGGAATAGCATTGGTTATTCCTTGAGCAATAATATTTTCTATATCTTGCCTAGTCATAAATTGATCCTCCTGGTGTTGCTCAGATTGGTTAACCTCGTTAACTGGTTCATTATTAGCGTTTTCTATCTGATAATTAATATATATAATTTATTAGTATATAGTAAATAACAATTATGCCCAAAACAATCATACAAATTTCACAACACACACACACACACATATATATATATATATATCCAAAATTATCGATTCCTCGATTTCCTTTTTTATATATCATAGTATGCATCCGTACACACTGTTATGTTACAAAGTTTTATTTTTATTATTTTACAAGATTATATTTTTTTATTACTATTATTTATTATTATTATACAATCATTGTTACGTTCTCACACTATCCCTTCTGCTGATTTTTCAGAAATGACGCTCTCTCTCGTCGTACTTCCAGGAGATTTGCTCTCCCACCTCCCGGATCCTATTCCCTGCACCTATCAGCTCCTCGCCAAAATGGCGGAGTTCAGCTAAATTTTCATTGCTCATTGGTGGGTTTGGTATAGGTTCTGGGTCGAACTGAGGGAAAAAGGTATAAGGGTTATTGAGGAGGTTTTGAAACTGCCAATCATTGGTCCACCACTCATCTATTTCCCCTAGAGGTTGAGTATTGATTAAAGGTTCTGGGATGGCTGGTTCCAAATTTATTGGAAGTTGAGTTTCGGCAGGATAAGGGTAAAGGTTGGTATTGATAGGTTTAATGATATCACAGCTTGCCAATATGCGATCCAACTCTTCTTGTAATGGCAACTCCTCGATTTGTTTAGAACTTTCCCCAATTTCCATTTCTATTTGCCTAGAACCGTCCCCGATCATAATTCCTTTTCCTTTATCTATGGGATTCTCTATTTTGGGAACCTTTCTAGTTGCTGGTTTTCTCCTGCGTACACGCCTCCATCCTACAAATCTTCTCTTTTTCTTAGGCTTTGGTTTCTCCAGAGGTGGAGCGTGGAATTCCATAGGTTCTTCCACATCGGGGATGTAACCAGTAAAGTCTTTGGAAACTTCTACTTTCACCGGATAGAGATTGAGATTCTGAAGGGCTTCAGATAACTCATTCATGCTGTTTAGCATATATGCAAAATACTAAGTTAAAATTTTATAACAAAATTTCACAGATAACCTTCAAGTATTATTGCATACCGTGTGACTAATTTAATACAAAAGATAACTGAAAATTAAAACATACTAGGGTTTATAGTAAACTTATTTATTTACTGGGTAAGTTTCTGGCTTGTAGGTGATAAGGGTGCTAGAACTGAGTCAGGGTATTTAAAGATTTGTATTTACTGCTACAGTGGCTAGCATATAGAGATCTGCCCATTTTTCATCTAACTTGTCTTCCCATGGTGGGTTACTGCCTAGTTCCTGAGTTTCCTGATTAATTCTCCTTTCTTTTGGTTGTGATTTCTTTATTTTCTCCTGACTTTACCTAATAATCAAACTTCTTTTATTAGGAGAAAGTGGTTCCTCATATTGTGTCTTTCGAACAAATATTCCTTCCTCATTATCTACTGAGTATCTTGAGGAATTTGATTGGGATGAACTTCCCTTATCTTTCTGTGAACTATCTAATTTAAGATAGATTTCGAAAGCTTTTGCTTACCTATACTGTAACTAACAAGTAGTCAATTAATAAAACATCTAATCACAAAATGATAATCAGGAAAATTAAGTATTTAAAATACTTAATAGGCTTAAATCAGTGGCTCAATCAGTAGCTCTGATACCACCTTTTCCTATCACGGCCCCAGCCCCGGTTTGACCCGGTCAGGAGCCGTGGAACAGGAACCCGGGGTATCTAATTGATGCAACAACAGAAGATTTTTAACAGGATCTTTTAAAACTCGAAAATGCCCAATTATTTTATTCCACAATTTGGGATAAACCCCGTAATTTACAATAGAGGAATTTAACTAGGAAATTTCCTAATTTATTAAAACATGTTTATTCATTTTTTAACTAAGCCACCTCTTCAAGCTTGGTAGTGCTCCTTAGCACGTTTCCTTGATTTACAGCAGGTCGCCTGAAACATGTTTTAAAAATATTTTATCAGCGGGGAAAATGCTGGCGAGTCATTCAAGTATGTAAAACGACACATTTAGTTATCAATTACAGCATAAGAGCGATTACAATGGCTTTTATCTTATTTTTATCTGGCGCCTTGTCACCTGGTGACGATGGTCATACCACTATTGGGTCTTTCCCCAAGTAGTGACGGTTATCACTGTTAGGATTTATTAGCCTAACCCGTGAGAAATTAGTAATGTGCACAATACCCCACTTAGCCAGTGATTCAAGATAACCACGACTTACTCCCTGTAATCATAACATTTGAAAATGGAGTATTGTAAAATACTTTTGATAAAAAGAGAATGACTCACATTGCAAGTTTATACGGGCAGAGTTTAGCCTACTGATTAGCCTTGTAACCTAATTTAAATAACAATGCACACGAACTAGGTCAGTAACTAATACAGCATTTACGATAACTCACGAGATTAAACCCTCACAACGAATGACAAAGTGCGATACTTAAACATCCATCGAATTCACGACGAATGACAAAGCATAACCCTAATGTGGGCAGCACTTAAACATCCATTGGATAGTTTCAATCGATCGGGCATTGAATCGTAGTAGCGATCGAGTTATTACCCTGTTATCGCGGCGGAAATTCGAGATTTGTGTGTGTTTCTGTAGTATTTGGACAATATCTCAGTGCATGAATCGAATTTTAACGTCGAACAAGTGCCAGAATTCAATTGCCAACCCCCCCTATTTATACCTGGAAAACAGTCCCCTCGCGTGGCGCGAGGGGCTGTCGTGTGGCGCGAGGGGTACTACCCTAGCATAGGGTAGCCCCGTGTCCCAGTAGCTTAGGTGAGTTGGTCATTCCCTCAAATTCGTTTTACACGTAAAACTGTTGTGATAATATCAAATAGGATTTACCCCCCCTGAGTTTTAGGGGCCCTGATCCTGATTCCGATTGTTCTGAAAATTTTAGGGTTTATGCAGGATCACTTGGGGGTTTTAATTAGGGTTTCCTATTGGACAAAATATAATAAGAAATAATAGTTTTGATGAGAGTTGTTACATCCTCCCCACCTTAATAAAAATCTCGTCCTCGAGATTTACTGGAACAAGTAGGGGTACTTTCTCTTCATCTCTGATTCCAGTTCCCAACTGTATTCAGATCCTCTCTTTGAATCCCACTTGACTTTGACCAGCACTAGCCGCTTGTGTTTGAGAAATTTGACCTTTCTGTCCTCTATCTGTAGTGGTTTCTCCACAAATTTTAGATTCTCATTTACCTCTACATCTTGAAGAGGTACTACCAGTGATTCGTCAGATAGACATTTCTTGAGATTGGATACATGAAACACGTCATGTACTCCGGTTAATTCTTCTGGTAGTTGTAAACGATAAACAACTGGTCCTATACGTTGGATTACTGGAAATGGTCCGACGTATCGTGGACTTAGCTTTCATTTCTTACCGAACCGAACTACTCCTTTCCAAGGAGAAACTTTCAAAAGTACCATATCTCTGATTTGAAATTCCAGTGGCTTGCGTTGATTATCGGCATAACTCTTTTGACGATCTCGAGCAGTCTTCAGTCTTTCCTTGATTTGAGTAATCTTATCGGTGGTCTCTTGCACGATTTCAGGACCTGATAATTGACTTTCTCCTATTTCTGCCCAACAAACTGGAGTTCTACACTTGCGTCCATAAAGTGCTTCGAATGGGGCAGCTTCAAAACTTGTATGATAACTATTGTTATAGGAGAATTCAATTAAAGGTAGGTGGTCATCCCAGTTTCCACCAAAATCTATCACACATGCCCGGAGCATGTCTTCCAGGGTTTGTATTATCCTTTCACTTTGTCCGTCTATTTGTGGATGATATGCCGTACTTAAATTTAGTCGGGTTCCCATGGCTTCCTGGAAACTAGCCCAGAAATGGGAAGTGAAACGACTATCCCTATCCAATACAATGGAGAGTGGGACTCCATGTAAGGATACTACTTCGTCTACATACATCTTGGCTAACCTTTCCATGCTAAAGGTTTCCTTCATGGGTAGAAAATGAGCTGACTTGGTTAACCGATCCACAATTACCCAAATCGCATCATTACCTTTTCTGGTTTTGGGTAACTTAGTAACAAAGTCCATTGTTATGAGTTCCCATTTCCATACAGGCATTTCTAATTGTTGAAGTAGACCCGAAGGTTTCTGATGTTCTGCCTTAACTTGTGAACAAGTAAGACACTTAGAAACATATCTAGCTATGTCCTTTTTCATCCCTATCCACCAGAAATTATTTCTTAAATCTTGGTACATTTTATTGTTTCCTGGATGCATGGTATACCTAGATTTATGAGCTTCTTCTAAAATTTTATCTCTTAATTCTCCTTGTTTAGGTACCCAAATCCTTTTCTTATGGAATCTCCAAATTCCATCATTTCCTTGATCTAATTCTTTTAATCGTCCCTTCATTCCTTCAGCATCGTCCTCAATGGCTGTTTCTTGAACATTCTTTAGTTGTTCCATTAAGTCTAATTGTAAACTTAATCTAAGAGCACGAACTCGTCGTTGTTTCTCATGATACTTACGACTTAAAGCATCAGCTACTACGTTTGCTTTTCCTTCGTGATATTGTATATCACAGTCGTAATCACTTAGGATCTCCATCCATCTCCTTTGCCTCATGTTTAATTCTTTTTGCCCAAATATGTACCTTAAACTTTTATGATCCGTATAGACAGTAAACTTACTTCCATACAGATAATGTCTCCAAATTTTAAGGGCAAAAATTATGGCTCCTAATTCTAAATCGTGAGTCGTATAGTTTTCCTCATGCTTTTTCAATTGTCTTGAAGCATATGCAATTACCTTCTTGTGATGCATAAGCACACATCCTAATCCTAGCTTAGAAGCATCGCAGTAAACTTCAAAATCTTCTGTTCCCTCTGGTAAGGCTAGAATTGGGGCATTGGTTAACTTTTGCTTCAAAATCCTAAAAGCCTCTTCTTGCCTAGGTCCCCATTCAAACTTAACCGCTTTACAGGTTAGCTTAGTTAATGGTATAGCTATCTTGGAAAAATCCTTAATAAACCGTCTATAGTAACCAACTAATCCTAGAAAACTTCTAATTTCCATAGCTGACTGCGGAACCTTCAATTTGGTAATTGCTTCTATTTTGGCAGGATCTACGTGAATACCTTCGTGATTCACCATATGTCCTAAAAATTGCACTTCCTGTAGCCAAAATTCACATTTCGAGAATTTGGCGTAAAGCTTTTCTTTTCTTAACAAAGTTAAGAGTGCATGCAAATGCTGACAATGTTCATCCTGGCTTTTGGAATAAATAAGTACATCGTCGATGAAGACAATTACAAATTTATCTAAGTACGGTTTACAGATTCTATTCATCATGTCCATGAATACTGCAGGTGCATTCGTTAATCCAAAGGGCATGACTGTAAACTCGTAATGACCATACCTAGTTCTGAAATCAGTTTTAGGTATGTCTTCTTCTTGTACCTTCAATTGATGATATCCGGAGCGTAAGTCTATCTTAGAAAAGTATCTAGCTCCTTGAACGACAGCAAGAAGAGTCATAAACGACTCGTTAAACGAATACTCTTATTAAATTCTCAGATTTTGTTTCAATCTCGCCCAACTTTCTCAGGTATCACATGATTCACGTAATTAATGATTCACGGATTGATGTTTTTTGTTACTTTTCTTTGGTCTGATTTAACAAATTGATGCCCTGCTCCTCAAGATTCTAAATGCTGTATCTTTTTTCAATCTTTTGTTCAGATAACTAGATTAGATTGTGTATTTTGTGTTTAAATACCATGTAATCTTCGTATTTATCATGTTAACGTGATAAAATAACATGCACACCATGTGTTTGATGAAATGTTTGAACGAAACCCAGCGTGCGTAAAATATCGTCTGAGATCTAAGTAATGAGACGCTTCTTATCAGTTATCACCATAGTGAAGGTATGATTTCGTTTATTCATGTGCAATTTTCAATATTAAATTAATTTATAATGGTGCACACCACCTGTTTGATTAAATGCCTAAGTGAGTTCTTGGTTCCCATTAAATATAAAAAAAATTTAAGGAGGTTTTTTTTTTTTTTTTTACAAAGCAATGGCAGGTAGTCGGGCAACAAGTTGCGCCGCTACCCCTTTTGAATAGAAAAACCAATTCTACTAAATACAAAGTTTGAAACCTTTAGCGACGAAGAATTACTATTAACGCCTTTTTGAACCCGATTCAAAAGTCGCACAGCGTCAGGAGCGAGACCACCAAAGGTATCAAACGCAAATGGGACAAACACATGTTGATTCTCCATGCAGGCTTTCTCATGTTTTGCCACTTTGCTCGCATCTGCCTTGAGCACCGCTTGCCCTACGACAAAGCCCTTGTCCTTGAGCCCGACAAGGGGGGAGACTCCAGTTAGATCTACACAAGCGTGTTTCCCCCCTTCCCATTTGAGTTTACTTTTCACTTGTTGTCTGTTAAATGGATTCATATATATTATCATGTTTCACTTTGATATTGTATATAGCTCTTCTTAAATATGTAACGGATTTACATCGATTCAAAGTTCAAAAGTATGTTGTTGGACTTTCATAGGTCAAACAGATTTGATTGACCATAGAAGCTAAGTTTAATACCCTTTAATCATACTAACTTTGGGTATTTTGATTTCCAGATGTGGTTAAGTATGAAGCAACAAATTATGTCCCGGAACTAATATATAACGAACTTGGATTACAATATCGTAAGAGAGATAATCACCCCTTTAAGAATGCAATATTGTTGCTGCTAAACAGGTATGCAGATTATTTTATTTCATCTGATCAACCTTTCTGATGTGATCTGCAATACGTTAGGAACCCAGTTCCAGTAACAATTGAAATTAGTGATCGAGGCTGATGATAAGTGATCAATCACAGGTGAAACACAATTAGCGAGAATTTACAGAAGGAGGTGATTTGGGTGTAAGTGGATTTCATTAGACATGAGTATCGCATACATAGCTTCACTATTGACTTGTTTGACCACCTACAAACCGACTTAACTACACTAACTCACTTAGCTACTGCAGTAGTAGTATATTGCATCAGTAGGTTAAGATCAATTGGAAATTAATCAGTTAACGTTAATAGATGAGTCAGTATCTATTTTAAGAAGTCTCTTGATATTTCGGGCCGGTCTTTATTGTTCGGTTAAGAAGAATGTTAGATGATTTCTGTTAAGCTCAAGAAGTTGAACCCAAGTGCTGTAATACCAGACTGATTAGTGACTTCGAAAGATAACAAAGTCACATATGTCACAGTTCCGGTTATTGTTCCAGTTAAGTGGCCAGACTGATATCATATGATTGTTGGGGTCAAACCAGGTGAAATCTAAACGTGTCACATATGCCACTTTGCTTCTATGGGAAGTCAAAAAATAAACAAAAGTCATTCGCTATTAAAGCGGGTCATCCTGAAAGTAGTGAGACTTGCTTTCACTAGCATTTTCAGACTCAAGTAAGGTACATAGATTTGCTTCACGTGCTTTTGATTGTCATAAACATTTGATGCTTGTTGACTTAGGGGTGAGCAAAAACCGAACCATAACCGAAATACGAACCGTTAACCGATAAAAATAACTGAAACCGACATAATCAATCGGTTATGCTCAAGCAAATATGATGAACCGAGCATTCAGTTATGGTTACGGTTAATGTATCTCCGTTAACAGACTTTAAGCGAAACGGAACCGAACCGAACCTTGTATGTTTATGATTTTCTGCAATAATATATTGTTGTTGGCTGCTGTACACACCATATAATCATGTTGCTGCCACAGCGATATACGATATGTGTTTGCTTGCCAGTTAATCAGGAAGCAATAATTGTTGTGTAGAGGCTTCGCTACTATATGGGGATTTGTCCCAAAAGGATTTCCTGCATTTTGTGCATAAATGTCATGGGTTCTTCGACATTGATTATGTCAACGTGATAACCAGCTATGCACACCATCTGTTTGATGAAATGCTTCAATGAAACCCACTTCTATGAGAAATGAAACATGGTTTATATTGTTTTGAACCTGTTTAAAATCTGCAAAATGCCAATTAAGCAACAATGTAAAATAAGGTCTAGCATAACCTGTATACCAGTCAAGAATGTCTGTTTATTCAATGTCTTACAGTCACATACGCTTTTGTTTGATGTAGGGGTTTGTGGATTATAGCAGCAGCTACTTAAGACTTGTTTCTCGGCAAGGCGGTAAGTAAAGAAAATCTAGTGACAATTGAAAACAGGGCTATGAAATAGAATTCAAGTGACTTGAGTACGGGTCATTACAATGTCAAGATGGGTTTCATAATGTTTTGGGTGATTTGCGATTTAAGGTGTTGGATTCAGCCAGCTTAGAGGCTGAGGCTTCGTCTGGTTATGTTCTTGGTCGGACTGCAGAAATGTCCGCAAATGTGTTGAGAAAGTGTAAAGTCGCACTATTTCTTATGTGCGCTAGTTTTTGACATAGAAACAAAATAAAATTGTTTTTTTATGTGATGACTAGAGACGGGTTGCAGCCCATGGATTTGGAGGTTGGAAAGTGGCTAAGAAAGCATGCTCCGTGAATGAAGATTATTACGATAATGAATATAGCTGAATCACTTGATGATGGTTTTTGGTCTGCTAGTGAAGTCGCGCGTACATTGGGATTTGGAGATCCTGTTGCTCTCTCTGCAGAAACTGGTTCAGGGATGAATGATTTATATGAAGTTCTCAGGGCATTGCTTGAACAACATATGCTTCAAACCGTACAAGGTACTGATGAAACTAATGAAGAGGTCTCAATGCTACCACTGCAGTTAGCATTTGTGGGCCGGCCTAACTGGTTGAATGCAATTCTGCAGGAAGAGCGTGTTTTGGTGGCCCCAGAGGCAAGCTTAACAAGAGATTTGGACAGAGTCGAGTTTAAATTTCAAGGAAGAACGATATACATGATGATTTAAATTTCTAAAGTTGATAAAAAATTTCAAGGAAGAACGATATACATGGTGATTTAAATTTCTAAAGTTGATAAATTATGATAGATTACTTTTGCATTTTATTATTATTATTATTATTATTATTATTATTATTATTATTATTATTATTACAAAAATCGTCCTTATGTTGACACCAAATTGCAAACTATGTTCTTTATCTTTAATAAGTACAAAAAACGTACTTCATGTTTGCAAACCCTTGCACATTATGTTCTTTAGCCATAACTCAGTTAGTTTTCATGGTTAAACCTGACCAAGTGGACCCCAAATGAGGGTATTTTAGTCATTTTACCCTATATACTTAAATAAATAAAACTCACCCACCCCACCTACTATTTCTCTCTCTAGACATACACTCTCTCTCTCTACAAACTCTTTCTCTCTTTCTCCACCACCCACCACCACCACTCAACTACCACTAGAACCATCACTCAACCACCACTACAACCACCACCAACCGTCCAATCCAGCCACCACCACGCAATTTTCCACTGTTACACCGGACCTTATTTCAGATCTTCAATAAAATCCCTCAAAAAATAAGGGTTGAATGTGCAATTTCCTGTTAACCTCATGTACCCAAATTATACCTTATTTATTTAGGGTTCGCTTTCATTCGACCAGCCGATGTGCTGGTTTTTGGATGGTCCGGGGGTAAGCATGCTTGCATTGATCTCACGGGGGTGTCGCCTCTTGCCGGTTTCAGGGGCAGTGGTTTTGTTTCAGGGCAAGCGACGCGGAAGGCTGAGGCGGGGAAAATATCCAAGCACGAGCAGGCCTGCATAGATAATCAACATGCCTTCCTTCCTTTCGCGTTCGATACCTTTGGTTGTCTGGCCCCTGTGGCGTCCGGTTTCTTGAAGCGGGTTCAAAAGGCAGCACTTGCGCATGCGACAGTGTCTGTAGGCCATAGTTATGTGTTTAGCCGAGTAGGATTTGCAATTCAAAAGGGGGTGGCGGCGCAGCTTGTTGCCCGTCTACCAACCCATGATTTGTAATTTGCTCTAACCTTCTAATAAAAATTTTAGAAATAAAAAAAAAAAAATTCTGCATCGTTCGCTTTCCTATTCCAAGATTTCATTCAAAACCCAATTTCATCATATAGGCTGTTGGGTGCTGCAAAATCACCAGATATTTTCAGCTAAAAATATTCAAATTAGGCTTTTTGAAAGATAATTTTCAAAAAATATGGCTGAAGAAGGAGTCTCGAAGCTTGGTGGATGTAAGCAAGGCCTAGTGCTCTATCTTCAGCAATTTTCAAACAGGATGTCCAGTGGTTTTGCCCTTGTTGATCTTGATCCTGTTCATGTAAAAAATAACAAATTTGAAGTCAAATATTTAAAGGTAAAAATATATCTTTTTGGACAACCAGAATAAAAGAACCTATGACAGGTTAAGAAAAGCAGAAAGTCCAAACTGTACAAAAAGAAAACCGAATTTTCCATTTGCTTGATAATCATAAATAACAAGCCTCGTTTAAAATTACGCTTTTACCCTCAGTTCAAAATAAAATTATGATTTTGCCCCTAGCTCAAAATTATGATTTTGCCCTCGGTACAAAAACCCATTTTCTTTTATTCGCAGTTTAAAATTACGGTTTCGCCCTCCGTTTAAAATTACGTTTTTGCCCCCAGTTTAAAATTAAAATATGTTTTTGCCCCTAGCTCAAAATTACGTTTTTGCCCACAGGTCAAAATAAAGTTATGTTTTTTCCTAGCTCAAAATTATGATTTCGACCTCAGTTTAAAATTATGATTTCCCCTCCAGTTCAAAATATAATTACGACTTTGCCCTCTGTTCAAAGTTATGATTTTGTTCTCATTTCAAAAATTACGATTTCTCCCCTAGATAAAAATTGTCATCTTGCCATCATTTTACATTGTTTTTTTTACAAAACTATAGTAGTGTTTTATTTTGCTTGGTTGACTCAATGTAACTTTTATTGTGTCAAGCAGTTGTCTAACATTCGCTCATTGGTCCTGGCAAATTAGTATTTTACCCCAGCTCAAAATTACAGACCTGTCATCGTTTTAATTTTTTTAGCAAAACTATGGTAGTGTTTTGGTTTAATTGGTTGTCTCGATGTATTTTTTTAGATCGTGTTATAAGTAGTACGTACAAGTAAACTACATAGATGCATACATGTTATGAAACTAAGAATTATTCAATTTAACGCCCCGCAACGCGGGCAGGCATAAGTGTAATTTTTATTCGTCCATGCATGCCTGGTACATGCTCATTTGTCCTTAAAAATTACAATTTTGCTCCTAGTTTAAAATTATAGTCTTTCCATCGTTTTAATTTATTTTATTTAGTAAAAGTATGGTAGTGTTTTTGTTTTAATTGGTTGACTCGATGTAATTTTTTTAGATCGTGTTATAAGTAGTATGTACAAGTAACCGAAATACAGACATACATGTTATGCGAGAGAAATATTCGGCTTATTGCCCCGCAACGCGGGCGGGGCAAAAACTAGTTTAAGTATATAAGGTAAAATGACCAAAATACCCTTATGTGGGGTCCATTTGGTCAAATTTAACCATTAAAACTAATTGAGTTATCACTAAAGGATATAATGTGTAAGGGTTTGCAAACATTGAGTACGTTTTTTGTACTTTTTGAAGATAAAGGACATAGTTTGTGTAACACCCCGTGTTTCTGAAGTCAAAGTCAAGATTGAAGTCAAAGGAAGACAAGATTTCTAATTGCGATCTGTCTCTCCTTGCTCAATTCCTGTTTTGACTTCTTTGACTTGTAATTAGTCTACTTTATTTTTGTTTTAGTTGTATTATGTGGAGTATCTATTAATAATTGCATATTAATCGCTATTTATCGCATGTTTAATCGCTTTATCGCTATCGCAATCGCACTCGCAACTCGAACTACGCATTTTAATCATTGTTATACGTGTGTGTGCCTTAAGTGTTACTTGTGCATGTTTATTTATGTTATGTGTGGTAATCAATCGAATCGCAATCGAAACTCGAATCGCAATCGAACTATGAAAATTAGTGGAGAAGAGATAGCGCTAGATATGAGTAGTTGGGACTAAAAGTAATTTGACTAGGAAAACCTATCGCATCGCAACGCTCGCAATCGAAATCGAAACAACAAAAATCGTCGCACCGAACAATCGAATCAGGCGACCGATCGATCAGGAAACCAGCCGATCGACTTTCTTGCTTCTACACCTTCTTTCATCAATTCAGAAAATTTTACTGGTCGAAATTCGTTCAAAATTTCACAGACTGTGCGCAATTGAACATAGACAAACCCTTGAAAGTTTCGGACCAAATTACGGACTAAAAATGATTGAAATTACCTTCGTACTTGGTTCCGCTTATCTGGACATAGAGTAGTTTCGCTTATTTGAACAGCATATTTCGCTCCTGAGGCACATTACTTAGTGGTTTCGCTTTTAGGTTCATCAAGGTTTTACTCCAAAGAACATCATAGTTTCGCTCTTTTGAACATAGGTATTTCGCTTATACGAACATAAAGGATTTCGCTTATTCGGACATCAGGGATTTCGCTTATTCGGACAAACTATAGTTTCGCTTTTGTGGACTTCTGATATTTCGCTCATTGTGCACAATCATCTGATTTCGTTTATTTGTCACTGATCTTGAGAAACATACTAGGTTCAATGGGAATTGAGATAAAGTGTTGGTTCATGTGCATGTGAAGAAAGTTAAAGGTGTCGGCTTAGTGGGATTGAAATTAAAAAATTGCATGTGATATTTCAGTTTGGAGGTCTAATCGTTGAGGAGTGTTGTTTGCTTATTGCATGTGATAAATCAGACCATGTGTTTTGAATGTATAGCGGCCCAATCAGTGAGTATTAAGGAGGTCCAATAGAATTGTTTCATTATTGAAAGTTGTCGGCTTAGTGGGTTTGTCATCAGCCCATCATATATCTTTAGTCTATTAAAGTCAGGTTTAGTTCACGTGCATAAGTTGTTAATGTCACACCCCTTTCTACGGCGGAAGCACGAGGTGTGATCATGAAAGGTTCTCATTGCATACGAAGAGTAAACATGCTACATGCTCGTAAAATAACATCAAATACCATAATTTGAAAACATAAGTTTAGCGTTTATATCGCTAGACAGCATAAATCATTGTCTTAAAAGTTTACAACTTTATTTAAAGTTAAACACAAGCGACATCCACGAGCATAAGCAAGACCACGCGCACATCCTTCCTAGTTACCTGAAATACATGTGAGTTTTTGGAAAAAACGTCAACATAAAGTTGGTGTGAATTCATGCAGTTTTGTATTTCATGTTTGTATACTTTGTATGAAAACATAGTTTGTGAGTAAATCAAGTTTTCATAGATAAATCCAGTTTCATGTGTACACCACGTACTCATGTATAATTCAATCTTTTCTTGAGTACCCCACGTACTTCAAGTTATATATCAATTTTTGTATGGTATGAATTTTATGTAAATACAGTATTTCTGTAATTATCAGATTGTTAATGGGTTGCAAGGCCATTAACATGTGACACGTCATAGGAAGCCACCAAACCTAAGGCATTTAATTGGTATATTCTGAGACACAAAAGCACTCCTCGGTTCTCACCCCGACCAGGAGTGTGGCTGCCAGGCACCCGTTAGATCTAACCTTTTGTTCTGCGGTCTAAGTATGTACACGATTAATGGTGCTTCTGTACCCTATTCGTGACACTATTTCTCATAACGCATCCTACTTGGTTCTCGTTCTCACCAAGCGCGTTTCTTGTTATTATTTCTCATAGCGCCTTATACTTGGTTCTCGTTCTCACCAAGTGCGCTTCTCATATTCTTATATTTCATCACACTTGGTTCTCGTTCTCACCAAGTGTACTTCTTGTATTCTTATATTTCGTCACACTTGGTTCTCGTTCTCACCAAGTGTACTTCTTGTATTTATATCATACCAATTATAAATTTTGTACATTTGTACATGTATTTCACCCCCGAAGTTATAAAAACTGAAAACAGTTAAAGAGAAAAGGGGGAGCATGAACTCACAACTTTGCGTTCCTAGCGTCGTAAACTCCACCGGATTTGCTTAATTAACGTCGTAACCTATACGCGTTTTCTTAACGTTAGTCACTAGACTTGCGTCGCACAAGTACAGTCACTCTCTTTTGTATATATTCTTGTGTTAAAAATGTTCTACATTTTTAACTACGTATTTTACTTATATTATTTTCTCCAAAAATAAATATAAGTCTTTTGTGTTTTGCACTTTGCACCCGAATTATGTATCTTGTATTTTGTATGTGCATTTTTATGTTTATACTCCTCATGAGCATTTAGTGTATTTTTAAGTCTTAATACACTAGCACGTATAACACATACTATATACACTTAGCACATAAGTTGGTGATCAAATAATATATATTTTTCTCTCAAAAATATACATACTTATATCCATTTTTATTCTTGAAGAAATCCTCATTTCTTATCACCAAAAATTAGGGAAACCTTGGTAATGCTTTTAAACACATTTTTAGGGAATAAGTTTCTCAAAAACTTATATTTTTCTAAGTGTCAAAATTTATAAAAATTTTGACAGAGTTTCCCCTAAAAATGGAGGTTTCCCACGTTTTCAAAACGTGTGTTTATTTTCTTTTAAATCATCATCAATCATCAATAATCATCAACAACAATTATCAACAATACTCATCAACAATAATCACTAATTTCTCCATTTCATGAACTTGAATATTTACAAAAATGTGTAGTAACTTACTAGCACATTTAGTAAGTCTTGTTATCTTTAAAAATAAGTTTAATTTCTTAAAAACTTTATCCTTAAAGAATATGAAGTTTCACAACTTCTAGTCGGTTTTTATGAAAATTATTTCCTTGTTAAAACTTTTGTTACACAAGTGTCCACACACTTGTTTGTTCATAAAAACACCTCTAGTTCATGAAAGATCCGGTTTTAAAACATGGTTTCTTTAACGCTTGGTCCTTTGAAAATACCACTTGCAGATACGTAGATCTGCTAGTTTTAAACACTATTTTGCAAGTAAAAATACTTTTACACAAGTTCATGTTTCATGTGTGGTAGAGTTTCACCTTTTAACCCTTATATCTTCTAACATAACCTTATGTCATGATCCAAGAACATGACTACATCGGGTTAAATGGTGATCCGAGCTACCACAATCATAGTTCGGGTCTCAATAATCATACATTTCGAATACTACATTATTTACACAACTTATGTGCTATTAACCACCATTTTTAGTGTTTTATGTAGACTTTAAAGCATCATCTTGCATGTTAACGAGTTTTATCCGATAAAAATCCTTTTAACCACTTTAGATTAGTTCAAATATGAGTTTTAAACATTATACCTCTAGCTCGAGGCTAGGGGAGAATCTATGCGCAAAATGAGTGGATAAAAGCAAAGTAGAGAGGTCCTTCGCGTTCCGCTTGCACCAAGCTTCCTAATATGTGACCCTTAACACTTGTGTGTGCTTGGAATGATGATGATCGAACTCGAAAATGGATGGTTGAAAGAGGGATGTTTGGCCGTGAGCTAGGTAGAGAGAAAGAGAGAGTTTGGTTTTTGTTTAAGTGTGGTGAATGATCTCATGTGCTATTCTTCCAACTTATAGGCAATTAGGATGTGCTTTATCCAAAGGTCCATATGTAGTCTTGATACTAAACATAGTGATTAAAATAATCAAGGTTGTACAAGGGGTGTCCCCCTTAGTTTGGGGCCGGTTAGAGAAAGGGGGGGGGGGGTCTAGTTCGGTTCCAAGTATTAGTTAGACATTAGTTATGTTAAACCAAGTTAGTTAGGTGTTTAACTTGGTTAGTTATGTTTAGAGAGATACAATGGGTGTTAGGGTATTCAGGGACCCTAACTGGCTTAGAAAAAGATAAATAATGTTATTAACAATATTTTCATGTTCCGGGTATAGTCCGGTTGTTCGGTTACATACCGATTCGTTAAAGTGCTAAATTGCACCTTTTAGTGTCGTTTAAGTACATTTCTTGTACTCTTTCAATTCCCAACACTTAGGGAAATATTCTGGATAATAAAACAACATTTCTGCATAATATTTATATGTCTAAATGCTGAATTATTGCTGATTTGTATAAATTCTGCACTTAAAGTGCGTTTCGGGTGCTTTTTAGTGCTTATTTTTGCTTTCGAATTGCATATACATTAACCCTTGTATGTACTCTTGGGTTTTTAATGCATTCTTGTTGTCGGACCTACACCTAGGTTCCAATTTTATTGTCTGACTGCTTTCTGCAGTTCTGTTGACACATTGTGTCTTACCGGTGAGTTTACTATTATTTTTGACGCAACGCTCTCGTTTATGCTTAAAGCAATATTTTGTAGTATACAACGTGCATGAATTCACTTGTTTAATCATGTGTTCAGACATTGCTGACAATTAAGCACATATTTGCAATCATTAAACAATAATTAATGTGTACGGAAATTACCGGTTTGGGCCAGTTGTCACAGTCTCCCCCGTTAAAAGAATTTCGTCCCGAAATTCAGACTGAACTCACTCTCGCTGGAGTCTTCTTGAATAGGTGGGGATACTTTTTCTTGAACTGGTCTTCACGTTCCCATGTGTACTCGGGTCCGTGCTTAGAGCTCCAACGTACTTTGACAAGCTTCACACTGCTCCTCCTAGTCTTGTTGACTTTCCAGTCAGTAACCTCAACGGGTTGCTCTGTAAATCGGAGGGCTTCATCAATATGTATTTCATCCATCGGGATGATCACGTTTTCTTGCGTTGGACTCTTCTTCAGGTTGGATACATGAAACGTATCATGTACTCCGTTAAGTTCTTCCGGTAACTCCAACTTGTATGCCACGGTACCAATTCTCTTCAGTATTCTGAATGGTCCGATATATCGTGGATTCAGCTTTCCACGCTTTCCAAATCTGACTACGCCCTTCCATGGTGAGACTTTTAACAACACTTTGTCTCCCACCTTGAAATCTACCGATTTTCTATTTGGATCAGCGTAGCTCTTTTGTCGCTCTCGAGCCGCCTTAATGCGCTCTCGGATCTGCGCAATCTTGTCGGTGGTCTCTTGTACAAGTTCAGGACCAACCATACGTTTATCTCCGGCATCTGCCCAACATAAGGGCGATCGGCATTTGCGGCCATACAGAGCTTCGAACGGCGCGGCTTTTATGCTTGTATGATAGCTGTTATTGTAGGAAAACTCAACTAGAGGTAGATGAGTATCCCAGCTGCCGCCTAGATCCATGACACATGCGCGAAGCATATCTTCTAACGTTTGTATAGTCCGCTCGCTCTGGCCGTCTGTTTGCGGATGGAATGCCGTGCTTAGATCTAACTGAGATCCAAAGGCTTCCTGAAATGATTGCCAGATTCTTGAGACAAAGCGTCCATCTCTGTCTGAAATGATTGAGATTGGCACTCCATGACGTGCCACAATTTCTCTTAAGTATATCTCTGCAAGCTTTCCAGTGCTATCCTTCTCTCGGATTGGTAGGAAATGCGCAGACTTCGTCAATCGATCAACTATTACCCATATCATATCGTGCCCTCTCGGGGTCCTGGGTAATTTCGTTATGAAGTCCATCGAGATTTGTTCCCACTTCCACACGGGAATCTCTGGTTGTTGTAGTAGGCCGGACGGTTTCTGGTATTCTGCCTTAACCTTGGCACAGGTTAGGCATTTTCCAACATACACAGCAACGTCGCTTTTGAGTCTCGGCCACCAATAATATTCCTTCAAGTCTTGATACATTTTGTCCGATCCTGGGTGGATCGAATATCTCGATTTGTGGGCTTCATTAAGGATGACTTCTCGTATGCCACCATAGAGTGGAACCCAAATACGCTTCTTAAAGTATAAGGCTCCCTCTTCGTTTGGCACCATGTATTTCAGCATACCTCGTAGGTATTCAGCTTTACGGTTCTCTTCTTTAAGAGCTTCTTGTTGTGCATCTCGAGTGCGTGCTGTGAGGTTCGTTCGAATCGTCATTTCCAGTGCTCGAACCCTTAGGGTCTTAACCCTTTCTTTTCGGCTCAACGCGTCTGCTACAACGTTCGCCTTTCCAGGATGGTACTTAATCTCACAGTCATAATCATTCAGCAGCTCGACCCAACATCGCTGGCGCATATTCAATTCCTTCTGATCAAATATGTGTTGCAAGCTTTTGTGATCTGTGAAGATTGTACATCGAGTACCATATAGATAATGTCGCCAAATCTTTAAGGCGAACACCACTGCACCCAGCTCCAAGTCGTGAGTGGTATAATTTCTCTCATGAACCTTCAGTTGTCTTGAAGCATAAGCGATGACTTTTTGGCGTTGCATGAGCACGCAACCCAAGCCTTGTCGTGAGGCGTCGCAGTATACCACGAAGTCTTCAGTGCCTTCGGGTAATGATAGTATCGGTGCATCGCATAGCTTGCTCTTAAGTAACTGGAAGGCTTCTTCTTGTTTGTGACCCCAGTCGTACTTCTTGTCTTTCTGAGTAAGGGTCGTTAGCGGTTGAGCTATCTTTGAGAAATTCTCGATGAATCGCCGGTAATAGCCCGCTAAGCCCAAAAATTGACGAACTTCAGTTGGGGTCTTGGGAGCTTCCCAATTCTTTATTGCTTCAATCTTGGACGGGTCTACATGAATGCCCTTCTCATTCACCATGTGACCAAGAAATTGTACTTCGCGAATCCAGAATTCGCATTTCGAGAACTTTGCATAAAGTTTCTCTTTCTTCAGTAGTTCCAGAATAGTTCTGAGATGTTGCTCATGCTCTTCTTTCGTTCGCGAGTAAATCAGGATATCATCGATAAATACAATCACGAATTTATCGAGATATGGTTTGCATACGCGGTTCATTAGATCCATAAAGACCGCTGGTGCATTCGTCAACCCAAATGGCATCACAAGAAATTCGTAGTGCCCATATCGCGTTCTGAATGCAGTCTTTGGCACGCTTTCCTCTTGGATTTTCAGCTAATGATATCCAGATCGAAGGTCGATCTTGGAGTAGTAACTTGATCCTTGCAGTTGATCAAATAAGTCATCAATCCTCGGTAGTGGATATCGATTCTTGATAGTGAGCTTGTTTAGTTCCCTGTAATCGATACACATCCGCAGTGATCCATCCTTCTTCTTCACGAATAATACCGGAGCTCCCCAAGGTGAGAAGCTTGGCCTTATGAATCCTTTATCCAACAACTCCTGGAGTTGTGTAGATAATTCTTGCATTTCGGATGGAGCAAGTCGATAGGGTGCCTTGGCTACAGGAGCAGCTCCTGGAACCAAGTTTATATGAAATTCGACTTGTCGCTACGGAGGTAGTCCTGGCAGATCTTCAGGGAACACCTCAGGAAATTCCTTCACCACAGGAATATCTTCGAGCTTTGGCTCCACAGCCTTCTTGTCTATAACGTGTGCTAGGAAAGCGACACATCCTTTCCTCAAGCACTTCTGTGCCTTCATACAACTGATGGTTCGAAGAGGCGCGTCTCGTTTTTCTCCATGCACGATGAGAGTTTCACCATTCGCTAAAGGGATGCGAATGATTTTCTCATGACAAATAACTTCAGCTTTGTTCTTGGACAACCAGTCCATTCCGACTACTACATCGAAGCTACCCAATTGAATAGGTAAGAGGTCGATGCTAAAATTTCGTTCGCCAAGTTCCCATGTGCAGCCTCTAACAACTTCGCTCGATTCAACGAGTTTACCATTGGCTAGTTCTATGGAATAAGGAATTTCTAATCTACTAGATTCTATTCCGAGTATACGTTTAAATTCCACAGACATGAAGCTATAATCGGCGCCAGTGTCGAATAATATGGATGCAAAGTGATTGTTAATGAGAAACGTACCGGTGACCACGTTAGGGTCCTCGCGTGCGTCTCTTGCTCCAATCACAAATGCTCGAGCCGGAGCGTTGTTTCTCTCTGGGCAGTTCTTCATGAAGTGATCATTGCTTCCACACTTGAAGCATCCTTGGTTCTGCCCTTTCCCGTTACCATTCTTGTTACCAGCACTGTTTCCACTTCGGTTCTTTCCTTTTCCCCAACAGTCTTCTGTTCGATGACCCAATTTACCACATTTGTCGCACCTTGGAATGCGACAAGCTCCATCATGATGATACTTACACTTTTGGCATCTAGGCATGGAGCCTTGGTATGCTTTGGTTGCATGGGTTTTCGTCTCCTGAGGCGGATTAGTGTCGCGCTTCTTGTTGAAACCCTTGTTGTTGCGAGTAGCTTGGTTCAAACTTGTATGCTTTCTCTTTTTGTCACCGGACGACTCAGCATGTGTCTCGGTCTTTTCTGTTGGGTTTAGTGATAACTTCTTCATACGAACACAATCTTCAGTCAGGCTGACAGCCAGAGTTACAGCCTCGGTGATTGTTTGTGGTTTGGCCGACGTCACCATGCCACGAAACTCTGAGGCCAGTCCCCAAATGTAGCGTTCCACACGCTTGAATTCGGGAGTCACCATGTAGGGTAGCACTCTTGACAGATCGTGGAACCTTCGAGTGTAACCATTGATGTCAGCACCTTCCATAGTCAAGTGCCAGAACTTCGTCTCTAGCCTTTGGAGTTCAGCGCGAGAGCAATACTTTTCTCTCATTCTTTCCTTCAGTTCCTCCCAAGTTAAGCCGTAAGCGGCATCATCACCCAAAGTTTGGGCTTGCAGGTTCCACCAAGTCAGAGCTTCATCGACAAACAACCCAGTAGCAAAGGTGACTTGCTGATCCGCGGTACACTTGCTCATGCGGAAAGTAGCTTCAGTCTTCTCTGTCCAGCGCACAAATGCTACTGCGCCTCATGTGCCATCATAGTTCATCGGCTTGCAGTCGAGGAACTGCTTGAAAGTGCAGCCTAGAATTGATTCAACCAATTCATATGTGAGCAATCGAAGAAATAATGAAACAAAGACCGTTCATAAATTTCCTCATGCTTAGCACAGTGTCTTAAGGTTACCTTGGGCTGCATTGCCTCCAGACGAATCTCCATTCCCATTACGCCTAGCGTTGCTTGGTCCTCCACTGTCTTGAGTTTGGTTCGCCTCGTACTGGGCGATAGCAGCGGAGATCCTTTCTTCCAGTAGGGCGTTCAGCTCCTCAGCAGTTCTTGGCAGTAGGGGAGGAGGAGGTTGATCGTCATTGCGAGCATTCACAGCTTTCCTGGGTGCCATGTTCTGACAGAACATAACACAACAGGGTTAATCATTTGTTTGATATCGTCACACTGGACAGTAGTATCATATATATTCACAGGTATATATACCACATAAGTGACATCAAACAATTATTAGTCTAGCAGAGTACTTGGTAGGCTTGCACTGAGGGAATCTATACGTGACAAGACTTGCTGTGGTTTCTGTGCACTGAATTCCATAATTATGTATGCATCCATAATTACGTAACTCCTTGCACAGTCCGCACGGTTCGTTTCATCCTCGTGTCTCTTCCTTCAGATAGGCCATCGCTTTCAGGTAAAGTCACATATACTTGTGACATTCTACTTCTAGTACATGCTAATTATCACACATAATTGCAAGTAATTTCTAGTCAACGACAAGTGCTACTCAAGTGCACTCTAAGTCTCGTAGTGTCTTTTCTAGACCCATGTAGACAGTTTCAGGTAGTGGATGTCGCGGGACGTTTTATGCAATGAAAACTCTTTGAAAATTGTTTTCGTGAATGGATCCTAGAGATTGTAGACTAGACTCGAGAAGGAATCCTGGTTCACTACAATCGCAGCTCTGATACCAATCTGTCACACCCCTTTCTACGGCGGAAGCACGAGGTGTGATCATGAAAGGTTCTCATTGCATACGAAGAGTAAACATGCTACATGCTCGTAAAATAACATCAAATACCATAATTTGAAAACATAAGTTTAGCGTTTATATCGCTAGACAGCATAAATCATTGTCTTAAAAGTTTACAACTTTATTTAAAGTTAAACACAAGCGACATCCACGAGCATAAGCAAGACCACGCGCACATCCTTCCTAGTTACCTGAAATACATGTGAGTTTTTGGAAAAAACGTCAACATAAAGTTGGTGTGAATTCATGCAGTTTTGTATTTCATGTTTGTATACTTTGTATGAAAACATAGTTTGTGAGTAAATCAAGTTTTCATAGATAAATCCAGTTTCATGTGTACACCACGTACTCATGTATAATTCAATCTTTTCTTGAGTACCCCACGTACTTCAAGTTATACATCAATCCTCTTGAGTACCCCACGTACTTCAAGTTATATATCAATTTTTGTATGGTATGAATTTTATGTAAATACAGTATTTCTGTAATTATCAGATTGTTAATGGGTTGCAAGGCCATTAACATGTGACACGTCATAGGAAGCCACCAAACCTAAGGCATTTAATTGGTATATTCTGAGACACAAAAGCACTCCTCGGTTCTCGCCCCGACCGGGAGTGTGGCTGCCAGGCACCCGTTAGATCTAACCTTTTGTTCTGCGGTCTAAGTATGTACACGATTAATGGTGCTTCTGTACCCTATTCGTGACACTATTTCTCATAACGCATCCTACTTGGTTCTCGTTCTCACCAAGCGTGTTTCTTGTTATTATTTCTCATAGCGCCTCATACTTGGTTCTCGTTCTCACCAAGTGCGCTTCTCATATTCTTATATTTCATCACACTTGGTTCTCGTTCTCACCAAGTGTACTTCTTGTATTCTTATATTTCGTCACACTTGGTTCTCGTTCTCACCAAGTGTACTTCTTGTATTTATATCATACCAATTATAAATTTTGTACATTTGTACATGTATTTCACCCCCGAAGTTATAAAAACTGAAAACAGTTAAAGAGAAAAGGGGGAGCATGAACTCACAACTTTGCGTTCCTAGCGTCGTAAACTCCACCGGATTTGCTTAATTAACGTCGTAACCTATACGCGTTTTCTTAACGTTAGTCACTAGACTTGCGTCGCACAAGTACAGTCACTCTCTTTTGTATATATTCTTGTGTTAAAAATGTTCTACATTTTTAACTACGTATTTTACTTATATTATTTTCTCCAAAAATAAATATAAGTCTTTTGTGTTTTGCACTTTGCACCCGAATTATGTATCTTGTATTTTGTATGTGCATTTTTATGTTTATACTCCTCATGAGCATTTAGTGTATTTTTAAGTCTTAATACACTAGCACGTATAACACATACTATATACACTTAGCACATAAGTTGGTGATCAAATAATATATATTTTTCTCTCAAAAATATACATACTTATATCCATTTTTATTCTTGAAGAAATCCTCATTTCTTATCACCAAAAATTAGGGAAACCTTGGTAATGCTTTTAAACACATTTTTAGGGAATAAGTTTCTCAAAAACTTATATTTTTCTAAGTGTCAAAATTTATAAAAATTTTGACAGAGTTTCCCCTAAAAATGGAGGTTTCCCACGTTTTCAAAACGTGTGTTTATTTTCTTTTAAATCATCATCAATCATCAATAATCATCAACAACAATTATCAACAATACTCATCAACAATAATCACTAATTTCTCCATTTCATGAACTTGAATATTTACAAAAATGTGTAGTAACTTACTAGCACATTTAGTAAGTCTTGTTATCTTTAAAAATAAGTTTAATTTCTTAAAAACTTTATCCTTAAAGAATATGAAGTTTCACAACTTCTAGTCGGTTTTTATGAAAATTATTTCCTTGTTAAAACTTTTGTTACACAAGTGTCCACACACTTGTTTGTTCATAAAAACACCTCTAGTTCATGAAAGATCCGGTTTTAAAACATGGTTTCTTTAACGCTTGGTCCTTTGAAAATACCACTTGCAGATACGTAGATCTGCTAGTTTTAAACACTATTTTGCAAGTAAAAATACTTTTACACAAGTTCATGTTTCATGTGTGGTAGAGTTTCACCTTTTAACCCTTATATCTTCTAACATAACCTTATGTCATGATCCAAGAACATGACTACATCGGGTTAAATGGTGATCCGAGCTACCACAATCATAGTTCGGGTCTCAATAATCATACATTTCGAATACTACATTATTTACACAACTTATGTGCTATTAACCACCATTTTTAGTGTTTTATGTAGACTTTAAAGCATCATCTTGCATGTTAACGAGTTTTATCCGATAAAAATCCTTTTAACCACTTTAGATTAGTTCAAATATGAGTTTTAAACATTATACCTCTAGCTCGAGGCTAGGGGAGAATCTATGCGCAAAATGAGTGGATAAAAGCAAAGTAGAGAGGTCCTTCGCGTTCCGCTTGCACCAAGCTTCCTAATATGTGACCCTTAACACTTGTGTGTGCTTGGAATGATGATGATCGAACTCGAAAATGGATGGTTGAAAGAGGGATGTTTGGCCGTGAGCTAGGTAGAGAGAAAGAGAGAGTTTGGTTTTTGTTTAAGTGTGGTGAATGATCTCATGTGCTATTCTTCCAACTTATAGGCAATTAGGATGTGCTTTATCCAAAGGTCCATATGTAGTCTTGATACTAAACATAGTGATTAAAATAATCAAGGTTGTACAAGGGGTGTCCCCCTTAGTTTGGGGCCGGTTAGAGAAAGGGGGGGGGGGGGTCTAGTTCGGTTCCAAGTATTAGTTAGACATTAGTTATGTTAAACCAAGTTAGTTAGGTGTTTAACTTGGTTAGTTATGTTTAGAGAGATACAATGGGTGTTAGGGTATTCAGGGACCCTAACTGGCTTAGAAAAAGATAAATAATGTTATTAACAATATTTTCATGTTCCGGGTATAGTCCGGTTGTTCGGTTACATACCGATTCGTTAAAGTGCTAAATTGCACCTTTTAGTGTCGTTTAAGTACATTTCTTGTACTCTTTCAATTCCCAACACTTAGGGAAATATTCTGGATAATAAAACAACATTTCTGCATAATATTTATATGTCTAAATGCTGAATTATTGCTGATTTGTATAAATTCTGCACTTAAAGTGCGTTTCGGGTGCTTTTTAGTGCTTATTTTTGCTTTCGAATTGCATATACATTAACCCTTGTATGTACTCTTGGGTTTTTAATGCATTCTTGTTGTCGGACCTACACCTAGGTTCCAATTTTATTGTCTGATTGCTTTCTGCAGTTCTGTTGACACATTGTGTCTTACCGGTGAGTTTACTATTATTTTTGACGCAACGCTCTCGTTTATGCTTAAAGCAATATTTTGTAGTATACAACGTGCATGAATTCACTTGTTTAATCATGTGTTCAGACATTGCTGACAATTAAGCACATATTTGCAATCATTAAACAATAATTAATGTGTACGGAAATTACCGGTTTGGGCCAGTTGTCACAGTTAAAGTCAAAGATTATTAGCCCAGGTTCTTTTTGTTCAGCCTACGTGTTTCATATCATTCAGCCCAATCATTGTTGTCGGATAAGTGCATCGAATATTGAGAAACATTAAACAAGGTGTGTTACGAGGTGAACCAGCTTGTTTGAAGAATCTGAGTTTGTGATATTTCAAAATCTGAAACATGGATAACGATTTTTACAACGCGTTTGCTACTCCGTCTACTCCGGCTTCCATTGCTCAGAACATGAATTTGGAAAATGAGACGGGAACCACCCAAAAGCCCCCGAAATTGATGAGTATCGAAGAATACTACGGGTGGAAGGATAGATTCGAGAACTGGGTTCAGGCTAACCATCTGAGATCATGGGAGTGTATTTTGAAGAAATATGTTTTGCCACAGACTGATTTGCAAGTTGACAAAAAAATATCTGAATTTAGTGATCAAGAACGTGATATGTATAGAACTGAAAAGATGATGATTAGTCTGCTTCAGCAAGCCATAAAAGAAGACATTTTCATATTGCTTCAGCATGACAAAACTTCAAAGTCAATCTGGGATGCTTTACGTGTTAAGTTTGAGGGTAGTGAGAAAATGATTAAGAGCAAGAAGGCGTTGCTCAAGAAAGAGTTTGATTTGTTCAGTAGTTACCGGGAGAAGATACGAAGAAGCTAATTGAACGATACTGTCACTTGGTGCGATCTATGTCAATGCTTAGTATAAAAAAGGAGTCTGAAGAGTGGGTAGATAAATTAGCTGATGCGTTACCGCAAAAAGAGTGGGGAACTTATTTGATGATCCTGAAAAACACAGGGGTTTATGATGGGTTAACAATTGGTCAGTTTATCGAAAAGATTGAGGGTCAAGATTTGGAACAGCAGAAGATCGCGAGGATGAACAGTCCAAGTGGTCAACAGGATGTAAAGATGTACTACAAAGGTAGTATTCCGGCTCCAGAAGAAGCTGAGAGAAGTCCGAAAATCCAGACTGCATATAGTGCTGGAGATTCATCGGAAAAAGCTGATCAAAGTTCAAACAAAAGCAGCAGTGGTTTCTCATTATATCCGAGTGTCAATCCAAAGAGTTCATCAGAAGGTTTTCAGTCTCAAAGCACAAAGACAGGAAATGGATATGTGATTCAGTGCAACATTGCTCTAAATCTTCCAGAAGGTCAAAGTTTTTCTGAGGAAACGGCTAAAGACCACATGGCATTACTTGGTTCCGTGCTTCTCTCGTATGAAGGTCTAGTTGCAGGTCGGATTGGAAATCCTATGCTAACAAAGGAGGATTACGATCAGATAGATTCCGAAGAGATGGAACTGATGGACATCAAATGGTGTCTAACTAGTGTTCTTAGACGTGCTGAAAAGTTCAAAACGATTACCGGGAGAAATGACTTTCTTGATGCTCATGTATCTACTTTAGGTTTTGATAAATCTAAAGTTACTTGTTTTCGATGCAGGGAGAAAGGCCATTTCAAACGGGAATGCAAGAACAGGGAAGCTAGTGGTGCTCAGAATCCGTTTGGAAAAGATGATTATTACCGGAAAGCCATTTATCAACAGGTTGGTCAATCACAAGACTCACAAACGGCTCATGGTAGAAGAATCGAGGATTCAAAAAGAGCGTGTGTGGTGGATTTTAACTGGAACAATTATATATCTCCTGATAGCAAAGCATGCATAGTCGATCAAGATGATGAGAGGTTACCTGAAGGCTTCAGCTGGAATATGTTTGCAGATGAGAATGGAAATTTTAAAGCTTTCATTGCTAAGATTGTCAGAGAACCAGACATGTTTGCTACGTGGATGAAGTCTATTGGTGAAACAGTGAAAAGCATGGATGAAAAGTCTGATGTTTCTGATGAAAGTTCAGAAAGTGCTTATGAAAGTTCACAGAGTGCAGATGAGAGTGTACAAAAGGATGTTACTTCAGAAAAGGAAGTTGTATTTGATCCAACACCGCCTGATTCTGGTTTATCAGATGCTGATTCTGAAAAGTCTGCACAGTTTGATCAGTCACCTCCAGATGATAGTAGCAGTGATGATGAGGAGGAAAAACACATTAATGTTGCTAAAACTCATCTTTCTCCTGAAAGTTTTCATTTCTATTTTGCAGATCGCATGGAGAAACTGAAGGAGAAACGAGCTGCTAAAGAACAACAACTAAAGAAATCTGAAGATGTTGTTCAGAAAGAGAATGTTGAAGGTGTTGCTGAGGAGATGGTTGAAACTGAGCAAGTGAAGGTAGAAGAGAAGGTGATTGAAGAAGAAAAAGTGGTTGAAGTGGTAAAGACAATCGAGATTGAGAAGATTGTTGAAGCTGTAAAGCCTTGCGAGAAGTGTTTGGAAGTATGCAAGGGTAGTGCAGCAAAAGCCGAGATAATTGCAGAGAATGAAAAGAAGAAAGAGCAGTTACTGTTCAACCTCAACTATGTGAAAGAATCTTATGATGTCTTGAACAAAACAGTAACTGGTCTCCAAAAGACAAATTCAGAAAGAGAACAAGCACTAACGATGATGAATGCTGTAATGATGACAAAGCAGAAAGCCATTAACTTTTACATCGAAGAAAGTGCTAAATGGAAGCAAGAGTTGGAGACAGAGAAGATTGAGAATGAGAGAATTAGACGTTTATTACAAAGTTATTCTAGTTCTGATTATCTCATTGATCGTATTTACCCAACTGTTGCAGGTATGGAAGCTTTTCAAGATGAGAAGCCGAAGAAAAAGAAAGATGGTGGTAAGAAATCGACTGTTAGCTATAACAAGTATCCGCCTCCAATTTGGGAAGGTTATTCTCCTAGAAAACCAAACGAGGAGCAACTTGAAAAAGCAGTCAATATAAAACTAAAAACCGACACAACTGACGTCTTACCAGATAACATTGATGTCACGTTTACCTCGTCTGATACTGATCATGAGTCTGAGTTAATCAAAAAGGTGGTCGATCAGGTGTTGGATACAGATGAGGAGTCGGAGTTAAAATCTGAGTCAAAGTCCGAGTCTGGATGTTCAAGTTCGTCAGTCAAAAGTTCAAATTCGTCAGTCAACAGTCCAAAGTCGTTGGTCAAACGGTCTTACAGTAAAGAATTTTTGTTATCGAAAGCAAATTTGGATGATGAAGCATTTGAAGTTGCATACACTTTAAATGATTCGGACAAATTATACTCTGACAAAGAGTTTCCAATATGAAGTGTTCGTTTTGACATGATCAAAAAGGTTTTCAAAATGACAGAAATTAATATTTCTGAAATAAAAGATTTAAATCTTACTGAAAAACCTATAAAGTACACTTCAAGAGTTCAACAACGTCTAAACAAGAAAAAGGGTTACAATTCTGGTTCTGGTTTTCAAAAGAAACTAAACCAAAATCGTAGCTACAAAAAGAAAGGTCTTGGATTTATTCCACCTGAAAATTATAAAAATGAAAAAATTTATAAAAATACAAAATTTGTTTCAGGGACAAGTTGTGAAGAAGAAGCAAAGAGCTCATTCTGGAGACAGTCAAATCAAGAGTTTCTTGCTGAAAAGAAGAAGAATGGAATTGAAGTTTGTCACTCAAAAGAAAATAGAACTTGTTACAAATGCAATGAAGCTGGTCACATTGCATGGAACTGTCCGAAAAATGCCAAGTCAAAACAGGGAGTTTCTAACAAGTTGAAAGGAAAAGCTGTTGATATTGAAACACCAACTGAAAAATTTAAAATTTTTGAAAATTCAACTTATGAGGTTGGTGAGTGTTCTAAAAAGAATTTTTATAAAAAGCAAGAGAAAGACAACCAAGTGTGGGTTGTTAAGAAAGTTGATGAGAACGTCGGCGATGAATCTAGTTCCACAAAGCAAGAAGAGCCACAGGTTGAGGTGAAAATTTCAGTGAATGATGATGAGTTTCCATCACTGAAATTTGAAGAAGTTAAAAAGAAAGTTGGTAAAATTGAAATCTCGAATCAGTTTTACAAAGAGAAAAATGAATTTGATGTCGAGAAAACATTCAATGGAAGTGTTAAGAAAATTTTTGGAAAAATGTTGAATGGGAAAGTTAAGGGGGTTAAAGATTTTTATGCAACTAAAAAGACAACTTACAACCCTACTGAGCAAGAGTTGAAAGCCATCAAGTCTGAAAAGACTTGGATGGAAGTCTGTTTTCCTTGAAGTCTTAGGACTACGCCGGAGATCCCAAGTTTATATCGTGGATCAGGAATCGGCATCATTCATATTTTAGTGTATTTGTGATGTAGTCATTCAACCTAGATTGAATATGTGTTGAAATTGTTACAGATTAAAGGACTACGCCAGAGCTTCCAGGTTGGTAAGTGCGAAGCCGGAATCGGCACTTTGATGGGTAAAATGTAGATGACTTATTCCTACAATTGATATTGATTGGTTATATCTACAAGTGGTTATTCTTACAAGTGGTTTAGAGGTTGCTTGATTGCAAACAGTGAATCAAGGACATTAAGTTGTACTTGATTTACTACAGTTGATAAAACTGACAAAATGATGAACCATACCCCTAATTTTACAAGTGGTAAAACCAACAAAACATATTTTCCGGAAAAATCATTCTGATTAAAACAAACTTAAGTGTTTTGAAATCATAATGAGAAAATAGTTTTGTGAAAGGGGGAGTTCTGATTGTTTATGCCAAGTGGATGGCGATTTGATGCAATTCGATGTCGGTTGTCAAGTTTTTGTACAGTTCATTTTATGTTTCAAGTGGGTCAAGAGTTCAGTTTATTTTCAAATTTCCTAAAATGTGTTTGCATTTTAGGGGGAGTAGAAAATTTCAGAAAATCCAAAAACATTTGAAAATTTGAAAAAGACAAAAACATGATAAAATGAAAAATGAGTTTTTGTGTCAAAGAAGAGGAAATGATAGTACATCAGTAGACAGTCACAGTATGCTAAAGAATTGTATTGTTTAAATAGCGTTAAACGGTCTCACTGATGATATGCCGATAGGTTTTCACACATTTAGTAAGCTTTTTCGGGATATAAACTAAATTTCAAACTTGCTTATTTCGTGGGGAACACTACTTGGATATATAGGTAACCCCTGAAATCTCGTTTGAAAGGTCCCTCTTTCTGAGATACTAGGTCTTTATACTCACTGATATCTGGGGTATTATCCCGGGACTTCTGCTGAAAGAAATTTCTGACCTAGTCCCCGTATAATACTTTCCGCATGCTTGAAATATAGCGCAGCCCTCAGCAAATTGATGAAACAATAAAATTGATAGTCATTGCTGTTGTAATCAAAAGATCCTCTAAAGGGGACCCACCAAAAGTCAAAGCCGTCATCTCTCTGCGTATCGAAAGATCGACCTGAGCTCTCACGGCCCTCGCAATTTAACCCCTGACAGATATCATCTGTGGTATACTCACCTGTAAGACTGAATATTGGGATCTGGATACGGGAATATATTCAAGAGGTGGGACACATGAATGAGTTTTAGTTCTTAAAACACATAACTCATATCCTGAATCAGTTGAAATTTGTGTGAAAATTTAAGTGGATCAGTATATTGGCAATCTAAGTGAATTGTTTAATTCTTAATGTGTAACTAAGCTCAACGATACTTGTGACTTGTCAAAAACTGATATGATCCTCTTGCACAAACTCACAAAAATATTGTTTGTAAATATTTCTTTACTGCATTTCTTTAAATCAAAATCCAAAAAGATTTTCAGTGTGTTTTAGCATAAATTTTTGAAAAAATCAAAAAGATTTTCGACAACTGATGTTGGAAAGCTGATTTTCAAAGTTCCGAGTGCTAAACATGATGACATTGTTGTGAGGGGGAGTGTGTCTTAATCATCAAATGTGTTTTGATAATCAACAAGTGGTTCATCATAAAGAAAGTAGTTAGAGGGAGAGTCATGGTTGGTGCATATGATTATGAGAGGGAATCGTCTCATTATTTCAGAGTGTTGGTGCATACAAATTGTTAAATTTAGAAAATTTATTTCTGGGTTAAGAATGTGCAGATATAGCGCCAAGTTTTGATCCTGGAATTTGAAGACTCTGTAGTTTGAACCAGATGTTGCTGAAGAACAAAGAAATGCCAGCAAATCGAGAGGGGGAGTTTGAAGGTATTCAAGCAGATACTGTTAAAGAGGAGTCTGTTGATGAAGATAGAGAAAGAGAAAAGCCCAGAGACTGATCAAGACTGAAGAAGTGAAGACACAGTATTGTCGTGACTCGATAGTCGACTCGTCAACATCTGAGGGGGAGTCTGTTGGTGCACTACATATGTCGACTTCGTCTTGTATCGAGTCTTACATTGCATTGTATAAATTAGGGCACGTTTTACGAGAAAATAGGAGACTGTATGTGTTTAGTGAGCAGGTTTCGCTCATAGGGACATTAGGTAGAGGTTTCACTTATGTGGACATGAGGTTTAGCTTATTCGTACATGGAGAGGTTTAGCTTATTCGTACATGGAGAGGTTTAGTTTATTCGTACATGTAAGGTTTCGCTTTTATGTACATGTACATATAAGCGAAACCATCAGGTCTATAAATAGGTCCCATGAGCGAAACCACATAGTCAGTCATTGTATTCCATACCGAAGCTCTGCCGGTGTAAAGATCGAGCTGTAATCGTTTGTCAAATCAATAGAATCAGTAGATTAAGTGAAGAATCAGCTATTCCTACCTCGGTTTCTTGTTATTCCGCACCTGAAACTGAGTGGAACACCTCTGAACGACTCATCGGGTCAGATCACGATCCTACAGACCAGCTCGTGCTCCTCACCTTTTCTCAGATTTCTCTCGATTCCGGTAAGATCTCGACCTAAATCTTGTACTTCCTTAATCTACCTACACTCCTACACCTTTCTATCTTTTAAATCTTAACTTTTAACCGTGAAATCACCAAGATTCAAGGTGTTCTAGGATGACGTCATCATGTGTTCTTGAAGAACTTCATGTTTTGGCCTCAATCCACCAAGAACAACTTAGATCTAACTGATTTCCACATAAACAAACAAAGATCTTTCATAGATCTAAACATATTCACAAGAAAAAGGATTGAAAGATGGTTTTTCAACTTTCTTTCAACTCTTTTACACTCAATGCACTCAAAACCGATGGAATCGGAACTTGTGCCGACTTACTACTCATTATGGTGGTTGTGTTAGTTCAAGATCCGTATTCTATCCGCGAGATTATCGATTCCGGGTTAAACATGGAACGTCGTCTTGAACCGTCCACTGATCGGGTTTGGGTGATTCCTGTCCGATCAGGAGCACTAAGTATTGACGAGGTTTCTGTTGCTTGACACGTTATCAAAATAACTCGATAAAACGACAAACAACCAAAACAACCAAGTATGAGACGACCAGGACGAGGTGCCGTCCGATCGGCCTATTGACCGAACGGACAGCTACCCGATCGACCGGCCAGCCGAACGACTTGCACCTTGGAACCCACACTTAACCATTTTGGTAATCTAAGAAGTCTGAGTGTTGAACGAGTTGCTGTCCGATCGGACTACCATCCGATCGAACTGCCAACCGTACCATGAGACATTTGAACCTCCACACTTAAACAATTTCCAACATGTTCAATGCACTAGGAATGCCACCCGACCGAACTGTTGTCCGCTCGAATGACAACCTGCTATGAACTTGTGCTAGCTGAAGTGCCCAGCCGATCGGGTTGCCGGCCGATCGAACGACCGTCCGATCGACTGACCTAAAAGGCAGAGATACTTCTACGTTTTCAAATGCTACAACAAAAACTTCAAAAGTCAAGCCATCATACACAAGCACATCCTTCCTAAAGGAAGAAACAATCCACTCGAACGGCCATCCGATCGGACAGCCGTCCGAACAGATTGTCACTCGCACGACCAGCTGTCCGATCGGACTACCAACCGATCGACTAGCTGTTCGACCCACCAACACTTATTCTCGTTTTACGCGTCACTTATCGTTATGCTATCGAACTATTAAGGCTAACCTTACTCTCAAGCGCTCCCTTCAATCCATCAACCGCTGTGAGTATACTCGATCCCTTTTTGCTTTACGCACTTTTGGGTGTTACATACGTTACGAATATTCAAATCACAATAAACACACTACTCAATACTATTTGAACGCTAACCGTTAATGCATGTTATATGTGGCTTATGAATGCTTGTTTTTTATGTTTACACATGGAATGCTGTCTACCTGCCTTAGCAACGATAGTACTATAGTTTAGACTCAGCACCTGTTCGCAGGGGTTGTTAAGGACAATTACTTGCATGGATTACGGTGGTAATCATGTATTGCGAACTGCCTCAGGCAGTCAACCCACAGTCATTGGTATCGATGGATCTATGTCGATAACTAACGTGCTTCATTTCACTATGTGTACGTGCTGGTTATGCGTAAACAAATTTCGAACTCTATATGCTATTATCAAACTTGTATGCTCACCTTTACACTATGTGTATTGACTGTTATTTTAACGTATGTGAAAGGTGCTTAGGATGCTTATCTGCTAGGAAATCGAGGCTAGAATAAGGCTCTAGAGGCCAACAAATAGTTGTCTGTACAAATGAAATCAAGGGTCTCTAGAAGCAGCTAAACAATTGGGCTATTTATTTATAAATCTGAGTTGTTGGAACAGAACTATTTACCTAGATTTTGTCTGTAATAATTTGTTTATCATCTAAGACATGGTATGGGACATGTTACTTTAAATTATTTGGTAATGATAATTGTTATGGAAACTTCTGGACAATCTGTTTCGCTCAGTGCCATACCCCGATGTTTCCGCCATCGGTTGGGGTGTGACAGTTTGCAATCTGGTGTTAACATAAAGGACAATTTTTGTAATTTACTCTTATTGTTGTTACATTCCAAAATTTGGTTGTTTTTAGGTGGACACAACAGGTTTGTAGCAGAAGACAAAGTCAGAGAAAGTTCAGGTAGTTAACATATAACTGTTGTTTGAGAGTACTTTTGAGTACTTTTGAACCAGTGTCATAAATGATGCAGGCTAGAAAATGTCAGATGTTGCTGCATTTGACTTCCCAGAGTTGACTTTTGACTTTTTATTCGATTGTAAAGTTTCAGTATCAGTTGGAGAGTTGTAGAGAGCACTAAAACAAACATGTACATATAAACAAACTAATTTGAAAATGGGTTTTCATGTTGTGTTTTATCTTTAACTGTTTAAGTGCTAATATCATCAACTAAGATTATGGGCATTGTTGACTTTTTGTTGTATAACTTGATGTTTTGACCATTTTTTCCAACTTGTGTGCACCAAGATCCTCCTTTTCACTCAAAACTGAATCAGCTTCTTCATCAATGGATTCGGAAGCACCAAAATCCTCTTTTTCAGTCCAAATTGTGTCAGGTTCATTCAGGCTTTCCTACAACTTCATGGGTCCCCCAAGATCCTCCTTTTCAATCAAAACTGCAACGTGTTCGTCACAGCTTCTTCTTCGAAGATGTTCTCTTGAGCCTTTTTCTAATTCCGGTGCTTCAAGATCCTTTTTTCAGGTCAAAATTGCAACTGGTTCCTTGACAGCTTCACGAATCTGAAATGGTTTGATCAATTTTCATGCTTGATATCTTCACTGACACCCCCCTGAATGATTAATTTCAGATCCTTTTACAGCTACTGGGGCAATTCCACGATCCAATTCAAACTTTTCAGTGTTGATTTCTTCAACACTATCATGCTATCCACCAACATATCAGAAACTTCAGGGGTCGTTTTGGTAAATACTGGGTGGAATGGTGGATGTATAGCACGCGATTGAAGTACAGAAACAAAATTTTGAATGATAGTTTTGTTAATTAAATTTGATTAAGTATATTTTTTGTCCAAAAACTGGGTGGAATGGTGGATGTATAGCAAGCGAACTTGCTCTGACCCGACCCATTTGAACCGAACCCATTTGACATGTTTTCTAAAAGCTGCCCATTTTGACCCAACCCAGGCACTCATGTTTGTTTGGACCCATTACACAACCCATCCCACATGAAAACAGGAAAGTTTACTCCTTACATTCATTATACAAGTTGTGTTGAAGTTTTCCCCAAGGTACTACAGCAACAAGTTCATTAATATCCAAATTAGTTTTAGAAAGTGTTCATGCTTTATCATATGGTGGAATTACATCATACGAGATTGTCTCGACAAGCTTCTCATCTTCATTTTTCGCTAGTAACCTCACATATTTTCTGTAACTTTATTAGTCCATCTCACCAATAATCTTCATGTAAAATCAGTATGAACACAATGATAATAACATACTCATATTATTATAGTTAATCACGTTGTGACAAATCATAAAAATACACCAAAACTGTTTGAACACGGGAAAGATATTATCAACCCAGTATGAAACATTATTAAAGTTGGTAAATAAAAATATAGTCGTATAACAGGCAATTGCTTCGAGAATATCCATCCATAAGAAGTGCTAGAACAAAGTCAATAATAAGATAATTGCAACATAAGTAGAAATTTACTACTATAGGTAAAAGCTTTGAAGCATTAAGTGGAAATCCAACACCATCAGCCATCCAGGGATGTTTAGATAATACCTGGAAAAAAAATTATATCAAGAGAAGGAAATCAACTTATTTAACAGCTTGACGGAGCTTTTTCGTATGTTCAATGTCTTCTGATTCACTATCGCTTCAAGAACCAGGTCTATAAAAACAAGAATATCCAATAAAATATATATAACATCGCTGATTGAACAAAGAACTTAATGTAACCACGATTCTTAATATTAAGGGGCTGTTTGGCTAAGCTTTTCAAAATGACTTATTTGCTTATTTGCTTTCTGAAAAGCAAATAAGCAAATAAGTCATTTTGAAAAGCTCCATTTTAAAGCTTTTCAAAACAGCTTATTGACTTATTTGCTTTTCAGAAAAGCAAATAAGCAAATAAGTCATTTTGAAAAGCTTAGCCAAACAGCCCCTAAGTACTAACGTCAATAAAACCGACAACTAATAGTGAATAAATCAAGAACCAAAATAAGACTAATAGGGGCGACACTTTTAGGGGCGACATGTAAAAAGTCTCCCCTAAAAGTCTGATCCGTGTTATAACATGTGAGATGAGATTCTATCCATTATGCTACATATACATTTAGAAGATGGGGGAATAGTGCCAGGCAGCTGCCTGGCACTTCCCTATTTGACCAAACTAATTTTAATTTAATTTTATTTCCAGTTTAAAATTACGCTTTCGGCCTTCGTTTAAAATTACGTTTTTGCCCCCAGCTCAAAATAAAATTATAAATTTGCCCCTAGCTTAAAATTACGCTTTTGCCCTCGGTTCAAAAACTCACTTTTAATTTTGTTCACAGTTTAAAATTACGGTTTCGCCTTCCCTTTAAAATTACGTTTTTGCCCCCAGTTCAAAATAAAATGTTGTTTTTTTCTATAGCTCAAAATTACGATTATGCCCTCTGGTCAAAATTCCGTTTTTGCCCACAGTTCAAAATAAAATTATGTTTTCCCCCTAGCTCAAAATTATGATTTTGCTCTCAGTTTAAAATTATGATTTCGCCTCCAGTTCAAAATATAGTTACGATTTTGCCATCTGTACAGACATACATGTTATGAAAGAGAAATATTCGGCTTATTGCCCCGCAATGCGGGCAGGGAAAAACTAGTTGATATACAAAACAATCGGACGGTTGGTGTTATGTCTTGACATATCGCCCCAAAACTTCAACAAAACCCTTGGCGGGCTTTGTTTCCCATTTGACATCTCTTTCCCCCCAAATTCTCCCCTCCATCGAACTTCTGTGGTCAATAATGGAAGGTGAACAACACAACAGCAGAATTTCATGTTGGAACCACCAACGGACAGGCCGGACAGCGTCTACGCCGACGGCTTGTATGACCTCTTCCAATTCGGTCATGCTCGTTCTCTTGTGCAGACCAAAAAATCGTAAGTTAGAGTTTCATTACGCGATTTCGTTTGGTGATTTTCAGTTGTTACATTAAACATATGGATCTAGCTTTTGATTGCTTGATGTTGTTGATTTTCATTTGATATTTGTATTGTTTGCTATATGAAATGCATGTTAGGGTTTTTAGAAGTTAGGAACCCCTCATAAACTAAATAAGAACCATATTTATCTGTATAGTACACTGACTTCATGATATAGCTGTGAGACATTATTTCTGCTAATTTAAACATATGATTGCCTTTGTTAATGTTGTTTTGTTTATTATTTTAACCACATGAAGGAGCACTTGAAAGTTTTAAAGTCAGTTGCTTGTCAAGATCGATCAAAATTATAAGCTTTGCAGAAGAGGGTTTCCCCTAAATTGCTGTCCAATTGAAGTGCATATCGAGTCAATCTTTAATTATTCATGATTCGATTGCTAATGTATTTGTTCGTATTTAAAATCCGAGGGGAGAGGAAATAGGAATCCCTCATAAACTAAACAAGAACATAGAGGGAGAGGAGAATAGTAAAAGTTTATTCTGTTTTAGTACATTAACTTCATGACATAGTTGTGAAGCATGATTTTTGCTGATATAACTATATGATTGTCATTGTTAATGTTGGTTTGTTTATTTTTTTAATCGGGTGAAGGAGTACTAAAAAAGTTTTTGTGATACCTTTTGACGGAGATCAAATCCAATGGATGTGTGGAAGGATGTGTGTAAATCCAAAGCAAAAGCGGCTATTATGCATGAATAAAGTCAATTTTCTGAATTATTATATTTATGTATGATTCTGCAATAATCTATGGTTGCCCTAACCCATGAAAAAAAAATAAGAAATTAAATGTTTTTCAAGAAACTGTTATATGTTTCTAGTAATTCATGTGATCGTTGAAGCATGATATCTCAAACTTCCTTCAATTTATTTTCATGGAATCCAAACAACTATAAAGTTTTACTGATGTCTATTTTGTGGCGTACGCATCACTTGAAGTAAATTGGTTGTTGGATAATCTTGACTCGTGGATTTCAAAAACGAATAAGTCAGCCGGATAAAAAGCTCAAATAATATTTGCATGGTCAATGTGACCATTAGAAGTCTACTTAGCATGTGTTAATTCTTAGCCGGGTCAAATGGATTGGTTGATTAAGACGATTCCTTAAGAGAATTTAGAGTCATTATTAATTTGAATGAGTCATTGTTTACGTTGCATGTAAATTGCCTATATAAGGCTTGGTTTGGTTATGGAATAAACAAACATTTTTCTCCATTATATCTTTCTGCAAGTTGGTAGTTTTGGTTATCACTTTTCAACAAATACAAAGGCACCAACAGATCTTGGGTCTGAAACCAACATTGGTTACCATTAGCTGGAATCCATAACTTTGTATAACTTTAAGTTACAATTAACAAAAATAAAAACAATGGATCATTACACTGATTTTGACCTGTGATACAGATTACTAGCCCCTACAAGAATGTCTTATTTAGTTCAACACCAAGGACACAATGCACCATAGTGACTTGACGCATGCCAGGCTCGCAACTTTTGAAATCTAGTCTAATATGGATATGGAAAGTTGGGTTATTGCTCCGGTTAAGTGGCCAGACCGATATCATATGATTGTTGTGGTCAAACCAGGTGAAATCCTGAACGTGATGACCAGAAGTTGGGTGGAATTTGTGCTGGTGCCACTTTGCTTCTATGGGAAGTCAAGAAATAAGAAAAAGTAATTGGCTAGTATGCGGGTTACTACTGGGTCATCCTCAAAGTAGTGAGATTTGCTTTCACTAGCATTTTCAGACACACGTAGGGAACCCTTTTTGTATTCATATTTACATAGATTTGCTTCACGTGCTTTTTATTCTCATAAACATTTGAAGCTTGTCGACTTAGGTGAGCAAAAGCCAAACCATAACGGAAATCCGCACCGTCAAAAATTAACCAAAACCGACATAATCAATCGGTTATGCTTAAGTAAATATGATGAACAGACCATGGTTATGGTTGATGTATCTCCATTAACAGACTTCAAGCGAAACCGAACCTTGTATTATGTTTATGATTTTCTGGAATAATATATTGTTGTTGGCTTCCGTACACACCATATAATCATGTTGCTGCTACAGAGATATATACGATATGTGTTTGCTTGCCGGTTAATCAGGAAGCAATAATTGTTGTGTTAGAGGCTTTGCTACTATATGGGGATTTGTCCCAAAAGGATTTCCTGCATTTTGTGCATAAATGTCATGGGTTCTTCGACATTGATTATGTCAACGTGATAACCAGCTATGCACACCATCTGTTTGATAAAACGCTTCAATGAAACCCACATCTATGAGAAATGAAGTATGGTTTATGTTGTTTTGAACCTGTTTAAAATCTACAAAATGCCAATTAAGCAACAATCATCAAGTGTTGTCAAATTGTAATTATTTGTACATGCTATATATTCTTGACAAAACTGTAAGGCATGCTAAATGATAAATCATGGATATAACTTGAGAAATTATATATGCGTAAAAACAGGCCCGGTTATATGCACTGCGGTGTTCAAACTTCAGAAATATATATAAAGTATACATCTAGTGACAATTGAAAACAGAGCTATGATATAGAATTCAAGTGACTTGATTACGGGTCATTACAATGTCAAGATGATTTTCATAATGTTATGATAATTTGTGTGTTCATAAACTCTCCAGTGTATGTTTTTAAGCATGTATCTCAAGAGATTGATACTCAACTGGTTGAAGAGACTTTTGTGTCTGAAGTTTCGCTATATCTGTTTGGTTAGAAATTTTGCTTTAGTTCCCTTGTAAGTATAGGAACAATCATTATGTAATGTAGCGACTGATGTAATTAATTTACTGTGTTGTTGTATAGGGCTGTTATCGGGAAGAGAGAGTTGTTAGGTTATCGGGAAGTGGCGTACCGGTGTGATTTGAAAGCTGTTGGGAGGCTGTTTCTGGACAGCATCGGTGATGAAACAGTACTGTGGGATGTTGTATAGGGCTGCCAAAACGGGTTAATATGAAAACAACCAAGAGCAAGTTTGAAGCAAGTGACTAAGCAAGAGCAAGAAACAAGTCGGATCTTTGTGAACCGATCAAGAAAGAGAAGAAGCAAGAAAGAAAGTTATTTTTCACCAAGAAAGAAAGAAGAAACAGGTAAATGGTAAGGGAGGTGAGTGTAGGGTTAATCTTAACAGGTTCTAAGCAGGTCATGGATACGGGTCAAAAGCGGATATTGGTCAGCAGGAAGTTTGTTTATTAAGTCACATATTTATTAGTGATTTTAAGTAGTCGTGTGTAGGTTTAGTGGGTCAAGAAAACGCGGCATAAATGTAGGAGTTTTAGGAGATGATGTGTTACATGGTTAGTTTGTTTAGAGTCTATTTAATGTAAATTTGCAATGAATGAAAGGTGTGGGTTTTGAAGCACTAATAATTTCATTTTAGTGAGGTTTTGATTTCCAGTGTTTGAAGCTTGAGACCATCAAATATTGTGGTTGTTTGTGTGATGTTCTTACAAGGATCGTTCAACCTTTTGAAAACAGATCATTTATATTCGTGAGATGAACTTGACGATCTAAACTATGCACGACCTGATCAATAAACTGTGTTAAATATTTTATTATTAGAGTAAAATGCATGGATGGTTCCTGTGGTTTTGTAAAATAACACATATAGTCTCCAACTTTTGAAAATTACACCGTTGGTCCCTGTGGTTCGATAGTTTGTTACTCGGATAGTCCCTAGAGTGGATGAAGGTTAGTTTTCTCAGTTAAGTCCATCTGAAATTACTTGTTTACCCCTTCATATAAAAAATAAAAAACCAATATGGATTATTAATAGTGTGGACCCACCTTATTCACCTACAAACACCCACACCACCACCACATTCATCTGCAAACCCATATTGAAATCTGGTTTCAGATCACAGTTCGATGAAAAGGATATTGGAGGAATTCATATAAAATTCAATTTCACAAGTAAAAAGCAAGTTTCTTCTGATCACAGATCACTATAGAAAGAAATTAAATAGTGAAATTTCAGAAATCATATGCAATCTCTGGATTCACCTATAAATAGTGAAATTTCAGAAATCATATGCAATCTCTGGATTCACCTAAAAAAACAAATCAAAATTTGTAGAGTAATATTTTTTTTTACATCAAATAAATTTGTTTTCATTCCAATCATCAGGGCAAATTACATAGGAATAGCAGGTAGACGAGCAACAAACTGCGCCGCCATCCCTTTCTGAACAGAAAACCCTAATCTACTAAAAACAAAGCCTAGCCCCTGAGGGGTCGAAAAGTTGTTGTGGACTACACGCTGAACTCTTGACAAGAAACGAACTGCCTCTGTCGCCAAAGAGCCAAACGTGTCAAACGCTAGGAGTAATATGGGAAGAACAAATCTTGAACTCCATGAAACAAATTGAGTAGTCACCGGAAAATCCATGAAACCCAATTTTGTGGCATTAATTAGAAAATGAAGAACCGGGTTTGTGGGTGTGAGATGTCGATGTGAATTTTTTAGTAGTAGAAATTAAAAGACGGTGTTGGGTTTTCAGTTACAAATTCGTTTCTGGTGGTGGTGATCTTATGGCGACAATATTTTGTGGTGGTTTCTTGGCGTGGGTTTATATTGGAGTGGCAGTGGTGGCCGAAGTAGGTGGTGTGGCAGTGGTGGCCGAAGTAGGTGGTGTGGCAGTGCTTGTGTGGGTGGGTGGTGGTGGCAGGTAGTGGTGCTGGTGGTGGAAGGTGGTTGAGAGAGTAGAGAGTCAGTGTAGTGTGTATGTTTTAGAGACAGTGTGTATGTTTATATATGTGTGAATTATTTCTTATATTTTAATAAAACAAGGGGTAAATAAGTAATTTCGGATGGACTAACAGAGAAAACTAACCTACATCCACTCCAAGGACTATTCGAGTAACAAATTGTCAAATCACAGGGACCACCGGTGTAATTTCCAAAAGTTAGGGACTATAGGTGTTATTTTATAAAACCACAGGGACCATCCGGGTATTTTACTCTTATTATTAAGTCAGTTCTAAGTTATGGCATGTTTATGTTTGAGATTTGGTATTCAAACTGATTTTGCAATGCACATTTTTGTGCTCTATAATATTCTGCATAATACTTGTGTATTTGTAATATAAGAAGTCATAACTTGATAGAATTCATCATGTGTGAAATTGATAGCTTGTTTTGGCTTTCAAATTTGTAGTTGCTGTTTTGCACTTGGCGGAAGGTGCATCGTTTTTATTGCTTCTCTAGATTATATAAAAAAAGTCTGTGATCGTGCTTTCTACTTTGATTGTGTTCAGGAAGCAATATTGGTGAAACAAAGTCATCTTTTATCACCCCTTTCCTCACAAAGAGCACTTTACTGGATTCCTTTGTCAAATCAACTATGTTTCTAAGATTCTCTTTGAATTTAGAGCAACAACCTGCTCCTCCATTGTGAGGCGTTCTCTCACATACATCAGGGTCTCGATGGAAAACACATGGGACCCTGGTAGGAAGTGAGGAAGATAACTGCTCTATCCAACTGAACTTTAATGTTTTCAAGATCAAGAATCATCTTATTGAACTTGTTGAGCTGACGCCGTCTGAAAGGGGTATAAATGCTTCTTGTGATATATTATACCGGAAAGAAACTTGGCATTGTGCAAGCTTTCAAGCTTTGCTCAATGTTCAAACACTGGTTGTAGTTTTCGCATTCATCACTTCATTCTCTAAGACCTTAATCATCAAGACTAAGAATGATGGCGCTTTTTCCAAGATTTCTGACTTTCTCCATCAGGGAAGTTGTCAAATTAATTTAACCTAAAATCATTCTTGTCATAAAATTGCTCCAAATCATTAGTTAGGTGTTTTTGTGTGAATGTGTTTTCATAATCTATGTGAACTTTAAATCAAAAATACCTCTATATACTTTTTTTAGAACAAAAACCCACCCACTAAATATACTCCTAAATTTTACACCAATTTATTCAACACTCCTTGATATCATTATACTAGTGTTGGTTGCTTTAACTAATAAAAATGATTTGGCATAACATGGAATTAAATTTCAAGAACTTAAAAGTGTTTAAGAAAATTGAAGACCAATTAAATCTCTCAACCACTAATCTATACGTAATATAATATTTATCTTTTTTAAAGACCAAAATAAACATATATATTTGAAAAAAAGACTTCATTGTGGGATGACTGGATCATTTTCCCAATTTGAACTTATTTATTCGAGTAAAGTACTACATATAAAATAGCAAAAGCGAAACAAAATCAATCACGACGATTTTGGCAATGGGTGAGATAGCGTGATTGGTGAGATCGAAGACTAAAATTATATTGGTTTCATACTATATTTGTAGTTTTGTAGAAAGGCTAAACTTGTTGAATAAAGTTTTCTTCAATGAGTTATTTTCACTAAATTATATTCGTTTCATATTTTATTTCTAGTATTGTAGAAAGGCTAAACTTAATGATTATAGTTTTCAACGAGTTATTTTCACTAAAGAGGAGGGCTCAATACATATTATATATTCTTATGTTCCCCTTAATTTGTAACTGCTTTTAGATGCATATTAGTCCTTAGATCAAGTTCAACTGTTTGGGTTATATGGTTTGAACGTAATGTTTAATATTTAGCAATAGAAGATTTCCCATGTATATCTTTTCATTTCGAATTTTCTATAATTCAAGTTGTGTAAATTATAAATTTAAAATTATGTAAATTTAAAATTTATTTCAAAACTAATATGTTGTCTTTTAAATTTCAAAAAAAGAAATTGAAATTTTCCTGATTATGGGTTGCTTTAAGCAATTTTATGTCATATGCATATTTTTTAGTTACGTGAGATATTTCCTTTATATAATTTATAGACTTAATTGCCCGGATGGTTCCTGTGGTTTGTCATTTTTTCACCTTTAGTCTCCATGTAACACCCTAGTTATTGATTATGTAAATACCAACAATTAGATGTGTAGTTAAGACTACACATGCTATAAAAATACAAGTTTATTAAAACTTTTACATATCATAGGTTATTCCACATAACGGGGTTGAATTCGTTGTTTAAAATTTACAATGTGTCAAAGTGCGGAAGCGTGTGTCTTTATGGTGTTCGGTTCTTCGCTGAGCTTGATCGTCTTCCGGCATCCCAGAAAGTACCTACATTTCATAAACATGAAATGCTTTAGTCATACTGGGTTTAAACAATGTCCGAACGATGTCCGAGAACAATTGATTCATCAAATGAAAAATAAAAATAAATAAATAAAATTCTCCACCGTAAATTACGGTGGGGCCGTAATTTACGGTGGCCCCCGGATTCATGTTTTTCTACCGTAAATCAGTAGGCCATCACCGTAAACCATATCAGGTCCATCGTAAATTACGGTGGTACCGTAAATTACGGTGGTACCTGCATCCCACCTTTCCATTTTGCCGTAATTTGACACGAAATCTTTCGTATCTTTCAAACCGCTTATCCGTTTGACCCACCGTTTCTTCCTACACGTTTGTAATTTGATTCTCCATCATATGGAGTTAAAATCCGACGTCCGGCTTAACAAGATTTAAGACTTTTAAGTCTTCGGCTTATTTCCCTTTTTTTTTTTACCAAATTTTGACCCATTCGCGGTTTTATCAAACAAACGTATTTGTTTGATTCCTATATCACATACAACTCTTTAATTTAATATTACTTACCATTTTAGGTTCTATTCATAGGTTTATTACACAATTTAAACCCGTTTTCACTCGTATGCTTATTTTGACCCGTTAAGGGTTCTTAAGCGCTTTCGAGCCTAAAATCACTTTCAATTGCTTCTATAATTAATCTAAGTATTCATTTAATCATAAAACTTATTTCCGAACAACTTTTAAAGGTTGTTTGGTCAATTTAGCCACCAAGGGCGTTTTGGTCCATTTTAGTCCTTTATTAACAATGAAGGACTTTTGAAAGTATATTTGACCCATAATCCCTCTTTTAACCTATAATTATGTTTGAAAAGTCATTAAGCTTTCCAAACGCCATGTTCATTACATAAAACATTTGGTTACCTAACAAGTAACCAAATGTCCGTTTTGACCCCTTTTTAACGCTCTTGAACCATATGTTCTAAATGAGTGTTACCTCATTTCACATACCTGGCGCAGATCAATATATTGACCCGTTTTTAATACCTTGCTTTTATAACCGCTAATTCATAGCGTTGCTAACACCAATTTGACATTTACACCTGAAATAATATAGCTCGACAATAATCATTAGTCGCTATTGTCAAAGGGTGATATCTTCACCTTTTGACCCATTTGGTCTAAGTGACCGATTATGTTGGCGAGATGATATTTATTACCATCTCATCTATACGACTCGCTTCGATTTACACCGTGTGGCCATTTCACTTATTAATTGATTTTCTTAACGCTTTTTAGCCTGTTATGGCTTACGCCTTACAGTGTCTTTCCAAAACTAATAGTTATGGTCAACGCATGACCAATTTACCTTTTTACACTTATTGTTTGTTTTGGGTTTACCCTATAAGGTAACCATTCGAAAGCTCATTTTCCATTTGTCATAAATTGATCGAATTACCGATTTAATTCCTTTTTAACCATCAACATGGTTTCTTGTCGTGCTAGACTACCTTGTTCCGTACGTTTACACGTCGGAACATCATACCTCAATTATGTAATTGTCTTTTTAGTAACTATTGCGGTAAGGGAGTATTCTAACCTATAAGACTAGTGTAAGCTATACTTACTTTGCATCCGAATTACGCTTTTCCTTCATACTTGCTTCGTTTGACCCGCTTCCTTTCCAAGCCTCCACCTAGCTTGTCAAGCGTCAAACTATCATCATAATTCGTAAGACGGTTATATTAGTCATCATAAATTATGACTATTCCATCTTACATATTTTCTATCACAATTACCATTCGATCTTATTAATGGTCGGTTTGACTATTTAAAAGTCAAATCACCAATTAACACATATGATTGCACTATCAAGTTCACAAGACTCAATTAGGCACATTATCAACACTTAGTTCTCATTTAGGCATTTTAACAAACACCTAATGTGCATAATTTTACATATTTACTAACTAGTTCCTAACTAGTTATTTTTACCAAGATTAACATCAAAATCACCACTTAGTGAACATCATCTTTTGAGGTGACAAATCAACTAACATGTCATCAAATTCCTACCTCAAGTAATGATAAATCAACATGTAAATTTCAGTCATTACAAGCATATACCCACTTTGATCATCAAAATCATGGTTTAACTCTTATGTTTAGACCCACTTCTAGTTACTTATGAACTCTTAACAAAATCTCTAGATTGCTCAAGTAGTTCATTCTTATGAGTTAGTATGATGTTTATAAACACTATTAGAACATCAATTTCATCAATTTAACTAAAACCCACTTAGCTCATAATAGGGTAATTATTAAATCCCTTGTTTGACAACAATTCATCAAGATTTCTACTAGGGTTTGCTTCTAAACCAAGATATAATCAAAATAACACTCATAGATTTAATATTCATTCCAGAATTTCGATTATGATTGTTCATCATAATCTCAAAGTATCACCAAATCATAAATTTCAACATACCTTGTGATCCCCACGACTAGGTGATCATTAATACGTGTTCATGCATTCGATTCGGGCTGGATTCGACCTTCAATTTCGTTGATTTGTTGAAGCTAGGGCTAAAGCTCCATGGGAGCTTTCTCCTGACCTTAACCACGCACGCACACACACACTTGTGTGTGTGTTGTGTTTATTTTTAAGTTTTTAATTTCAATTTCAAGTTACCCGGCTTTGGTCCCTCGTGTTTGGTTAGTTATTAATTAGATCACAACCTAATTATTTTCAATAACATTCCCACTTATTAACTAGGTTTAATATTCCTAGTGAACTTAGCGGGTTCGGGAATATTTATGACTAAGTTTATTTTAGGTCCCGTTAACTCGGGCCTTTTTATCCTTTTTATTTCCTTAAAAGCTTTTATTCACCTTTTTAGTAAGTATTAGGATTATTTATTTAAGTCCTAATATTCACCGGGTTAAATTTTACCACCAACGGTATTTTCCCCCGTCTTTAGTATTAACGGGGTTTAATTACCAAACCCATTTTCGGGGTGTTACAAGTCTACCCCCCCTTAAAGAGGTTTCGTCCTCGAAACCTTGCTTACATAGTTCATTGAGTTTCTAAACTCAATGCGTTTGACTTGAGTAATCTCTTAAGCATTACTCATATTTTAACCGATTGTTAGTATTACCAAAAATGTATGGTAATATCCTTTTGGTTATTAATCATCCACTTGTCTCACATGACATAATGCGACTTTAAATAACATAATCTTGTTATTTCCACTAGTTTAATTAACTTAGCAATATCCACCACTTTCATATACTATCGAATCCTTTATGAATCCGTTATTTTGACTCGTTTAAAGGCCCTTAGTGAAATCCTTTCACTTTTAGCAGCAAATTTCTTTTGTCTTCAAATTTATTTATTCGGTTCAGTCATACCGAACATACCGCTTATAAGCAAACCAAATTTATTTAAATGACCTTGACCGGTCTCACTACTTAGACTTATTAGTCCAGTTACTTTTTACCGATTGCTTGATCATAATGTGATTCTACTTCACATTACCTCTCTTGACCGCAGTCATGTCACATCATGTTTTAATTTATATCAACCTTTTCATTTTCGAAAATATCACTTTTCGAATATTTCGTCTTGCGCCTATCAGTGTCAAGACTTGTATCTTTCATGCTTACTATTTAAATTCCTATCAGAATTTATGTTTGTAAAAACATTATTTCTTACTAAAACCGAAGCTTTAGTTTTAGGATCTTTTTCTTTAACTTGTGTCAATCATCCATACTGGGATATCGACAGTCCATAATTTATTCTTTTACAGCCTTCGTTTTATGCGGGGATTCTCAATTTATCCGTCGCTTTGTCTAATTAACCCTGTAAGTTTTATCGTTTTGCTCTATAGGCTATTTTATTAGACTTTCACCTCTTTAAGGCTAGGTCCTTGTAGTCTATTTCTTTCTAGTCGTGACCCGTAGGTCATATTAGTCTCGTAGACTTTTCCATTGTTTATAACCCCAAGGGTTATATTGATCCCGTAGATCATTCTTTACGCATGTCTATATTGAAATATATATATGGTGTCAAAGCACTCTTTTTATGTTTGAAAATCATTTGTTTTCACCCTTGAACTTCATTTGACCTTGACCGTAGTCTAAGGCTTCATTTGTTTACTTCCGGGCTAATCCTCCGACTTTATGACTTCTGACGTTATTTACGCGTCAGTTTGTCTCAAGCTTACCATTATCCGGCTTGCGCCTACTTATGCCATTAAGCATTTATACTTTATTCAACCCGTTCAACCTCAAAATGGTTGGATATAATTATCAAAATTTCTGTTTACGAAATTTTATGGTCTTTTAGTCATAACTCATAATCTGAGTCTTTTGACTTTAAATTCTTGTTCTCGTCTCTCGGTTTACGCATGTGTTTAAATCCTTACCCATCAACCGGGTGTTTTACCGAAGTCGTTATTATTGCAACCCTTCCGGTATGCATTAAGACCTCGCTTCATTTTTATATTCCGACTTTGTCTTTAAGTTGGACGTTTTACAAAAACGACCCGTTAAGGGACTCATTTGCAATTTCCGGGTTCGAGCGTAAGTACACTCCCTCCCAATACTTGTCTAATCATGCTTGCGTTTTCTGGGTTCGAGTGTAAGTACACTCCCTCCCAATACTTGTCTAATCATGCTTGCGTTTTCTGGGTTCGAGTGTAAGTACACTCCCTCCCAATACTTGTTTAATCACGCTTGCGTTTTCTGGGTTCGAGTGTAAGTACACTCCCTCCCAATACTTGTTTAATCACGCTTGCGTTTTCTGGGTTCGAGTGTAAGTACACTCCCTCCCATTACTTGTTTAATCATGCTTCTTTGTCCCTTCACTCGGGCTCATTATCCTAATGTAATACGCTTCCGTCACTCGGTTGTGCGTTTACATTATTATCAAATATTTTGCTTGTCTGATTCATTTGGGTACTTTTTACTTAGTCCCATTCACCCCGTCCTTACTACATCGGATATAACTGCGCTCATTATAAGAAGCTCATGCTATCATGTGTTCACTACTTACTTGGCCAGAGTAAGCGATCAACACGTGGTACGCGTGACCTTATTATAATTACCACATCACGTCCCATGTAAGTAACTCCTCAAATTATCCTCATGTTTATGGTTTCATTTGGTAAAACTTTATTTAATTGTTAGTTAACAATTATTAGTTTGAATCGTTTATCCTTGAACATGTACAATGTCCCTTTTTATAAACATTTATTCACATTCATTGATGTGATCATTAATTTTCTCAATAGGATTTGTATTGAGAATACTTACTTGGATTATCACTCTCGTCCAAGTTTCTATATAAATAAGTCTTGTTATTCATCATTGTGAATAACACATTTCCTATTAAATTTCTCTTGGAAATCAGGTTTTCCAAGTTCTGTCATATGTGTATGCAACCGTTATTACTTACGTGTTTGTTGCATATAACGACTCGTGCGATTAAATTTAAAAGTGTGCACCTGGTGATGCTTGCCCTAACGGGCTTCTCTTGTCATTAGTCTTGTTCGCGACCGTTACGCGATTTTGGTCCTTAATGAGTATGCTCTTTCTGTCGTACCCCGGACCGTTTCCATCATCATGTCCATAATTTGTTTGACTCTCGTCGTCTTCAAATGCGAGTGTCCTTCATTTAAAACATTCACAAAAGTTAGTAAAGTCAACTTCAATAATCGCCCGTATTATAATACAAGGCATTTTCTACTATACACGTCAACGCGCGTATTTTCGTCAACCCTAACAATCATTTAAATTGGGGTAACGTATACCACACGATAGCTCTATGTGTTGTTTACAACACTTAAGCATACTAGCTAATAACGTACTTGTACTTACCGGATTTGCGATCAAGCTTCGAACCGAACACTATTCTTTGTCAAGAGCATAGGGTTTAAGTCCAAGCATGGTTCCTCCCAACCATACTCGAATCTCTTAAACCAAGGCTCTGATACCAACTTGTAACACCCGTTCTTGTAAACCAAGGTTTAACATATATTTTGAAAGATAATCATGTAATTAATCACTATCATATACATCGGGAATACGGGTTTATTAAAACTTTTACATATCATAGGTTATTCCACATAACGGGGTTGAATTCGTTGTTTAAAATTTACAATGTGTCAAAGTGCGGAAGCGTGTGTCTTTATGGTGTTCGGTTCTTCGCTGAGCTTGATCGTCTTCCGGCATCCCAGAAAGTACCTACATTTCATAAACATGAAATGCTTTAGTCATACTGGGTTTAAACAATGTCCGAACGATGTCCGAGAACAATTGATTCATCAAATGAAAAATAAAAAAAAATAAATAAAATTCTCCACCGTAAATTACGGTGGGGCCGTAATTTACGGTGGCCCCCGGATTCATGTTTTTCTACCGTAAATCAGTAGGCCATCACCGTAAACCATATCAGGTCCATCGTAAATTACGGTGGTACCGTAAATTACGGTGGTACCGTAAATTACGGTGGTACCGTAAATTACGGTGGTACCTGCATCCCACCTTTCCATTTTGCCGTAATTTGACACGAAATCTTTCGTATCTTTCAAACCGCTTATCCGTTTGACCCACCGTTTCTTCCTACACGTTTGTAATTTGATTCTCCATCATATGGAGTTAAAATCCGACGTCCGGCTTAACAAGATTTAAGACTTTTAAGTCTTCGGCTTATTTCCCTTTTTTTTTTTACCAAATTTTGACCCATTCGCGGTTTTATCAAACAAACGTATTTGTTTGATTCCTATATCACATACAACTCTTTAATTTAATATTACTTACCATTTTAGGTTCTATTCATAGGTTTATTACACAATTTAAACCCGTTTTCACTCGTATGCTTATTTTGACCCGTTAAGGGTTCTTAAGCGCTTTCGAGCCTAAAATCACTTTCAATTGCTTCTATAATTAATCTAAGTATTCATTTAATCATAAAACTTATTTCCGAACAACTTTTAAAGGTTGTTTGGTTAATTTAGCCACCAAGGGCGTTTTGGTCCATTTTAGTCCTTTATTAACAATGAAGGACTTTTGAAAGTATATTTGACCCATAATCCCTCTTTTAACCTATAATTATGTTTGAAAAGTCATTAAGCTTTCCAAACGCCATGTTCATTACATAAAACATTTGGTTACCTAACAAGTAACCAAATGTCCGTTTTGACCCCTTTTTAACGCTCTTGAACCATATGTTCTAAATGAGTGTTACCTCATTTCACATACCTGGCGCAGATCAATATATTGACCCGTTTTTAATACCTTGCTTTTATAACCGCTAATTCATAGCGTTGCTAACACCAATTTGACATTTACACCTGAAATAATATAGCTCGACAATAATCATTAGTCGCTATTGTCAAAGGGTGATATCTTCACCTTTTGACCCATTTGGTCTAAGTGACCGATTATGTTGGCGAGATGATATTTATTACCATCTCATCTATACGACTCGCTTCGATTTACACCGTGTGGCCATTTCACTTATTAATTGATTTTCTTAACGCTTTTTAGCCTGTTATGGCTTACGCCTTACAGTGTCTTTCCAAAACTAATAGTTATGGTCAACGCATGACCAATTTACCTTTTTACACTTATTGTTTGTTTTGGGTTTACCCTATAAGGTAACCATTCGAAAGCTCATTTTCCATTTGTCATAAATTGATCGAATTACCGATTTAATTCCTTTTTAACCATCAACATGGTTTCTTGTCGTGCTAGACTACCTTGTTCCGTACGTTTACACGTCGGAACATCATACCTCAATTATGTAATTGTCTTTTTAGTAACTATTGCGGTAAGGGAGTATTCTAACCTATAAGACTAGTGTAAGCTATACTTACTTTGCATCCGAATTACGCTTTTCCTTCATACTTGCTTCGTTTGACCCGCTTCCTTTCCAAGCCTCCACCTAGCTTGTCAAGCGTCAAACTATCATCATAATTCGTAAGACGGTTATATTAGTCATCATAAATTATGACTATTCCATCTTACATATTTTCTATCACAATTACCATTCGATCTTATTAATGGTCGGTTTGACTATTTAAAAGTCAAATCACCAATTAACACATATGATTGCACTATCAAGTTCACAAGACTCAATTAGGCACATTATCAACACTTAGTTCTCATTTAGGCATTTTAACAAACACCTAATGTGCATAATTTTACATATTTACTAACTAGTTCCTAACTAGTTATTTTTACCAAGATTAACATCAAAATCACCACTTAGTGAACATCATCTTTTGAGGTGACAAATCAACTAACATGTCATCAAATTCCTACCTCAAGTAATGATAAATCAACATGTAAATTTCAGTCATTACAAGCATATACCCACTTTGATCATCAAAATCATGGTTTAACTCTTATGTTTAGACCCACTTCTAGTTACTTATGAACTCTTAACAAAATCTCTAGATTGCTCAAGTAGTTCATTCTTATGAGTTAGTATGATGTTTATAAACACTATTAGAACATCAATTTCATCAATTTAACTAAAACCCACTTAGCTCATAATAGGGTAATTATTAAATCCCTTGTTTGACAACAATTCATCAAGATTTCTACTAGGGTTTGCTTCTAAACCAAGATATAATCAAAATAACACTCATAGATTTAATATTCATTCCAGAATTTCGATTATGATTGTTCATCATAATCTCAAAGTATCACCAAATCATAAATTTCAACATACCTTGTGATCCCCACGACTAGGTGATCATTAATACGTGTTCATGCATTCGATTCGGGCTGGATTCGACCTTCAATTTCGTTGATTTGTTGAAGCTAGGGCTAAAGCTCCATGGGAGCTTTCTCCTGACCTTAACCACGCACGCACACACACACTTGTGTGTGTGTTGTGTTTATTTTTAAGTTTTTAATTTCAATTTCAAGTTACCCGGCTTTGGTCCCTCGTGTTTGGTTAGTTATTAATTAGATCACAACCTAATTATTTTCAATAACATTCCCACTTATTAACTAGGTTTAATATTCCTAGTGAACTTAGCGGGTTCGGGAATATTTATGACTAAGTTTATTTTAGGTCCCGTTAACTCGGGCCTTTTTATCCTTTTTATTTCCTTAAAAGCTTTTATTCACCTTTTTAGTAAGTATTAGGATTATTTATTTAAGTCCTAATATTCACCGGGTTAAATTTTACCACCAACGGTATTTTCCCCCGTCTTTAGTATTAACGGGGTTTAATTACCAAACCCATTTTCGGGGTGTTACACTCCACCTTTTTAAAATAACATCTATGTTCCCTGTGGTTTACTCATTTGTTATTCGGTTAGTCCTTATACTGGATGGGCGTTAAATTATTCAGTTAAATCTGTGTAAAAATACAAATATACCCTTACTAATAAAAAAAAACTAAATAAAAAAGTAGTCAACTGGACCCACCAAACATATCTCAATCTTCAATAAACCAATCCTCACCAAAACCATCGCCGTCTCCTTCATCAGACATACACCACCACCACCACCACTCTTAAACCTTCACCGCCGGATCTACCCCACACCAACCAATAACCATACCAATCTGGCTCACTCTCACCAAATCAACACCTCCAAACTCCCACCACACGCCCGGACTTATTCTCCCCCATGAACGAATCGGACGTTCCCTGAACCGTGACGTCAGCGCCGGAGTCGAATGAAAGCTCGAGCCACTGGCAGTCTCCAGAGCTTCTTGAGCGGCGAAGTTGTACTCATCCAGAATGTTGAATTTGAAGGTAATTGAACTCTAACTCACATTCCCTTCTTAAATTGGTTCTCTTATTTCATTAATTTGGATATGTTTGTTTGATGTTAAACTTCAACAAGCTGGTGAAGAAGCATATCAAGATGAGTTTTCTTTGTCTTCAGGTATGCATTAAATTTGGGTTCAGATTAAGTTAAATCTTCATTAAATTTATAAATTATGTTTTTAAAATTTAAACCTACTATCTGTTGTGTATGTGACCATGGTTATACTTATGGATGTAGAAATTCATGTATCAATAAATCTGTTTTTCCGGCGAGCGGATCTTGGCCGGGCGAAGGATAATTTTAGAGTTGTGGGAGAAACACAGAAGGGGTGGAGAACTGGAGATGGAAATCAAAGAGGTGGTGGGCCTACGGGAGCTTTTTAAAGATTAATTAAGTTTTAGAGTAAATTACGTTTTTGGCCCCTGTGGTTATATCAGTTTTACTATATTGGCCCAAAATAAGATTTTTTAACAGATCTACCCCCATGGTCCTTATAACTAACTGTTTTGGCCCCTAAATCTAACCAACCCCTAACTCAAGTTACTTTATGGGTCACATGGGTTGCACATGATGGGTAAAATTGTAATTTCCCTTCCCCTTTACTTTTACTGATTTATAAAATATAAAAGAAACAATAATTATCATACATACAAAACACACACACACTCTTTCTCTCATCTTTCTCTCTGCTCTCTCTCTCTCCTACCACCACCACCACACCACCACCACCCCCACCACTGCAAAACACAACCTGCACATACAGTCTCTCTTCGTTGGCACAACAAAATCCCAAAAATTGCAGATATGTACACGATCAAGAATTGAAGCCCGGCTATTCTTTTTCATGAATAAGATAGGAATCAACCAGAACAACATTAAAATATTCAACCAATTGAAAAAAGAACACAAATTAAAAGAATCCAGACAAATTCATCATCTGTATCAAGAAAATGTTAACCCAAATTTTAAATTTGACACCCTAAAAGATTCAATCATATACAGATTCCCCCTTTTATAACTAAATCAAGAACAAGAATAACAGAAACTTCAAGTAAATTCATAATTTTTTTATCAAGTAAACCTATATCCAAATTAACTAACAAATGCCCAAGAAACATTAAAATCTTTAACCTATCAAATCAAGAACACCAACAACATGAAATAAAATAAAAATCAACAAAAACCCATAATCTAAAAACTTAAATTCTCACCGTGGGACAGTGTTACTAGTGTAAGATATCAACAAACAAGTCTTTCCAACAGCCCCATCACCAACAGTAACACACTTTAGGAACCTTGAAGCACTCGTACTCCTTCAGATCTTCTTCCACACCTGACCACCGCCGCTGCCACCGCTCCCCCTTTTCCCGCTGCTCTCTCTCTCCTCGTGGCTCCGATTATATATCGGTTTCGAACGAGAACGAGATTGGGGGTTCATGTGTGTACTCTTCTTGATAAAATTGTGAATCCAAGATTGGGGGTTCATGGCGGAGAGTTTATAGGGAGAGACAGGTTGTAGTGTTTGGTGAGAGAGAGGGGTGTTTATGAGAGAGAGAAGAGAGAGAGACAGAGAGAAGGGGGATAGTTTATGAGAGAGAGAGAGAGACTGTATGTGGTGGTAGGTACGGTGGTGGTGGTGATGATACGGTGGAGGAGGTGGTGGTAGGTACGGTGGTGGTGGTGATGATACGGTGGAGGAGATGGTGGTAGGTACGGTGGTGCGGTGGGGGGGTTGTGGTGTGGTGGCGGTGGTAGTAGAGAGAGATCAGAGAGAAAGATGAGAGAGAGTATATGTGTTCTGAGAGAGAGAACAGGGATGAATTTTTGTTAAATCAGTATATTTATTTAGAGTAAATTACATTTTGGTCCCTCTGGTAATATCAATTTTAAAGAGGGGGAGGGGAAATTAACCAGAGTTAGGGGTTGGTTAGATTTAGGGGCCAAAACAGTTAGTTATAAGGACCATGGGGGCAAAACTGTTAAAAAATCTTATTTTGGGCCAATATAGTAAAACTGATATAACCACAGGGGCCAAAAACGTAATTTACTCTAAGTTTTATATTGTTTAAATTGGTTTTTTAATTAGTAAGGGTAATTCTGTCATTTACATGGATTTAACTGAGAAAACTAACGGTCATCAACTCCGAGGACTATCCGAGTAACCAATGATTATTTTCAAAAGATGGGGACTAAACGTGGAAAAATGGCAAACCACATGGACCAAACAGCCTCCTATTTATCAGATGTAAATCCTCATTCTCTCCCGCCCTAACCTTCGATGGTTATTTTCTTCTCCACCAAATGATATCGCGACCACCAACCAGAATGAAACCTGCATTCACTGCTGTTGCAATGTCTCAACATGGGGTGTTCATAACAACATTTATTTCTTATATCACTGGGCGTTCAAGAATTTCAGCGTTCTCTCTTGAAATCAAGGTATGATGTATGATGATTGTTGTAAAGTGTTTGTGAATTTGATCTTCTGTACATGTGTTCAAACATTTTTGCTCTTTCGGTTTTTCACCTTCCATTGAATTTGTATACGAACCTTAAATTTGATCTTATGTACGTGTGTTCAAGATTTTTTGCTCGTTTGTACCCTTTGTAAATGCCAATTTGATGTAATTCTAATTATTTCATATGAGTTGGTGTTTACAAAGTGATTACCCAGCATTAGATAATCAGAATTAGATAATCAGTTGTAATGAAATGTCCAGGAGAGAGTGTTTGAATCTGTATTTTGCTGCTTGATATTGGTATAATCACTTTTGTCATCGTCAATTGTCATGAAATTCAGATTATTGAAGGAATAGTAGAGAAAATAAACTTAGAATGATGGTATATAAGTTGCAGGTTGAACTAGTATGAAACCAGCTATTGAAAAAAGATCACCAGACCTCTATATATGCAGTTATGACTATTTTGAAAGTGATTATGGGCTTATTGCATCTTTAACGCACTATAATTACTTTTTGGCATTTGGATAACCTGCTTCTTTGACCCGTAAATTGCCGCCATGATTTTCTGATGATCTGCTACTCTTTTTGTGTGGTTAATGATATTTTTTTTTCGCTTTTACATTCTACATTTTCATTATTATAATGATTTTAATAACATCTTGTGCAGTTATTTGCGTAAGATACTATCAAGAAAAGGTTGACTCCTAAACTCAGAGAAAAGTCAAAGCTTCGTATACCTGAATCATTAATTGCAGGTGTGTTGTTGCTTGAATGAGCTTCACCATATGTGCTTACCTGAGTCATACCTAAGTCAAAACCCGACTCACGGTCTAGGTAAAAAAGTTGACCTTTTTTATTTACAAATGAAATAGCTTTAATCTAGAGGTGGAAAGTTAGACCGTTTACTCGCAAATTGGTGGTTTGAGTTGTGTTTCATCGGAAATTGGTGGCTTGAGTTGTAATTTATTGCAAATTGGTGGTTTGAACAGCCTGAAAGTTGGCCAAAAGTTTATTTTTTTGTATATACAATCTTTTAATTCATTTCCTTAATAAATATTGATACTATTATGATAATAATATCCTTTTTTGTAATCACAACCAACCATAATGTAAGGGGCTTATGACCATTATGACAAAACCTATAGACTTCTGCTTAATTAGCACACAAGTCCCGCAATATTATTTTTGCATGAGTAAATTCTTTAAACTTTAAATCTTAATTGCCGTAATAACTATACAAAAAGCGCTTTTTATTGTAAATGTCATGACTCACCTATCTTATCACCTTGTGTTTTTTTTCAGAGAGGCATGTACAACAATCTTGTTGACGCTTTTTTAAAGATTGTAAAGGAAGAGGGGCCTGCAGAATTCTACTAGGGCCTCACACCAAGTTTATTTTTGGTCTCCTGTATGCTGCTACAAACTATTTAGTATACGATACATTTCGGAAGGCGTAAAAAAGGATAAAGTTAGCAATATTGCAACTTTGTTAATCGGTTCAGCAGGTAGAGCAATTTCAAGTAGTGCCACTTTCCCGCTTGAAGTGGTCTGTGGTCAAAAACATATGCAAGCAGGAGTTGTAAACGGGTGGGACTATGATAATATGCTTCATGCACTTTTGTCCATTCTTGAAAAAGAAGGGGTTATGGGTTTGTATGGTCGGTTGGGCCCGGATTTTATCAAAATAGTTCCGGCTGCTGGGATTTATTAAAATACACCGTTCTTCTCCACTGGATTTCAATTTTACTGTGGAACATGAACTCTGAAGACACTTTGGCAGATGTTCATCATGAATGCTGGTCCTGTTTAAGATGCTCTGGAACATGGGTCAGTTATTTCTTGAACCTGAAGCAAAATCCAATATTCATCTAAGTTAACAATATCTTTTGTGCATAATATTAACCTCATGTTACCAATGGTTTTTCCCATTAGTAGTTTGCATCCTCAGGTCATGGGAACCAAATGTTAAAGCACATTGCTTGAAGTAATTGATGCCTGAGATTGGGTGTTAATGAGTTGTTGCCAGAATTAAAGGAATTGCTGCAATTGTGCAGAAAAAGGAGGTTGCATGAGTTCTGATGAAGGACCTTGGTAAGACCCTCATATTATGATGGTAAATAGAATCAAGATTCATTTTTAGGACGTACCAGTTATTTGATCAGACATTGCAGCAGTCAAGAGGTTTTGGTCTGATTACAGTTTCGCCTTAATAGAAAAATTAACTTATTTAGTGGTTGGATGAAAATTTATAAAAATTATGTGACAAAGCTATTATTTTTTTCATATAAAAATTGCATGTATATTCTTTTATATTATAAATGTAACAAAATTAATTAAATAAAAGAAATTTAAAAAAGTTTGAGTAAATTGCCAATATCGTCCCTGTGGTTTTATATTTGCCAATTTCATCCAAATATCCTCAACTTAACAGAAAAAATAAACTAAGTTAGTGGTTTGGATGAAAATGACAAAAAGTTACAAACGTTGGGGGCAATTTGGTACAAAAGTGTCATTTTAGACGAAAATGGCAAACCTGCCCCAACCTCAGGGACGATTTTGGCAATTAACTCTTTTTTTTATTTAATTATTTTTGTTACATCTCTCTATACTAATAAATAAAAATCTTTTAAGGACACATGTCGCTTTCTGGTGCCTTCTCACATTATTTTTTTATTTTTCTCACATGTTAATTAATAATAATAATAATAATAATAATAATAATTATATTTAACAATACACTTCCGATAAGAATAAAGATTAATAACAATATTATTAAACAATACAATTCCAACAAAAAGATGAATTGTTTTCAGAAATAAATTATTTTTTTTAATTCTTTGTAAGGGTTAGGATATAATAGGAAGTTTTTTTGGCTAGAAATGCTAGAAAGTAATCTTGACCATCAATTGATTTAATCAATGGCTAAGATTAAATGAGTGAAATTGAAGATCAAAAGAGGTGCGTGAGTTTGTGTAAGACATTGTAGTCAGTCCAGTACAATAGTTTTTCTCTCCTCCAATCCCCCCCATTTTTTAAACGTTAATAACTTTTTCTTACGACATTATTTTTTTATAAAAATTGCACAAAAAAACGAGCGTTTTTTTATCTTTAAAACGAGTATACTATTGCTATATTTTCGAAAAAAATCGAAAACCCAGTTGCGTAAAACGCAATGGAAAAAACTCAGTTGCGTAGAACGCAATGGAAAAAAACGTAAAAAATGACTTTTTTCTAATACGCAATGCACCAAAAACGCAAAGAAATGTCTTATTTCTAAAACGCAATGGCCAGAAAACAAAAAAAAATGTCTTATTTCTAAAACGCAATTGCCTAAAAACACAAAAGAAAGTGTACTTTCTAAAACGCAATGGACTGAAAACACATAAAAATGTGTTCTACCTAAAACGCAATGCACAAAAAACACAAAGAAATGTCTTATTTCTAAAACGCAATGGCCAGAAAACACTTAAAAATATATTTTTTCTAAAACGCAATGGCATAAAAAACAAAAGAAAGTGTACTTTCTAAAACGCAATGGACTGAAAACACATAAAAATGTGTTTTACCTTAAACGCAATGCACTAAAAACACAAAGAAATGGTTTATTTCTAAAACGCAATGGCCATAAAACACTTAAAAATGTTTTTTTTTCTAAAACTCAATGGACTGAAAACACATAAGAATGTGTTTTACCTAAAACGGAATAGACTAAAAACACTTCAAAAATGTGTTTGTCTAAAACGCAATGGCCTGAAAACACATAAAAATGTCTTATTTCTAAAACGCAATGGCTTAAAAACACAAAAGAAAATGTTCTCTCTAAAACGTAATGGACTGAAAACACATAAAAATGTGTTTTACCTAAAACGCAATGCACCCAAAACACTTCAAAAATTGTCTACGAAAATGAGGCAATTTCCTTGACCCCAAACAGGGGCTCTGCCCCTTGGACCCTGCTCCCAGGGGCGCTGCCCCCGGACCCCCGCCAAGATCGTAAAACGCAATGACTCAATTCAAAAACCCAGATCGTAAAATATGCAATTCAAAAAATTCTTACATAGATTTCTTCAGATTTCTTCACCGATTGACGAAATTTGAATGTTAGAAACACTTATCAGCGACTGAATCAAACGAATCGAGTGATTCGCTTCAAAATCACAGGAAAAATGAGATATTGTATGAAATTAAACTAGGTTTCTTCAAAAAAAAAAAGTTGAAGAACACGTTGATTTGGTGTTTGAATCATTGATTGGTGGCGAAAATCGCACTATAATGTAGTGATTATTGAGCTAGAAAGTGAAGAAAAGGATAAGATGGTGCGTTTGAAAATGGTGGGTTTTGAAGTTACAGAGAGAAGGAGAAGGGAGAAGATTGGGTAACATCGACTAAAATACCCTTTCTCTTTATTTTAGATTTTGCCACATAATTTTATTGCTTCATATCCCTAGCCAAAATAAACTTTCTATTTGATCCTCACCCTTCTTTGTAAAACCATAATTAGGATAAATTACATAAATTTGTATTCTTATTTAAACTAGATTTATTTTTGAATTTCTCCCTACTATTAAATAATAATATTATTAAACAATATAATTTCATAAGAATAAAGATTTGTTTTCAACTTTGAATTAATAATAACTAGGTTTTTAACGATTGCCGCGTTTGGGCGAACTTCTTTTGTTATTTAGTTTGTGTTTACATGTGTTTTGAAATCACTACAAGCGCGTTGCGCACGAAACCGCTGATAAGAATAAAAAGAAAACATAGCAAAAACACTATCTTCACGATTGTATGTGTTAACCGATCACATTATATTTATTTAACCTGCACAAATACACGGATCGTTTATTAAGATACAACTTCTTTTATTATTACTTAGTATATAAATATAACTTATATTTATACAACCCGTTTAATACACGGGGTTCTACCCTAGTATATACTAAACAAGAATATACATGGAGTTTTTAGAAAAAAAAAAATTTAATAGTTTTGTCACATAATTTTTATAAACTTTCATTCAAATCACTAACTCGGTTTATTTTTTAAAGTTAAGGTGAAGGATGTTTTAAATTTTATAAATTAAGACATAAATTAATTTACAGCTTCTTTATATAAATCAATTTATAAAGAGAAAACGTCATTGGTGTGCAGCACATAACAATCGATTACAACTTTTAGTATTTATCAGTTGTAGAGATAGAAAAAAAAAATTGTAAAACGTTACATATTTTTTAAATGTGTTGAGCACCTAGGAAATATGTTGGTAGAAATAAAATATTTATTTAATTAAGATTATGAGGGTAACTAACTAATACTTATTCTGAGTGGCTTGAGTAAAGAAACTTTTGGTTCATAGCATTATAATTACAATTTGGTGGGTAATTTTATGGTTTGGTAACGATACGTTGTTTGATAGGGGGGAGCACTGGCTTCTGTTTTTCCTTAGGAGCGAATTTAAAAGAGTAGAAGATGAATTACAAACTTGGTACATATGATAAGATTTTTTTATTTGACATTTTTCAATAACGTTACCAGAATTTTAATTTTATAAAATTTAAAGGTTTAAGTAGATTTTATTTTTATAAAACTGATCTATATAAAAATTTAGAAATTAATTTCTTTCTTAGTTTATAAACATCATTCGCCTTAATAGAAACATTAACTTAGTTAGTGGTTGGATGAAAATTTATAAAAAATTATATGACAAAGCTATTAATTTTTTCATATAAAAATTGCATGTATATTCTTTTTTATTATATATGTAACAAAATTAATTAAATAAAAGAAATTTAAAAGGGTTTGAGTAAATTGCCAAAATCGTCTATCCAGATATCCTCAACTTAACAGAAAAAATAAACTAAGTTAGTGGTTTGGGTGAAAATGGCAAAAAATTACAAACGTTGGGGGCAATTTTCAATATCTACAAAAACAATGGGGGCGGCAATAGTTCTTGGATTCCACCGGTGGAAAAAGGCGGTTGACCCTTTTTTTTTTATCTTTTTATCTTTTTTTTTTTTTTTTTTGCTATTTGCCCTCTGTTCAAAGTTACGATGTTGCCTCTGTTAAAAAATACAGTTTTGCCACCGCTTTAGCTTTTGGCAAATTACGATTTTACCTTAGCCAAAAAATACAATTTTGCCCCGGTTAAAAATTACAGAATTGCTATCGTTTTAGTTCTTTTTTTTAAATCCCCATTGGCCCGTGTATGATACGATTTTACCCCAATTAAAAATTATGAATTTGCCCCTGTTCAAAGTTACGATTTTGCCCCGGGTTAAAATATAACAGTATCGACATCGCTTTAGCTTTTGATAAATTACGATTTTAGCCCAGCCAAAAATTACAATTTTTCCCTTAGCTCAAAATCAAAGTATTGTCATTGTTTTAGTTTTTTTAGGAAAACTATAGAAGTGTTTTGTTTTAATTGGTTAACTCGATTTAATATTTTTTTGTGCCAAGCGGCTGCCTAACACTCGCTCATTAGTCCAGACAAATTACAGTTTTGCCCCGACCTCAAAATTACAGTCTTGCCATCGATTTAGTTTTTTTTTTCTAGCAAAACTATGGTATTGTTTTTTTAATTGTTTGAGAAATATTCGACCTAACGCCCCGCAACGTGGGCGGGACATCAACTAGTTTGATACAAAAGTGTCATTTTGGATGAAAATGGAAAACGTGCCCAAACCTCGGGGACGATTTTGGCAATTAACTCTTGGAATTATTATTGGGATAATCACCAAAATAGCCATTGAATGGTCAACTTTTCAAAAATGGCCAACTGAAACGGCTCCACGAGCCTTTTTACGAGCTCCGACACGGCTTAAAAGAAATTTCCTCAACAGCCACTCACCTTTTGACACGTGTGCACCCACTTTTTGATGGTGTTCACCCACTTTCTTGTAATTCCTTTATATACTCGATGGTGTTAAATATACTACAAATTGACCGTTTCAGTATATAAGTTGTCGGCCGGAGAACATTGGTGATGGAGGTTAATGTGATGATGAATGATGAAGTGGAGAAGACGATGTATGGCGACAGTGATGAACGTTGGTGAAGATGATCGGACAAGAAAGTTGGTGGTGGTGTAAGGTGGTTGCGAGTCGGAACAGTGTGAGTCGGAACCTCTGATATGTTGAAGGAACTCGAAACACCTCTGATATGGCTGAACAGAGGTGCACGTTCACTTACACGGCTTAAGGAGTTCTTTCAACGCAAACCAAACGGCTCCGATCAGATGAACCGGCTCGAAACATATACTGAAACGGCTCCAATCAGATGAACCGGCTTGGGTCACCTCAGACGTCTCGAACAGTGCCTGTGACGGCTTGAGCACTTGCCGGAAACGGCTCGATGATGGTGGAGGTTAGTCTATTGTGGGTGACGGTTGGTATGGCGGTCGATCGGAGGGTGGTGGTGCTCAGTGAGGGTGGTGGTTGGTTGCAAGAAAAGGGGAAAACATGGCCATCAAAATCCGCTTTTTTTTTGCCAACTCTTGGCAGGAAGATGAAGACAGGGAGTTGGTGAGGGTTGTGATGGGTGGAGGGTGGTGGTTGGTTGCAGGGTGGTGGTGCTCGGTGAGGGTGGTGGGAGGTTGCAGGGCAGTGGTGGGAGGTGAGGGTGTTGGTGGTGCTCGGTGAAGAAGATGAAGAGTAGGGTGGGAGTTAAGAAGAAACAGGGAGATGACAGAGAGAGAAAGAGGAGAGAGAAAGATGCCAGGTGATGGTGATGGGAGATGTCAGTTAACACGTGGCAAAAGATGACTGGCCTTTGAGAAAAGTTCTTAACTTATGTCTTGAGCCGGGTTGGAATTCGTGAAACGGCATTTTATGGGGTGTCAACGGGCTATTTTTGAAATTTTGACCAACTCTTGGCTAAATTCGTGATTTTCCCATTATTATTTACGGGATTAAAGTACATATATAAAATAACAAAATAGATAATCACGTTGATTTTTCGGTATGGTTTCACATTTTTTGCTTGATGATTAAAGTTCGGCATAAAAGACAAAAAGGTTAAGTTTGTTTGATGATTAAAGTTCGGCATAAAAGACAAAACAAGGGTCAACTTATATAAAATAAATTGAATCATTTTAGTTTATATAAGTCACGGTCCTTTCTCTCTTAGTTGTATATATTTTATTCATACATATCTCTTTAAGTGTGAAGTAGTGATATGTGGTTGAAAACCGGTGTTCGTTATTGCGTAACTTGGTGTTTTTACATAAGTTTCAATCTTGAATGGCCTACTTTTAATAAGATTTGTGTTATGCAGGTTTAACGAAGTTTAAGGAGCTATTTGGGAGCTTTACGGGTCACCGGGTCGAAAACCAGAGCAGCGGGACGCGTTACGGATCAACCGGGAGTGCGAGATACGAAAAATGGGAAGTTGGTGTTCAAGAACCCGTCGGCGACGGGGTATAACCCGTCCCGGACGGGCCCCAGAAAGTCCCGTCGGCCAGAAACACCCGTAACCAGACAACTAACCCGTCAGACGAACAAGTGAAAACCAGAGCCCGTCGGCGACGGGTAGCATTTTTCTGAAACGGGAATTGTTGAGTTTTTGGGTTAAGGTCGATTCTCATTGGTTCTCTGGGCATTCAAGTCGTAAGTTACACTTGGTGTGGAGTTTGAATCTTCATCTTGGAGCCTAAAATCATTATCATTCACCATCCAATTCCATCTATCATCAACCTACAACCCGAATCGTCATCATCCATCACACAATCAATCATACAAACCCTAATTCATCCAATCCATCATCCATCTCACCATCATCATCCATAAACCCTAATCTTCCATCATTCCTTCATCCACCAAGTTTCAAGATGGTTTCATTCGCGTTCCAAACTTCCGGTGATCAAGCTTTATCAACCATGAGCGGCTAATCATCTCGGTTTCACCCCGGTGTAGGTAGTTGTTGATTTTAGTGTTTCGAATTGTTCTTGTTTCATCTTAGTGACAATTTGTGTTTGGTTTTTGAAACTTTTGATAATAGTATTACATTTGTTACGAATTCGTGAATTGTCGAACGATGTTAGGAAAAGTTATGACTTTGCGAAATGGTGATATGTGATTGTACATTGTCGTTGTTAGGATTTATTTGTGTTGATTACAAAGTGTCTTTTTGTCCGTTCTTCGGGACGTTGATAGCTAGTAGCACCTAAGTCACGGTACACTAAATCCGTTAATCGAATGCATTTGAGTTGAAACTAAAACTTGTAGAAATCCTAAATTAACAATTACCGAAACCGGGTGTGATTCCTTTTTATCATTATTGTTCTAGTAACCATTTTTCTTACAATCGTTAGTAGTAGTCGTTAATCATTCTCATCAATTCATTTAGTTAAAAATCATATCTCTCAATTAAACAAAAATACAAAATTATTCTAGCAAGCTTCATATATCGTGACAATTGTTTTAATTCATTCGAATCCATACACAAACCACATACTCTTCGTGGTTCGACCCCTTACTACCGCTAACACATTGTTAAGGGTAATTTGGGCTTATAAATATTATCTTTGACCGGAGCGCGACACTCCGATCAAATTTTGGCGCCGCTGCCGGGGAGTGCGTGCGCTTTGTGTTTGGATATTGTTTGAATTTGCATGATTAACTGTTTAAATTGTTTAGCTTTCTTTTTGCACTTTGTCTTTTTCCTTGTTACGCGGGTGTGTTACTTGTGCAGGTTACAGGTAGTGCATGCATACGCGGAACTCCGGGAGGACTTCACCTTTAGTCTACGAACCGGAAATCGAAAGGGTAGCAAGAAGAAATCTAGCAAGCTGGTTAGAAGCAACACTTGCTTCTAATCAAACCACCAACACACCACAACATACACCATCCATTGAAACCGATTCAATGGCGAACCAAAACTCTAACCAAAACTTCAACCAAAATCAAAATCCGAACCAATTTCAATACCGAAGCAATTTCAATCCCGCTCCAAATATGCAACCTATACCTCCAGAGCGACCGACCGGGTGGTAATAACAACAATACCGGACCACCCACACCACCTTTACAAAACCAAAATCCCAACAACAACCAAAGAACACCCCAACAACAAAACCTTCATCGACAAGCTTCCTTACCCCTCAACCTTGATGACCGGAATGTCAATTCCGACCGTCGAGGCAACCGAGATCGTGGCAATCCCACGAACGAAGACCCATTTTTCAACATAGACGATTTGAGGAACGCAATCCCCGATGATGAACCGTATAGTGTTCCCGGTTATCAATCGCCGGAACATGTAAGCATTCATACGGAAAATTCGGATGACGGGGGGTACTATGATGATAGAGCTAATGATGATGAAGATTGGGGCTACGTGAATAGGGGAAACGTCTACAATGCTAGAAGGTATGATGATGAGGAATTTGGCTACCAAAATGCCAATTACGTTGGGGACGACGAATACGGTTACGGAGGTGGAAGAAATGATGGTTATGGGAACAATCGTCAACCACGAAACAATAACCAACGGAACCGGAATGATGGGTTTTATAACAACAACAATAACAATGCAAACCCTAACCGGATTCCTCGTTTCGTGGGAGGTGGTAACCCAAGGGATAATAGAAGAGAGGATCGAAGAGATGAAAGACGGGATAATAGAAGACCGGTCGATCAAGAAGTTAACGGTCCACAACGTCGTCAAAAACCTCCACGGGGAGTGAATGACCGTTTCCGACCGATAGTGACCGAGAATGACTCTCCGATAGTGTGCGAAAGGAGAATGTTTGATTGTAAACCACATTACATCAATATACTTCCCCACTTCAACGGGAGGTCTAATGATGAACCATACACGCATTTGGCGGAGTTCTCTTCCATTTGTAATACTATTGGGGGGCAAAATTTCGCACTAGAGGAAGTTAAGCTTTGGTTATTTCAATTTTCTTTGAAAGACAAGGCAAAACAGTGGTTCCTCACACTTCCGGCCAATAGTATTCGAACTTGGGAACAAATGCAACAAGCATTTTTGGATGAATACTATTCCATGGCAAAGACCGACGATGCTAGAGATGAAATTCGGTCGTTTCGCCAACTTTCGAGTGAACCACTACATGAAGCATTCACCCGATTCAAGGAGATGATGAGGAGATGCCCACATCACCAAATAGAAAAGTGGGAGTTGGTGAAATGTTTTGTACGGGGTTTGGATGACACAACTTGGAATCGTCTTGAGTCAACAAGTAATGGAACACTCTTGAGCAATCACGAAGACGACGATTGGGAATTCCTAGAAAGAATGAGCAAAAGATCAAAGGCGAAAGAGTCGGCTGACCGAGCCAAAAAGTACCCTACCTCAAGGTCTTGGCCCGATCGTGATGCAAGTTCTAAGGATCGGATTGATACGTTGGAGCGGGAATTGGCCCGCATGAAGAAGAAAAAAGTGGGTGCGGTACAATATAGTGTATGTGAAGAATGTGGTGACATTGGTCACCGAACCGAGAATTGCCAAACCACCGCGGATGTGAATCAAGTGTATGGAGACCGGAGTCAATACGATATGAACTCCAACACTTACCACCCCGGGTTGAGGAACCATCCTAACTTTAGGTATGGTAATGCCTCCAATCAAATAAACCCGAATTTCCAATCGGGAAATCAAGGTGGGTATTCACACCAAACTCGCCAAGGAGGTAACCAAGGGGGTTACCAAAGGAATTACCATAATCAAGGTGGTAATGGAAGCGGGTCAACGAATAATCAAGGAGGTGGCGATGATTTGAGTGCCAAAATGGATGCTTTGTTGAATATGCAAAAAGAATCTCAAAACAATATAAAAGAATCTCACCATGATATCAAGGAGATAAAGAAGACAAACGAGATTCGGGACAAAGCACATGACGCATTGGCAAAGCAAGTGGGCCAACTTGCGGAAGAGATGGCTCAAATGAGGGGAAGCATGGGAAAGCTTCCAAGTGACACTACAATGAACCCGAAGCATCAAGGTTCTAGCAAAAGCAACGTGAGGAATGCACGCATTAGCGCGGTAAGTATTCTTCCAAATGATGAAATATGTAGTGTTGAAAGCATTCCACCACCACAATTCATTGATGGTGTAGTGGAAAATATAAGTGATGAGCTGGGAAATGAAAATGAACAAGAAACGATTTCACAACGCAAAATTGAAAACATAACTAAAAATGTTTTTTGTGAAAATTGTTTAAATCAACTTAACCCGCTTAATGCATCGAAAAGTGAAGAACGGTGCCCACCAAAGGACGAGGGGTGGGAAAATTTTAAACAAGCTAAAATTAATTTGCCGTTACTTGATGACATTAAAAAGGTTCCGGCTCATGTGGAATGCTTGAAAGAGTTGAGCATTGAAAAACGGCACAATAAATTACCCGAACCAGTTGATTTGGTATCACATGTTAGTGCCGTTTTATCAAGTGCGCTTCCCCCAAAAGCTCAAGATCCGGGAGATCCTCTTATTCCAATTCAAATTGGAACATTTAAAATTGAGAGGGCGCTCCTAGATCTTGGAGCTTGTGTGAGCATCTTGCCCGGGAGTTTGTATGACCAATATGATTTTGGTCCATTAAAAAAATTTGATACTCCCGTGGTATTGGCCGATCAGACTCCCACACATCCAAGGGGGATCGTGGAGGATGTGATTGTTAAGGTGGATGATTGCTACTACCCAGTTGACTTTTTGGTAGTAGACTATGTTGGGTGTGTTGGGGACACCCAACCGGTAGTTATCTTGGGTAGACCGTTCTTGGCAACTGCTAATGCCATAATAAATTGTGCAACGGGAACGGTAAGCATGAAGTTTGGGGACCGGGAATTAAATTTAAATGTTTTTCCAAATTTCACTAACCCGCTCGGTGAGGATAAGTGTCCTAAAAAGGACATGAATCCAAACAAAAAGGTGTGTGCTATGGTTGGTAGGTTTGGAGAAACAATGAAGAAAACGGTCAAGAAAAAGAAGGCGAAAAAGTCACCTCTAGAAAAGAAGAAGGAAGAGGAGGTGAGGAAGCTTGGACCATTTGGCAACAAATGGTATGAATCGCCGGTGGGTGATTTCGATGAGTTTGTGAGCGGCAAGCACTCCATTCGACCACCATGAGGTGGTAAGTTAATTGTTGTTGTATACATTTTATAGTTAGTTTTAGTTAGCTTTAGTTTTTCTCCGTAGTTTTGTTGTTGTTGTTGTTGTTGTTGTATAATTTGTTATTTCGTTTTAGTAGATAAATGAACGTTGTGGGTGTGTTCCCTATATAACCCTCACGAGACCTACTCGTCCTCCCGAGCTATCGGGAGGTTTAAAGGGCTTGCGTGCATATGCTAAATGCCGCCGTGATTCCTAGGAAAGTGAGTTAGGTTTGTTACTGTTGTACATTATTTTTTTCACAAAAATCAAGGTAATTTAACGCATGACTTGGTAACACTTTCATAAAAACGGTAGAACTAATCACCTAACAAATTGCAATGGTTGTGAGAAGCATGCTTCTACACAAGGGTTAGAATTTGTAGGTACAACATGTTCGCGGGACAACCGTTTTATGAAGAGAAGAAGAAGATATGGGCGTCAAGCGACAAAAATCAGGTGCATGCGTTTCCTTTTTACCTTGATTCTTTGTTTAGTAATAAGTGGATTGTACATTGTATTTTATTTTCCGGGGTGAGATTTTGGGAAGGTTAGACGTGTCACATCCCTTGTGCGTTTTAAAACTCTAGTTCTTGCACATTGAGGACAATGTTTACCTCAAGTGTGGGGATGGGGGAGTAGTAAAAGTTTTCGATTTTGACCCATTCATTTAAATTCTATACATTGAGGACAATGTTTACCTCAAGTGTGGGGATGGGGGAAAATTTCAAAAAATTTTCAAAATTTCTTGTCTCAAAAGCGATCTTAAAAGCACAAGTAACCAAGTCAACAAGGGATGTCACAACCCATTTGGTCTTTTGTCATGGTCAAGTTCAAATTAATAAGCATAACGGGTATTTAGCGGGTGGTTATTTGGGAATAATTCGCCTAAGGAACTAGCAATTTATGCATATCACATATCATACCCTTATACGTGAGGTTTGAGCCACTTTTATATCATAGATTTACATTTACATGTTTCTTTGTTTGAGTGGACCATTAGTCGCGTATTGTAGAACTTGCAACTTTTGATACGTTAGAGACTATAGACCGAATACAAGCACGAGAATGATTAAGGCATTAGGTAAACCTTTTCTCTTAAAACCATTTATCTATCCTTACCCGAACAAATTCCCTAGTTGCCCATTTTGAGCCTAAACCTTTCGTTTGACCACCCTATAGCCCATAGCCTTAAACCTTTTCTTTTTAAACCAGTGTGATGAAAATTCGATTATAGGAGCTTAAGTTTGTATAGTTGTTGTGATTCATTGAAAAAAAAAATGTTGCGAAAAAGATTGGAAAATCGTTGAAGAAAAACACAAAAAGAAGTGTTAGTAGTTGTCGAATAAAAGGGTGAAAGATTATTGTCCATTGTTAATGTTTATATTTAGTTTTGTTAATTTAGTAGTTTGTAATAAAAATCGAATCCTCATCGTCTTAGCCACTTTAAAATATCCTAATTCCTACCCTTAGCCTAGCCCCGTTACAACCCTCATAAAGACCTTATGACTTGTGCTTAGTGTTCGTGATCGGTGGTGGAGAATGATTGAGTTGCAAGCTTATGCGGGTACGTGCCCTAATCGGTTATGAGCGATTAATTGTTGAAGTGCTAATACATTATACACATTAGCCAAATTTTAAGCCGAGTGGAGAGCACATTGTGAGGGATATGCATGATTTGTTAGTTTTACGGGCGGGTTAATCTTGGATAACCATTATTATAGGTGATTATTCACTTTACTGGTAAATATGTGGAAATTGTAAAGAATGTGAACTTTTGTATGACAATAGACCTTAACCTTTGTCTCGGGAATGGGATGTGTATTCGTTGTTCGACCCACGTGAAAGTGAAAAACAGATTTGCTTGAGGGCAAGCAAAAGACAAGTGTGGGGATGTGATATGTGGTTGAAAACTGGTGTTCGTTATTGCGTAACTTGGTGTTTTTACATAAGTTTCAATCTTGAATGGCCTACTTTTAATAAGATTTGTGTTATGCAGGTTTAACGAAGTTTAAGGAGCTATTTGGGAGCTTTACGGGTCACCGGGTCGAAAACCAGAGCAGCGGGACGCGTTACGGATCAACCGGGAGTGCGAGATACGAAAAATGGGAAGTTGGTGTTCAAGAACCCGTCGGCGACGGGGTATAACCCGTCCCGGACGGGCCCCAGAAAGTCCCGTCGGCCAGAAACACCCGTAACCAGACAACTAACCCGTCGGACGAACAAGTGAAAACCAGAGCCCGTCGGCGACGGGTAGCATTTTTCTGAAACGGGAATTGTTGAGTTTTTGGGTTAAGGTCGATTCTCATTGGTTCTCTGGGCATTCAAGTCGTAAGTTACACTTGGTGTGGAGTTTGAATCTTCATCTTGGAGCCTAAAATCATTATCATTCACCATCCAATTCCATTTATCATCAACCTACAACCCGAATCGTCATCATCCATCACACAATCAATCATACAAACCCTAATTCATCCAATCCATCATCCATCTCACCATCATCATCCATAAACCCTAATCTTCCATCATTCCTTCATCCACCAAGTTTCAAGATGGTTTCATTCGCGTTCCAAACTTCCGGTGATCAAGCTTTATCAACCATGAGCGGCTAATCATCTCGGTTTCACCCCGGTGTAGGTAGTTGTTGATTTTAGTGTTTCGAATTGTTCTTGTTTCATCTTAGTGACAATTTGTGTTTGTTTTTTGAAACTTTTGATAATAGTATTACATTTGTTACGAATTCGTGAATTGTCGAACGATGTTAAAAGTTATGACTTTGCGAAATGGTGATATGTGATTGTACATTGTCGTTGTTAGGATTTACTTGTGTTGATTACAAAGTGTCTTTTTGTCCGTTCTTCGGGACGTTGATAGCTAGTAGCACCTAAGTCACGGTACACTAAATCCGTTAATCGAATGCATTTGAGTTGAAACTAAAACTTGTAGAAATCCTAAATTAACAATTACCGAAACCGGGTGTGATTCCTTTTTATCATTATTGTTCTAGTAACCATTTTTCTTACAATCGTTAGTAGTAGTCGTTAATCATTCTCATCAATTCATTTAGTTAAAAATCATATCTCTCAATTAAACAAAAATACAAAATTATTCTAGCAAGCTTCATATACCGTGACAATTGTTTTAATTCATTCGAATCCATACACAAACCACATACTCTTCGTGGTTCGACCCCTTACTACAGCTAACACATTGTGAAGGGTAATTTGAGCTTATAAATATTATATTTGACCGGAGCGCGACACTCCGATCAAGTAGTATTACAGAAGTTGAAAAGTAATCAAAACAAGCTACGAATAACCTAATTTAATTTATGCCCATTGCGTCCGTTAACAATCATTACATCTTAGCTCTAACTTGTTTCTTATTAGGCTAGACGGTATGGGGAACCTCCCCCTCTGTCCCGGACCGGTGACGAACCAAACACCACGACCCCCCCCCCCCCGGTCCTCGTCCTGAGCGTCGAGTAGTAGACGTTTGAGACGGAGCGCTAGAGGACAAAAAATCCCCCTTTTCGATGATGACCGTTGTTAAAAAAAAAATTATTTCCAATTTCAAAAACTTTCAAACGGTAATTTCCCCTTTTTTTATTAAAATCCAAACCAAATTCAGATCCATTCACCATTTTTAACACCATTGTTCCCAAGACCCAACCGCAAAAAGGCAAACGAAGAAAAGGCAAGCAAGTTGCGGGTGAGCAACCGTCTAAACCAAAGGCGAAACCATGGACGCAACTCGAGTAAGAAGCCTTAGCGAAGGCTAACATAGGCACGTCCACACACCCGATAAAAGGTACGTAAAAATAATTTTTTTTAAGTTTATATATTGTAGTATTAGTTTTTTTATTTTTTGTAACATATAATTTTGTCCAATATAGGTAATAATCAAACGGGTGAGGGGTTTTGGAAGGCGGTTTTGGCGAAGTTCCTTGAGCTAATGGACCAAGGCCCGTATCGAGATGTCGACTCGGTGTCTTCTAAGTGGCGAAAAATGAGCGGGTTCGTCAATAGGTTTTGCGAAGAATATAATAAAATATATTCAAGTGGGCGTCGTAGCAGGATGAGCGACGATGATGTGTTCAAAAAGGCGTTGGATCTTTACAAGTCGAACAATGGTACCACGTTCGCACACGTTCGTGCGTGGGAAATTATGCGAACGCACCAAAAATGTGCATCGATTCCGAACGAGGTGGAGATGGCGAAGCGGCAAAGGACATCGGAATCCGGTAGTTATAGCGCCGGCGGATCGGACGCGAGATGTCACATAAACTTAAACGATGACGCCGAGTTCGACGAAGAAGAATACACCGTAAAAGAAGCGGAACGCCCCCCGGGCCGGGACAAATCAAAGAAGGAGCGGGCGAAGGAGAAAGAAAAGCAAAAGGTCGATCCGAAGATGGAGGAGTTTATGACCCAATTTAAAACGTACACCGAGGTCACGGCCCAAAAGGCGAGGGCGAAGGAGCGGGCGATCGAAGAAAACTCACGCATGGCGGGAGAAAAGTTACGCGTGGCGGGAGAAAAGATACGATTGTCCGATGATAAGGTTCGGCTCAAGGAGTGGGAAATATTAACGATGGATGTTGATAATTATCCTGAACCGAAACGCTCGACTTTGATAAAAATGCAAAACGACATCATGAAGAAGCATCAAAGTGGTTGATTTTATAAGTTTATGTTTTTTTTTAAATTTATTAGGATTTTTTTAAGTTTATCTTTTTTTTAAGTTTATGTATTGTTTTTTTAATATTAATGAAAGTATTTTCCTATTTTATTTGTGAAATGTTAAAAAAAGTGGAAGATTTAAAAAAAATAATAATAAAGTGGTGGGGTAGGATCATCCTCCCATTTCCATTGATTTTGTGGGATGGACCATCCTCCCAAGGACTATGATGTGGCGCCTAGGTGACTGATCATCCTCCAAGGGAGGACCATCACCATACCATGTTGTAGCCTTGACGACACCATATCATACTAAGGGGTTGTTTGGTAGCCTCTTAATCCATTCAGAGGCTGTCTCTTAATGAAATCATTTGTGGCTCTTATGTCTGAATGAATAAGAGGTAACCTTATGTCTGACTGGATAAGAGGTAACATCTGAATGGTAAACCATCACATGTCACATTCTTCTACATTATCTTTGTTAAACTCTTAAATGATTTCATTAAGAGGTAGCCTCTTAATGTCATTCAGATGCTACCAAACAGCCCCTAAGACTTGGTCATGTACACGATTTCTGACTTCTCTTGATTAGAAAAAGTCGTAAAAGGCTTTACCTACCATCAAGCATTGCAAAGGTCTCCTAGAGCTTGTCAAATCAAAAAATCCCCTAATCCAACCCCTTTAATCCCATCATCATCGACAAATTTTTTCTTAACACAATTTGAAGTCTTATAGGTTCAACATATGTTTATTTTGTGATATATGCAAGTATATTTAGGTTTTTTTATCTACACATCTTAAGCAAATTATCATACAAAATATCAAACTTAACCTACGATTATATATTAGCCTGAGTAGGTACTCTCTAAGGAAAGTTCTTGGGAGCCCACTAGGCCAAAACCAACAAAACGTAAGTGTCGGTGAAAGAGTCATTACGTTAATACAAATAAAAATAAAACAAAAATGTAAGCATCAATATAAAATAAATATTCATGGATTATGACCCGCGAAGACATAGCCAACTTTTTAGTTATATTAAAGAGTATAAAAGGTTAAAGAAAGAGAGTTTGTTTCCTTTAAAACAAACGAGTTTTATTGCTACATATTAAAAAGTTGTATAGTGTGGGTTCTGTTGAAAAAATTAGAATAATGGTGTGTATATAGTGATTTTAAAGAAGGAATTGTTTTATTATGTGAATAAAATGGGGATTTGAACTTAGGTATGCAGTAGAGAGAGTCCGACTAAATAAATAAACATTACGATCATTTAAAAAAAGTAAATAAATAAATTTGAGCAATTAATGTAATGACTATTAAAAGGACAATCTTAACCAGATAATGGGCACATTCAAAATGCAACCATAATAGCCTATGTCAAAATAAATATACAATCAATATACAACAACAAAAATTCCAAACTAAATTCCTCCATAATATCTTTTGAAGCATAGCTAATAAAAAGGGTAAATTACAGTTTTCGTCCTTTATGTTTATACCGGATTGCAACGGATAGCCTTTAACTTCAATAATTACAGGCACCGTCCTTTATTTAGAAAATCCATTACACCTTACGTCCTTTATCACTAACCCAGTTAAATTTATCAGTTAGATCTGATTTTGTGCAAGACACATAAGGGTATTTCAGTCTTTTTATGCTACCCTTTTATTTAAAAGTATATCTTATAAATAAAACCCCCTGTATCACATCAGTACCAATGTGGGTGGTTGTGCTTAACGTTTGATCGGAGGCTCACACAAAAGACGGTGCCGGAAACCTGCAAGTCTTTGCCAAATATATCTTTATTTATATAGAAATAAATAATAACCCAAGTCCTCATTTTCGTTTAAAAACAAATTTCACATTCCAAAATATTAAGGTAACTTTCACACTTATCTTTATGGCCTACCATTTGATCAGTCAAAAAAATTGCTCTTCCAACTGCAAACACCACCACTAAAGGTTATAGATCTGATTCTGGGTCACCAGCCCTCAACTCTGGATGTCGTTGTCGCCGCGGGTTATAGATCTGATTCACCACCCCTCAAATGTCTACACACATTACAGATCCGAGTCAAACGCGACTGCGATGCCACTAATAGATCTGCGATTTTAAAGATCCGAAAGGGTTCTTGTTGAAATCTGGTTATACATACACATACTTCACTCACACATACCTGTAGGTTATATACACGTATCAGCCGCAGTTGTAGTGGTGTACGGACATATCGGAGATGCCGGTTATCAATGGAGTTTGTGGCAGTTGGATCTGATGAACAAGCAGATGTTGTTTCAGGCAGTGGTGGAGGTGACAACACGGTGGTGGCGGCAGCCACACAGACACAGTGGTGGTTAAGATAGAGAGTCTAGAGATGGGTTTTTGTGATTTTGAGGGTGTTTGGGGTTCCTTATTTTGAAGAAAAAAGGACTTTTGAAGGGGCAAAAGGACTTTTGAAAGTGTTTGGCTTTCCTTTTGAAGGGCAAAAGTCCTTTGCAAAAGCCAAAAGTCAGGATTTCCTGACTTATTTTTGGCAAAAGGACTTTTAGAAAAGTTGAAAATAAGCTAAGCCAAACATGCCCTTTGTAAGGGAGGGAGTGAGAGAGTGAGAGGTGACTATAAGTAGTGGTGGTGGTGGTGGTGGTGGTGCTAGTGCTGGGTTGGTGATGACAAGTGGAGAAGAAAAACAATCCAGAAGGATAGAGTTCAATCTATAAATATACAAGTAAAATTACTAATCTACCCTCATATGCAAGTCATATGACCAACTTAACTTAAAATTTTAACCTGGTTAGTGTTAAAGGACGAAAGGTGTAATGAGTTTTTCAAATAAAGGATTGTGACTGTAATTATTGAAGTTAAAGGCTATCCATTGCAATCCGGTACAAACATAAAGGACGAAAAGTGTAATTTTTCCTAATAAAAATGTAAAATCTCTGAAAAAACGTGTGACAAAAATGGCGTTCCTTGCTACAATTCTCCATCATCACATATTTGGTAAAAGTGATGTTCGAAATAATGTAAAGTGCCATAACAAATATAACTTAATCTTGTTTAACATCTGATTGGCGATGACACATTAGAATCCAAATATTCATAACGATCATCGACGACTCATCATCAACTACATGGTTCAAAACTCTAAAGTCGGGTTATGAAGTAATTTAATATGAATTGGAATATTGTCACGGACAAATCACGAAGGAGGTTACGTAACAAAAATTATTGGAAGACCTCTATTCACTAGAACGTTATGTAACGAGCGCGTAGGTGTTGACCGGTGGATTAGCTAGGTTCAAATATTGCCAATGATCTTTAGATCAAGTAGTGGGAGACTTGTATTTCTCTTGTGAGTTGCAGGCTCGACTCTCATTTGGTGCAGAGTGATACACTGGTGAGCAATGATAAGAGACCCAGGGATCCTGGGTTCGATTCTTGAGCTAAACGGTTTACCATAAATTCCACCGTCGTGCCTACAGGCGGGTAGATTATCGGGTTTTCCCGGAATTGGTTGTGGACTCGGGTTACTCTTAGAGTACTTCGTTTGGTCTAGTGGGTGCCCTGAAAATGCTCGAGATTGATTAAGTTGGCCGTTAAAAAAAAAGTTAGGTTCAAATATGAAGAGGGGACTTAAAATATTATATTTATTGTTGGCCGTTAAAAAAAATGAGTTCAAATATGAAGAGGGGACTTAAAACATTTTACTTAGGTTGATTAAAACTCTTGTCATTTTTCAATAAAATAAATCCCTAATATCGTATTGGTCTAGTCATCTTAACTTTATATTTTTAGAAAGAGTAAACTGTCATTTTGGTCCCTGAGGTTTGGGCAGTTTTGCCACTTTAGTCAAAATCTCAAACTGTTTGCATCTGGGACCCTGTTGTTTCAGTTTTGTTACCATTTTGGTCTAAAAGTGAAATCAGCTCAAAATCCTCAAATTAAATTATCTTGTTTTGTCCTTTTCTCAGGGGTAATTTGGTCATTACCATTAATATTTTAACAAATTAGCCACTGAGTGGCCCCCACCCCATCCCAACCTCCTTCTTCCCCACTTTGAAAACCCAATATGACAAATACTTAAACCATTCGATCCCATTATCTTGCAGCCATCTAAAGTGAGACTCTTCATGTTTGGGCACTTGGAAAAAATAGTGTTGTCATCATCATCTTCATCTTCATACTCATCCTCATCATCATCTTCATCTTTATACAATGTGATATAACCGAGATGTAATGTCGTTAAGGCTGGAAGCTCCCAAGTTGATGCAACCAAATGATCAACAAAACCGACTAAAGTGATATGTTTGAGGGACCGAGAACGAAAGAGAGAAAGAGGGAGTTCAATCTTCTTCTCAATCAGGCATGTAACAGTCATATGTTGGACATTGTGGGATTGCCAGATCAAGATCAACTCCGAAAAGGCTTTTATCTAGCCTTTTCACTAAGTAATCATGTATATAAACATCTAACATGTTAACCAAATCAAACAACAACATCAATTTACACAAAAATCAGTCTCTAGAACCAAATTAACTTCAAAACAACATAAAAACTGTAAGCACAAACACTCAAACAACATCAATTAACAAAACTATCTACCAAAATAAAAAACCCTAAAAACTGAAACCCTAGATGAAACAAAACAAAACCTAAACAGAGGAAGTAGATGACGGCGGAGAAGAGGAGGACGGGGATGGCAGAGGAGATGTAACGACGGCATGTGCGGTGGCCGGAGGTGGAGGAGAAAGGTAAGAGGATGAAGATTTGTGGTGGTTGAGGAGATGAATTAGATGAGACGGTGATATTAAAGAGAAAGAAGAGAGAGAGGGGTGTTTAGAGAGAGAGATGAGAGAGAGGGGGGTGTTTAGAGGGAGGCATCTGACTGGTAGAGAGAGAGATGGATGGTTGACTGGTTGAAGGTCTGGTATTTATGTATAAAAAATAAATGACCATTTTGCCCCTGAGTAAAAGGACAAAATAGAAGAGTTTTATGAGAGAAACAAGACCTGATTTTATTTTTGGATCAAAATGGCAATAAAACTGAAACCACAGAGACTCAGATGTAAAAGGTTTGAGATTTGGACTAAAGTGGCAAAACTGCCCAAACCTCACAGACCAAAATGGCGGTTTACTCGTTTAGAAATTTAGAATAGGTAGTTTTAACAACCAAGAATAAAAAAAATTACAACATGGAAATTGAATACTCGAAAACTTGCTTTTTCCAAAAACAAAATATATATATATATAAATAATTAATCACACTAACAACTTCATTTAGTTGATTCTCTCAGCATTATTGGAGAAACCGAAACTTAAAAGGAAAACGACAATATTATTTTTAGCCAATAAATTAAAAGCTGATAAGAAAGAATACAAAAATTGTATTCAATACTCTGAAGAGAACCATATTTATTTATAATATAATACAGTAGGTATGTATAGATAAAAGAATAACTGTCAAAGCAGTTATTTGAGGGTTTGTATATCTCATGTATATCCTGGTTTTATAACAAAAGCATGTAAAATAATTAAAGTATACTAGAACAGTATCCAACGGCTGAGATTTTGACTAGGGAAATAATAACTAACTCCATTTAGAACTCGCGTGGTGTGACGAACTTGTTAAACGGGAAATAATAGACGACGTAAATACACTGAACAACACACGTACATTGCGCCTTGTTAACTCGCAACATTTAGAATGAAACGTATAACAAAACGTAAAACCGTTGAACCCACACACACATTGTGCCGTGTTAACTCGTAAAATTTAGAACTAAACGTAAAACGAAAAATTTTGCAAAATTTTTAAAAATATAGAGGATCAAATTTGAAAGTAAAAAAGTTGTTAGGTTAAATTGAAAAAACAAAAAACTTTTGGGTTAAAACTACAAAATCGAATAGTTTGGGTTTAAGGGTGAAGGGAATGGTGCGGCAAAGGCATCGGCAAAGCCGATTGCCGAGCGGCAACACCTCCGCCATCCATTTTTCCCGCGCGGCAAAGTGGTGAACTCGGCTTCATGTCACCGATCGACAAAGAGGGAGGCAATAATGATTGTTTGTTGGTAACGGCTATATGCCGTATAAGTTAAAAAAAACAGTTTTTTAATGTTATTTGTTTTTATTTAACACATAATTCTTTTTAAAAAAATAATAAAAAAAAAGTTTGCCACTTTCAAGTGTCTACACCACTGCCAACACTTTTCACCAAAGTTTAAACTCTTCACACTTGCTGACATGGCACACTCTGATTGGTCCATTTTAAAGTTTGTCACTTTCACCTGTTTAACCACTCCCTTCACCCTAAAATGAAATATCAAAAAAAACTTTTTGAAAAACCCTCAAAATATGGGGTACAACACCTTTTTTTTGGAAGGTGACTTTCTATGTACTGGACCTATTGGTCACCGGGTTCACGTCAAAGACGATCCCCCGTCAGCCCCGCACTCTCGGACGCGATGTTCGATCGGGCCCCGGCCGCCGCACAAGCTGACTTCCACCCGGTACAACACCTTAAAGCACCAACTTTGTTGCTAATTTATATTATGTAATTATTATATATTATTAATAAATTAAATATGAAAATGTCATGTGACATTAATTAGAAGATATGCTAGATGAGAAAATGACATGTGAAATTACAAGTATTCGTTTATTAGAGCATCACCAATAAGGCATATTTGAGATGCGTTTTTGGTGATGTGGCAATTTTTTGGTGATTTTATTATTGGGTGAAGTTGTTTTTAAGGAGAGAGAGTGTGGTTTACTTTGTGGTGAAAAACTAGAAAATATGAGTTATGTGTGTGTAGGGAGGAGAGAGGAAGGAGAGTGGTGTTTTTAAAGAGAGAATTTGTTGTGACTTGTGAGTGGGCATGAGAGAGAAATGAGTTGGACAGGTGCCATGTCACTCATTTTTTCTCTCCTTGTTCTGAATGCTCTTAGTATTAAATTAGATGTAACTCAAAAACTTACATAACCCAGTTACTTAACCAAGTAGTAAATTCCAAAAAAAAAACCCCACAGAAGACGTTAAAAATAAAATAAATTTGCAATAACATTTTCAACATATACAAACCACATGACAGGGAATAGTATCACCCTGTCATTGGTTCAAATGGGCGGCCGCCCCCCATTGGACCAACCAGTTTATTATTTTATACAAACTTTAAAATTACGTTTTGTCATTGAATAGTGTTTCTCTGCCATTGGTTCAAATGGGCGGCGAACAATACTCATTGGACCAACCAGTTTATTATTTTATATCCGCTTTAAAATTACGTTTTTGCCCCCAAGTTAAAAAAATACGGTTTTGCCTCAACTTCAAAATACATTTACCCTTTTGCCCCGAGCTAAAAAATACGATTTCGCCTTCGGTAAAAAAGTTACGCTTTTACCCTCAGCCAAAATTATGTTTTCGCCCGGTTCAAAATAGAATTTTGTTTTCCCCCGGCTAAAAATTACGATTTTACACCGGTTTATTATTTTATACCTACTTTAAAATTACGGTTTTGCCCACAGTTTAAAATTATGTATTTGCCCGAGTTCAAAATAAATTTATGCTTTTGCCCCCAACTAAAATTTACGAATTTTCCCTCGGTTCAAAATTACGATATCACCCTCAATTCAAAATTACGTTTTTGCCCCCAATGCAAAATAAAAATATGGTTTTCCCCTAGCTAAAAATTAGGATTTTACCCTCGGGAAAAAAAATTGATTTTTCCGCCAAGTAAAAATAAAAATATGACTTTGCCACAAGCTAAAAATCGTGTCAAAGAGCTCCCTAACACTCTTTTTACTTTTTCTTTCTATTAAAACTATAGCACTATTTTTTTAATTGGTTGAGAATTATTCGGTCATCGCCCCGCAACGCGGGCGGGGCATCACCTAGTTGATCAATAAATCCAAGAGTAAAAAAAAAATATTAGAAACCATGCACGATAAACAAAAATCTAATTCATCATAGATGTTTCTCTTGCAAAAGGATAATGATTACACATAAAACAAAAGCATAGAACGATCTTCGATGTTCATCAATTCAGTTTTGAGGGTTGTGAGAGATATTATGCTAGAAGATGATGTATAAAGGAGGAGTAAATTGCCATTTTATTCCTTTAAGTTTTTGTCGAAATTGTTATTTTATTCTAGAGTTAACTGCCATTTTCGTCCTTGTGGTTTGGTCACTTTGGCCATTTCAGTCCATTTTGCAAAAATGCGCCATTTTCCTCCCCGACGTTCTGGAAAGGTGTCATTTCAGTCCAAAAATCATAACCCAGTTAAGTCAGTTAGTAAATAAGGACTGATTGTGTAAATTTGTAACATAAAGGACTGATTGTGTAAATTTGTAACACCACCACCACTAGCCCTGCCACCACCACCACTCCGCTGCAACCACCACCACCACCGCCACCACAGCCACCACCGCCACCACAGCCACCACCACAGCCACACCGCCACCACCGCCACTACAGCCACCACCGCCACCACCGCCACCACAGCCACTGCCACCACCACCACCGCCGCCACCACAGCCACTGCCACCACGATAGCACACCAGTAGGTTTTAATGTTAAAGCTTCAAAACAAATTGAATTCCAAGAGGGGATGTTTGTTGTTTTCTTGACCAATGTTACAACCAACAAACGAACCTGGAATTCTTTGCACATGCACCGAAATATGAATATCATCGAAAAGATTCTTCACTCTGATTTTTCGGTAAGATTTTGGTTCACGTAACTCTAACAATTGGCTGAAGAATAATTTTTAAGTTGGTAATATCATTGTTGACTGTAAATATGCTGGTTACAGGTTAAGGAATGCTGCAATCTCTGTCCTATTGATAGTACTTTATCTCAAAGACTTGATCCATATCTTTTGGATCAGCTGAATGAATCCCAGGCTGGAGCAATTAGGGCAGCCCTTTATAAAGTGGAATGTTGTCACGGTTCTTTTGGTAGAGCAGATATGGGGACCGCCTGGAACTGGGAAAACAACAACCGTAAGTGTCCTGCTGTTTATTCTTCTGAAAATGAATCGTAGGACACTTACATGTGCACCAACGAATGTTGCTATAGATCAAGTAGCTTCACGTCTGCTCAATTTGGTAAAGGGATCATTCAATACTATAACCGTAACGGTGGTGGCAGTGGCGGTGGTGGCTGTGGTGGCGGTGGTGGTGGTGGCAGTGGCTGTGGTGGCGGTGGTGGCTGTAGTGGCGGTGGTGGCGGTGTGGCTGTGGTGGTGGCAGTGGCTGTGGTGGCGGTGGTGGCTATGGTGGCGGTGGTGGCGGTGGTGGTGGTGGTTGCAGCGGAGTGGTGGTGGTGGCAGGGCTAGTGGTGGTGGTGTTACAAATTTACACAATCAGTCCTTTATGTTACAAATTTACACAATCAGTCCTTATTTACTAACTGACTTAACTGGGTTATGATTTTTGGACTGAAATGGCACCTTTCCAGAACGTCGGGGAGGAAAATGGCGCATTTTTGAAAAATGGACTGAAATGGCCAAAGTGACCAAACCACAGGGACGAAAATGGCAGTTAACTCTTTATTCTAAATAGTTTTTTTTTTCCTCTGTGTCCTTGACTTTTCATTTTTCTTGTTATTTTGATCTCATTGTCTAACTTAGTCTAAAAACCAGGTTATAATCAGAGGTATTTTTGGCATTAAATTATTATGAGATTTATAAATTATGTTGTAAACTATCCCTGGTTATCACTACACAACAGTTATGCCAAAAATACCCTTGGTTATAACCAGATTTTTAGACTGAGTTAGGCAATGTGATCAAAATGGCAAGAAAATAGAAAAGTCATGGACCCAGAAAAGGAAAAAAAACTATTTGTACTAAAATGACAATTTGGACCAAAACTCAGTGACTAAAATGGCAATTTACTCATAAAGGAGTAGGAAATAATATGGGGATTGGTTTACGAATTATTCGCGAAGAGAATGAGAGATTCATTTTTACGTCAAGAGAGACAAGAGAAGATGGGTTAGGAATTCACGTGAAATGGTTACGTTAATTTTGTATATTACCTTTCATGTTACTCTTTAATCTCCTTAGTATTTTTTTGGAATAATGGATTTTAATAATCCAAATTATTAGTCGTTGGCCGGCAATGGTTTCAACTTCAAAAATAACTAGTGGTGGTCTTACATTTTCACATATTGTAAACTAATGAACCTTTACTAATATAACCTTAATTTCTTTTTGTCCCCTTATCGTTTTTGGTCTAGTAAAGGTCCATTGGTTTACATATACGAAAATGTGGGACCACCACTGGTAATTTTTGAAGTTGAGACCATTGTCAGCCAATGGCTAATAGTTAGAATTATTATAATCCATTATTTTTTAACTAACTAATAAGATGTCGTTATTTATTTTGAGTGATTGATGATTTTTTTAAGGGTCTAGACGGTTCTTCATGTTACAATATTATTTGAGTGATTGATGGCTCAAATTAACGATGACATATTAAACCAGTGGCGAAGTTTGAGATTTCTGAGCGTGGGGGTCGAAAACGTACACACCAAAAAATTTCTATAAAACGGGGGGTCGAAAACGTATATACCCAAAAAAAATTATACGAAAACTACATACCCACACTACTGAGCGAAAAGTTCGGGGGGTCGGCCGCCCTCTCCCGCCCCCTCTATCCTACGCCCTTGTATTAGACCATTCATCTCCACTACTAGTTGGTTTTGTTTGAGTCACACACCTCACATCACTATACTATTTTTGGGGTAATTACACTCATGTTAACATGGATGCCACATAGCTGAAAATGCTCCTTCACCATGTAAACCACTACTCGTGGTCTTAGTAAGTAATTAGAATTTGAAGCAGATTAAACAACTAAGGTACGGGAGGACACGTATTTGAGACGTTCATTATGAACTCATCTTAATTTTCTTCTCATATCTCTCTCGAACCTCCTCTATTTTTATTTCAAATCTTATCTCTCCGCCCCGTCTTCTGAAACAAAATTTGTAGGAAAATTGTGGCCACACCACCATCTGTATCCGGCGGTCGCTCTAAAGCGCAATTTTGTTCCAATTCCTCAAGGCTTCATTTTCGCTGGGATTTAACAAAAGCATTCGAAAGGTTGCAAAACTTTTGAAGGAAAAGTTGATTACCGTACTTGGTGAAGGGAATTCAACATTCATGTTTTCTTTCTCTCATTTATTGACTTCCAGTAATTTTAATATGTCTACCTTTTTTATTTACAATTTAGGGTGACTTTTGTTAAAATGACACATATTATTAAATTCAATAGTCAAATTGTTTCAATTGCTTTGCTTCTGATTCCGAATGAATCAAATTGGTATATTTTAGTGGTTAATGTTAAAACCCGTCTCTGTGATTTAGTTTTGTTAATAAAAGTATTCTAATTATAAATCATTACAAAACAAGGTATATCTATATACTATTATAAAAAGGAGAAGTGATGGACAACATAGTAATTTTATTTGCGTATAAATTTTGAAGCATTATGTACAATAGATAGAAGCCATTTTAAAGGGGTTAAAGTTGCAACTTTTCCAAAATTTTAAGACACCATAGGGGTGTTTTAGGGATTTTGATCATGGAATAACCGTACATTAACTTCTCAGACAAATGAATCGTTTGTTATCCTGGAATTGAATATATATTTCTAATACCCAAATCACCGTTTCCTCTCATCTCTTCACCTTCATCACGACTGAATCCTCCATAACCCTAATATCCCTGTAAAGACTGCAACTGAATTGGCAAATGGTTTCAATGGGGAAGACCATAAATGGTAGAGAAGACGGTGGCGTTGGGAGAACCTCGTCATCCACCAAGGGTTTCAATTGCATCTTTCATCTAATAAACATCACAGCTGCAATCGTAGAAGGAGGCAGGGCCGCCGTTACTGTCACCACCGGAATTATCCCCTAATCTCACAGGTATGTATCATCTAATTCACTATTAGGTCTAAAGATTGTCAATATGAGGTGTTATTGATAACTTTCAGGTAGCATAACAGTTTCTAACCCTAAATTAAGTTTCAATGTAGTGCTTATAAAATTTAACCTGTATGTAGCTAGGGCCTTGTTTGATCAGATGGAAATTCTGATAATACCGGTGAAGATGCATTCTAATTGTTTCATTTGAAATTAACAAATGTAATTATGTGTTGAGATAGCTACGGCCAAATTATAACGATGTCGTCTGGTCCTGTGCAGGCTGAGAACCGAGTTGTGAAGCCATTGAAACACATTCCGTTGGAAATGCCGGTGAATCCTAATAGACATCTTACAATTCAATTTGTCTTTTGAGTATCCCGTCTGTTCCATCCCACCCCAGTTAAGAACAACACAAAAGTCAAACAAGAAGCTAATCGCCAGTGTGAAGCGATTGAGGCTGCTCAGAGGTCTCGTAGATCAGATCGACGTGATGGAAGCACAGTTTAAGGTATTTTGTAATTTCTTGTTAAGCGATTCGAAATTTGAATAAGATTTGTTGATTATCCCAACGTAATTAGGATTAAATTGCAACTTGAATCAAATTTGTTGATTGTCACAATGTAATAAGGAATAAATTACAACATTTGATTCTCAATTAGGGAGTATCTAGGGATTTAGGGCTCAAGAAGAAAAAGGTTAAATGATGCAGAAAGAGAACAGACCGTGTTTGGATGAATTTTAAAAGTTTTTTGTTCTAATAAAGGTTGGTGTTTATTCTTTGTGTGTATTCTTTTTTTCTACTTATTTCTTGTTCAAATTTTTAATTTTCTTTTTACACTATGGTTTCGTTTAATTAGTCTCGATCAACTTTTTGGGTATTACTTTCCTAATCTGATTGGTTATTCATGGAGGTGTTCGTTTGAATCTGTAACAAATTCTATGTGGTATGACTATACCTTGTCGTAGGTGGAAACATAGGCAGTAAAAAAATATTAGGATGTAGATGTTTATAGATATATAAAAGGAAATTGTAAGAAACTTTGAGGCTGGCATCTTTCTTGAATCATAGCTTTATTGCTAATTACCGATTTGTTTATTACTTGTATTGATTTGTAGCTAATAATATGTATATTTGTTATCTTGGTTATACAGGTAGGTTGATTTAAACGTGGTAAGTGCGTTAATCCTGTTCGAATTCAGCTTCCGTCTTTTTTAAAAAATCTTTTTAAAGGTCACCCGTCCAACGTAATTCAGTGTTTTATCTGGTCTCATTGGTGATATTTTTCTTGACGCTCATCAACGATTAACATGTGGGCAGTTAGAGAAGGTGTGTTGGTCCACAATTAACCGGACTTTCAAGAAGATGGATGAGATGGCGGCTGCGCTGCGTAACGTTCTGGAGCTGATGACGTAAGCAGCCATTTAAACCAGTGTAAATCAAACTTGCATGTCGAATAAATGCTGGCTTGTCAATTTCTTTCAAATTTTTTTTCACAGAGGTCTTAGTTAGATGTTAATCTACGTTTGTACAAAATTTGGTTGAAAAACTCACACGAGAACGGTTCTGACAACTCGGAGGAGTTCTCATCTTAACTTATTTTTTTGTGTGTATATATATAGAGAGAGAGATTTATGTGTTTTGACACTTTTTTTTATACTGAGTTTTCTTGTAACTTATGTTTGTAATTCACAGTTCAATACGTTATATGCAAGTATTTCTGCTGTTGAACTGAGGGAATCTGTTTCCGCTTTGACAAAACGGTTAGCAGAGACGGCTCAAGAGACGTTTGCTGACTTTGAAGAAGCCGTTGAAAAGGACGCTACAAAAACCGTTGTTCTTGATGGAACTGTCCGTCCGTTAACAAGTTATGTTATCAATTACGTCAAGTTCTTATTCGAGTAAGTTCTCATTCATCATTCTTGCTATATATATAACTAAAGCTTACGTTAAAATTTGATTTTTTATGCTTTGTTTATAATGCTGTTACAAGTCAACATTGAAGGAAAGGGCAATGTATGCCTTCCAAACCAAGGTGTAGATTGTAAGGTAGATATCAAGTAGTCTTTGTCACCTAAAACGCAGCGGCGCGGCTGCCGCTAAAACGCAGCGGCGTGGCTGCCGTAACGCCGTAGCGCGTGGCTGCCGTAACGCCGTAGCGCGCTGCTGCCGTAACGCCACAGCGCGCATTTTCTCAATATGATTTGACCCGTTCATTAGTAAACGGGTCGGTTGTACCACCTCATTGATTGATGTACTAACCACCTGGTTGTCGGATGCAAATTATGCACTTGCCGCATATTGTCGACTCCGCGGCAACATATTGTTCGAAGAACGTCATATTAGTTGCGTGTTTACGGTATTTCACTTTTGTTTGTTCAAGATGAACTTTATTCTCTAGGTACACAGGGGGCCGGCTTTACCAAGGCAGATGATATCCCTTGTGTCTGGAAGACATTATCAGTAGAGGTGTACCCTCTTGCTTTGAAAGTGATTGATTCAAGAGACAAGTGTGAAATAATCATACACATAAGTAAAAGGTGTTGTGCTGCATTTTTTAAACATTCATCAAGATTTCATATAGGTGAAGTTAGTCTATATTGTTTCTAAGCATCCATCCATGTGCTGACCTTTTTAATGTTATATAGGCTTCATACAAAACAGGTCTTGTCACTCAAAAGGATAGCCACTGAGAAGCTTAAAACAAAAATATATGGTTTTGGTTTTAATTGTAATTATAAATTTATAATATCTCACTTCTCTTGCTCACAATTCTATTTTTTGTCACCTTGATTTTGACTAGGTACACATCTGGGAATATTTTAATGATCACAGCTGGTGAGTATTTATACGTTTTTAGTTAGAGCATGTAACATAAGTAAGTTGGCGTGTTGAATTTTGAGCGAACTTCTAACTCGTTTGACTTGTCAAATTATTTTACTGTTTTCTTTGTACCAGTTTGCATTGCTTTGAAATCTTAATCGTTCTACATGTCGAATTGGTATTGTGGTCAGTTCGACAACCACTTTGGTTATTAAATTGTAACTAAAATCAAGTAGAACGGTCAGGTTCTCAAAAATTTGTTTATTTCGCATGTTAGGCATGCTAAAGTTAAAATTGTAACTAAAATCTTCTTTATTGCGCACGAAATTCAGACGATGGAAGTTGACCTTTCACCACTCTGGTTGCATTATACAAGACATGGCTAATGACTATTCAAGGGTGAGAAAAATATATCATTTTATATCTACTTGCAAGTTAAATGGCTTGGAGCTGGTCCGCGGGATCTTTACGGATTATGTTAGCAGTAAAATGGCTTTTCGAGCTCGACGGGTTGTGTTCGTGAGTTGGCGAGTTGAACCCGACACGAACTTGAAAATCGTGTCCGACAAGTGAACTGAAAATGACATGAGTTTGCTGGTAGACACGCACACGACCTATTTATCTGAAGAAGAAATAGCGGGGCTAAAACTAATGTTTCAAATGATCGATGCGGACAACAGTGGTCAAATTACTTTCGAGGAACTTAAGGCGGGATTAAAAAGAGTCGGTGCTAACCTTAAGGAATCAGAAATTTATGATCTCATGCAAGAAGTAAGCCCTAACTAAAAACACTTATTTTTGGGTTTAATTTATCTTACAGGTTTAATATTGTCGAAGATTTTATAATCTGAATAAAGTTTATATTTTGAAGTTGAAAAGTAGTTTGTTTGATGTTAGAAATTTAATATGCGGTCTTTTTCAACACAGGCGGATGTAGATAATAGTGGAACAATTGATTATGGGGAATTTGTTGCTGCAACATTGCATCTGAATAAAATTGAGAAAGAGGATCATTTGTTTGGGGCGTTTTCGTACTTTGATAAAGACGGAAGTGGTCATATAACTGCTCATGAACTTCAACAAGCGTGTGATGAATTTGGCACTAACGCTCCCCTCGAAGAATTAATTCAAGATGTTGACCAAGATAATGCAAGTATTTCTACTTTAATCCTATCTTTTTGTTATGATTTGCCGTGTATTTCATAGAGGTGGTAATTTCGAGTTTCTTACTTTTGAATGGGGTGATTTGCGTTTTGTTATCTAACGCGTCAAAAAGAAAACGAGTCGAAAGTCACCCAAAAAGAATTATTTTCGGTAATCATATATAATGTAATAATCATCTATGAAGAAATTAGAAGAATAACAAAAAAGTGTTCACGGTCGGCATACATGTTTTGACCGCTTTAACATCCCACCCAACTCGCCCTACATTCCAAATTATATATATATATATATACACATATATATATACACACACGTATGATCATTAAGACCAAAATTCTATAAATCGTTAGTTCTCATTTTTCCAATTTACCCTCACAATAGATCATTAGTTCTCATTTTCCCAATTTACCCTCACAAAGTGAACGTGATTTAACTTTTTGTATGGGTGTTTACGGTCCGGTTTTGACAGTTTTTTAAGTCAAACCTTGAGCCAAACCCTTAATAACAGTTTTTTATGGAAAAGCGAAACCGAAACCGAACCGTTACCAACGGTAAACAGTTTCATGGTTTGGGTTTTATCCACAAAAAGTTAAATAAATAAATAAGCTGTACAAAAATATGCCATCCAAAAACAAGTTAGCACACTCTAATTTAACGTTATTACATAAAACAAACAAAAATGCTTGTAAGATTTGATCATCCATTAATTTCATCGAACCTATTAAGAATAAAAAACATCATCCTTATATAAAAAAAAATATAGTAGGTTAAAAAGAGTAATATATCGCTATATGAAAGCCAAATGTCAAAAAATAAAATAGATACATACATAGAGTGGGCTAAAAATATGTTAAAAGTAGAAATCAAGTTGCTAAGAAATTAAGCCCAAATTGTTAAAATTATGACCCTATGTTATAAAGGATCATGTTTTTCTAATCATTCTATTTGACGTTGGGTCACATTGAATTATGCGTAAATGTCCTAATTCTATTATAGCAGTTAGCAAGTAATAGTTAAATTGGTACAAAAATCCAAGTTTTTGGTTTGAAACCTTGTTGTCTAAGACATGAATATGGTGGTGATTGTAAAAACAGGTGACAGGCAAGGAAAAAAAAGTTGGACGTTTGTGGTTCGTTTTGATGATTGTCGGTTTTGTGGTTCATAATAGACATCATAATTGATTCTGATATCAGTCCGGGCACCCGCCGCAACGCGCGGGCTACCCCACTAGTGTCAAGTAATGTTTGAGACTTTAGGCATTTATAATATTACAGAGAAGAAAAACGCCTCTTTGGTGCTGATGGAGGATTCTAGAGGAAAGCGATAAACGACTAAACGAGTTTTGGTTTCAGGTACTGAGCATCTTTTGTAGTCGCCAATGGTTTTACTTTTTTTTTTTTTTAATTTTATTTGGGCTTTTATTTCGTAGTTTCCTTGTTGACGGACTAACAATCATTTAAAATATATGTCACTCTATTTTTGGATATAATATTATAAATTGCCAATATTTTATGTACGCTTTAAGAAAATAAAAGGTTAAATAGAGCTTGATTCGCCTATGGTATTATAGACTAGTGACATTTTGGGTGAGATAATGTTTACGGATCATTAGATATGATTCACACAAATATGTTTTTCCTAGATTTATTACTTTTCCTATTAAATTGGTGTATAAGGTATTAATGGCTACTAGAGATGGATATAATCGGGTAGTTCCACTAGTGGCATAATAATACTCTAGTGGTTCGTCAGTGATCCGAATTTTCCGTTAAAACAAAGTAGAGCTTGATTCCTTTTAAAACACTACTTTTATAGCTACATATAAAAAATGTATAGTGTGGGTATATTATTTTAAATTAGAGAAATACACAGTGATTTTAACAGACCGTGTTATATTATGTGAATAAAATGGGGGATTTGAATGTTATTTGAATAGCTTGGGTATACACGGAATGGCTACACTTTTAGTTAATATGACTGGTGACTATTTACCCCATAGAAGATTTTTGGTTGAGCTAGCCTGAGTAGCAATGGGTAAAGTTGACTTTTTTTTTTTAATGTCTAACTAATACATCCTCTAATCTTACTCTTAAATCTAGACAATTGTCCAATACAATACTTGAACTCCCAACCTTATGGGAATGGAAATAATTTCCTTATACCTTGATAACGTTAGGCTACAAGCCCTTTGGTAGTTAACGGTTCGTGAACGGCCTTGTGGAGAGAGTAAGGAGCATCAACTATAGGGCCCTAAATAGCTTGTGTTCAAGGATTGAACCGGCAGAAACTCAAACACAATAATTAGGACTCAAAAACCGTGTTAGACACAAGAGCTCAAATACAACTAGCGTATATATGAACACCCATTTAACTTGAGCTTTACTTTACATATCATACCTAAAATTATAAATTTACAATCCATACTGTATAACAACAAAAATTCAAAACAACAAAAATTCAAAACAACAAAAATTCAAAACAAGATTCATGGATAAAAATGATGTAAAATGTCTTAAAAAATATTCACAAAACATAAAAAAGGTGGTCCTTGCAACGATTGTCCATCACAAGATTCATAAAAATGATGTTCGAAAAAATAATGTAGTGTCAACACAAATATTATGTAAAAACATTTTCAGCCCAATGGCGATGACACGTTAAAATCCAAATATTCCTTGTTCATCATCGACGACTCATCATCAACGACATGGTTCGAAACACCCAAATTTTATAACTCTAAAGTCGGGACATGAAGTATTTTAACATGAACCGGAAATCATGCAAGAGCTTATTTAACGAAAATTATTTGGAGACCTAGAAGGTCATGTAACGAAATGGTAGGTGTTGACCGGAGAAATAGTTAGGATCAAATTTTAAAAACCGGTTCGTACCGGCCGGTAATACCGGTAATACCGGATTCCGGATCTTCACCCGGTACGAAACAGGCCGGTAATTACATGAAACGGCATTGGATTTATACCGCCGGTAAGTAGCGAAATACCGGTATGTACCGGTGTACCGGACCGGCCCATTGTAACTTTTGGGTTTTTTTTTTTTACAATTTTATCAAGCCCGTTATTTTTAACTCCATAATATTAACCTAAGCCTTTCTATCTTCTTTGGTATACTCCTTCATCAATTCATTAGTTCCACTTTCAGCACTTACCTTCTAGTTCCTTTCCCTCTTTTGAACAGGTAATTATTACAATTGCTTTCAAATGTGTAGGTTTTAATGTGATTTATTCTTTCGAACGTGGTTTAATGTATGAGATGTAATTGATGGAATATTGAGTTTTTTTATACATACAGCATGGCAAATCGTGAACAATTCTTTCACTTTAATGTTTAGGTTTTAAGATGTTTATGACTTTTTTATCTTCCACATATAATTATGCTCTAGTTGATGAGGATGGTGACGATAGTGAATTTCATCTTTAAAGCGACCGGGAACTTGATGCATTCAACACTCCAATGGCTTAAACTTTATTGGAAAACTGAATACTTTTGAATCATGTTTTTTGTTATGGATTATCATGCACTTTGGATATTTTTTTGAGTTGAAGTTGCAATTTATGAAATTATACAGTTAACTAGTTAACCCGGTTGAACCACCCGGTACAACCCGGTTCAACCGGTTAAACCATTTTAAGCCAAATCCGGTACCATTAAAATACCGGTTTTTAAAACATTGGTTGAGATTATTTTTGTGGTGCACATCTTTCCTATTTATATTACTTGTTATAGGGTTCAACTCGTAGGCAAGACAAATATAAAATCGAATATCATATCTGAACTCCATCGAGTCACATATAAAAACGAATATCAGATCCGAACTCCATCCAGTCACATATAGGACTCAGTGATAGATATTGTCTTAGCTGAGAAACATAATGATTACAAAATTATATATGTAACAAAGACCATGGTGACAGAAGAAATATACAAGCATAGAATGAAATTATTCGTAAAGGTATATAATAGATGTGTTTTAATAATTGATTAGAGAGTCATATTGCAAAGGAAAATAACATCTAGCTAGTATCGTCTTCATTGGATGTCTTTTAATAGGGTAAGATCAAATAAAAAGTTTATTTTGCCTAAGTAGGATAAGAAGGAATTTTAACCATTCATTTTTTAAATCAATGGTTAAGATGAAAGTGTAGGAGAAAGGAGAAGTGCAAGGGTATCTTGGGAAAATCATATTTATGGACTTTCTCTCTCCACATGCTAGGCACATGCATATTCCACCCCCGTTTTTTAAACGTTCATGACTTTTTTATACGACATTATTTTTTCATAAAATTTTCACCGTAAAATCGAGCGTCTTTTTATCTTTAATTTGAGTACCATATTGCTATATAAAATATGAAGACTAAAAAAACCCACTAAAATGTGATATATTTCTATGTTGTATAACATTTTTTTGTGCTGGATTTTTGTACTATATTTTTGTGCTAAATTTTTTGTGCTGAATTTTTTTGTCTTAATTTTTTTTCTCAATTTTTTTGTGCTGAATTTTTTTGTACTACATTTTTTGCTGAATTTTTTTGTGCTATATTTTTTTGTACTATATTTTTTTGTGCTATATTTTTTTGTACTACATTTTTGTACTATATTTTTTGTACTAGATTTTTTGTGCTAAATTTTTTTGTACTAGATTTTTTTGTTGTATTTTTGAAAACAAAAGGAGTGCCACATGTCATTTTTACTCATATTTATAAGGACCAAAATGCCCTTCATTCCTACTTATTAGGAGTGTCACATGTCATCCTCACAATCCTTCTTAGGCTACTTAGGCAAAATCCACTTTTTAGTGGATCCTTCCCCGTCTTTTAATAATCTTGTTGTCTTTCAATTTTCAACCAATGTTATCTTTTTTTTAAGTAGATTCGGATTATAAAATGTAGTAATTAACTTGTAGTTGTTGGAATATCATTATCTCCGGTCAGCTAAAATATGTTAATAACTGCACCTTGGCATTTTATAATTTCTTCCTAGGCTACACGATAAATATCATGACCTCAGCTTCAACAGATACAAAGATACATATCAATTATCACCATTAGATATAATCTAAATGGATTAGAATCCAATGAACAACTTATTCTTCTACTTAATTTCATGCCGTTAAAAAAAATCTACTTAATTTCACATTTGATCATATTTTAAATTTTTTAAATATATCGAACATTTTTATTGGTTTATTAAAAAGTTATATAAATAATACACTAGCAACTTTGTCATATAGCCACCTACTAATTAAACACTATAAAATAAAATAGAACTTTCATCGACTAATGTGGGTCTATTCATTGATAGGCCGTTCTACTAATATTTCAATTTTCCAACCTACTACACACATAACATTAATAACAATATTCTAATCATAAATCATTACAAAACAAGGTATATGTCAATGTTTAAGACTTTAGGCATTTATAATATTACAAAGAAGAAAAATGGCTCTTTGGTGCTGATCGGGGATTCTAGAGTAAAGCGATAAACGACTAAACGAGTTTTGGAATTAGGTAATGAGCATCTTTTGTAGTTGCTTTTTCTTTTGGGCTTTTAGTTTGTAATTTCCATGTTTACGGAATAGTAATCATTTAAAAAATAGGGTTAGGATATAATAGAAAGTTTATTTGGCTAACAAGTCTAGGAAGTAATCTTGACCATCTATTTATTTAATCAATGTCTAAGATTAAATGAGAGAAATTGAAGGGAAAAAAAGAGGCGCGTGAGTTTGTTTAAGGGCATTCTAGTCAATCCAAGGCAATAGTTTCTCTCTCCTCCAATTCTCCCCCATTTTTTAAACGTTAATAACTCTTTCATACGACCTTATTTTTTTATAAAAATTGCACAAAAAAAACTAGCGTTTTTTATCTTTAAAACGAGTATACTGTTGCTATATTTTGGAAAAATTTTTTCTAAAACCCAGTTGCGTAAAACGCAATGGAAACAACACAGTTGCGTAAAACGCAATGGAAAAAAAACCTAAAAAATGACATTTTTCTAAAACTCAATGCACCAAAAAACAAAGAAATGTCTTATTTGTAAAACGCAATGACAAGAAAACACAAAGAAATGTCTTATTTCTAAAACGCAATAGCCTAAAAACTCAAAAGAAAGTGTACTTTCTAAAACGCAATGGACTGAAAATACATAAAAATGTGTTTTACCTAAAACGCAATGCACCAAAAACGCAAAGAAATGTCTTATTTCTAAAACGCAAATGGCTTTATCAATTGGACTCAACCTTCCACCCTACTTTAAGCAGTGGCGGATCTAGAAAATCCGCCAAGCCGTAACGTTTTATAAATAAGCGGTAACTAAATCGAAAAAACGTCAAATTTTTCCAAAATTTACATTAATTTTACACTACCAACGGAACGTCAAGCCGTAGCGGAGGTTGCCCCTACTTACACTGTATGTCCGCCACTGACTTTAAGACACTTTTAATTGATCAATTTTTTAATTTTAAACGTATTTTGTTTTCCTTCGTAACTTTAAAAAATATAATGTTTTGTAAAATTTTGAATATACCATTGTGACGCTCTTCTTTTTACCTACGTCTGGATGTAAATTTTGTTCGAAACCTAGCCACCTGGCCCAGTCAAATATTAATTTTTTTATTTTTAAATACATTTTTTTTCTTATATAACTTTCCATATATTGTGTTTTTATGAGATTCCGAATATCCTATTTCGAAGTGCTTATTTGTCTCATATGATATCAAAACGGAGTCGTGCTAACACTCACAAGTTCACCACTTACATATTCAAATTTGCCTAAGAAATACTCTCTAACAAATATGCTAACAACTTCTTATAAGCAATGCATATTCTTCCGTTCATCCAGGTGTAGATTGATTGATACCATGAATACTGTTGTAGTACAACACCAGAGAAATCAATTCAAACAAAAAATACAAGTATCAAGCCAACGATTATAATCTACACATGCTAAACAAATTACTATATAAAACATTAAAGTTAATCAATGATTATATATTAGGGCAAAAGATCAAATACAAATAATCTTAACATACTAAACATACACATTGAAGGAAAACCCAAAAAGACAAGGTGGCATTTTTGTAATTACCACCAACTATCAAAGTTACAACAAAAAATACCTAAAAAAACACAATTTTTTTTTTTAACATTTTTTATTAAAAAATCGCTACATTTCGTTAGCAAAAAAAAAAAAAAAAAAAAAACTTTTTTTTTTTTGCTGCTACTAAAAGTAGCGATTTTTTAATAAAAAATGTTAAAAAAAAAAATAAAATAATTTGTGTGTTTTTTTTTATTTTTTTTAGATTTTTTTAGGTTTTTTGGGGGTTTAGTTTTTAGCATTTTAGCTTGGGTGGGGGGGGGGGGGGGGTAGGTTTTTTTTAGGTTTTTGGGGGGTGGGGGGGGGGTAGGTTTTTTTTTAGGTTTTTGGGGGGTGGGGAGGGGGGTTAGGTTTTTTTTAGGTTTTTGGGGGGTGGGGGGTGGGGGGTGGGGTTAGGTTTTTTTAGGTTTTTGGGGGGTAGGTTTTTTTTAGGTTTTTGGGGGGTGGGGGGAGTGGTTAGGTTTTTTAGGTATATTTGTAGAGTAACTTTGATAGTTATTGATAATTACAAAAATGCCACCTTGTCTTTTTGAGTTTTCCTTCAATTTGTATGTTTAGTATGTTAAGATTATTTGTACAAGAACTTTACCCTATATATTAGACTGAGTAGGTCAACTCCGGAGAAAAATTATTGGAAGCTCACCTGATTATAGTGCCAACTTATTAATCCAAATAAAAAACAATACTAAAATATAAAATATTTACACATGGATTGTGACCCTGTGACCCAAGAAGACATATTGGTATGGTTAATTTAGATGACTAATTTGGCCTGCAAATGTAAGCATCAATGATAATATATAAACTATTTTATATATGCATTGATTATGACCTCTAATACTATATTACTTAATTAGTTGTCCGTCCATGATAACTAATCACACTAACGACATAAAAAATTGAGTAGATTGTTTGTATTAACCCATATGTGATATAAATCTCGAATATATATGTTTTTATATAAATCTTGAATATATATATATGTTTTTTAAACAAAAAGAAATATATACATGCTAAAAAACGCATTTCAACGTGGCAGTGACACATCTTCCCACTTTGGAATTATTTATGGGATTAAAGTACATATATAATAACAAAATAGATAATCACGTTGATTTTTCGGTATGGTTTCACATTTTATTTTTCTAAAAAGGTTAAGTTGATGATTAAAGTTCGGCATAAAAGACAAAACAAGAGTTAACTTATATAAAATAGATTGAATTATTTTAGTTTATATAAGTCACGGTCCTTTCTCTCTTAGTTGTATACTAGGTTAGAACCCCGTATAATACACAGGTTGAATAAATGTAATGTTATATACCAAATAATAAATAAATATATCTTTAAAAACCTCGTTTTACTTACAGGTTGAATAAATGTAATTTTATATACCAAATAATAAAACAATATATCTTTAAAAATCTCGTTTATTACATGGGTTGAATAAATGTAATTTTATATATTAAATAATAAAAAAAATTATATCTTTAAGAACCCCGTGTATTGTATGGGTTAAGTAAATTTAATTTTATATATTAATTAATGAAAAAAGTTACATTTTTAAGAAGCTCATCTATTGTATGGGTTGAGCACATCTAATTTTATATATCAATCAATAAAAAGTTATATCTTGTTTTATCTTTATAAACCCTGTGTATTATAAAACCTTTGAACTAAACTAAAAAAGTAGCCCAAATCACAGGGACTAAAATGATATTTAACTCTTTACATTATATTAATTTATATTTAGTGTAGTCTTTTGTTAATTTCAAGATAAATAATTTTGAAATCTAATAAATATTTCAAAAGACTATATTATCTCCTATACGAATTGTTTAAATTTATATTAAATTTTATTTTATAATTAATATTAATTATAATTAAGTAGGAGATAGAGATGAGAAAACTAAAATATAAAATACTAAAATTATTGGAAGCTCACCTGATTATAGTGCCAACTTATTAATCCAAATAAAAAACAATACTAAACTATAAAATATTTACACATGGATTGTGACCCTGTGACCCAAGAAGACATATTGGTATGGTTAATTTAGATGACTAAGTTGGCCTGCAAATGTAAGCATCAATGATAATATATAAACTATTTTTTATATGCATTGATTACGAGCTCTAATACTATATTACGTAATTAGTTGTCCGTCCGTGATAACTAATCACACTAACGACATAAAAAAATGGGGAATTGGCCTGTAATAATTTCACCTGGACCTTATTGGCCATTAATAATCCCACCTCAGAATATTCTCCACACCAGTCCCATCTTTCACCTATTTTTCCTACAATGGTCCTCCGTTAAAAAAACTTAACAGAATTAAGCTTTTTTTTTTTCCAAATTACAAACAATTTTTTTAGGGCTTTTGATTAGAACGACGATACGAGTCCATTGATGTAAAACTTGCCTCGAAACGGTGCTCCAAACGATGAAAACGACGCTTCAATTCGGGTGTTTAAATTTCCAATTAACAAAAACCAAGTCACTTAGAGCACCATTTTGAAGTAAGTTTTACATCAATAGACTTGTATCATCATTCTGATCAAAATCCCTAAAAAATCTGTTTGTAATTTGGAAAAAAGCTTAACTCCGTTAAGTTTTTTTAACGGAGGACCATTGTAGAAAAAAATAGGTGAAAGGTGAGACTGGTGGGGAGAATATTCTGAGGTGGGATTATTAATGGCCAATAAGGTTTAGCTGAGATTATTACAGGCCAATTCCTCTAAAAAAATTGAGTGGATTGTTTGTATTAACCCATATGTTATATAAATCTCGAATATATATGTTTTTATATAAATATCGAATATATATGTTTTTAAACAAAAAAATATATATACATGCTAAAAAACGCATTTCAACGTGGCAGTGACACATCTTCCCACTTTGAAATTATTTATGGGATTAAACTACGTATATAATAACAAAATAGATAATCACGTTGATTTTTTGGTATGGTTCCACATTTTAGTTTTCTTATATTTTATTTATCTATGTTAAAATTAAATTTTAGAGTTTTTTTTTTAACCAAACTAAAAGTCTTTATCATTTAAAACAGAGGTGATTACTGACCAATAGCAAGTAGACGAGCAATAAGTTGCGTCGCTACCCCCTTCTGAAAAGCAAACCCTACCCTGCTAAACACAAAATTCTGCCCCTTAACACAATGGCGGAACTAGCCCAAAAAGTTAGAGGTATCCTAATTTTTTTTTAGGATAAGGGGTATCTTTTATATAACAGAAACGGAGTTGAGTGGTATTTTTACACTACGGAAATGGAATTAAAGGGTATTTTTACACTACGAAAACGGGGTTGACATGCGCGGTGTTACTGCTTACCACCTGCTGAACCCGCTTGAGGAACCGCACCGCGTCAGGGGCGAGAGCGCCAAAGGTATCTAAAGCGAACGGGACGAACACGTGCTGATTGTCGATGCAAGCTTTTTCGTGCTTAGTTACTTTGCCCGCGTCTGCCTTGATTATCGTCTGTCCCGCCACAAACCCGTGGTCCCTTAGCCCAACGAGAGGGGACACACCTGTCGTCAAATCGACACATGCATGTTTCCCTCATTCCCATCCAAAAACAAGAATATCAGTGGGACGTAGGGTAGATCTCCCTTCTAAAGAATCGGTCAAGAAGTTCACCGGAGCTTCCTTTTTTACCGAGATCCCTGCCCGCTTAAGGACATCATAAAGCACATCTCAAACTAAATCATGTCGATATTTAAAGCCCGGAAATTCTTTGCAATGGATTGCATGCTCCCCAAAAGAATCCAAGCAACACTTCCGACATACAGGACACGAGTCATCAACCGAGAAAAGGGGTATCATCAACCGGTACTTGAGGATAGCTCGGTATTCAACAGCCGACATACATTGCCCTAAACCTTCGATAGGAACAACAGACAAGAAATCCTGAGCATGGGGTTGGTCATTTTGTCATTTTAGTCCAAAGGTTTCATTTTTTAGCCTGTGGTCTAAAAAGGTTTCACCATTGCCATTTTAGTCCACAAGGTTAACTTCATCCGTTTTCTATCAACGAGAAGGCAATATGGTCATTTTATATGGCCGAATTGCACTTCTAGTTAACATAATTACATTTAAAATGATCGAATTGCCCTTAAGGCTACTCAGTATGGGAGGATGGTAGTCCTTGAAGGATGACCCTCCACCTCAGCGCCACGTCACAGTCCTTGGAGGATGCCCCTCCAAGGATGAAACCAAGAAAATAGTTGATGACCCTACCCCACAAATTAAATATGCAATATTTTTATAAAACTAAAATTAAAAGTCTTAATCTTGTACAAAACCAACTATAACCACCCCTTGATTCCAAAACTCTGTTTCAAAAAGGGTGATCCGCACCAACAACAACAACAACAAAAAATTCAATCCACCCACAACAACACAAAATTCAATCTCTTCATCATCGATATCTCAATAACAATCCCTTCAATCCGACGTCGTTTCATCCACTTCATTTACATCTTCGATCTTGTTTCACGTTTTCCCCAAATCTAAATTTCTAGGTTTTTTTTTACGAATTATCAGCCATGGTTTACGATTCGATTGCCAATGCTTTGATCCCCACTCCTGATTCCAATCCCAATTCAACATCAACGGCTATTTTTTTTGTCTTACATAGCCCCGTCCTCAACGTCACCATGTTGCCGTTCATGACGACGCCAGCCCCACGGAAATGGTGTTGGGGGCGTCGCCGGGCAGGTCGGGCGTGGACAACCCCACACCGGGTAGCCTAAGAAAATGTTATAAGAATTGGGAAAGGTGCACAATTTTTAGTGCCCCTTTTTAGCATACAAAAAATGGGGAAATCATGGTCTTAACTTGGATTATGACCAGAGAGCAATATTGGTAAAAAAGAGTCATCTTTTTCGACGTGGCTTGTTATTTCTTTTATATATATTAAGCTGAGTAGAGAATTCTTTGGAGCCACACATGATCCCCACTTCTTGAACAAAAGGAACCATAACTTTTTATTATAGAACTAATTAATTCCCTCAACCACTAATCCATACGTTATATGATAATTTTTTTATTCAAGACAAAAAGAAACATATATATATTTAGATTAGAAAACAAATGCACTTGCGGAATTATCCCTTGAGCAAAAATAAAAAAAACGGAAAACTGAATATATATTCATAGCCGAAAAAATCAAAGCGAATTGCTTATTCGGTTTTTGGTTCGGTTATCGGTTTCACTAGTTTTGCTAAATAAACTGCATCATAACCGGTTTAATTGGATAGCTAAACTGAATAAGTCGGTTTCAACAGATGAACACTATTTGATTATACATCCTTTTAATTCGGATCGATTCGAATATACCAAAAAAACTCAAAACCGAATAAACCGTTACCGTAAAACACCTTAGCTACTTAATAGCGGCAATGACTCATCTTCCCACTTTAAAATTATTTCGACGAAAGTACCTACCTATATAATAACGAAGGAGAAAATTAATTGATTTTGGCAATCGTGTTTGTATACACACACCATTATATAATAGAGGTCCCTTTCAAAGAAATTTGTTAGAAAACTCCACTGATAATCCCCACTTACATCAAAGGAAGAAATAAAACAAAATGTAAGCGTCACTAACAATATAAAATTTTGCATAAATTGTTTTGTATTGATAAATAAATTCATACCTAATCACACTAACAAATATAAAAAAGTGATTAAATTGTTTGTATTAACCCATACATGATATAATATATCTATGTTAGAAGACAAAAAGAAACACATATATTTTAAAAAAACGCATTTCATTATCGCATGACTCGTCTTTCCACTTCGGAATGGTCACGCCCCAACCGATGGCGGAAACATCGGGGCGGGACGAACAAATCGCTCAAAGCATCATAACGCTACTTGTGTCAATATAGATTAATCAAAATTTCATATTAAGGACTAAGTTGTCACACAAACCAAAACATAGTCAAAATTGTATCAAAACATCATCAAAATTCAAACATATCCAAAATATTGTTTTTCTAAGGTGTGTATCTAAAGTCACCCTAGCTTGATTCTTCAACCTCCAAACTTATCAACCTGCAACATGTATTAAAATAAAATCAACAAAAATGTTGGCGAGTATACAAGTTTAATACATAGCATAAATAGTTTAAAATGTGAATTTCCTCATATCCAACATAAATAACATATTACAAGTTTCAACATGCTAAGCTAACGTAATCAATATGTTAACCTAAGTTTCCAACGCGTTAACTGTGCATTTCCTAAATCGTTGCCACGAAGAGGAGGTAAAAGAATCAAACTTAACAATACCCCAAGACTCAAGGGTGGTGCGTTACTCCTATAGCGCTATAATTGTCAAGGTCGGCTAAACATAAGATTCACACATTCACAAAACACAAAAGAGTCACTAGTATCACAAGTATCATGTTTTCATGTTTAAGATGGATAGAGTATGATTATAAACAAGTTTCAAGTGTCGTGTGTTTGAATATAGAATACATGTTGCATCCCAAAGTGTTTAAAGCAAAAAGGGATCGAGTATACTCATAGTGGGTGCTTAGAACCTAAACACAGTTTGGTTGGATCGAAGGGAGCGCTGTATCAGCCTGCGTTCGGGAACAAAACATAAGTCCTCTAAGTGCTGACCCGGTCGGGAACATAGTGTCGAATAGTGCAAAAACGAGTTAAGTGTTTATAACAACCCTCCTAAATATTTTTCGACACTCTAATATATTTTAAAATTGCCCTATATGTCTTGGAATACACCCCGTATATGAAAACCGAGCCCTAAATATGAAATGTCATTAAAAATAAAAACAAAATTTTATAAGCTGTCACGGGGTGCGTAGCCTTTGGCTACTGCCTACACGGGCCTCGAGCGGGCAACAAACGAGGCCTCACCCTGTGGTGACACGTGTCAACACGAGTTGAACCTAGTTCGTGACCCGGATCACCTACGGTCTAAACCCCCTATTACACGGGCCGCGTATGCCTTAGCCTAACCTTACGCGGGCCGCGTAAAACTTGAAATTCAGCCCTATAAATAGCAGGCATCGGATCTTCAGAAAACTCGTTCATTTCTTTTTTTCTTACGAAATTCTCACATAGTAGGCATAATTTCCGAGTATAATACCCCCCTAATTAACGAAGTTCTGCTCCGTTGTAAGTATTATAACCCCAGTTTCGTATTAGATACGCTGCCCGATTGATCCAGGATTCCGTAACGACTGTCGTGGTTCTGCTCGACGTAGTTGTTGGAATACCGTCTCGGGGATGGTATCGTTAATATAAATAAAGGGTTATTATACTAACCTATGCACATTTGTGTAAATTATAGATTAACACCAGGAAACCCTTAAACGAAGTCTAAGATAGCAATGTGAGTTTATCCTCTTTTTGTAAATCTTTTAGTAACTATTTTACAAAACCTTAAATGTTTTACAATGTGATTAAGCGGTGATTGAGTCTTTGTAGTTCTTCAATTACTGCCGGTATGTTGGGGTTTTGTATACAAAATGTGGAACACGTTACAATTGGACAACGAGTTAGCCAATGTGTAATATGACCCACCAGTCAGGATTGACAGTACTGAATGAGTAATTGTGTAGAAATAAACATTGTGATCGCTCTCAATACTGTGTTAATTGATGAAACTTTTCTTGATTAAATTGGGATTCACGCACCAGTATTTCCCACTGACAAATGTTTTTAAAACGCGTTTCAGGTAACACAATGTGAAAGCCAATTAGGAAAAAGCCAGCTCGAGAGCACTGACGGCTTGGAAAAAATATGGCTATAAAAGTTACCTAAAAGATGATGTTTTAATTTCAATAAAATAGGGTTTATCCCTATAAATATGTTGTAATAAGAAACTTGGGTTTTACCCATGTGATTATTAATATAAAATATGGTGGTTTTACTCTGATAAACATTTCCTAACTACGGTCCTGGTGTAATTTCCGCTGCCAAATTAATAAATGATACCACCACAAACAAATGTTCACGGCCGCCCGTTCCCGGGATAGATAAGGGATCGGGGGTTGCGACAGAAGGTGGTATCAGAGCTAAGCCACTGATTCAGCCACAAAAGTGTTCTGCTGACATCAATATATTATCTAAATTGTTAGGAAATAAATTATGAAGATACGTGCATAATTTTATTTTATTGTTATGTGTTATTTGACTATTTGTTAGTTTACAGTATGAGTGATCAAGGACCCTCAGACGTGTATCGTCAGTTGTCCGATTCACCTAGGAGTGAAGGTACTTCTTCCCAGCCTGCCCTCTCTGGGTATTCAGCTGGTCATGAAGAAGGGATGTTTGCCTTTAAAGCTTAGTCTGAAGAGCCATTCCCTCAGAAAAAGAGATGATGGATCAGTAAGGGAGCATTTGAGCGTAGGAAAAGAATGCGAAAGTTGCAACAGCAAAGAGTTCTAGCAGCCGCTAAGCGAGAGTCAGATGCCCATACATAGGATATGCTTAATAGGAGCTTAGCTAATTTTCATATCCTAGCCACAACTGCTGCCGACCCAAGTCTGGAACAACTAGTAGCCCCGCAACCCTTACCTTTAATTCCCACTCAGCCGATGGAGGTAGAAATGCATGATTTCAATCCTGAGGAGATATCTAGGATACCAGTCCCTAATCCCTTAGACCCAAATTATGATCCATGGTTCGATGATCTTAGGGATTATGTGCCACGCTACCACTTAAACGACGAAACCTTGCCAAACATAGCAGCATATCCAGGTCTGGACCCTCTAGATCCCTACTATGACAACGATGAATACATTAGGGAAATCTTAGAGAATCAGTACCCTCAGGAGAATCCCATGCCACTGTACCCAGATCCAGTACCCGCACCTGCACCCCCAATGAGTGCAGAGAATTTGCAAGAACTCTGAACTTTCGGAGAAGAAATCTTAGAGAGTAGCGAGAGAATGAGGTATGTAGGAGAACAACTTGTCTGGAAGTATGACGAGCGTCATATGGATTTCGGGAGGAATCCATATCCATGAAGGTGATGGAAGAGATAGTAATAATAATAAAAATAAATAATAAATCTATCGTAGTATAGACCGCTTCGTGGTTAACGATGCATAATAGTAATGTAATTTTCAATTCCAGTCTTAGTGTGTATTTGACGCATACTATAATAGAAAATAGTAAGTCGCAATGCTCGACGCTTTTGACCAATATGTGTATTGTGTGGTTATTGCCTAAACTATTAATTATTCTGTGATATTAATAATTAGCAAATGTTTAAAATTCAGATGGCCGATCAAGTGAATCTGGATAATAACCCGGAAAACCAGAATGATAATCTGAATAATGATAATCTGAATCATGATAACAATGGAAATCAAGTGGACAACAGTGCTATCCAACACATAGTGGCACAAGAAATAATAGATGCAATGCCATTCATTATCCAAAATGTTAGGGAAGCCGATAACAAGAGTAAACATAGTAGTAAGCGACCAACTGAACCTGAAAACAGTGTGAACAATGGACCCATACTTCAAGTGCCCAATTCCAAAAGGAGAAGGACCATGTCTTATGGTTGTTCTTATAAAGAATTATGGTCTTGTAAACCAATGGAATTCTCGGGCAATGATGGGTCCATTGCAGCTCTACGCTGGATAGAAAAGACTGAGGCAGTCTTAAGAATAAGTAAGTGCGCAGAAGAAGATAAGATACTATTTGCTTCTAATATGTTTAAGAATTCAACACTAGAATGGTGCAACACTATCCTCCAGTCAAGGGGAAGTGATAGAACTTACAATATGGAATGGGAAGAATTTAAGAATAAGGTGGAAAGGAAATTCTGCCCACCCAATGAGAAGGAACATATAGCAAATAAATTCCTAAACCTTAGGATGAATGGAGTGGATAGTAAGGGGTACACTAAGTTATTCTTTGAATATGCTAGAATAGTGCCAACCCTTACTTCACCTGAACCAGTCTTAATCTCCCGTTACATATGGGGATTAATTGGAGAGATTAGACATGTAATCAAGGCAGCTAGACCTCAAACCATAGAAGAAGCAGTAGAGCTAGCGAATACCTTGACTGATGAGTTAGTCCGTACCCGAGAAGAGGATCAAAGAAGGAACCTAACTCAGAAGCTTACACAAGAATTTCGTTCTGGAAATTCTAATCGTGGGAAAAATGTAGGCTCTACCTCTGCACCCTACTGTAAGAATTGCAAAAGGAAACATTCAGGAAGATGCTCCATATACTATAATTTCTGCAAAATATCGGGACACAAGGAAGAAGATTGCAGGAAAAAGATTAGCAACAGAATATGCTACAACTGTGGAGAACAAGGCCACATCAAGCCAAACTGTCCGAAATTAGCTCCAAACAACAAGAATACTAAAAATGCTAGAGCATTTGTTCTAACTGCAGAAGAAGCAAAGATGATCCCGGATGTGATCACTGGTACGTTTTTAGTTAATGATGTTTTTGCTAAAGTATTATTTGACTCTGGTGCGAACCAAAGTTTTATTAATACTTCATTTTGCAAACTTCTTAATCAATTATTAACTAAACTCCCACAAGAATGTCTAGTAGAGACAGGAAATGGAGAAACCATTAAGATTTCTGAAATCTTGCAGGGAGCAAGAATAGAAATTCTAAATCAGAAATTTATTGCAAAACTTTACCCCATGAATCTGGCAGGATTTGATATTGTATTAGGAATGGATTGGTTAATAGCCAATAAAGCCAGTATTTTGTGTGATCAAAAGTCAATTCAAGTAAATTCACCAAGGGGTGAAAAGATCACAATTAAAGGAAATAAAATCTCTAGATCCACAAAATTCATCTCTATGATGAAAACAGCAAGCTATATAAGAAAATGGTCATTAGTGTATTTGATTTCTATAATCACTAACACTAAAGGAAAAGAATTAAAGGATATTCCCGTAGTATCCCAATTTTCAGATATATTTCCCAAAGAGTTACCAGGACAACCTCCAGATAGGGAAGTTGAATTCAGAATTCACCTGTTACCAGGGACAGCACCCATTGCCAAAACACCATACCGTTTGGCACCGACAGAAATGCAAGAACTAAAGAAACAATTAGACGAATTGTTGGAAAAATGATTCATACAGCCAAGTTCATCACCCTGGGGAGCGCCAATCTTATTCGTTAATAAGAAGGACGGATCCATGCGTGTGTGCATTGATTACCGTGAATTGAACAAAGTCACGATTAAGAATCGGTATCCATTACCAAGAATAGATGATCTGTTTGATTAGTTGCAAGGAGCACGATTTTTCTCAAAAATCGATTTAAGGTCAGGATATCATCAATTAAAAATACAGGAAGAGGACATTCCTAAAACCGCCTTCAGAACAAGGTATGGTCATTATGAATTTACTGTCATGCCATTTGGTTTAACCAATGCCCCAGCTGCATTCATGGACATGATGAACCGAATATGTAAGCCATATTTGGATAAATTCATAATTGTCTTTATAGATGATATTCTCATTTACTCTAAGAGTAAAGAGGAACACGCAGAGCATTTACGTGCACTTCTAAGTTTATTAAGGAAGGAAAAGCTTTATGCTAAGTTTTCGAAGTGTGAATTTTGGTTAGAACAGGTACAATTTCTTGGACACCTAGTCAATAATGAAGGAATTCATGTGGATCCAACAAAAATCGAGGCAATTACCAAATGGAAAACCCCTGAGTCACCAACCAAGGTTAGAAGTTTCTTAGGACTAGCTGGTTATTATAGAAGATTTATCCAAGATTTTTCTAGAATAGCCATTCCCTTTACCAAGCTAACCTGTAAATCCATTAAGTTTGAATGGGGATTAAAATAAGAAGAAGCCTTTAAAATCCTTAAGCAAAGAGTAACCCATGCACCTATACTAGCATTACCAGAAGGAACTGAAGATTTTGTAATCTATTGTGACGCTTCTAAATTAGGTTATGGATGTGTGTTGATGCAACGCCAAAAGGTTATAGCTTATGCATCCAGACAACTTAAGAATCATGAAGAGAATTATTCAAATCATGATTTAGAATTAGGAGCTATAATTTTCGCTCTTAAGATTTGGAGACATTACCTATACGGTAGTAAGTTTACTGTTTTCACTGATCATAAGAGTTTAAGGTATGTCTTTGGGCAAAAGGAATTAAATATGAGACAAAGACGCTTGATGAAGATGCTTAGTGATTATGATTGTGATTGTGATATCCAGTATCATGCAGGAAAGGCAAATGTAGTTGTTGATGCTTTAAGCCGAAAGTATTGTGAAAAGCCAAAAAGGATACATTCTTTTAAATTAAATCTGTAAGTAGATTTAAATGAGCAGATTAGAAAAGCACAAGAATCAGTAATCAAGGATGATACTGAAAAGTTGAAAGGAATGATTAAGGAATTGGAACATGAAACATATGGAATATGGAGATTCCATAAGAAAAGAATGTGGATACCTAAATTAGGAAACCTACGCCACCTTATATTAGAAGAAGCCCATAAGTCTAAGTATACGCTGCATCCTGGAAGTGATAATATGTATCAGGACTTAAGAAAGAATTTCTGGTGGATAGGAATGAAAAAGGATATAGCAGCTTATGTTGCAAAGTGTTTAACCTATTCACAAGTCAAAGCTGAACATCAGAAACCTTCAGGTTTACTACAACAGTTAGAAATGCCAGTTTGGAAATGGGAATTGATAACAATGGATTTTGTTACTAAGTTACCCAAAACAAGAAAAGGTAATGATACAATCTGGGTGATTGTAGACAGACTAACCAAGTCAGCTCATTTCTTACCAATGAAGGAAACTTTCAGTATGGAACAATTAGCTGAATTATATGTAAATGAAATAGTTTCATTACATGGTATTCCTCTATCAATTATTTCTGACAGAGATAGTCGTTTTACCTCTCATTTTTTGACAAGTTTCCAGAAAGCAATGGGAACCAAGTTAAATCTAAGCACAGCTTATCATCCTCAAACGGATGGACAAAGCGAAAGGACAATTCAGACAACGGAGGACATGCTTAGAGCTTGTGTAATTGATTTCGGAGGTAATTGGGACGATCACTTACCATTAATAGAATTTTCTTAAAATAATAGTTATCACACAAGTATCAATGCTGCACCATTCGAAGCACTTTATGGACGAAAGTGTCGAACCCCAGTCTGTTGGGCCGAAATTGGAGAAAAGCAACTATCTGGACCAGAGATAGTACAAGAAACGACTGACAAAATTATTCAAGTCAAGGAACGACTGAAAGCCGCACGTGATCGACAAAAGAGTTATGCCGATAACAGGCGAAAGCCGTTGGAATTTCAGGTAGGAGATGAGGTATTATTAAAAGTCTCTCCTTGGAAAGGAGTAGTCAGATTCATCAAAGGGGGAAAGCTAAACCCCAGGTATGTTAGACCTTTTGAAATTATTAGAAGAATAGGACCTGTAGCCTATCAGCTACAACTGCCAGAGGAAATGGCAGGAATACATGATGTATTTCATGTATCTAATCTCAAGAAATGCTTAGCTGATGAATCATTAGTTGTGCCTCTTAAGGATATAGAGGTAAATGAACAGTTAAGATTTGTAGAAAGACCTTTACAGATTGAGGACAGGAAAGTCAAAAACCTCAAACACAAGAGATTAGTTCTAGTCAAAGTGAAGTGGGACTCCAAAAGAGGACCAGAATACACATGGGAGCTTGAATCAGAAATGCAAAGGAAATATCCACACTTATTCCAATAGACCTAGAGGACGAGTTCTAAAACAAGGTGGGGAGGATATAACAACCCTCCTAAATATTTTTCGACACTCTAATATATTTTAAAATACCCCTATATGTCTTGGAATACACCCCGTATGTGAAAACCGAGCCCTAAATATGAAATGTCATTAAAATAAAATAAAAACAAAATTTTATAAGCTATCGCGGGGCGCGTAGCCTTTGGCTACTGCCTACGCGGGCCGCGAGCGGGCAACAAACGAGGCCTCACCCTGTGGTGACACGTGTCAACACGTGTTGAACCTAGTTCGTGACCCGGATCACCTACGGTCTAAACCCCATATTACACGGGCCGCGTAGGCCTTAGCCTAACCTTACTCGGGCCGCGTAAAACTTGAAATTCAGCCCTATAAACAGCAGGCATCGGATTACGAAATTCTAACATAGTAGGCATAATTTCCGAGTATAATACCCCCCTAATTAACGAAGTTCTGCTCCGTTGTAAGTATTATAACCCCAGTTTCGTATTAGATACGCTGCTCGATTGATCCAGGATTCCGTAACTACTGTCGTGGTTCTGCCCGACGTAGTTGTTGGAATACCGTCTCGGGGAGGGTATCGTTAATATAAATAAAGGGTTATTATACTAACCTATGCACATTTGTGTAAATTATAGATTAAAACCAGGAAACCCTTAAACGGAGTCTAAGATAGCAATGTGAGTTTATCCTCTTTTTGTAAATCTTTTAGTAACTATTTTACAAAACCTTAAATGTTTTACAATATAATTAAGCGGTGATTGAGTCTTTGTAGTTTTTCAATTACTGCCGGTATGTTGGGGTTTTGTATACAAAATGTGGAACACGTTACAATTGGACAACGAGTTAGCCAATGTGTAATATGACCCACCAGTCAGGATTGACAGTACTGAATGAGTAATTGTGTAGAAATAAACATTGTGATCGCTCTCAATACTGTGTTAATTGATGAAATTTTTCTTGATTAAATTCGGATTCACTGACCAGTATTTCCCACTGACAAATGTTTTTAAAACGCATTTCAGGTAACACAATGTGAAAGCCAATTAGGAAAAAGCCAGCTCGAGAGCACTGACGGCTTGGAAAAAATGTGGCTATAAAAGTTACCTAAAAGTCGATGTTTTAAATTCAATAAAATAGGGTTTATCCCTATAAATATGTTGTAATAAAAAACTTGGGTTTTACCCATGTGATTATTAATATAAAATATGGTGGTTTTACTCTGATAAACATTTCCTAACTACGGTCCTGATGTAATTTCCGCTGCCAAATTAATAAATGATACCACCACAAACGAATGTTCACGGCCGCCTGTTCCCGGGACAGAAAAGGGATCGTGGGTTGCGACAGTGTTCAACAGACTTATCCGAGCGGATGAGTTTCATCTGGACGGATGATCATCCGGATGGATGGTCATTCGGTTAGTCCGTGTTTGTTTGTGAACTGATATAATTTTCAAATTTTTGATCAAAGTGTTCTAATCAAAAGTAAACAACGATTATTATCATGGTTAGATCATCCGGACGGATGGTCATCCAGACGGATCGCCATTCGAAAGGATGGTCTGTGTTCAAAATTTTGTAAAATTTTCTAAGTTAAAGTTTTAAGTTAACGGAGACGGCGTGATGACGTGTCAAACAACGGAATGTACCAAATCCAGTTCATTCGGCCGGATGGGCTCAGCCCTTTCGGACAAAAACGCTGTTTCTGATGAACATTCATATTTGACCCGTTAATCGGTCCATCTCTTTGGTGGAAATCAGTTTTCAAGCCGACTCTTGACTAAGGAACGAGTCGAGAGCCTGAGTGAGTCTCGATCCCATCCATATTTGCGTAAAACAGGAGAGAATTTTAGAAATAAGTTGTAAAATGTGAAAGTTCATTGGATCTGAGCCGAAACATGTGAAAATCCTTTAGATCTTAGACCAATCTCGATTTAATGGTGCTCCACAACAGTTTGCCTAAGAAAAACGAGTGAAAACCACCTTCAGAAGGTCTAAAATCAGTGTATCAATGTTTTTGAGTAAAAGTTAAGGTGTGTGTGTGATTTTGATGAAGAAGATGGAGTAGAAGTGATTAGAGATGAAGATTGAAGAAAATTTGAGGGAAAAAGCTTACAAAATGGCCTTGAATCGCGTCTGGGAGCTTGAGAGCGAATGAGTAGAGTGAAAGGTGAAAATGAAGGGTTAAGTCCACTATTTATAGGTGACGGTGACAGGTCTATTCGAATGGTTGTGTTCTGATGGCTAAGTGTTAAGGCGCTGGTAAGTGGCATTGTCCGGATGGTCATCCGGACGGATGGTCATCCGGACGGATGGCCATCCGGGTGGATGGCCATTCGGACGGCCAGGTTCCCGTTTTTTTCGTTTTCCAACTTTGGTTCGTTTGCGAGCGAGGTTAAGTGTTGCGTTGCGTATTATTGCGAGTAGCCATTTCATATAGTATCATTACATTTAGACGTTAAATTAGCATAAATAACAAGAGTAATTCCGTGTTTCGAATTAGTTTCTCATTCATTAAGTATCAAGCATCACAAAGAGTCAAGAATCTAGGATAAATACATCGTTCAGATATAAGAATCATCACATAGAGTAATAGTTTGCACATAGTTTAACACAATTATGATTAAAATAGTCTCATTTTCATTATGATCGTTTCTCTCGAGCGTCCAAGTTTAACAGGATAGAGGGTACGACAAGACTTGCCGAGATAATAATAAAAGCATCAAAACGCAGGGCGTTACAGTCTCCCCTGCTTTAGGAGATTTCGTCCCCGAAATCTAAGAGGAAGACTGAACGAAGAGCTGTGGATACTTGGTTTTCATTTCACTCTCGAGTTCCAAAGTGAATTCGGCGCCACTCTTTCCCTCCCATCGAACCTTAACTATGGAAATTTTGTTTCGCCTTAGCCGCTTGGTACCTCGGTCCATGATTTCGACCGATTTCTCCACAAAATGAAGAGTCTCATTTATTTGCAAGTCTTCGATGGGAACCTGAAGTTCCTCATCTGCTAAACACTTCCTGAGATTAGAGACATGGAACGTTGGATGTACGTTGCTAAGCTCTTGAGGTAAATCGAGTCGGTAAGCCACCTTGCCAATCCTTTCGAGTATCTTGAAAGGACCCACATAGCGAGGAGCAAGCTTTCCCTTTTTACCAAAACGTATCACACCTTTCCAGGGAGATACTTTGAGTAGAACGTGGTCTCTGACATTGAATTCCAAAGGCTTGCGCCTTTTGTCAGCATAGCTCTTTTGTCTGCTTCTAGCCTTGAGCAAGTTGTCGCGGATTTGAAGAATCTTATCCGTCGTCTCAAGAATGAGCTCAAGGCCGGTAAGTTGCTTGTCAACAATCTCATGCCAACTGATGGGAGATCGGCACTTGCGACCGTACAAAGCTTTGAAAGGATCCATCTGAATACTGGAATGGTAGCTGTTGTTGTACGAGAACTCGATCAATGGTAAATGTACATCCCAATTACCACCAAAGTCGATGACACAAGAACGGAGCATATCCTCTAGGGTTTGTATAGTACATTCAGTCTATCCATCGGTTTGAGGATGAAAAGCCGTACTAAGATTCAACTGAGAACCCATAGCGGACTGGAAGGTTTTCCAAAGACGCGAAGTGAAGCGACCATCGCGGTCAGAGATAATGTCAATGGGTATATGATGACGACATACGATTTCATCAGTGTAGATTCGAGCAAGTTTCTCCACTTTGAAATCTTCATGAATAGGAAGAAAGTGAGCTGATTTGGTCAAACGGTCGATGATTACCCATTTGCTATCATGTCCGGAAGGTGTACGGGGAAGTTTGGTTATGAAGTCCATAGCAATGCTATCCCATTTCCAAACAGGGATTTCAGGTTGTTCGAGAAGACCAGAAGGACGCTGATGCTCGGCCTTGACCTTCGAGCACGTGAGACATTTCGAGACATAAGCAACGATTTCCTTTTTCATACCAGGCCACCAATAGGACGTACGCAAGTCATGGTACATCTTATCAGCACCGGGATGAATAGAGTATCGGGATTTGTGAGCATCATTCATGATCAGTTCACGGAGATTGTCGCGATCTGGCACCCATATGCGATTGAGATAGTATTGAAGTCCATCAGACTTCGTCACAAGTTGGTCGATGGAAGCACCTCGTATTTCAACGATTAGACTACCTTCGTTGGCGGACGAGTATTGAGCTTCACGAATACAAGCATGAAGATCACTAGTGATCTAGAAACAGCGGATGCTACTAATATGAGTTTTACGACTAAGGGCATCGGCCACGACATTCGCTTTTCCAGGATGGTAGCGAATCTCGCAATCGTAGTCGTTAAGCAACTCCACCCATCGTCGCTGATGCATATTCAGTTCCTTTTGGTTAAAGATGTGCTGCAGGCTCTTATGGTCAGTGAAAACCACACACTTAGTACCATATAGGTAGTGTCGCCAAATCTTTAACGCAAAAACAACTGCGCCCAGCTCAAGGTCGTGGGTAGTATAGTTTTTCTCATGTATTTTGAGCTGTCGAGAGGCATAAGTGATGACCTTGTCTCGCTGCATGAGAACACAACCAAGACCACGGTTCGAGGCATCGCAATATACCACGAAATCATTATTCCCATCAGGGAGGGCAAGTACAGGAGCGTTACAAAGCATATTCTTAAGAGTTTGAAAAGATTCTTCTTGTTCAGGACCCCAAGCAAAAGGTTTCTCTTTCTGAGTTAACAAAGTGACAGGTACATCGATCTTTGAAAAGTTCGAGATGAATCGACGGTAATAACCCGCCAATCCCAAGAAGGAACGAATCTTAGATGCAGATTTAGGCGTGATCCAATTTTTCACTGCTTCAATTTTGGAAGGGTCAACATGGATTCCTTGTTTGCTAACAACGTGTCCGAGAAATTGTACTTCTTTGATCCAGAATTCGCACTTTGAAAACTTTGCGTATAAGTGTTCACCACGTAATAGTTCTAACATAAGGTGTAAATGGCGTTCATAATCAGCTTGGGTTTTCGAATAAATGAGAATATCATCAATAAAGACTATTATAAAACAATCCAAATAAGGTTTACAAACACGATTCATAAGGTCCATGAACACAGCGGGTGCGTTGGTCAAGCCAAACGGCATAACTACGAACTCGTAGTGTCCATAACGAGTGCGAATTGCGGTTTTGGGGATATCTTCTTCGAGAACATGGAGATGATGATAACCAGAATGAAGGTCAATTTTAGAGAAGCAACTTGTGCCTTGTAGTTTGGTCAAATAGATCATCGATGCGAGGAAGGGGATAACGATTCTTGACGGTGAGTTTGTTAAGCTCACGGTAGTCGATGCACATGCAAAATGAACCATCTTTCTTCTTGACGAATAGCACAGGAGCACCCCAAGGTGAGGTACTTGGACGTATGAAACCTTTGTTGAGTAGTTCTTGTAGTTGACTAGATAATTCTTGCATCTCAGAGGGTGCAAGTCGGTAAGGAGCCTTGGCAATAGGAGTCGAACCAGGTACGAGATCAGTATGAAAATCAACAGATCGAGGTGGAGGAAGACCAGGAAGATCTTCAGGAAAGACATCGGGGAAATCACACACTACTGGAACATCACTTACGCTCTTTCCCTTGCCCTTTTCTTCCACTATGTGGGCTAAAAAGGCAAAGTACTATTTACGCAAGCATTTATTCGCTTGAGTGCATGACATCAATTTTAGTCCTCTAGAAGGTCGGTCTCCATAGACGTGTAAAGTATCACCAGACGGGAGAGGTAAACGAATATACTTCTCGTGACAAGCAATTTCGGCATTATTCTTACGCAACCAATCCATGCCTACTATGATATCGAAACTACCCAATTGCATGGGTATGAGGTCAATAGTGAAAACATGATCGTTAAGAGTCAGGAGACAATCACGGAGGACAGAGTTGACTAAAATAGACTTACCATCGGCAATCTCGATTGAGAACGACTTAGGTTGTTTAGAGTAGGGATGAGCTCGGTACCGTCCGGTACCGAAAGAACCGGTACCGAAAATCCTCAAAAGTGGGTACCGGTACGGTACCGGTATTTGAGGGTAAAAACCGGTAAATACCGGTACCGTACCGGACTGGTACCGAACCGGTACCGAAAATGTCAAAAGTCGGTACCGAATCGGTACCCGGTTCGGTAACCGGTACCGGGTCCATTTTGCTCATCCCTAGTTTAGAGCGTGCACAGTTTAACAAGGATTCAAATTCGACGGACACAAAGTTTTTGTCCGCACCAGTATCAAATAGTATTGATGTGTGTAAAATGCAACATATAAATTACATCAAATGAGGCATAAAACTAACCCTTTTTTAGTACTAATGTTGGGAAAAGTGTGTTTTTGTCTTCCTTTTGTATTTTCAGGATTAAATGAGCATAAATGAACAAAAGGAGCAAATATGTAGCAAAATCTAACATAATTACAAGAAAAGGAATAAACGTGGCATGCCCGACCCCTCGACAGCATCTTCCCAAGCAAAAAACAAAAGATCAGAAGGCTGAACACGCCCCGTGCCCAACGGACACGGGGGCGTGCCCAAGTGTCTGCAGAAAAGACAATGTTATAGAAGCTTCTATTTCCCAACACGGGGGGTGCCCAGCTCAACACGACTGTGGTCAACGCTAAGATTCGAAGAATGCAAGCAAATCTTGATAGTACAGATACGCTTCTGCACACGGGGTCGTGTCCAGCGGACACGGGGGCGTGGTCAACTAATGCAGACAAACTGCAATTAATGAAGAAAGAGAAAGTGTATGGACACGGGGCCGTGTCTGGGCTTCTGTGCAAGCTATAAATAGAGGTGCTTGGTTCACTTCAAAGGCATCCCTTGGCAAACCACCTCTCTCACACTTCACCCACACTCCACCATCATCACAACCTATATCCACCACCATCATCCATCATAGAGTGTGTGTAGTAGTCTCGGGATCCAAGATTGATAGTAAGAGTTCTTGATAATCAAAGGCCATGTTTGCCTAAGTCTCTTACATCACTTGGTGAAGACAAGCATTTAGTGTAATACTTTTGTTTTTTTTTATCTTTTCGCACTTTTTATTTGGTTTTGTATTAATGACATTAATAACTAGTTTCTTATGTTGAAGGTGAACTTCCTTATCATTTGTCCGTGGTGTCTTGGCGTTATTTTACTGTCTATATAAAATAAAATATTTACACCATTCTTATCTCTATGGTCACACCCTACCAACTCGGTATCTTACCAACGCTATACTACGCTCACGATGGGTGCACTTGCCCATATGTGTGTTTAGTGTTAGTAAAATATCGTTTTTAATAAATTTAAAACTTGACTAAAGTGTTAAAAGGGCTTAAAATATAACTAAAAACCTATCACACACTACGCACATCAGTATCGAAGCGTAGAGGTTATTAACGAGAAACGTACCATTAACGACGTCATTGTCGTTCTGAGCTTGCTTGGCATTGATGTTGAAGGCGCGTCCTCGCGGAGCTTGCTGTTGCGGCTGCTCTTGATTCAACTGAGGGCATTGAGGACAGAGATGAGTGGTATCACCACACTTGTAGTAGGCTCGCGCATTGTTTGTTGGTTTGGGGGTCTGGGGAGCTTGCTGAACTTGGTTGGTCTGGCGGCAGTAAAGAGCAGTGTGACCATAGCGGTTGCAGGAGGTACATTGGCGACAAGCAGAGTTGGTAGGGTGATGATAGTGACAAGTATCGCACTTGGGATGAACCCCACTGTATGACTTCTTGGTGTTTTCAGGAGAAGCAAGGTTTGGATTCGCAGCAGGTACAATCGCATTGCAGCCAGAGTTTTGAGACTTTCGTTTCTTGTTCTTGTTGCCACTTGATTGCTGGGTGATCTGGTCAGCTGGTTTCGAGGGGGCAGGCGTGCTAAACTGTTTATCACGAACTCGGTTGTTGTTCAGACTTGCAGCAAGTCGGTAAATGTGACAACTCGAATTTCCGACATCCTTTATTCGCATTTAATGCACGTTGACTTTGACTATATGGTTGTGTTATGATAAGACCTAGTGTGTTTGCATGGTTATGTGTGATTGTATAACATGTGTACTGTTGTAAAACTTAAACTGTCTAGAACCCGACGAAACACAAGGCTGTTTCGCCATAACCCATTTCGACGAAACAGGCTGTTTCGCCATGAACACTCCGACGAAACAGAAGTCTGTTTCGCCGGCCCAGTAGCCCAGTTAGGCCCAGAACGTATTTTGAGTATTTTACGTAAAAACAACATCACTTTACATTTTCTATCAACACAATCGAAACCCTAGAGCTCTCTCACTGTGACGGCGAACTAGAACCCATCGGAAACCCTTGTGCGATCAAACCATCATCTCGGTTAGTAAAACTTATGTGTCTTGATTGATCGTTCGCCCGTATACGCGTTTATGTGCCATGTGATTCTGCTTTGATGTATATCTGTAACTGATACATGTTAGAAATTAGGGTTCTTGTTATGATGATGATAATATAGATTTCAATAGAAATGTTGTTGTCAGATATATATATAGTTTTATGTGAAACTCGATACGGTTGAATACTTGATTTCTGGATGGCGTTAATCTGAATCTGGTTAGCATCTTGATAGGGTTCGATAATTTGATATTGAATGATAGTTGGTTTTGAGATACGTTTAAACTAGGGTTCATGCTAGACAATGATTCTGGAATGATTATGTTATGATGAGATATGCTAAATGAATTTTGGATGATTACTACTTGATAGTGACGGCTGTTAGGGTTTCTGCATGTATCTGTGTACGTAACTGATGTCACCACGAATCTGTCTTGACGAAACAGATCTCTTGGCGAAACAGAAGTGTTTCGCCAAGGGGCAGTCGACGAATCTGACCTTTGTTTCGCCAAACCTGATCTCGACGAAATAGATGTGTTTCGCCAATCAAGGCCCGACGAAACAGAATGTGTTTCGTCAATATGTGATTCGCCAACTTATGTGTTTCGCCATAATGTGTGTTTCGCCGAACAGAAATCTGCACAGTAACTTGGGTTAATTCTGTTAAGTGTTAACTGGAATATTTAACTGCTGTTAAGTGTAACCATCTTGTATATGATTGTGATTACGTGTTACATGTTTATACGTGCGCAACTTGAATGCAAACTGATTTCACATACGTGCATACTTTAGGACGTGATTGATTACTTACGAGTATACACTTAGCATACCGAGCAAACCAAGGTGAGTTCACACAGCCAAGGCATGGGATTCCCAGGATGGGAATGGGTTGGATTATTTATTCGTTCAGTTTATGGAACTTAGATATATGATTCCCGGTAGAGGAAGGATTATGGATAAGAACAAGACTAGACTGGTTATACTAATTTAAACGATCTTCGCACACACGCCAAGGGTCGGCCGCGATATTATGACAATCTTCGCACACATGCCTAGGAAAGGGCCGCGAACTATATACTCTAATCTTCGCAAACATGCCAGGAAGGGCCGCGATACTACTATACCTAGTCTAGCAAACATGGGAAATCCCCACTATACTTCGCAAACATGCCTAGAGGGCCGCGATACGATACATACGATACATGATTACTAAATGAACATACGAACTACATTATGAACACTATAACTAAACAAACTCACTGTGAACTCGCTCAACTAGTTGTTGACTCTCTGTTACATGCCTTGCAGGACCTTAGGTACTTATGGAGCTTGCACGGGAGGCACGGTCGTTGTGGGCACAGATTGTGGATGTTATGAACAACATTTAAACATTTGAAATTGCTACATATGATTGGGTTTATTTATGCTTCCGCTAATCGTTGAATTTACACTTATGTTTTGAACACCTTTCATATTGGGTTGGTTGTTTTACATTTAATACTTACTATGTTCAATATGATTGGTGGCTTGATCCTGGTCAGTCACGCCTCCAAGCGGTGATACTCCGCGTGTGGATTTTGGGGGTGTGATAGATTGGTATCAGAGCCATTGGTTATAGAGAACTTGGTTTTAATAAGGGAAAACGTTTTTATTAAAACCAGACTATAACCAGTACAGTGCTCAACGATCCACAACGACGCCTCGCTCCACGTGCAAGACTCGACATCCTAGGTAATAAGGTTTATGTTTATTGCCTACTTGCTAGAAATACATAGAACTTTGCTCGTGGTATGCCTAGATTACATTGATTACTATTCGTTACTGCCTGAAAACGCTTATATGCTCACACTCTTCTGTCATCGCACGATTCGCGATCCTCTCTGATTTATGCTATCTTTACTATGAAGATCATGTCTGGACGTATCAACCTGACACAAGCCCAATTGACGGCTCTCATCGCTGAACAAGTTACTGCGGCAGTTGCAGCCGCACAAGCAGGAGGTATACCCTGCAGTTGAAACTCACACTAGGGTCCTTAGATCCTACATTCCTAAACCAACTCTTGTGCTAAAATTTTTGTTTACTCTTACGCACACAACAGGTCAAGCACCTGTTTGCACTTTCAAAACGTTCATGGACTGTCGCCCCAGTACTTTCAGCGGCACGGAGGGAGCAGTCGGACTCCTCCACTGGTTTGAAAAGATTGAGACTGTATTCGAAATGTGTGAATGCCCTGAGGCACGCAGGGTGAAGTATGCCACCGGTACCCTAGAGGGTTTAGCTCTCACCTGGTGGAAGGCTCAGGTGCAAATGCTGGGGTTAGTTGCTGCTAACGCTACCCCATGGAACAATTTCAAAGAGATGATCAAAGAGGAATATTGCAGCAGGGATGATATTCATAAGCTGGAGGTCGAGTTTTTCAATCTCAAGATGAAGGGGTCAGAGATCGAGACCTACACTAAAAGGTCTAATGAACTTGCTCTATTGTGTCCTACGATGGTGGACCCTCCAATCAAGCGAATCGAACTGTTTCTCAAGGGTCTAGTGCCAGAGATCCAGAGTCACGTCACTTCAGCAAACCTCGCCACTTATCAGCAGGTTGTACAGCTGGCTCACCGTCTCACGGATCAGGCGGTGGAGCAGAACAAGTTGCCTGAACGCATCAGCACTACTACTACCACCACTACTCCGGTCACTCCTGCTACTCCCAGTGACAACAAGCGGAAATGGGATGGGGATTCCAGCAAAGGTACAGCTATAGTTCAATCTCAGGCTCAGCAACGCAAGACTAATGACTACCAGAGCCCAAGTCAGCAAACTTCTGGTGGGCATAGACAGAGTGGTTATCGGGGAAATCATCCACTGTGTAACAGGTGCTACAAACATCACAGTGGTCAGTGTCGCAAGGCCTACTGTCAGAGATGTCTCAAAAACGGGCACGAAGCTAAAGATTGCAGGAGTTCACGACCTGCGAATCAGAATCAGCAACAACAACCACCTGCTCCATGAAACCAGCCTCAGCAGCAGCAGCAGGGAAACAGGGGATGCTACCAGTGTGGGGCTGAAGGTCATTACAAGCGGGATTACCCTCAGTTAAACCAGAACCAGAACAATAACAACAACAACAACCAGGGCAATGGGAACAACAACAATGGGGGAAACAACAACAACAACAATGGTGCTAGAGGCCGTATGTTTGTGATCGGCCAGGGTGATGCCAGGAATGATCCCAACGTAGTTATGGGTAAGTTTCTTCTTGACGACTTTTATGTTACTGTACTATTTGATTCTGGTGCGGATACAAGTTACATGTCTCTAAAAGCAAGTGAAATGTTAAAACGTGCACCAACTCCCTTAAACACCAAACATGTTGTAGAGTTAGCTAACGGTAAAAGTCTAGAGGCCACACACATAGTTAAAGGGTGTAATCTTATCCTCGCTGGTCAGACTTTCTCCATTGATCTCATTCCTATAACCTTGGGTATCTTTGACGTCGTCATTGGTATAGATTGGTTATCTCAACAACAAGCGGAGATTTTATGCAAAGAAAAAGTTATTCGTATTCCTCGGTCGGGCAAGGAACCTCTCGAAGTTCAAGGCGACAAGATTGGTGTCGTGAGCGGCATCATTTCCTTCTTGAAGGCTCAGAAGTGTCTACGCAAGGGTCACACAGCTGTTCTAGCTCTCGTCACTGATACATCGAAGAAAGAGAAGAAGATTGAGGATATTCCAGTGGTACGCGATTTTCCTCAAGTGTTTCCTGAGGAATTACCTGGGTTACCGCCTCATCGTCAAGTCGAATTTCAGATCGAGCTCGCTCCAGGAGCAGCACCTATAGCTCGAGCACCTTATCGTTTAGCTCCAACTGAATTAGAAGAACTGTCAAAGCAGCTACAAGAACTCTTGGAAAAGGGTTTTATACGTCCTAGCTCTTCGCCCTGGGGAGCTCCAGTGTTATTCGTAAAGAAGAAAGACGGTACGTTCAGGATGTGTATAGACTACCGTGAACTCAACAAGGTGACGATCAAGAATCGTTATCCTCTTCCGCGCATAGATGATTTATTCGACCAGCTGCAAGGGTCGAGCTACTACTCCAAAATAGACTTAAGGTCAGGATATCACCAGCTGAGAGTCCGGGATGAGGACGTCTCCAAAACAGCGTTCAGAACACGCTACGGCCACTACGAGTTTATGGTCATGCCATTCGGGCTAACGAACGCGCCTGCCGTATTTATGGATCTTATGAACAGGGTGTGCAAACCCTATCTCGACAAGTTTGTCATTGTTTTCATAGACGACATCCTGATTTATTCAAAAAGTCAGGAGGAACACGAGCAGCACCTACGACTTATACTGGAACTTCTACGAACGGAACAGCTATACGCTAAGTTTTCCAAATGTGACTTCTGGCTTCGTGAAGTCCACTTCTTAGGCCACGTGGTGAACAAGGATGGGATTCATGTAGATCCATCCAAGGTAGATTCGATTAAGAACTGGCCTGCACCTCGTACACCAACCGAAATACGCCAATTCTTGGGTTTGGCGGGTTATTACAGACGTTTCATCAAGGACTTTTCAAAGATTGCACAGCCGCTTACACTATTGACGCAGAAAGGTGTCGTTTACCGTTGGGGTAATGCACAGGAAACAGCGTTCCAACACTTAAAGGATAGACTCTGTAGCGCACCTATCCTCTCACTGCCTGAAGGCACGGACGATTTCGTAGTCTACTGCGACGCATCCATCCAAGGTCTTGGATGTGTATTGATGCAGAGGGATAAAGTTATTGCTTATGCTTCGCGCCAACTTAAGGTCCACGAACGAAACTACACTACACATGATTTAGAGATGGGAGCGGTTGTTTTTGCACTTAAGATATGGCGACACTACTTGTACGGTACCAAATGTGCTATCTACACTGACCACAGAAGCCTCGAACATATATTCAAACAGAAGGAACTGAATATGCGACAGCGACGATGGGTCGAACTGCTAAACGACTACGAGTGTTCAATCAGGTACCACCCAGGCAAAGCCAATGTTGTGGCTGACGCCCTTAGTCGAAAGGACACCGCGCCTAAACGCGTGCGAGCTTTACAACTCACCATACAGTCTAGCCTTCCTTCCCAGATACGAGATGCACAGATAGAAGCATTGAAACCAGAAAATGTTAGGACTGAAGCCCTACGCGGCTCAAGGCAACGTTTAGAACAGAAGGAAGATGGTGCTTATTATGTCACAGGACGCATTTGGGTCCCACTGTACGGCAACTTACGCGAGCTGGTAATGGATGAAGCTCACAAGTCTCGCTACTCGGTACACCCTGGTTCGGATAAAATGTACCACGATATTAAGACTACATACTGGTGGCCTAGCATGAAGGCCCATATAGCCACATACGTTAGCAAATGCTTGACTTGTGCGAGAGTCAAGGCAGAATATCAGAAACCGTCAGGTCCACTCCAACAACCTGAGATACCACAATGGAAATGGGAACAAATTTCCATGGATTTTGTTACTGGCCTACCTAGATCTCAGCGCGGAAACGATACTATCTGGGTGATCGTGGATCGACTCACAAAGTCTGCTCACTTCTTGGCCATCAAAGAAACAGACAAGTTCTCTACACTAGCAGACATCTACTTGAAAGAAGTGGTCTCCAGGCACGGTGTGCCAACCTCTATTATCTCTGATCGAGACGCACGTTTTACTTCAGAACTGTGGCAAGCAATGCATAAATCTTTTGGCTCTCGATTAGACATGAGCACAGCTTATCACCCTCAGACAGATGGGCAGTCTGAGCGCACTATCCAGACTCTAGAAGACATGCTTCGGGCGTGCGTAATTGATTTTGGCAACGGATGGGAAAAACATCTGCCACTTGTGGAATTTTCATACAATAACAGCTACCACACAAGCATTAAAGCTGCACCATTCGAGGCATTGTACGGGCGTAAATGCCGATCACCTCTCTGTTGGGCAGAGGTGGGGGAAAGTCAAATCACTGGTCCAGAAATGGTAGTTGATACCACTGAAAAGATTGCACAGATACGACAACGCATGGCGGCGGCTCGCGACCGTCAGAAAGCATACGCTGACTTAGACAGGAAACTACTCGAATTCCAAGTTGGGGATCGAGCGCTACTAAAAGTTTCACCCTGGAAGGGTGTGGTTCGTTTTGGCAAACGCGGCAAACTAAATCCACGATATGTTGGACCTTTCGAAGTTATTGAGAAAATAGGCAAAGTGGCCTACAGACTGAACTTACCACCTGAACTCAGTGCAGTTCACAACGTCTTTCACGTGTCGAATTTGAAGAAATGTACGTCAGATGAGACCCACGTAGTTCCCTTGAAGGAACTCACTATCGACGAGTGGTTGAACTTCGTCGAGGAACCTGTTGAAATCACGGACCGGGATGTTAAGGTCCTCAAGAACACGAGAATCCCTCTTGTACGAGTTCGTTGGAACTCCCGCCGCGGCCCAGAGTTCACCTGGGAGCGTGAAGATCAAATGGAACTAAAATATCCCCAGTTATTCGGAACCAATGCAACTACCACTGAGGCTGAAGCTACCACTGCAGAATTTCGGGACGAAATTCCAAATCAACAGGGGGATAATGTGACACCCCAAGAAAACCAGTAATCTTCGCAAACATGCTCGGGGAGCCGCGATACAATTCAGGTAAACAACGTCACACCATTAGCTTTCCTCAGTAACCGCATGCTAAATTTCGGGACGAAATTTCTTTCAAGTTGGGGATAATGTGACAACTCGAATTTCCGACATCCTTTATTCGCATTTAATGCACGTTGACTTTGACTATATGGTTGTGTTATGATAAGACCTAGTGTGTTTGCATGGTTATGTGTGATTGTATAACATGTGTACTGTTGTAAAACTTAAACTGTCTAGAACCCGACGAAACACAAGGCTGTTTCGCCATAACCCATTTCGACGAAACAGGCTGTTTCGCCATGAACACTCCGACGAAACAGAAGTCTGTTTCGCCGGCCCAGTAGCCCAGTTAGGCCCAGAACGTATTTTGAGTATTTTACGTAAAAACAACATCACTTTACATTTTCTATCAACACAATCGAAACCCTAGAGCTCTCTCACTGTGACGGCGAACTAGAACCCATCGGAAACCCTTGTGCGATCAAACCATCATCTCGGTTAGTAAAACTTATGTGTCTTGATTGATCGTTCGCCCGTATACGCGTTTATGTGCCATGTGATTCTGCTTTGATGTATATCTGTAACTGATACATGTTAGAAATTAGGGTTCTTGTTATGATGATGATAATATAGATTTCAATAGAAATGTTGTTGTCAGATATATATATAGTTTTATGTGAAACTCGATACGGTTGAATACTTGATTTCTGGATGGCGTTAATCTGAATCTGGTTAGCATCTTGATAGGGTTCGATAATTTGATATTGAATGATAGTTGGTTTTGAGATACGTTTAAACTAGGGTTCATGCTAGACAATGATTCTGGAATGATTATGTTATGATGAGATATGCTAAATGAATTCTGGATGATTACTACTTGATAGTGACGGCTGTTAGGGTTTCTGCATGTATCTGTGTACGTAACTGATGTCACCACGAATCTGTCTTGACGAAACAGATCTCTTGGCGAAACAGAAGTGTTTCGCCAAGGGGCAGTCGACGAATCTGACCTTTGTTTCGCCAAACCTGATCTCGACGAAATAGATGTGTTTCGCCAATCAAGGCCCGACGAAACAGAATGTGTTTCGTCAATATGTGATTCGCCAACTTATGTGTTTCGCCATAATGTGTGTTTCGCCGAACAGAAATCTGCACAGTAACTTGGGTTAATTCTGTTAAGTGTTAACTGGAATATTTAACTGCTGTTAAGTGTAACCATCTTGTATATGATTGTGATTACGTGTTACATGTTTATACGTGCGCAACTTGAATGCAAACTGATTTCACATACGTGCATACTTTAGGACGTGATTGATTACTTACGAGCATACACTTAGCATACCGAGCAAACCAAGGTGAGTTCACACAGCCAAGGCATGGGATTCCCAGGATGGGAATGGGTTGGATTATTTATTCGTTCAGTTTATGGAACTTAGATATATGATTCCCGGTAGAGGAAGGATTATGGATAAGAACAAGACTAGACTGGTTATACTAATTTAAACGATCTTCGCACACACGCCAAGGGTCGGCCGCGATATTATGACAATCTTCGCACACATGCCTAGGAAAGGGCCGCGAACTATATACTCTAATCTTCGCAAACATGCCAGGAAGGGCCGCGATACTACTATACCTAGTCTAGCAAACATGGGAAATCCCCACTATACTTCGCAAACATGCCTAGAGGGCCGCGATACGATACATACGATACATGATTACTAAATGAACATACGAACTACATTATGAACACTATAACTAAACAAACTCACTGTGAACTCGCTCAACTAGTTGTTGACTCTCTGTTACATGCCTTGCAGGACCTTAGGTACTTATGGAGCTTGCACGGGAGGCACGGTCGTTGTGGGCACAGATTGTGGATGTTATGAACAACATTTAAACATTTGAAATTGCTACATATGATTGGGTTTATTTATGCTTCCGCTAATCGTTGAATTTACACTTATGTTTTGAACACCTTTCATATTGGGTTGGTTGTTTTACATTTAATACTTACTATGTTCAATATGATTGGTGGCTTGATCCTGGTCAGTCACGCCTCCAAGCGGTGATACTCCGCGTGTGGATTTTTGGGGGTGTGACAGTAAACTTCTTCGATGGAGTCTAGCTGTGCTGCTTCGATGGCGTCACGCATAGCAGAGGGTAACCCATGAATGTACTTCATGATCATGCGTTTAGGAGTAGACACCAAATGAGGCACGATTATGCTGAGTTGCTTGAAACGGGTGGTATAGGCCAGATTGTCATCACCAACTTGTTTCAGATGCCAAAATTCGTCCTCGAGCTTCTGCTGCTCATGAGGAGGGCAGAATTCGAGCATCATCAGTTCCCTAACCTCGGCCCATGGTAAAGCATATGCTTCATCATTGGAGCGGATGTTTCTCTCATTGGTCCACCATTCCAAAGCTCTGCCTTGGAAAATGCCGGTAGCACTCCTAGTCTTGAGATGCTCAGGGCACTCACTGTTGATGAAAGTAACTTCAATGCTGTCGAACCATTCCAGCATCGCAGTCACCCCATCGCTGCCCGTGAAAGGCTTAGGGTTGCAAGAGACAAAATGTTTGTAGTTGAAGCTCACAGGCTTAGGTTGGACCGCTTTCGAATCAACAGAGGAGGGAGGAGTGTTTGATTCCTGAATTTCGGTGACAATTTTGGGAACAATACGTGCTATCTGATCAACCATGAAGGACATCATTTTCTTCTGAGTGTTAGCCTTAGACCTCTTGTGAGGGTTGGAAAATCAACTTGATGCATCTAAAGATTCAGAACAAGGAATGGATGAGACTCGATCATAAAGTTTTTTGTTAAATTGATTCGTATCACACAGTATATCACATAGTACATAAATGTTTCATATAGTATCACATAGTACACACATTTCACATAGCATAACAAGTTTTCACATTGTATCACATAGTATAACGAAAGCATCATATATTTAATTTGTTCACGAGAGATTATTATTGCTTTAGATTGCGAAGATACGTGCGAATTGTGTAACGGTTTTGAAATGAGCGAACTAATAAGTATAAAACCACATAATAATCGAGATAACATAAAAGAGAGGCTTATAAAAACATAGGATTGTTTCGGGTAGAGAAACGTCGATTATTCCAAAGTGAATCGAAGTCCTTTTTCGAATTAAGGAAACGTGCTTTGGCCTAATAGACAAATACTCTCATCGATAAACGACTAACGATATTTGCCCTTCCAGTTACTACACGTCCTTAATCGATTGGGAAAATTCGAAACTTTGGCGAGATTGAAAATCAAAGAGTGGGACTAGTTATCAAGTTGCGAGTTTCACCTCTAACTTGGTAACATCGTACCCTAGTATGGTTGGTACTTATCAAAAGATAAGACCACTAGAATATGAGATGGAAATTTCCTTCAAGGTTTGGATATCACTCCTAACTTGAGGGTAAATCTCGTGCAAAAATACAAAGTATAGCGGAATGAAGGTCGTCATCAAAGGCGGGAATCACCCCTGTGTTGATGAGTCGTTTCGATTATGTTACAAGAGTGTCTTCAAAGCATCCAAGTGTGTATTGTGTTAGCCTTAGGAAAGGCATGTATTTAAGAAGACCAAAGAGAATAGATAGAAGCAATTAAGGGAGAATGCAAGTAGTTTTAAAGAACACATAGTGAGAATGTTCCTAAACTATAGACTAGGTAAAAGCATTCCTACTTTTCTTAATTCCCTATAGTTATGGCTCTGATACCAATCTGTCATACCCCAACCGATGGCGGAAACATCGGGGCGGGACGAACAAATCGCTCAAAGCATCATAACGCTACTTGTGTCAATATAGATTAATCAAAATTTCATATTAAGGACTAAGTTGTCACACAAACCAAAACATAGTCAAAATTGTATCAAAACATCATCAAAATTCAAACATATCCAAAATATTGTTTTTCTAAGGTGTGTATCTAACGTCACCCTAGCTTGATTCTTCAATGTCCAAACTTATCAACCTGCAACATGTATTAAAATAAAATCAACAAAAATGTTGGCGAGTATACAAGTTTAATACATAGCATAAATAGTTTAAAATGTGAATTTCCACATATCCAACATGAATAACATATTACAAGTTTCAACAAGCTAAGCTAACGTAATCATTATGTTAACCTAAGTTTCCAACGCGTTAACTGTGCCTTTCCTACATCGTTGCCACGAAGAGGAGATAAAAGAATCAAACTTAACAATACCCCAAGACTCAAGGGCGGTGCGTTACTCCTATAGCGCTATAATTGTCAAGGTCGGCTAAACATAAGATTCACACGTTCACAAAGCACAAAAGAGTCACTAGTATCACAAGTATCATGTTTTCATGTTTTAGATGGATAGAGTATGATTATAAACAAGTTTCAAGTGTCGTGTGTTTGAATATAGAATACATGTTGCATCCCAAAGTGTTTAAAGCAAAAAGGGATCGAGTATACTCACACTGGGTGCTTAGAACCTAAACATAGTTTGGTTGGATCGAATGGAGCGCTGGATTAGCCTGCGTGCGGGAACAGAACATAAATCCTGTAAGTGCTGACCCCGTCAGGAACAGAGTTTCGAATAGTGCAAAAACAAGTTAAGTGTTCAACAGACTTATCCGAGCGGATGGGTTCCATCCGGACGGATGGTCATTTGGACGGATGGCCATTCGGATGGTCATTCGGTTAGTCCGTGTTTGTTTGTGAACTGATAAAATTTTCGAATTTTTGATCAAAGTGTTCTACTCAAAAGTAAACAACGATTATTATCATGGTTAGATCGTCCGGACGGATGGCCATTCGAAAGATTGGTCTGTGTTCGAAATTTTTTAAAATTTTCTAAGTTAAAGTTTTAAGTTAACGGAAACGACGTGATGACGTGTCAAACAACGGAATGTACCAAATCCAGTTCATTCGGCCGGATGGGTTCAGCCTTTCGGACAAACTCGCTGTTTCTGATAAACATTCATATTTGACCTGTTAATCGGTCCATCTCTTTGGTGGAAATCAGTTTTCAAGCCGACTCTTGATTATGGAACGAGTCGAGAGCCTGATTGAGTCCCGATCCCATCCATATTTGCGTAAAACAGTAGAGAAGTTTAGAAATAAGTTGTAAAACGTGAAAGTTCATTGGATCTGAGCCGAAACATGTGAAAATCCTTTAGATATTAGACCAATCTTGATTTAATGGTGCTCCACAACAGTTTGCCTAAGCAAAACGAGTGAAAACCACCTTCGAAAGGTCTACAATCAGTGTTTTTGAGTAAAAGTTAAGGTGTGTGTGTGTGATTTTGATGAAGAAGATGGAGTAGAAGTGATTAGAGATGAAGATTGACGAAGATTTGAGGGAAAAAGCTTACAAAATAGCCTTGAATCGCATCTGGGAGCTTGAGAGCGAATGAGTAAAGTGAAAGGTGAAAATGAAGGGTTAAGTCCACTATTTATAGGTGACAGCGACAGGTCTATTCGAATGGTTGTGTTCGGATGGCTAAGTGTTAAGACGGTGGCGAGTGGCATTGTCCGGATGGTCATCCGGGCGGATGGCCATTCGGACGGCTAGCTTCGCGTTTGTTAGTTTTCCAACTTTGGTTCGTTTGCGAGCCAGGTTAAGTGTTGCGTTGCGTATTATTGTGAGTAGCCATTTCATACAGTATCATTATATTTAGACGTTCAATTAGCATAAATAACAAGAGTAATTCCATGTTTTGAATTAGTTTCTCATTCATTAAGTATCAAGCATCACAAAGAGTCAAGAATCTAGGATAAATACATCGTTCACATATAAGAAACATCACATAGAGTAATAGTTTGCACATAATTTAACACAATTATGATTAAAATAGTCTCATTTTCATTATGATCGTTTCTCTTGAGCCTCCAAGTTTAACAGGATCGTTTGTCTTGAGCGTCCATGTTCATCCTCAATCTCTTTCTTTCTCTTGATTTATATACTTTAATTATTAAAAAAAGGGTTTTAGAATGTGTGGGATTTTGAGTACCCATTTCCATGATTTAAGGATGAAAAAATGGTTTAGTGGACATGATGTTAACAAAAGATGGAGATGATGATTCTCTCTAACCTAACAAGTAACACTCATCCACAAGAGATTAAAGAAAAATACAATTTCTATAGTCTACAACAACTTTGAATTAAGGCTGTTTGTTATGGTTTTAATATTTTTCGGTCTACGTCACTGTTACGTATACAAGAGTTCTCATTCACTTGTTTTCACCTTTAGTGTGTAACGGTTTCATAAATTTTCACTATCTTCACACACTAAGAAAATATTTAAGTTATATAAAAATAGAACTTTAAAGAAAGAAATGTGTTACAAGGTGTGATGTGAATTTTTGTGATTGGAGCATGAAATTAACTCCTGATGTGGATAATGCCTTGAAGCTTCACGTTTGAATTCACAAACCTTAGGGGTGGTGTTTGAACGTGAGTGAGGGTTAACTATGGATTCAATATTTTTGTCTTACCAAATTGACTTTTTTTTTCAAATAGTATGATATCTACAAATAATTAAAATTAAATCAAAATTATATAATATTATATTATATATAAACCTTTAAACAAAAGGTCCATGGAACAAAATACACAACAATCCTTCAAGTTTTCAACTTAACCAAACCAGTCCCTGCCTCTAAAGTTTAGACTAGGGATGAGCACATCCGGTACTGAAAAACAGAAAAAAGTGGGTACCGGTATTTACCTTTGCAACAATCTAGTAAAAAGAAAAACATAAAAATTAAAATTGTATTATGTTAAATTTGGAAAATTGCAGGAAGGTACCTGCAACACTCCAACACTCCTGATGTCCTATTTACCATCATTTCCCCTGCTTTTTCATTGACCAACTTTGCCTTTTCCCTATCATTCCTTCCCTCCAACATCCTCTCACATTCACCCGGCTCCCATTATCTACATCTCTTTCACCATCGCTCGCCGCTGTCTTTTCTGCTGCTCCTTTTCATACCGGTTTTTACCCATCACCAGGTTCGACCTTTCAATCCAATATCCTCTCACATCCGGCTGCCACTCGATCACTTGCTTGCCGCTGCAGTTACAGATCCGGCTGTTGCTGCTGCTACTATATATTATCTCCTTCTCTTTCACCACCGCTCGCTACTCATCACCAGGTTCGTCAGCTGCTGCTCCTTTTCATATCCGTTTCTACTCATCACCAGGTTCGACCCATTTTGACAATATGTTTGTTGCTGAGGTGGTTTTGGTAAATCAACTACACCAGATTACAACACTTTTGAAATCTTAAAAGAGAATGACATCATCAACTTTGATAGTGTTTTTTTTTTTCTTTAAAACAAATTGCTTCAATATGTATAAGTTACATTCTCATTCATTTGTAAGTTGTAACCCACTCACTGATTTTTCACTCTTTTTTTTTTACTTTATAAACAGAATCATGACAACAACAATCGCCAAGTTTGCTCACTTACAAATCCCACTTGAAGACGTTGTAAAGGCCACCGACAACTTTCATCATGATAACATCATCGGACGCGGTGGATTGGGACATGTATACAAAGGACAACTCCTGCGGTCCGGGGAGTTGATCATGATTTCTGCGCTGAGGTTAGATCGTAAGCACGGTGGAGGAGTCGTCGAGTTCTGGACCGAAGTTTCAATGCTTTCTGATCTCAAGCATCCAAATATAGTCTCTATTGTTGGATTTTGTGATGAGGAACATGAGAAGATCATTGTGACCACGTATGAGGCCAAAAATGGAAGTCTCAAGGAGCATCTAAGCAACCCGAACCTCACATGGACGCAAAGATTGAAGATATCTGTAGGCGTGGCTCGTGCTTTGAGTTACCTCCATTATGACGAGGGACGTGGCTATGGTGTTATACATCTTAACATCAATAGCTCGACAATTTTATTAGACGAGAACTGGGAACCCAAGTTATCCGGGTTTAAAGTTTCCATCAAACAATCGCTTAACCGAATGAACCAGGTCATCCTTTCTGAACCTATTGGCACAATAGGGTATGTGGACCCGGAAATTGAAAAGACCAAAGGTGTGACCTACAAGTCGGACATCTACTCATTCGGTGTCGTCTTATTCGAAATATTGTGCGGGAGGAAAGCATTTGTTTCGAATGATGCTAATAGGTTACTAGCTCCATTGGCCATACATCAGTATGAAAAAAAAATGCTAAAGGAGATAATCCATCTAGCTCTATGGAATCAAATGTCCCCGCATTCACTCGAAATATACTCAAAAGTAGCATATTCTTGCATAAATGGGGAGCGATCAAACCGTATGGATACAAACAATATTGTCAACGAACTTGACAAAGCACTGGAATCTCATGAGGATTTTCAACTTCAACAAGTTCAACGTTTAAATCTTGTAAGACCCATTTTCTTTTACTTTTGCTTTGATGTTATTACTTTATTTCCTGTTTAAATTAATTTGCAGTTAAGTGTCATATAACATTTGTTAAATAAAATCATATTTTTAATTACAACTAATATAATATATAGTGACAATTTATTTATACGTACAATTTTTCGTTTGATTGTTTCTCTAAACAACACCACATGGTTGTCTTCTTCACATGATCATGGCTCACACAGAGCTCTACCATGATCACTCAGATCATCTTCTTCCTTCTTCACACGCTTCACTCAGAACCATGTTCGGTTCACACAGAACCCACTACTCTTATTTCTTTCCTCGAACTTCCATAACCGCTATCCGTCTCGTTCTCTCTCTCTTCTCACCCCCTGCAATTTAGAGGGCTGCCCCTCCTCTCGTAACCGACTCTCATTTTTCGACGCTCTTATACCACTTGTTGGTTCTCAGGCCCAAGAACACACACTCAAATCTCACGTGAAGAAGACATACTCGAGCAAGTCGTTAATTCATTTATTTATATTTAACCTTATCCATTTGATTAACCGCAAATTTTTCCATTTGATTAATTGAACGGAAAATTTTAGTCTTTGTGAAAAGACATACTCGAGCAAGTCGTTAATTCATTTATTTATATTTAACCTTATCCATCTTTCTAAATACCAAGGATTGTCCTAATTAACTTTATATATTAACTAGGTTATCACCCGCGAATACTCGCGGGTCGGAAAATTTAATTTGCATTAATCGAATTATGTCGTTAAATAAAATAAAAACACATGTTTTCAAACGTTCTTGATGAACACGTTTGAGAGAGAGAGATAGTATGAACGAATTCGTGAGTTCTTAATATTATTGAAAAATTTAAGTGTTCGGATATTTAAATTTATTAAAACTTTATATATATATATTAAAAACTGAATAATGTGTGACGCCTTATATATTTTAATTAAGCGTTAATATCTTCAAAATTTAAAAATTATTATGGGAAGTTTAATATTAATTTATTTATTATTATCCTAAAGAATAAGAATATGAAGTATTAATGGTATAGTTATTTATAATTTTATTTGTAGTATAGTTTTTGTAAATAAAGCAACACAAAAATATTCATATGTATAATAAACAATGAAAGGAAGTTGAAATTTCAGTGATCCAAAAAAATAAAAAAACATTGGTATGTATACCACACAAATATGGAGGATAATCTTAAAAATTAAGACATGAGGATCAATTACATTGGTATGTCCCAGTTCAGCTAACCACTATGTCTCAACAGAAGTCACACATTGCAGGTATTCTTTTGTCGTCGGTATAAGCTCATGGTTCACCACATAAGCCGGCATGTCCCTCAACCTATAAAGAGCCGAGCTCGGGTGCATATGGCACGACATTCCTTTCCTACAATTCACATATTCTCCCACACCTTTTAGTCTTGCAACATTATGAAAATGATCCGAACGTATTGCTTTCCTTACAATTTCAAAATCTGGCCCGTACGAGGTCAGCCGAATCTTTAGTGTTTTTAATGTCTTAACCGATGCAACCTAATTTTCCGGACCTTTTTCAGACCCTTCACCTGCAAATAATGATCGTTACACCAGTGACCAGTCTCCACGATATTGATTAGCTATCCACTATTGATACACGTTCAGTACCCAACCAAACTGACCCAGGTTGTTTTGCCACTTGTACATAATATTTTTTTCTCTTTAACTATAAGTCTATAAATACTTAAGCACATTGAAATTACCTCCCAAAGAAGTTGGAAAAATTCTGAGCGTTGAGGGTGGCAGAAGTAACAATAAGCATAAAGTCTCGACGCCTTGCAACCACTTTTTTTAAGTATCCCGAATAACACATCAGTACTTAATCATCTTTCATGGGCTTCTTCGATCACAACAACATTGCAATATTGCATGAAAAATTAGAGAAGTTAAATTAAATTAAATAAATAATTATATATTACACACACCATCAACTGTGCTATTAGATAATACCTACCAATATTTGTTAAGATCAACATCTTTCAAAGTTTCACGCAGAAGCACACCATCAGCCATGTACTACAATGCAAATTAAAGAGCATAAACATTTGATAAAAATGAAAAATACTGTCACGTGTTTAATCAATTGCCATATCCAAGCTTTAGTTACCAAAAACGATGTAGGAAACTGTATGCATTAAAGATTACACATTTGGTAACTTTCAAATTTCAAATTTAACACCACCATACAACCCATCCCCTTAGCCTTTTTTTAATTGACCCATTTGAGATAAGACAGTAACCAAATTGCTCAATTCATATGTAAGCCGGTAGAAATAAGATTGAAACATACTTGATGAGGACATCGAGTAGAGCTCAACTCAAAGATACGAAAACTTCCATTGCTTGACCTTGTTGTCTTTAAGCATCTCAGTGAAAACCTTGACAACTTCATGTGGCCCTGTATATAAAAACTAACCTATAAATATCCAACACTTCATAAATAAAGAATACAAAAATATTGTACACCTCCATCGCCAGTAGCCGCTACACCTCCACCTGCAGTCACCTCGAATAATGAAACTAATGGGCCTTTTTTAGTGGTTCATTTAGTCAGTTCCTGGTTAAAAATTAACTATTTTGTCTATCACCATTTTCATTAATTTTTAGTGATACTTGATACCTGAATCTATTTATAACAGCGGCCCTTGGTATTGAAATGGAGTTGTTTGGTTCATCGGCTACAGTTCTGCCAGTGGCTCAAGTTACCGTCACTTCAAGTTTCTATGCCCTCAATGCTTCAACTGGCGCTCTTGCTATAGTCCCTAAAGAAGCAACCAAACTTGAGACAAAATCCACTACTTGGGCTGATACATTGAACCGTTAGCTCGTTAACCTGAATATAGCTGGATGTGAGTTGTTTCATTCTGAATTTATAAGGGTTTGAATCGGGTTGACCATATACACAGTTTAAGAAATAAATAACAGTTTTTAAATGCTAACTTTCATAAATTGGTTATATAAAATTCAAAACAAAATATAAAATCCAAAAAAAATATAAAATTAAAAAAAATATAAAATATTAACGGGTCATGATGCGTTACCCGACCCGCTCAGTTTATCTTATCTCATTTTTATGTCAAATATATGCTAATAATGAATCCTTTTTGTATGAGCCAGCTAAAACAAACCCATTGTTAGATATTGAACGGTGGAAATCCTAGAAAAAAGTAAAAAAAAAAATATCAATCTAATTCTACCTTTGTTAGGTAAAATGTGGTTTAGATGAAAATCCCTGCTCAAATCTTCCCTAACAGCTTTTACCGAGAACAAATTCACGAACTCGTTCCTCCAAAACAAGGAATCATCTCATGTAAAAGGGAGTTAAAGTTTTATACGCATTTAACTTAATAATATGTAAAGTGGATTAGTAATTTGTTTCAACTTAATAATGCCAACAACATATTGTACCTGTTATTGACCAGATCTTTACGGTGTTATCCATCACACAACTGGCAATACGATATATATTTGAAGGGTGGAAATCCTAGAAAAAGGTTAAAAAATATCAATCCAATTCTACCATTGTTAGTACTAAAAACTAATAATTAAAAAATAAAGGTTTTAAAGTGCTAACTATACAGGAATGAGCTATCAAAAGGTAATTAAATGATCGTCAAAAGATCCAAACTTTATACCTTCCTCATTAGGCCTTGCCTTACTTCATCATCTGAGAGTGTATCAAAAGTCTTGAAATCAACCTTTTTTTTTGTGAGAATCTTGACTACCTGATAGATTATAAAGATTGAGAAATCATTTTTGGCAGCAGGTTATAATAAAAAAACCTCATCGAATAGCAACAAAATCACAAATAAAAAGACAACAATCAATCAACTTTCCGCTGAAACCAGATAAGTTAGTCTTCCTGAATTAACAATAAAAAGCAAAATACTTTAAACGTACAATGTACAGCTTCAAAACACAACGAACTCATTCTTAAGGCACACTTCGAAGCTAATTTTTGAACCCTCGCTTAATATCACCACTTATGTTTAGGTTGACCAACGTTAAGTCAAAATCATAGCACCGTATTAACAACATACATGGCCTATAACTAATTATCATCGGGCTTCACTATCATCATCTGCAGGTAGTGCTGCTATCGCAGAATCCCAAAACATTTGCATCATTGAAGTGGCAACATCATTATTAATTCCTCCGGCACTTCCAACCTAAACATAAATAAACACAATAGTGTTTATAGACGTTTCTAAAAGTGAAGCACCTATCTGCGAACCATATTAATACGAACCTAACCAGGGAGAATTTAGCTTACCGAAGCTACAGCTATGAGAGTGATCTGGAGTATATCGATAGTAGCAAGAACAACTACATTTGAGTCAGTGTACAAATGCTTCAGTACATATGTAAGCTTAACTATATATTTAATTTGAGTTACAAAAGTTTGCCGCTCCAAACAATGTGCATCGAGGGACTCCTATTTTGTATACCACGTCATTCAGGCTGGTATGGCGGCCCTTCATTTCTCTGTTCTTTTCCCATCCTTTCTGAAAAAAAGCCTTTATGGCGTTTTTGGTAATATTATAACAATAACCACCAACAAATCAATGTCCTACGACAAATTATCATAAAATTTTTCATTTTGATCATCAGTATTGAAAAAAAGGTCACAAAAAACAGAGGAACCAATTTTTGTAGTTGACATAATGAATGGAAATATACATAAGTCAAAATTACCTATTTACTTTTCACCCATATGACATTCAGTGCCTCCTTTTTCTATCCATCAAGTTCTTCAATCACCAGCTTTATCTTTGACTTGTTCCTATTCAATGAGGATACCGTATAGTTAAACTTGCAGCGTAAGGTAATCAGGTATCAAAATATTGACTAACTTTTAAAGTTACATCTTAAAATGCCATCTCTGGTTGACACCAATGTTGAGGCAAAACCTCTTTTGAACTAAACCCATAATGCAGCTTTCAAAATCCATCATTAGTGTCTCGTGCAATGATATCCCCCTAAGATTTTAGAAAAAAAGATCATAAATTATTTGCCATCGGAATGTTAGGTAAAATGTGGTTTAGATGAAGATCCCTGCTCAAATCTTCCCTAACAGCCTTTACCGAGAACAAATTCGCGAACTCGTTCCTCCAAAACCAGGAATCATCTCCACTTGTAACAGGTTGTTGTAATAACACTACTGCAAAGTCAAGATGTGTAACAGGGGCCATGTATTATTGCATGAAATACAACAAAAGATCATTAGAATTTATAAACTACCAACTCAATCATATTGTTTAAAATTAAATGAAGAACATAGTTATACCACTGCATTAGAAAGAAGAATAAGACGACCAGGTTCTAACCAAACGGTCTCTAACATTTTTTTTTTGAAAAATGGTTCTATCATTTAAATAAGAAACGGGGAGTGTCTGGAAATTTGAAAGCCCTCAAAACAACCAAATACAAAATGTGATTACAAAATAATATACGGAATAAAAGTCACTCCACCTCTCCAAATCTTCCAACTTTTGGAGTGGGATGTGCCATCATTTTCCTGTTGGCTTTGTCCAATTAAACAGATAGATTAGAAACATAAAGCACACACAAATCAAAGAACAAAACAAAAGGTAAAACGAAGTGAAGCGGTCAATATAATGCATGCACATAAAAAAGCTATAATCATAATATTTAATGTCACAAAGCACACTGTCAATCAGAGAATGAATCAAAAGGCAAAACAAAGTGACATCTGTATATATAGGAGGCAATTTCAATCCATTTATGTAAAAACTGGTCAAATTTCAGGTTATACTATATTGATAAGAGGTCAGGCTCGTAAAACTAAAAGTAATAGCTAAAATAGTAACAGCATATGGGTTTAAACTTAAAAGTCAAACAAAGCATACTCATGTATACAACCTCCTATATTGTTTTGTTAATTAAAAACAGATCATACTTTTTAGTTTCTATAATAGCTTGCAAACATAATTTAAACTGTATATTTATAAAATCACCAAGAAAATAAGACAAAATAATGTTAATCATTCAACCCATTTTGAACCTATGTGGTCCAACCCACCCACTTTGCCACCGAAAGAAAGTTAATTATGAAATGCATACTTTGTTGCTTTCATATCTGAAGACGATAAAGAGAGAACCCTTGTAGAAGCTCCTTGCACTGTAATTGGTAACCTTATACCCCTAAACAAATGCAACCCTTGTAGAAGCTCCTTGCACTGTAAAACATCAAGAATAAGATTTTGATACCTTTGATTTGGATGGTCTTTGAATATGCTCTGGAAATCTGAAATCGATTAGGAGAGAATGATAATTAGGGTTAAATGTTACAATGAAGCTTATGCTGTAATAATTAGACAGATGGTTAATGAGCTTAATCATACAACAACTAATATTCCAAATCAATGACCAAATATTGTAATAGAACTTCAATAAAATGTACATGTCAATCTTAGGCTGCTGAAGATCGATGGAAACAAATCCAACTGTTGAAACACACAACAAACACGGTAAATCTTAGGTTTTCGAATATTATCAATGGATCAGAATAATCAAAGATAGATAAGAAGCTTACTGTTAAGATCGATTGAAACAAAATCCAACTGTTGAAACATTCAACAAACACAATCAACTTTATCAGAAAAAAAGGACGATCGATGAGAGAATCGAGATGATTAGGTCTGAAGAAGATACAATAGATTAAACATTACAATAAACAATCATATAAGTACTTATACCTGGTCATTGAGAATGATGAATCGGCGAAGAACAATTGAAGGAGAAGCGGTATCTTCAGATTTAGGGTTTCAGGAAAGTGAGATGTAATACGCGGTGTGGTATGAGAAAGAGAATATATACGATCCAAATTTGAGAGATGGGTTACCAGAATCAAATTCGGATCCCGCACCCAATGCGTTTTTGTTTGTGTATTGAGAGTTTGGATGGATTCCCTCCCAAAATCACCCTCTACTCAACCATTGGATGCCACATCATCAAAATGACTTCACCATTCAAGGACACATAGCCCACATCATCTCATTTATTAATATATATAGATTGGAAAATCGAGACCATAGATTGAGTCAGATCTGGGAGGGCCTAACCCAAGTTTGAAAAAAAAAACGACAAAGAATACTAATTATTTTTATCTTACATTCTAGTTTATTAATTAAAATAACTTGTGTCGGATTTCGTAAATGTTTATAAACTATACACATATTATACATGAACTTCGAAATAGAAAACAATTCAAAGTCCTCTTTATTTTCTAAAGGGGTCAACAAAATAATGACAGTTTCTTTTTAACTTCGTTATGTTTTACTAACAAGTATATATAAGTTATGACTTTTTTTCTTTTGTTGCATATATGTAGATAGAGAACTTGAAACACTTGAAGATTCATCTTAGTGATATAAAATTGGCCACCGATGATTTTTCAGACACATACAAAATTGGAGATACAAGTAACTCTAATTTGTATAGAGCAACTTTTGATTATGAAAAAACTTCTCCCATAGAAGCGATGAATAAAGGTGAACCACTCAAGAGACACAACATTGTACTTATAAAACGCATACTTTCTAGAGACGACGAGCAAGGAGAAAGTGCGTTTTTCACAGAACTTGAAATGCTTACTAGTGTTAAGCATCATAACATAATCACTCTACTTGGATTTTGTGTTGAAGGTTCGGAAATGATCCTTGTCACTGAGAATGTTTCTAATAGATACCTTGGTGATCATTTGCGAAACGTCAATGACATGCATATTTTGACGTGGGAAAAACGTTTGAAAATTTGCATTGATGTTGCACACGCATTGAACTACCTTCACTCAGAGATGGAAGCCCAAAAGATGATAATACACCGTGATATAAGGAGTGACCACATTGGGTTAGACGAGAATTTGAGGGCAAAGATTGTTGAGTTTGGAATTTCTGTATTCTTGCTTCCAAATCAAAATGGTGAAGCTCTACATCACACACACATTACTGGCTCATGTTACTACATAGATCCAGAATATGAGAAGAGTGGTACGTTAAAAAGAGAATCAGATGTTTATAGTTTTGGAGTAGTTTTGTTTGAAATTCTATGTGGAAGACTAGCCTATGACCCGATTTACCATAAGGAGGGTGACAAAGGGCTAGTTACTATGGCAAGACAAAGTTACAACACTGGAACACTAGAGAACATGATAGATAATATAATATTGGAAGAAATTGGTGAAATCGGTTTTATTCATAATAAAGGACCCAACAAGGGTTCTCTGGAAATATTTATTGAAATTGCAAATCGGTGTGTAGAAGAAACTCAAGACGCACGTCCAACTATGCAAGTCGTCGTTAAGGAACTTGAGAAAGCATTATTTTTTCAAACGAGCCAGGTAACATATATATGCATTTATAAAGGATAATCTTTATGTATTCATACTATTGATCCCTAATGGCAGTCTTGAGTTTATTGGTTTTCTTAGTATTTTTTTTATTTGCTTCACCAATATAAAGTTTTTATCATTCATTTCTAGCTTTTAGAACTAATTCCCTTCCTAAAATAACTGCTTAAAGGAGGATCAAGTGCAAGGCCCAGAAACAGACCACGTTGTCAATAAACTTGAGAAAACAATGGAACTTCAGTTGAATGAAGAGAACAATCATGTAAGACATTTTATTCTTTTCTTTTCATCATATCATTTTCTTATGTCTATTAATTTATGCTTACTTTTGTAATTAGTAATTCGTGTCAAAGGAATAGCCGAGAAATACAATTGAAAGCCCATCACAAAGTGTTTTAGAATAAACTCATCAACCAAGATATGCACTTGAAAGCACATCACAAATTGTCGATAAATTTCAAAACACAACAATCTAATGTAACAATACACGTGTATCTTTCATTGTATCCAAAACGCCACTTTCTCGTCTCGTAAATTCAATATATATATATATATATATATATATATATAGGGGAAGGTTCATTTGAGAAGAAATTTTTATTAAGAATAAAAAGAACAAAAGGGTACAATGGTAAAACACAAAATAGTTTTTTCTCATCTCATTTATTATTATGTTTGACTAATCAATTAGTCATTAAGACAATCATCCTCCACACTAAAAAAATTTGCCTACACACATCAAAAGTTATCCTACACATTTCGAAATTTATCATACACATATTGAAATTTATCCTACACAACTCGTAATTTATCCTACACGCCTCGTATTTATCCTACACTATAAATGAATTTTTATTTTTATTTTTTGAGAAAAATATATTTTTTTAAAATAAGTTACAAATTTAATATAGTTAGTTATTAAAGATGAAACTACCAATTAATGATGTATGTAAGTTTACCAATATACCCTTATAGTTACATTAAGTACAAATATTAAATGAAGTCTAATGAAGCATTTCTATTGGTTGAAATTTCTTCTTTTTTCTTCTTATAAAGAATTTCTTCTCATTTGAACTCTCCACTATATATCTATATCTATATCTATATATATATATATATATATATATATATATATATATATATATATATATATATATATATATATATATATATATATATATATATATCATGTGTCGGTTCAGTTTTTGACTAATACATATAGAGGGGGAGGTTCATTTGAGAAGAAAATTAAATTGAGAAAAAAAAAAGAACAAAAGGTATAATTGTAAAACATTAAATAGTCTTTCTCTCATCTCATTTATTATTATCATTGACTAATTAATTAGTCATACAAACTATAATCCACCACACTAAATTTTTTTCCTACACACATCAAAATTTATCCTACACGTTTTGAAAGTCATCATACACAACTCGTAATTCATCTTACATGCGTCGTAATTTATTCTACACTTTAAACTATTTTTTTTCATCTTTGAAAAACTATATATTTTTTTTAAAATAAGTTATAAATTTAATGTAATTAGCTATTAAAAAGGAGTACTAGCAATTAATCATCTATCTAGTTTTACCAATATACCCTTACACTAATATTAAATACAAAAATTAAATGAAGTAAAATGAAACATTCTTATTGGTTGAAATTTCTTCTTTTTTATTCTTACAAAAAATTTCTTCTCATTTGAACTCTCCACTACATATACATATGTATTTATGCAAGTTATATAAACAAAATCACGTATAAGTCCAAGAATTTTATTTTCTTAACGATTTTGTTAGTTGATTCGGGTTAGAGCTAGGTGTCGGTTTAGGATAAAATTCAAATAACTATATTAGGGCTGTCCAAAAAGCTCGTGGCTCGGAGCTCGCTCCGGTTTAACTCGGAAAAAGCTCGCTCGATATGGCTCGGTTTGAAAGTGAGCCGAGCCGGCTCGGCTCGGTGAGAAAGTGAGCTTAGCTCAGCTCGGCTCGTGACGAGCCAAATTGGCTTGTTTTGGCTCGCTTGGTAGCTCGGCTTACCTTGAAATATTTTACTTTTAATATATTTTATATACATATAATATATTACAAAAAAGTGATTATTATTTACATGTGTTTAGGCTTGTAGTTTGATATCTATGACATATTTAAAGGTTGATTGTGGTGCTAATGAACAAATAATGTATTTACTTGAAATATAAAACTTATTTTGCGTTGTTGTACGTGATTTTGACTTGTAATGTATTAGGTTGAACGTATTTTGATTATGTTCTTTTGAAGTATTAAATAATATTTTAGAATACTGAATTTTGAGAGCTATGTATTAATTTTTATTTTTAAAATCGAGGCAAACCAAGCCGAGCCATGCCAGCTCGGTTTAAAACCAAGCCGAGCCCGAGCTTAGACTTTCAGCTCGGTTTCAAATCCGTGCCGAGCTGAGCCAGCTTGGTTTATAATCGAGCCGAGCCATGCCACCACCCTGTCCCTCCCCCCCTTTCGTTGCTCCGCTCTCAAACAACACGAACAATAACCGTTGTCGGACCTGCCACCACCGCCATGAGACCTGCTACTGCCGCCTCTAACTCCGGCGGCTCCCCACTGCTGCCATCATCCCCACTTCAGCCACCTCGACATCACCACGCCGGCCACCACCATGGCCAACACCCCAAACACAACTAAAAACAAAAAAAAAAAAAACAAAAGAAGAAGCTTTAAGTGAACGAGATCTAAACATATCTAAGCTTAGAAAGTGGAGGAGATGAACTTACCCACGACGAACTCATGAAACACGGCTGCCGGAGCTCGAAATCGCTACCTCCGTTGCTCGTATGGGAAAACTAGTGCCGGAAATGGGTTCGGAAGGGATGATTTAGGGGTACGCCTTGGTTCGGCTGTGAAATTCTGTCATGAATAAAGATTAGAAGGGCCATTTATGTCATTATGTTTTGATAGTTAATAACAATAATAAGTCCCAGGGACTGTTTGTGTAATAGTTGTATAGTTTGAGGGTTTAGATAGCTGATTGGAAAGTTGTAATGGATTGTCTGTTAAATAGCCGTTAAGGTGACAGTTGGTAGTTATCGATGAAATGAATTGAGCCTTTCCCTCTGTTCTGTCTTCTTTCCATTTTATCGTAACAAACTGGTATCAGAGCTCTCGATCCTCTCGGAGCTCCTTATCCACCATTGTTTCCGATCAACCACCGTTCAACCACCATTCAATCTGATTCACCATCAAAATTCGTCCTGTTCATTCAGCTCTGATTAATCTTCTTTCGATTAATCAATTTGTTTCGTTTCTAATTGGATTAATCTTCTTTCGGTTAATCATTTCAATTTTTCTTTGTTGAATTCGATTTCATTCATTGAATTTGTTAATGGCAACAAGGAAACAAGAAATGGATCGTGTAGAAAAGATAGCTAAAGATAATTCTCAAGCCATTCAATCTCAACAATCTTTAATTGAAGAAAACTCCAACCATGTACAGAATTTGCAGATTCAGATGGTAGAAGTTTGTAACCAGTTGAAAGAACTCAAAGAATTGTTGTCACAAAATCATAGAGGGTTTGATCAGAGATTGGTCCTATTGGGTAGACTGGATTTTCCAAAGTTTAATGGTGAGGATGTTGAGGGATGGTTGTACAAATGCAATCATTTCTTTACCATGGATAAGACTCCAAATCAATTGAAAATGCAATATGCTGTTGTAAACCTGGAAGGTGTGGCTTTACAGTGGCATCAAGGGTATGCTTCCAGCCAAGATAGAGAGTTGGAAGAAATTGAGTGGGAAGATTATTCAAGATCTATTCTCAACAGATTTTCAACAAGATTATCTGAAGAGCCAATTGAGGAATTAAAGAATTTGCAGCAGACAGGTACTTTACAAGAGTATTGTGATGCTTTTGATTCATTGCTGAATAGAGTTAAACTGTGTGAGGAATATGCTGCTGGATTGTTTGTGGCTGGTTTAAAACCAGAAATAAGATGCTTGGTGAAGATTTGTAAACCAAGAACAGTGAGAGATGCCATTGCTATGGCTAAACAACAAGAGGTTGTGTATCACACTCTATTCGGGAATAAAGACACCAAGAAAAGTAACACTTACACCCCATCTTTTCAGAAAACCAATAATAATACTTCCACTGCAATTACACCCTATAAATCAACTTCTTCTTATAATAATACAAACAATCTTTCCTTACTACCTACCCCTCCAGCCAACAAGATGATCAAACCTATTAGAAAGGTGTCTACTAAAGAAGCTGAAGAAAAAAGAGCCAGAGGTGAATGCTTTTGGTGTCCTGAGAAGTATACATCTACTCACAACTGTAAGTTTAAACAGTTGTATATCTTGGAAATTGGGGATATAGAAGAAACTGAAGAAGCAGTTAATGAGGTAGTGTCAGTACATGAACTTCCAATATAACCCCACATTTCTTTGAATGCTTTAACAGGAGTTCCATCCTTTAGCACTATGAGAATAGTGGGAACTATAGGCACAAGAACTTTATATATCCTGATTGATTCAGGATCGACTCACAACTTCCTTAAGAAAAGTCTGGCTTTAAAATTGAAGTGTCCAACCCAAGCTGTTACTTCCCTATCAGTGACTGTGGCTGATGGTAACAAATTATCCTGTGTGGAGCTGTGTAAAGATTTCCAATGGGTCATGCAGGGTATATGGTTCAAGTCTGATGTGTTTTTATTACCATTAGAGAACTATGATATGGTATTAGGGGTCCAGTGGTTACAGACCCTAAATGACATTGTTTGGAACTTTAAAAGTCTTACAATGCAGTTTCAAATTGGTGAACAGAAATTTGAGTTAAAGGGTACTAATAATCAGAACTTGTCTTTGTGTTCTGTGGAAAAGTTGAGTTTTATGATGGAATCTGAAAGCCAAGAAGTTCAGGCTCAACTATTTAGTATTCAAGAATAAGTCAGAGGAACTTTTCAACACCAGGCTAAGGTGAAACAGATATCAGAAAACAAGTTAGTAGAGGAGTTACTGGAGGAGTTTGAGGATGTGTTTCAAGAACCCACCTCTTTACCACCTCCAAGACAATGTGACCATAAAATTGAATTGATTGATGAGAAGGCAACAATCAATCAAAGAGCTTACAGATATCCAGTGGGTCAAAAAGATATTATTGAGAAAATGGTGCAAGAAATGAAGGACATGGGTATCATAAGAGACAGTGTAAGTTCTTTTGCATCTCCAGTAGTATTAGTCAAGAAAAAAGATGGTAGTTGGAGGTTTTGTGTAGACTACAGAAAGTTGAATGAGAATACAGTAAAAAATAGATTTCCTATTCCTTTTATAGAAGAATTAATTGAGGAATTAGGAGGGGCTGTGGTGTTTTCTAAATTGGACTTAAGGTCTGGCTATCACCAAATAAGAATGCACAAAGATCACATCCATAAGACTGCTTTCAGGACTCATCAAGGCTTATTTGAGTTTCTGGTACTACCTTTTGGACTTACAAATGCCCCTGCAACTTTTCAAGGGCTCATGAATGCTGTTTTCAGGCCACTGTTGAGAAAAAAGGTATTAATTTTCTTTGATGACATTCTGATTTACAGTAAAGATTTCCAGCAGCATTTAAAAGATTTAAGGGAGGTATTATTGATTTTTAGAGAGAATCAACTGTTAGCAAAAAAGTCAAAATGCAGTTTTGCTGGTTCTAAGGTAGAGTATTTAGGGCATGTGATTTCACAGGAAGGAGTGGCCACTGATCAGTCAAAAATAGAAGTAATAAGGGTCTGGCCTGTTCCTGTGACTGTCAAACAATTAAGAGGTTTTTTGGGTTTGACATGATACTATAGAAGGTTTATATCTTCTTATGGGGCAATAGCAAAACCACTCACTGCCTTGTTACAAAAAGATGCATTTAAATGGTCAAATACAGCCCAACAGGATTTTGATCAGCTGAAACAGGCATTGATGCATGCACCTGTTTTATCTCTGCCTGATTGGTCTAAGGAATTTGTAATTGAGACAGATGCCTCATCTAAGGGGTTGGGAGCAGTGTTGATGCAAGATAGACATCCACTAGCATTTGTTAGCAAGGCTTTATCGACTAGACAATGTTCTTTATCAGTGTATGAGAAAGAACTCCTTGCTATTCTTATGGCAGTGAAACATTGGCATCAGTATCTAATATTGAAGCATTTCACTATTAGAACTGATCAGAAGAGTCTTAAGCACTTATTAGAACAAAAAATTACTACTCCTCTTCAACATACTTGGCTCAGCAAATTGATGGGATATGATTATTCTATTGTATACAAAAAAGGAGTTGATAATGGTGCAGCTGATGCTCTCTCAAGAATTCATGGTGCAGCCTTGTTTCAGATGGCTTTGTCTAGTTATGAACCTCTTTTGTTGGGCAGAATTAAAGAAAGTTTGGTGAAAGATAATGCAGCCGAAGAGCTTATTCAGAAGTTACAACAGGGAGATTCTATTGATAAATATACTTGGGATGGGAAGTTTATTAGAAGGAAGAACAAGTTATGGATTCCAAATGATGAACAGCTCAGGAAGGACATTTTAGTCATTTGTCATTCCTCACCACAAGCTGGTCATTCAGGTATTCACAATACACTTCAAAGATTTAAAGATATGTTTTATTGGAAGAAGGCAACTAGTGACATTAAGGAGTTTGTTAAAAAATGTGACACTTGTTTAAAAGCAAAGTATGAAACAGTAGCATATCCTGGGCTACTAAATCCTTTGCCTACTCCTGTCACTATTTTTTCAGATATCTCAATGGATTTTATTGGGGGTCTGCCCAATTCCCAAGGGTATGATTCTATCCTGGTTATTGTGGATAGACTTACTAAATATGGACATTTTTTGCCATTAAAACATCCCTACACTACTGTGAAAGTAGCTCAAGTGGTCATGGATAATGTGTTCAAGATTCTTGGCTGTCCACAAACTATTGTTTCTGACAGGGATGCTCTATTCTTAAGTAAGTTTTGGAAAGAATTTTTAAGGCTGCAAGGTATATCCCAAGCTTTATCTACTGCCTATCATCCACAAACGGATGGACAGACAGAAGTTTTAAACAGGTGTTTGGAAACATACCTGAGGTGTATGGTAATGACTGAGCCACACACATGGGTCAAATGGTTAGCATTAGCACAGTGGTGGTACAACACTACTTGGCATTCTGCTATTCAAATGTCTCCATACAAGGCTTTGTTTGGAATGGATCCTCCTATCCATTTACCCCACATTCCACTAGATACTGAAGTTGCTGTTGTGGAAGAATTTTTTACAGCAAGGGAAACAATGGTGGACACACTCAAACAAGCTCTTTTCAAAGCCAAGAATCGAATGAAGCAATTTGCAGATCAACATAGGTCTGAAAGATCATTTGATGTGGGTGAATGGGTGTATCTCAAGTTACATCCATATGTTCAGACCACTTTAAGAACTCACAAGTATTCAAAACTGTCCCCAAAATACTATGGACCTTTTCTTATAATAGCTAAAGTGGGACCAGCTGCTTATAAGTTAGACCTTCCTCCTGGATCTCAAATTCATTCAACATTTCACGTTTCTTTGTTGAAGAAGGCTGGGGGGCCTCCTGAGGTGGTCCATCAAATTCCTGAAGTGGCTAGTAATGGGCTGCAACCATTCAAGATTTTGGACAGAAAGCTGGCAAAGCAGGGCAATAGGGCAGTTGTTAAGTTTCTTATCCAGTGGAAGAATCCTCTTCATGATGCTTCATGGATGGTGGCTGATGAGTTTATGCTGAAATACCCTGAGTTTCCTGTTGATTTTTGAGGTCAAGAATGCTTAAGGGGGGAGTATTGTCATGAATAAAGATTAGAAGGGCCATTTATGTCATTATGTTTGAATAGTTAATAACAATAAATAAGTCTCAGGGACTGTTTGTGTAATAGTTGTATAGTTTGAGGGTTTAGATAGCTGATTGGAAAGTTGTAACAGATTGTCTGTTAAATAGCCGTTAAGGTGACAGTTGGTAGTTATCGATGAAATGAATTGAGCCTTTCCCTCTGTTCTGTCTTCTTTCCATTTTATCGTAACAAATTCCGTCGCCAAAGCCGCGTGAGCGGCGTCGCCCTCGTTCGCCTTCTCCGAAACACCGCAGGACTTCGCTGGCACCGCCGTGATCCGCCTCTGGAGTTCTAGAGAAAGAAAGGGGGTTGCGGCTAGGGTTAGGGAAAGATATGAGAAGGATGAGTTATAACAGGGTATTTATACTTAGGTTTAAGTGGGTTGGGCCCAACGCCCATTAGCTCGTTTCTTGTGTTTTGTCCGGCCCATGCGTCTACGACGCCCGTTTTCGAATCCGTACTTCGTGTAATGTCGTAAAATGTTATTTCAGGATCAGAAATATGTAAAATAGTGTCGGAAGTAGATGTGTGACGCGTTCATTCGTCGGTTGCGTTAAAATTGCGTAAAATACTTCGGTGGTCGTTTCTAGTCCGTTTTTCGGTCCCATTTCAACTGTGAATATTAGAATTCGATTACGAAGCTAAATATATCATAATATTTCAGATTTAATGTAATACACGAGCCAGATTATTCCGCTTTGTTGTCGGTGCGTTCCTACAGTCGCGTTTTTGGTTCACGTATGTAATACACGAGCCAGATGATTCCGCTTTGTTATTCTTGTCGGCGGTTCCATGCGCAACACGCTCGTAATGATTTCAAAACATATGTAAACACAGACTAAATAACAAAAGAAGTTTGCCGCAACGCGGCGACAATGATAAACTTAGTTAAATTTAATTTTGTTTTTTGCAACCAAACACCCACGTATCATAATTACAAAAATAAATGTTAGTGCTTCTTCTATCTAATACTAATAAAAAGGTCTTTTTAATGCCACATGGCATTCTTTTATAACAAAAGATTTTACTAAAGGCCATGTGTCAATTTATTATGCTAACTCAATCATAATAAATAATAAGTAAATTAATATAAAGTCTATTAAAAGATTGAATTTAATATATATTAAAATAATCTTATATTCATGATTTCTCTTCAATATTCTTAATATTAGTTATTTATTTACCTATACTTTAATATAATATCTCTACTTTAATAAATAAAAACATACTTATCAAAAGAAGATGAGATAACCAAAAATATATACATCCATCTATCACTATTTGATGTAACCAAAACTTTCAAACCTTATCATGTTTATAATTTGTTATTATCATTTTCACAAATGTTAAACATATATATAAACTATATATATATAAATATATATATTAATATATATAATCTTAGATAATGAACTAATTCCATTCTATCTTCTACTTTGATAACACTTTTTAAAATAACAAAATAGTAATTTGAAATAAAATATACTAATCCTTTTATATTCAAAAACAAAATTCTTACTTCGTAAAGCATCATTTAAAATGAGTAATGTTATATTTTTTTTCTTTAATTTTGTATGTATAGTTCATATTAGGGTTATATGTATTCATATCAAAATTTATATTTATTACGTGTGATGCAAGAAATAATATGAAATATAAAAAAAATCAAAATTTATAATTGTTATGTTTCAAATTTATAATTGTTATATCTTTCAAACGCAACCAACATCAACAATAACATATTTATTTTTAAAAACTCATTCAAGTTTGTATAAACTGAAACACACATTTTTTCCCAAGAACTCGATCAACTCCATGATTATCTTAAAGCTTTTCATTTTCTAATTTTCTATCCTCAAACCATGTAACACATGGGTCTATAAACTAGTTAGAGAATATAACTTGGTATACCGTTATTGTAAGGTCACATAAAAGATCTACATCTTCTCAAGTAGCAAACCTTTTTCATCGTAACAAAATTAGTTTCCTGGTCACCTATCAGTTTTTCATCGTACTTACAATAATGTTAGTGCTTCTTGATAATGAAGTCGTGTCACTACGCAAATTGCATGAAATTGTACCACATGTACATAGCATTTGTTAGAAAGGTTTATCTATTATTCATATTTCTTAGTTTTTCATCTTCAAAGTTTTAATTTAATTTCTTCAAATATTAAAATATAGTTGATCAACTTAAGACGATGTAAGAAACTTTTTTATAAAAGGAGACACTGTTCATTATATAGTTGACGTTGTATACCAGGCTAAGACAATGCCTATCAACGATTACTTTCTTTGAGTCTGTATGCAATTTTGTTGGGGGATATAATGGTTTGCCGTGGTGTCAATAGCAACCAAACATTTTGTATGATTGTTTCCCCATCATAAGTCATCTTTATTGAAGTTAGACCTTTGGTGTTTCACCATTTTAATCGTTAGAAATATGATATTAGTACTAGACTTTAAAAGCACATGCTAACATTAAACATCCTTGCCTTGCCTTGTGATCAGTATTCAGTAATGTATGCAAGGGTATTGTAATCTTAATTATCCAATGACTGAATTTAAAATTCAATACAACCAGCAGCACCGCATAATCTGTATGTATTATACGTTTGTGAAAAGGGACCCGAAATAAAATAACTACTTTACTACGTGTTTGTATTAGTTTAATTTCATAATACATATAAATTACTACAAAAGTGCTTAGTTCTGGGAAATCACCCAAATGTGTCTTCCTATTATGGTAAGGCTACCAAAGTACCTTATCAATTAAGAGGCCATTTATTAACCATGATTACTTTATGTTCAATTAGTATGTTTGAATATGTGATCTTAGAGCACGAAGCCAAACACACAGTTTTAATACTATATTATACTACATATTTTTTTTCGTATTTTAATACTATATATACAATGTAACTCATTATTGTAACCATACGTTCATCTGGTGATGGATCTAGAAGAAAAATTCAGTGGTATCCCAAAGAAAATTAGTTGTAAATTGTGGCAGATTTAGAAAAAAACAAATCCACACTGACAGATCTGCATAAAACCAAAAAAAAAAAAAAAATTGCACTTCACCAAGAAAGTTAAGGGTGGACCCCTCAACCTCTGCGTTCATTCATCGTTATTGTAAGTTTGCAACACACTATTTTACCATTTTAATTGTTAAACATGGAACATTGCCTCCTAGATATGGAAAACAAATTGAAAGCTGTATGATATAATAAATAAAAATTTTGGTAACTTTTTATATAACATTTAATCTTTTTATAATAGGAAGAGGAAGAGATATGAGAATACAACTATTCTTTGGTTGTACAATTTCCATTAATGTTCGTTGGAAAATTCTATTAATTATGTGGTTGGCTACATGTACACAAAGAGTTTACCTATTTTTAAAGGTAAATTTCATTCACCACGACCCCTTAAAAGAAAAAAAGGGGGCAACAAAAACATGTTAGAGGTAAACTATATCAAAAACTATACAATCTTAAATTTACACCAATCGCGGACTAAAACTTCGACCTATGTTTGAACAAAAAAACAAGGCTTTTGATCTCATCCATAATCTACTCCATTTAGATTTCCTTGTTTGAAAACCGTTTCTTGTTCCTTATTTTCCATATACACCAACATGCAACAACTGTACCATAAAAAATTATACGTCAGTATGAGAGTGTGGAAAGTTTAAGTTATTAGTAATTTATAATTTTATCAACAATTTATAGTTTCTAATTTTTTTCCTTCATATTATTTCTTAAAGGAGGAGCAAACACAACGTCCAGATACGACCCAAGTAATTGCTAAACCTAAGAAAGCATTGGAGCTTCGAACAACGCATGAAATTCTAGTAAGACCCTCATGTTTTTCCTTTCATCATTCTCTTATATTAAAATTAGTTGAACTTATCCAGATTAACACACAAGTAATAAATATATGAGTTAATTACTGTTTTCGTCCATGTGGTTTGTCAAAAATCACTATTTCAGTCCATTAGTTTAAAAATTGCGATTTCAGTCCCTGTGGTTTCACTTTCGTAACCATTTCAGTCCACCTCGTAACCATTTCAGTCCCTGTACTTACAGAATAAATGGATTGAAATGGTTACGAAAGCGAAACCACAGGGACTGAAATGGTTACGAAAGTGAAACCACAGGGACTCAAATTGTAATTTTTAAACTAATGGACCGAAATAGTGATTTTTGACAAACCCCAGGGATGAAAACAGTAATTAACTCTAAATATATTTAAAAGATATAAAATGTTACATAATTTATTAAGGATATCCATAAAATCGTAGAAGTTTATATATGATCTATACTAAAGTTAAGTGATGCAAAAAAATATTTAGCTAATAGGTTGTGTATATTTGTCTAGGTTACGCTGTAGAAATCTAGCCAGTATCACCCTTTTAATCTTTTATACAACATGTATGTGGAGTCTTGGAACCCAGTCTTTAATCGTTTAATCAATCTATTGTTGCCCATTCATATCACCGGTTAATAATATTATAAGGGTTCTAGGATAAAACATTTTGGGTTATAAAGTTTTACCTCTAGTGTTGGTGACTCGGGTCGGGTTTGCCTTGATATTCCACCGCATTCACAACCGAAACTCAACATCTTAGTTCCACATAATTATAGTTTTTAAATCTTATTACTAATTGTTTAATATTTTTTATTCACCCCATATAATACAGGGTCTTTAACCTTATATATATATATATATATAAGGGAGGGTTTAAGAAAAAACTCATTTTATTGCGAGAACTCGAAAACTCGTAAAAAAGCTTTAAAAACACAACAAATATATTTTTTTTTTTACATTTTTAGCTGTAAATCTAGCATTTTTAAAATACATTAAAAATTTATAAAAAATGAAAAATAAATTTGTATTACTCATGTGCAACACTACAAAAAAAAACACCTAAACAGGCCAACCCCTGACCCCTGCCCCGGGAGGCGAGCGGCCGCGGCGTGCCATCGCAGAGCGGGTGGTATCGGTGTTTATTAATTTAGCAGCGGAATTTATACTTCAGGACCGTAGTTAGGAAATATTTTTATCAGAGTTAAACACCAAACGTTTATAATAGATAAATAGAATAAAAACCCAAGTTTTCATTACAAAACTTTTTGTAGGGATAAACCCAATTTTATGGAAATTAAAATCTCCTTTTTATTTAGGTAACTTTTATAGCCACTTTTCCAAGCCTTCAGTGCTCTCCAGCTGGCTTCTATTGGCTTTCACATTTTGTTACCTGAAACGCGTTTAAAAAGGTTTTATCAGCAAGAAATATTGGCGAATGCATCCCAATTTAATCAAAACAATTTTACAACTTTACAGTGTTAAGGGCATCCGCAATTAAATTTGTTTATATCTACTCAATTACTCATTCAGTACTGTCAACACCTGACTTGTGGGTCATATTACTCATTGGCTAACTCTTTGTCCAATAACGTCTTTCAAGTAATGTATACAAAACCCCAACATACCGGCAGCAATTATAGAATTACAAATACTCAATTACTGTTAAGTATAATTTAAAACATTTGAGGTTTTTGGTAAAACATTTTGAATGATTCATAAAAAAGTGACAAAAAGTAAGATGTACTCACAAACAATGAGAAAAAGAGAATGTACTCACATTGTTAACTTAGGTGATACTACTATAGCTTCCTGGTGAATCTCCTGGTTATTATCTATTAAAAATTAAACAATGCACACGTTTTAGTAAAATAACCCAAATCACATTAACCGTACAACACGAGACAGAACTCAAATGACTGAGTCAGGCAGAGTCTTGACATGCATTACGGAGTCCTAGATCAATCGTGTCACACCCCAACCGATGGCGGAAACATCGGGGCGCGTCACTGAGCGAAACAGATTGTCCAGGAGAAATCCATAACAACTAATTTACCAGATAATTATCATTACGTCCCATACCATAACTTATCAAAATAAAACAGTTATTACAGACATATATATCTCAAGACAAAACATTGTTCCGACAACTCAAAATATTAATTGTTTGTTTCTAGACTCTTCCTAACTTGATTCCACATAGCAAGCATCCTAGCATCTTAAACACATGTCACATACGTTAAAATAACAGTCAATACACATAGTGTAAAGGTGAGCATACAAGTTTAATAGCATAATAGCAGCGCAAAGCGATTTACGCATAACCAGCATGTAACATGTATAATGTGAAGCAAGTAGGTTATCAACAATGAAATATGCACAGACGTGACTGCGATTTGTAGAGTGCGCAACACATATCACCACTGTGGCATGTGAAGAAATACCCTTAGCAACCCCCGTCCACGACAGGTGCTGAGTCCAAACTATAGTACTATCGTTGCTAAGGTGTCAGGCAACAATCACTGTGTAAACATAACATACAAGCATTCATCGAATAACACGTATAACATGCGAGAGCGGTTAGCGTATAAATAGTGTTTGCGTTGTGTGATCGATGTGATTTGATATAGGTAACGTATGTAACACCCAAAAGTGCTTAAAGCAAAAAGGGATCGAGTATACTCACAGATTGTGTTTAGTAAATAAACATTCTATTGGATTGAAGGAAGCGCTGGAGAGTTAGCCTGAACAGAACGATAGCATAAGCGATGAGCGGTGCGTTAAATGGCGCAAGTGAACTGGGTGACGAAGGGTCATCCGATCGGATGGCAATCCAGACGGATGGCAATCCGGACGGATGGTCTTCCGGTCGGATGGCCATTCGGTCGGTTTGCCATTCGTTCGGGATGGATGTGTTTGTGTATGATGTGACTTTGAAGTTTTCGTTGTAGCATTTTATAAAACTTGAAGTAATCCTACCATTCAGGTTGTCCGGTCGGACGGTCATCCGGACGGATGGCCGTCCGCTCGGATGGTGATCCGAGTGGAGGGTTATGTTTGAGTTTGGTCTTGAAATTGCTAAGTGTTGAACACCATAGGTCATCCGATCGGATTGCCGTCCGATCAGATGGCTATCCGATCGAACGGTGATCCGTTCAGTAACCTGTTCGTTTGAAGACTTGTAAAATTTGCTAAGTTTGCAAAGTTTTTGCAATTTCACCAAGACGGTATGACAACGTGTCAAACAACGGAACCCTATCGAGTCCAGTCACTCGATCGGATGGGAATCACCCCGTCCGATCTGCTAACTGTTCTTGACGGTCATTCATGTTCAACCCATGAATCGGTCATCTTCTCCGATAGAAATCCAGCCTCGGTCCAACACTCCACTATAGAACGAGTGGAAGGTCGGAACAAGCTCTGATTCTATCGGTTTTGAGCTAAAGAGTGTAAAAGAGTTGAAAGAAGTTATGAGACACCCTTCAATTCTTTTAACCTTGAAAATGTTTAGATTTAGGTGGAATCAATGGTTAAACATTGTTGAAATCCCTTAGATCTGAGTTGTTCTTGGTGGAATGAGGTCAAATCTTGAAGTTCATAAGAACTCCATGATGACATCATCCTAGAACACCACGCCGATTTCATGGTGAAAATGAAGATTTGACGGTGAAAGTGATGAAGAAATGTGTGTAGATCATAGAAGTACAAGATTTGAGTTGAGAACTTACAAGAATCGCAAGAAATTGAGAGAAAAAAGGGATGGAACGTGCGGATCAGAGGAGAGAGCTGTCACATCATGAACATGGATGTGACAGGGCTATTTATAGATGTCAAAAAGAGGAAAGGCGGTGCAAGGAGGTGGCACGAGAGGCGGTTCGATCGGATGGTCATCCGGACGGATGACCATTCGATCGAATGGTCGTTCGATCGGATGGGTTTGGTGAGTTGGTTTTCGATGTTTTGTTTCGTGCGTTAAGCGTTGCGATGCGATGCGAGTAAGCGTTGCGATAGTATTACACATTAGTTCCACAAATAACCTAACTAACAGTCATAAACCTAAACATACCCATTCTGCATTTTGTGTTGCGATGAGATTGCGTTGCGATAGATTTGCGATTGCGTTTGCGATTATCATCCAAGAGAATTATAATCATGCATAAGCAGCACATAAAAGCACACACACATAAAACAATATCCATAACCTGTAATTCGAGTTGCGATGCGATGCGATAGCGATGTGGTAGCGTTAAGTAGTTTAGCATTTAGTTATCTTTATCGCATTGTTACTTCACATAATACAACTAACAAACGTAATTTCAATTATCGTTCTATTGAGGTTTGAGAGTACAAGCAATAATTAAGCAAGGAATAATAGATCCAATTAGCAATCTTTTCTTCCTTTGACTTTGACTTGTACTTTGACTTCCAAAATCGGGTTGTTACAAATCGATTGTAACACGAGACAGAACTCCAACGACTGAGTGAGGCAGAGCCTTGACATGCGTGACGGAGCCCTAGATCAATCGAGTAGGGTAACGGGGGTTATAATACTTACAACGAGGCAAATCTTCGCTTTATAGGGGGTATAGCTCCCGAGTAATATTGCTATTATAGTGACAGAGAAAGAAAAGAATTGAACGGTTTCAAATGAGGCCTGAAGCCCCTATTTATAGGGCAGATCGGAGGGCGGCTTGCGACCCACGACGGCCCCCTCCTCTTTTTTCGCGGCCCGCGACAACAGTAGAGTAGGATCTAGCTAAGGTGAATCAACGGTGTAGGTTCAACACGCAAGGGTCACGTGGCGCTACATGGAGCCGCCTGGTGTTAAAGGGTCGCGGCCCGCGACAAACCCAAAGAATTGGCCGCGCCCCGCGAGAGCTTCAGATATTTATTTTTGTTTGATTTTTATAAATAATAAGGTATTTTAGGCCCGTTTCTCTTATACGGGGTATATTTTAAGACGTTTAGGGTTATGTTAAGGAGTTTTAGTTGGGTTGTTATATCATCCCCACCTTGTTTTAGATCTCGTCCTCGAGGTCTACTGAAACAGGTGCGGGTATTTCCTTTGCATCTCTGACTCGAGTTCCCATGTGTACTCCGGTCCTGTCTTGGAATCCCATTTTACTTTGACGAGAACTAATCTCTTGTGTTTGAGATTCTTGATCTTTCTATCTTCAATCTGAAGTGGTTTCTCTACAAATTTAAGTTTCTCATTTATGTCTATGTCCTGAATAGGTATCACTAATGATTCGTCTGCTAAGTATTTCTTGAGATTACATACATGAAACACGTCATGTATTCCTGCCATTTCCTCTGGCAGTTGTAGCTGATAAGCTACTGGTCCTATTCTTTTGATAATCTTAAAAGGTCCAACCTACCTGGGGCTTAGCTTTCCTCTTTTGATAAATCTGACTACTCCTTTCCATGGAGAAACTTTTAACAATACCTTATCTCCAACTTGAAACTCTAATGGTTTTCGTCTGTTATCTGCATAACTCTTCTGACGATCCCGTACTGCTTTTAGTCTTTCCTTGACTTGAATAATATTGTCCGTTGTTTCTTGTACTATCTCTGGTCCAGATAATTGTTTTTCTCCAATTTCTGCCCAACAGACTAGAGTTCGGCATTTTCGTCCATAAAGTGCTTCAAATGGTGCAGCATTAATACTTGTATGATAGTTGTTATTGTAGGAAAATTCTATTAGTGGTAAATGAACGTTGCAATTTCCTCCGAAATCAATTACACAGGCTCTAAGCATATTTTCCATTGTTTGTATTGTCCTTTCGCTTTTTCCGTCTGTTTAAGGATGATAAGTTGTGCTTAGATTTATCCTAGTTCCCATTGCTTTTTGGAAACTTGTCAAAAAATGAGATGTAAAACGGCTATCTCTATCAGATACAATAGATAAATGAATTCCATATAATTTCATTTACATATAACTTGGCTAATTGTTCCATACTGAAAGTTTCCTTCATTGGTAAGAAATGAGCAGATTTGGTTAATCTATCAACAATCACCCAGATTGTATTATACATTTTCTTGTTTTGGGTAATTTGGTAACAAAGTCTATTGTTATCAGTTCCCATTTCCATATTGGCATTTCTAGTTACTGTAATAATCCTGAGGGTTTCTGATGTTCAGCTTTAACCTGTGAACAGGTTAGACATTTAGCAACATAGTTGGCTATATCCTTTTTCATTCCTATCCACCAGAAATTATTTCTTAGATCTTGATACATCTTATCACTACCGGGATGTATCGTATATTTAGACTTATGGGCTTCTTCTAGAATTCTGTGGCGTAGGTTTCCTTGTTTAGGTATCCACATCCTTTTCTTATGGAATTTTCAAATTCCATCTGATCCTTGTTCTAATTCCTTAATCATTCCTTTCAATTTTTCAGCATCGTCCTTGATTGCTGTTTCCTCTACCTTTATAATTTCCTCATTTAAATCTATCTGTAGATTTGTCTGAGAGAGCGTACTCGTTTTGGCTTTTCATGATACTTTCGACTTAAAGCATCAGCTACTGCATTGGCTTTTCCTACATGATACTGGATATCACAATCATAATCGTTAAGAACTTCCATCCATCGTCTCTGTCTCATATTCAATTCCTTTTGCCCAAATACATATCTTAAACTTTTATGATCTGTGAAGATAACAAACTTACTACCGTAAAGATAGTGTCTCCAAATCTTAAGGGCAAAAATTATGGCTTCTAATTCTAGATCATGGGTTGTCTAATTTTCTTCATGTTTCTTAAGTTGTCTAGAGGCATAAGCTATAACCTTTTGACGTTGCATCAACACACATCCGTATCCTAACTTAGATGCGTCACAATAGACTATAAAGTCTTCCGTTCCTTCAGGTAACGCGAGTATGGGTGCGTTGGTTAACCTTTGCTTGAGAATCCTAAAGGCTTCCTGCTGTTTTGATTCTCATTCAAACTTAACTGATTTGCAGGTCAATTTGGTTAATGGAATAGTTATTCTAGAGAAATTTCAAATAAATCGTCTATAATATCCTGCCAGTCCAAGAAAACTTCTTACTTCCATTGGCGATTCAGGGACTTTCCATTTAGTAATCGCCTCGATCTTTGTGGGATCCATATGAATTCCTTCATGATTAACCAGATGTCCAAGGAATTGCACTTCTTGTAACCAAAATTCGCATTTTGAGAATTTAGCATAAAGCTTTTCTTTTCTCAATAATGTCAGAAGTGTATGCAGATGCTCTGCGTGTTCCTCTTTACTCTTAGAGTAAATTAGAATATCATCTATAAAGATAGTTATGAATTTATCCAGTTATGGCTTACATATCATGTTCATCATGTCCATAAATGCAGCTGGGGCATTGGTTAGACCAAATGGCATGACTGTAAATTCATAATGACCATACCTTGTTCTGAAAGGAGTCTTAGGAATGTCCTCTTCCTGTACTTTCAATTGATGATATCCTGAGCGTAAGTCGATCTTAGAAAAGAATCGAGCTCCTTGAAGTTGATCGAACAGATCATCGATTCTCGGTAGTGGGTACCGATTCTTAATCGTTACCTTGTTCAATTCTCGGTAATCAATGCACATACGCATCGATCCGTCCTTTTTGAAAAACAAGACCGGTGCTCCCCATGGCGATGAACTAGGTTGTATGAAACCTTTGTCTAGAAGTTCGTCCAGTTGTTTCTTCAGTTCCTGCATCTCCATTGGTGCTAGTCGATATGGAGCTATGGCAATTGGTGTCGTCCCTGGTATTAGGTGAATTTTGAAATCAACTTCTTTATCCGGCGGTAATCCAGGTAATTCTTCTGGAAAGACGTCTGTGAATTTAGATACTACAGGAATAACTTTTAATTTCTTTTCTTTAGTGTTCATGATTATGGAAATCATATACACTATTGCTCCTTTCCTTGCATTACTTGCAGCTTTCATCACAGAGATGAATTTTGTTGACCTGGTTGGCTTGTCTCCTTTAATTGTGATATTTTCTCCCTTTGGTGTACTTGCTTGTACTGTCTTTTGATCACATAAAATACTGGCATGATTGGCTACCAACCAATCCATTCCTAATACAACATCGAATCCAGCTAAATTCATTAGGTAAAGGTTAGTAGAGAAATTATGGTTTAGAATTTCTATTCTTGCTCCATTGGTCCACTGTTAATATTTAATTGATCACCACTGTTAATATTCAATTGATCATTAAACTCCCACATAAAACTTCAAATTTGTACCCTGAGCAATAACAAAAAACTATTCAAAACAAAACTATTGAATTGAACCATTGAATAGATTGCAACATTTTGTTACCTCCAAAAAGCCAAAACTCAAAACGACGAGTATATATCGATGATAAAACGCCCCACATTCTACGCGGCTTAATTCTTTTCTCTAGGTTTACTTTCATGAAAGAGGTTTTTTGTGTTTGAGTTTGAACTCAAAATAATAACGCATATAAAGCTGGATTTTAATTGTGGACAAATTAAATAGGTTAAGCTCTTTGAAAGTTTTTAGGCTGCAAGCTTTCTGTTTACTTTCGGAAATGATTTGTTTCACTTTTAACTCATATTTGCATGGAATTATTTCAAGAAATTGGACGCAACAGATATTGCTTTCCAAAAAGTTGAAACTTGAAAGCTGAATATATATATACGATGAAATCCGTAAAAAGGGTAAACAATCAAATGTGATAAACAATCAGATGCAATAAACAATTAGGATTTGCTATTATGTAATGCGATTGATAAACCTTAAAAGGGTTGAGACGATTCAATTGCCGTCAAAGAGGAGAGAACGTTAATCAAAACTAAAATAGGCTATAAACAAATCATATAATGGAAAGATGTAGAATGCTCACTAAGTCAAAATTCCTTGAAGTTGAGTATACATGATATTTTTAGTTTCCTTGGATATACAGGGGTTGGTTAACGTACAATAGGCCTTAACGTACGCTGTGAAATATAACATGCGGAATTGAGTTCATAAACTCGAAAGACTCACAAACCTGGACGATTCATCATGCGGCTTCACAAACCCGGACGATTACAACATGCGAATTTCACAAACTCGGACACTTTCAACATGCGGCTTCACAAAACTCGGACACTTCTTCATAAACTCTGACAAATTTTCAACATGCGTCTAATTTTTTCACAAACTTGGACACTTCGTCATAAACTCGGACAAATTTCCAACATGCGTCTAATTTCTTTCAGAGTAAACTTTCGTTTTGCTCCCTGTGGTTTGGTCACTTTAACGGTTTTGCCCCAAACCTTTAAAAGTGGCCATTTTCTTCCAATAGTTTGCTATGGTTTTTCCATTTTGCTCCCTGAGCAAAATGGAAAAACAGACAATTTGGATGGAGTTAGAGGCGGGGAGCAAAATGGAAAAACTATATCAAACTATTGGAGGAAAATGGCTATTTTTAAAGGTTTGGGGCAAAACCGTTAAAGTGACCAAACCACAAGGAGCAAAACGGAAGTTTACTCTTTTTTTTAACATGCGAGATTTTGTTTTTTTTTCATGTACATGCAAATTACCTCCCATCCAGAAAACCGCATGTTCTATACCCAGAATCCGCATGTTATAATTTCACAGCGTACGTTAAACCTAATTGTATTTTACACTTTATATATATATATATATATATATATATATATATATATATATATATATATATATATATATATATATGATAATGTTTCAAGCTTAATGCCTTAATGGAGTTAAACAAATGACGTAACTATCACACAACAAAGGTGGGGAGGGGTATTTGGACCTTATGTGATATCAGTGGCAGAGCTAGCCCATTAATTTAGGGGTATCCCCAAAAAATTACTATGCAGTCATACAATAATAAAAAATGATAATAAATAAAGTAAAACAAATACCTAATAGATTTGTCCTCTTCTTATTTTCTTAGCTCGAAATCGTTCCATTGTATCGTCGTCTTTTACTTTACAAAAATTAAATTCGACCACTGTTCAATTATTCCGGGCCCATTCAATTATCCCCCCTTAATCAAAAATGGATATTTTATTGTTTTGGACTTTGGGCCTTGGGTTAAGTTTATCAAATGGGTTTCCTTTCAATTAAACTATTCTTAATTTGGACTAACTTTATCATTTGAGCTAATTAATTATACAAGTTTGGGGTTATAAAATGATTGGGCTTATAAAAATTATGGATTTTAATAAATTCAAGTATCCTATTTTTTTCAAGGTTATCCTTGTATTTATTTACGGGTATCTTTTCTATAAAACCAAAAAATAATGAAAAATTTACACTACGAAGACGGGGTGAGCCGTAGCCCATGCTACACCTAACAACACTATACCTCCGCCCCTGTGTGATATATGGTATTGGGTATCATCAAAGAGCCCCCAACCCGCCATCCACACCAAGCACCTGCCCCATGCCAACTATCCCCAACAAGCGCACCCACCCATCGTAATGTTTGTGCGCCTCTTGTAGCTAATGTGACACCATTGGCGCCCCCAATGGAGCCCCAAACACATAGCCCATGAATCTTTCTTCAAACATCCATAGTCTACCTTGAAAACAAACAAAAAAGGGTATACTAAACTAACATGTAAGCTTTCTTATTCTTATTAAGTTTATTATTTAGTTTTATTAATATTACATAAAGATTAGGGGCTGTTTGACAACATCTGAATGGTTAAGTGTTGAACCAGTAAGAGATCTGAACCATTAAGTGCTAAACCAATAAGAGGTTTGAACCATTAAGAGCCAGTATAATGCTTAACCGTTCAGAGGAAAATGTCTGACCAATTCAGATTAGAGGTCTTAACCATTCAGACTCAGTATAATGTTTAACCTTTTAGAGGCAAATGTCTGAACCATTAAGAGCCTCATTAAGAGGTAAACAAACATCCTCTAACTTAGGTAATCCTCCATTCTTACCAACAATTAACTTAAATAGTTGGTCCAGGAACTTATTTCAATTCAATAACACTATGGTGACACATATTATTAACTACAATTTAAAATTTAGCAAATTTATTATTAATAGGGTTATTGGATTTTAATAACCCTAAGTTTCACCAGTTGGCCGATAATAATCCCAACTACAAAAATTTCCTCCAATAATCCCAACTTGTAAAAGTTTGGCCGCCATTGATCCTTTTCAAACATATAAGAATTTGGTCTCTTCATAGATTCAATTATATTTAGAGACTCCTTAATTGATTTAAGTGCACCTATGTTAAAAAAAGGATCAATGGCGGCCAAACTTTTACAAGTTGGGATTATTGGAGGGAATTTTTAAAGTTGGGATTATTATCGGCCAACTGGTGAAACTTAGGATTATTAAAATCCAATAACCCTTATTAATATTAGGCTTATTATAGGCAACAAACAATTAAGTTGACTAAGCTAACCTAGGAGATTTAGAATGGTTTCAAATTACCACTCAATGTATTTGGGCCTTATTTAGTTATTGAACTAACTATAACGGGTTTATGGGCTTGGAAAAGTGTGGTGGGCTAGACTTTTGTAAGCCAAGCCTGTAAAAATAGGGCACATGAAACAGAAGAAGGGTCGTCTGGTTTCCAGAGTGGAGTGACTAACGTGTGCTTACCTCAAATCTCGCTGGAACTAGATGGATATTAACTTCATCTGAAGAGATATTAACTACTCAATTTCTTTCAGTTCCCTTCTCGTTTTTCTATCTTAGCTGTAACTCCCTTGTCACGTATTTAATTTGCAGGTGGAGAAGAACCTGGAACACTTGAAGATTCCTCTCGCTCATATTCAGTCAGCAACCCATGATTTCTCAGACAAATACAGAATTAGATATTCCTCAGATGGCCATACTTTCTACAGAGCAGAACTCGAGCATTATGATAAAGAGAATCCATCATCCAAGAGACACAACACTGTACTTATCAAACGCTACCCCCCTTCTGGAAATAAGTTATACGGAGAAAAACAGTTTCTCACAGAAATAGAAATTCTTTCTGGTGGAGTTAAGCATCCCAACATAGTCAATCTGCTTGGATTTTGTGTTGAAGCTTCTGAGATGATCCTTGTCATTGACAATTTTTCTAATGGATTTCTTGGTAGTTATCTGGGAAACCTCAAAGACAAACGTGTTTTGACTTGGGAAAACCGTTTGAAAATATGCATTGATGTTGCACACGCATTAAGGTACATTCACTATGAGATGGAAGACCAAAAGACAATAATAAACCGTGATATAAACTGCTACAACATTGGGTTAGACGAGAATTTTGAAGCAAAGATTGTTGACTTTTGGTGGTCCGTATTCTTGCCTCCAAATCAAGAAGACGAAGCTTTCTATCTCAACTGGATTGGCAGACCACATTACGTAGATCCAGAATATAAGAAGACTAACAAGGTAAAAAGAGAATCAGATGTTTATGGTTTTGGAGTAATCTTGTTTGAAATTCTAAGTGGGAGATTAGCCTTTGACCCAATTTACCTTAAGGAGAGTGACATAGGGCTGGCCCCTGTAGCAAGACGAAGCTTTAGTACAAGAACACTAGAAGAGTTGATAGATCCTATAATAAAGGAAGAAGTTGGTGAAAACGGTTTTGTTCTAAATAGAGGACCCAACAAGGATTCTTTGCATACGTTTATTATAATTGCACACGAATGTGTGGCGAAAACTCAAGAACAACGCCCAACAATGAAAGTCGTAGTCAACGAACTTCAGAAAGCATTATTCTTTCAAGTAAGTCATCGTTCTAAATTCAGTTTATCAATGCCTAGAAGTAATATGTGTGATGGTTCACTGTTATATAGAAAACAAAAATTAGAATGCTTTATGAGGTTGGGTTCAAACTACATAAAATCCATTGTTAAAAATCCTTTCCACTTTATAGTGTCTAGCATCAACCTATTAAGTTTACTTTTTAGACACCGTAAGAATTTATCAATCCTACCTTTTAGACTATCAAGTTAGGACTTTGCTAGAATTGCTTATACGGAAGTATAATAATAAATAAAAGTTCAATCCAAAACCTTTAGAAAACACAGTACAGTGCATATTTAATTCATAAGGGACATTTATCATCATATTAAAATCATGTTGTTCAGTGTTTTTGATCAATGATATGACCCAATTATCAATTTACTCATCATTTATAGTTTTTCATAATATTTAGAAAAAGATAATACCAATTTAGTTTTCGATTACCACTTTATTATAGTTATCAATATATTTATTTAATTTGGTGTGTCGTGTTTAACAGAACAACAACATGGATAACCCCAAAATGTCACTTGAAGACATAAAACGGGTGACACAAAACTTTCATGATGACAATTTCATCGGTGGGGGAGGATTTGGTAAAGTTTATAAAGGAAACCTTCAAGATGGAGAAGGAATTAAAACCATTGTTGCAAAGCGATTGGATACGAGGTTTGGTCAAGGAGAACAACAATTCTTTAGTGAGCTCCAAATTCTTTTGGATTATAAACATGAGAATGTCATTCGTCTTGTAGGCTACTGTGATGAAACTGATGAAAAAGTCCTTATCTATGAGTATTTGTCCAAGGGAAGTCTTGATAGGTATTTGAATGATACTTCTCTTACATGGGTGAAACGACTTAATATATGCATTGATGTTGCAAGAGCGTTGGATTTCCTACACGGAGGAGTAGGAAAACAAGCAAAGGTGATACATAGGGACATCAAAACTGAAAACATCCTGTTAAACAATGATTGGAAAGCAAAACTGGCTGATTTTGGGCTTTCGCTAATATGTTCAATAAATCAGGAAACAGACTATATCATCGATCATGCGTGTGGCACAAAAGGATACGTGGACCCACTTTATAGACAATCGGGGTTCCTAACCATAGAATCCGATATTTACTCGTTTGGTGTTGTTTTATTTGAGATTTTGTGCGGGAGATCAACGTTTGAAATCCAAAAACATGAGGGCCACTATCTACCAGATTTCATTGAAAAAAGTTTTAAAGAAGGAAAGCATGGTGAGGTGGTGTTCAAACAAATGAGGGAACAGATCATGCCCAAATCATTAATTACATTTCAAGAGATTGCCTACCAATGCCTACATCTTGATAGAGAAAAACGACCAACAACAAAAAAAGTTTTAATGCAACTCAAGAAAGCATTGGTATTTCAAGTAAGTTATCGCAATTTTATGAAAGCAGGGTTCCTTTAAGTGCATTAATACAAATTATGACTTTAACTTGTGTTCATCAAAAGGTTATTAATGGTATTTTTATAGATTAATCTTTTAACGACAAGAACAAACACACACACATGTGTGTGTATATTAGAAACTGTATTCATTCTAGATGTTTTAGTGTATTGTTTTACGTTTTAGTTATTTATATCTTTGTTGTAAAATACTTGAATTTTATCATTTTTTTGTTATATTTGAATATCTATAAAATAATTTATAACCGAATAGAAAGAGTATGCAAATCCTTATGAACGTGTAAACTTAAGAGTTTATTATATTATGTGTACCTTTAAAGTCGTGACTACCTATAAATCATTATATTTATTCAATTTTTAAGCTTATTTAATTAATGGAATAGAAAGTCAGGGATTCAGGTTGCTAGATCTGATATATTTATGTATGTGTGGTTGCTCATATATCTTATTAGATCTTACCTTCTCTTTAATTCTAACTCATTGTTTTAACACTCCATTCTGCTTGATAAACAGAACATGGCATCAACAATGAACCAGTTTGCTCACTTACAAATCCCACTTGAAGATGTGGCGAAGGCCACCAACAACTTTCATCATGATAACATCATCGAACATGGTGGAGTTGGTATCGCATATAAAGGACGACTCTTGTGGTCTGGTAGGTTGATGGAGATCACTGCACGGAGGTTCGATTGTAAGCATGGGGATGGAGACCTCGAGTTCTTGGCAGAAATTTCAGCGCTTTCTGATCTCAAGCATAAAAATCTAGTCTCTATTATTGGGCTTTGTGATGAGATAGATGAAAAGATCATTGTAACCACGTATGAGGCCAATGGAAGTCTAGGGTAGTATTTAAACAGCTTGAACCTCACATGGAAGCAAAGATTGAGGATATGTCTAGGTGTGGCTCGTGCGTTGAGTTACTTACATTATGACAAGGGACGTGATTATGCTATTCTACATTGTAACATCAATAGCAACACTATTTTGTTGGACGATAATTGGGAAACCAAGTTATCCGGTTTTGAATCTTCCATCAAACAATCAGTAAACGATAAGGATCAGGTGTGCCCTTGTGAACACACCGGCACATTGGGGTGTGTGGACCCAGCAATTGAAAAGACGGGAGGTGTGACCCACAAGTCGGACATCTACTCATTTGGAGTGGTTTTATTCGAAACATTGTGCGGGAGGAAAGCATTAATTCAGAACGAGGCTGATAGGTCTCTAGCTCAGATGGCCAAGTATGGTTATGAAAATGGTACATTGCATGATATAATCCATCCTCATCTTTTAAATCAAATATTGTCTCCGCAATCACTCCTCATATACTCAAAGGTAGCATATTCTTGCTTAAATGAGGATCCAGCACACCGCCCATATATGCACTATATTGTGGCTGAACTAGAGAAAGCATTGGAACTTCAGTTGCGTCATGAAAATATTGTAAGACTTGTTTTCCTCTTTTATTATCCTTTTTTTGGTCTACATCATTCATGCATACTAATTTTCCTTTTGAATCTGTATTTTTATATCTTATTCTACTCAAAAGTACGTCAAAATAGGATGGTAACGCACTTTTATTTTTTGTAAGTTTGGACATGTATAGTATTACGTGATACTGTCCAATTAACCGCATCAAAATATGATATATGATTTTAAGAAATATAATAAATAACATCTTTCGGTTGTTATAAACTTGAAATTACTAAAAAAATTAAAATTGTTGGAAGTTTGTGTGACTATTCAACACTTAAAGTCGGTTTTTGGTGAGTTTATGATTGGATTTTGGGTAATGGGTGTCCCAACGGGTAATTGTTTTTACCACATATGACCATACGAGGTATACTCGATACGTGCGGATATACCGTGTAAGTAGCTAAAGGATAATGAGTACTGTACCATACTAAATTAGACACAATTTATAACCGGGTATGAAATTGAGATTACCAAAATCCGACACTTTACCATTCATAGTGAATCAGATGGAGTGGTTGGGTTGACGCATTGTTTATACACTTTTTTGTATGTAATTAACACGATGGTAATAATAAGTTATACTTTGAACATTAACATTTTTTTATGTTTAGGTATTTTTGACTTACAACCTCTTAAGACATGCTATTTGTTAATGCTTAATTTGTTAAGAGTTTACTTACGTAATTATAATCTTTTATTTTTATAGCACTTCTATTATTATTAGAGTTAACTACCATGTGTGGTTAAATTTTAATTTTGGTCTTTTTTTATTTATACGTCGTCGTAACCCATTGAATGTTTGTTTCTAGTATTATTATTTTTTTGGTTATGAATTCACCCTTTGTTTGAAAATATAAAAACAAAAAAGAAATTATTCAAGGGTTTGGTGTTCTTCATAAACCCATGTTGCATATGGACGTTTGTTTCAGAGAAAAACTCAATCATTGGTTTTTAAAGATCGTCGGTATTCTTAAACATGCCCTAGGTATCAAAATTGGGTTGTTTAAGAAACACCCTATTCTTGAAAATCTAAGCAAATCAAACTTGGGTTTATGAAGAACACCATTTCTTATTATTATTTGAGAGGAGACAAAAACATCCAGGCCAGTTGGTTTCAAGAGAGGGGTGAGGGGGATCAGGTTGTATTGCCCGCAGTGATGGTGTAGGGTAGGGGTCGTGCAAATTTATTATCACAGCTATTATATGCAATGGAAATTTTAATTCAGTTAAACTTTACTAAAACACAGGAGTGGGATTCATTTAGATTATCAAATTATGTGTTTGGGCCTTATGTACAAACTGGGTAACTATAAAATTTTCTGGGCCTGGGAAACGAGTTGGGCTGGACAATCTGTGAAGGCCCAACTGTGTATCTTAGATGGGAAACTAGGGCACACAATATATAGGGGAAAAAGGAACTAGTGGTTCGCACCATATTCGTTATTGTTGAGGTTCCAAACAACATATATGAATTAGTATATGTCGATCAGAAGGCAAGGCTCAGGTCTGCTACAATTTAATCAGTTGGCAGTGAGGTGGAGATGGGTCGCTATACTCTGTACAGAGCGGAACCCATTTGCCTTGTATAATTGTAGATCGATTCAATGTAATCTATAGTTTTTCTAAAAGTTTTAACAACACATTTTTTTTCTCAATTTATGTCAGTTTTGTAACTCTCTTTCTTCTTTTGTCACATATTTGCAGGAAAACAAGTTGGGACACTTGAAGATTCATCTCAATGATATTAAATCAGCAACACATAATTTTTCAGAGGCATACACAATTGCATCTTGGAATGCCGATTATACTTTGTACAGAGCGGAACTCCACTGTTTTGATAAAGAAAATCTTTTATACCAGAAGGGGAAGTATGAAGGAGAACATCTGAAGGGACAGAGCACTGTAGTTTTAAAAAGGTACCCTTCTGTACATGACTTGTATGGAGAAGAAGAGTTTTTCACAGAAATTGAAATGCTTACCGGTGTTAAGCATCCCAACATTGTAAATCTACTTGGATTCTGTGTTGAGGATTCTGAGATGGTCCTTGTCACTGAGAATATCTCTAATGGATATCTTGTTGATTATTTGAGAAACGTCAACCACATGCGTATTTTAACTTGGGAAAAACGTTTGAAAATTTGCATTGATGTTGCACAAGCGTTGAATTACCTTCACTATGAGATGGAAGACCAAAAGATAATAATAAACCGTCAGATAAACAGCTTCAGCATTGGGTTGGACGAGAACTGGGGGGCAAAGATTGTTGACTTTTGGTTCTCCATATTCCTGCCTCCAAATCAAGAAGACAAAGCTCTCTATCTCAACAATCATATTGGCAGACCGTTCTATAGAGATCCACAATATGAGAAGACTGATAGGTTAAAAAGAGAAACAGATGTTTATAGTTTTGGAGTTGTATTGTTTGAAATTCTATGTGGGAGGACAGCCTATGACCCAATTTACAAGAAGAAAAATGTGAGAGGGTTAGGTCCTGTGGCAAGACAAAGCTTCTGCATGGGAACACTAGAGGACATGATAGATCCTATATTAAAGGAAGAAATCGGTGAAAACAATGCCGTTCTAAATAAAGGGCCCAACAAGGATTCTTTGCACACATTCATCGAAATTGCATATCAATGTGTGGCGGAAACTCAAGACCAACGTCCTACAATAAAAGTTGTTGTCAAGGAACTTGAGAAAGCATTATCATTTCAAGTAAGCCAATAAACATTAACCTTTCTTGTACATATGCAAATTGCTTGTTGAAATCAGATTAAACTAATAAAGTATAAACGGAGTTTCATATGTGCCATAGTATTTGTACTCAAACCATTATGGTTTGTTTTAAAAAGAAGCACTTTCATTTTTTAACTTCTAGTGCTTAAGTGCTAAGCCCTTTCTTAACTATTGATTAAGTTATTAAAGCTTCTTTTATTAATCAAACTTACTCTTTTTCTTTAACTATTGATGAAGTTATAAATGCCATGACGTGACGTTAGTATCCCCCGGGGGCTGCTATTCTCTAATCAAAATTTTAATATTCATTTGGCTTTCTCATTGTCCCAGTTGAATTCAGAGGTTAAATCTGATTATGTGGAGGAGAACAGTCATGCTTCCGTAATTGAGACGCAAGTAGTTGAGCTTTCCAGTGAATTGAACAATATGAACACGACTGACAAATCTGAAAATTCTGAAATTCAAAACCAAGGACTTATCTGAATCTGGCTGTTGTAAGTTTGATATGTTATAAATATTTATTATGATTTATCAAGTGGTGTTTTAATATGGTGACAACATCTATGTGATATTACAGGTTGGCCATGTGGATTCAGGAAAGTTAAAGACTCTCAGGAAGGCTGCTACACATTCTCAGTCAAATATCTCAAAACAGATACACAAATATGAAAAGGAGGCTAAGTTGCAGGTACTTTTGGTTGTTGTATTATGAGGGGGGGGGGGGGGGGGGGGGGGGGGGGGGGCTGGATAACGGGGTTCGTGTTCAAACGGGTCATTTTTCATAGAGGTTTAAACAGGCAGGGTTGATTGAGTTTGACTTTTTTTTGCATATAACTTAATTTGTTTGTATAAATGAATGTCTTGTCTTGTTGATGCTTGTTTAGTTCTTTATTTACTTGTTTAAAAAAAAGGCATCAAATTTAGATTTTGCTGAAGATCTTAGTGTCTGAAAAACGGATGAAGGGTTTGAATTATGCCCAGCAAAGCGGGTGGTTGGGTCGTGTTGGGTGTTGGGTCACACAGGATTCTCAATAGAACATGATTGAGTGAAAATGAGTGAGTCAGAACCACCAGTTTAAAGAAGTATCATGTTAGTTTAAATCAAAATTGGTCGTATCAAACCTAGCTTTCTTTTCAGGAAAATAAAATAAAAATAGGTGCACCAACCATAAACATTTTTAGGGCGGCTAGTGGCCACAATAATGTGGAAGCGGCGACGGCTCATTTGAACCCCTTTAAGTTATCTAAGTGTTTTAAAATGATACATGCTAACCCTTTTTTAATTCGAGTTGATCTATCTTGACCCACCGTTTATTTTTAATAGAAGCATAATGATTTGAAATCTAAATGTAATTATATAACCCTACAAAAAGTAACTTTGTTTGCCTCTCTAGAATGAAAAGTTGTGACTTTTAAAAAACCACCGACACATACCTCTTTACTTAATTATTATCTGTTATATTTCATTTATAAATGATGTGTGGCTTTATATATTAAAAGGCACCATTTCATAAATTTCATTCAAAGTCACCGTCTCTAGGATGGGCATACATATTAGAATTCAACCACTTTCCATTACGTTACACTTATTATGATCATCATCCAGAAAACGGTTATTGGCCACCACTTTCCATTCCATCCTCTTTGCATCTCCCGCCAATCTAACCATGATGTAGCCGCTTGAAGACGAGTGAGATACCGACCATGATCGTAAATGGCTGAAACAACAATAACAAATTTGTAAACATAACTCGATTTGGTGACGTCAACTTTGATTATCGTTACCATTCACCGTAGACGCCATCTTCGTTCAACCGCCACCCTACCCAAAGAACTTCACACACATGCATCAAATTACGGAATGAATACCGAATCGCCACCATCAAAACGCTTCACCATTCAATAACCGCCATCACTTCGCTTCATCATTCAATAACCGATATACAAACATTCGGAGTCCAGAACATTCATATTCATCCACGCTATGTTTCCTCACGAAGGCGATTCGATTCATCGTTCAATAATCGCTTTTGTCAAAAGGCGATTCGATTCAGATTCGCAAGGTTAACTGATGAAGATTCATCATTTTAGTAATTGCTTTCCGAAGCAGAATTCGCGTTGATCCTACAAATCGTTGATCATGAAAATCTGATAAAAACCTTACGATTTTGTTTTGAGAAGTGTCGCTTTTGTCAAAAGGAAATACGATTCAGATTCGCCAGGTGTGGAATGACAATTTCGAAGAAGAATTCGCTTTTGATTCAAGAAATCTTTGATGATTTTCGATTTACATCACAATGGATATTGAATTTCCTGGAGTTGTTCTTTGTCCGGTAGGTTGTTATTTATAAAAAACAGTAACGACTATCATTACGAGACGTTGAAGGATATGTGGAACTGATAAGTTTTGCATCTGGCCATTCAATTTCCATACATTTAACGTGAATGATGCTGTTTTACAAATGATTTCGTTGAGCTTTTGAAACATATCAAGATTGATTATAAGAAAAACAACGAAAACGGGATCTATGTGCATAGATTTGGTGAAATTGTTGATATCTTCATGGATTGTTTTTAAAGATAGTGTGTACTGGGATGCATTTCACAATGGGTAGACTCTTAATAATAATCCAATATTTTACACTAAAAAACAAATTTCGATCAAATTTAACACTACGCATAAAAAATCGGTGGAGCCGAGGCACACCCGGGCCTCCGTTATCCTCCGACCCTAACCACAACACACAAGCCTTCAAACTCTAAAGTTTGCTTTATAATACATGTAGACCTGGCAAAACAAACCCATTAACTAAATTTTGGGTCAACATGGGTAGTGGTGCACAAATCGGGTTTTCTGAATACCCGGTTTCGGGTATGGAATCGGGTTCGGGTACGATCGGGTTCTACAAAATCGGGTATTGACAATACCCGGGTCGGGTCCGGGTTTTATATAAAAAATGTATACCCTATATACCCGGGTTCGGGTAGGGTTTTCTAATACCCGGGTATTATAATACCCTATTTTCGGGTTCGGGTAGGGTCGGGTATGGATCAGGTTGGGTTCGGGTTTGGTTCGGGTATGCCTCGGGTATTCATTTTTTTTGGATAAATCATAGAAATATAAAATGCAAAACCTTTTTATTTCATAAAACATAGAAATACATGACACCTAAATAATCATTGAACCGGATCAAATACGATGATGAACATAGATAGCTTCGAATAACTTGATCGTCTTCGTTTATTGTTCGTCATCAAAAACCGCTTTTATAGGGTATAGAGATACAATGTAAACCAAACAAATGATCATAATACACTTTCTAACGGCTATATAGCCGTTACCAAGGTACAAAACTCGAAAAAACACAAAAAAACGAAAAAACCTGAACAGGGTATTGGGAAACCCGGACCGGGTATTGAAAAAACCCGGTTCCGGGTTGAAACCGGGTACTCGTAAAACCCGGGTTGAAAACGGGTATAAAAAAACCCGGTTCCGGGTTTGGGTTTTATAACAGAGCCCTAATCCCGCTGGTTCTTCTTCTGCTATTGTTCTTAATCAATCTTGATTTTTTTATTTAAATTTTATTCTGTGATCAATTGATATTAATGTGGGTGTTGTTGTAAACAAATTTTTATTTGTTTTCGTTTGCTTAAAGTTTTGGTCAAGTTTATTGTTTACTGTTTACTCTAATTTTTACCAACTAGATTTACATAGGGCTATATAGTCTTGGGATCTTGGTTATTCACACAATACACTAAAAAAGGAAGTCATGGAGGCTGTTGAAAAGAGACCCTTTTATCTTTAAAGTAAGCCTCGGATAACAAGAAATGTTGAGGCCTATAAGGATGCTTTGGAGGGGTTGAGTTCGATTACTGGTTATGCTAATAAGGCTAATAATAATTTTGTGATTTAAAGCATTTGAGAGGGATGGGTTGTGGGGATGTTTTGGTTAGTGGGAATGAACTTAGATTGGTCCTGCGTGCTGGTTTTGATCCTACAAGGTATTAAAGTTGTATTTTTTTTTAATCAAGATTTGGTTATAAATGTTAGAATTAGGTGGTGTTTGGTATTTGGGTTTTTATGGTAACTATGTCGTATGGTCTTCTTTTTAAGCCTGAGCTTAGCTCAACAGTAGTTTTTTAAGCTTGAGTTTGGCTCGTTTGGTGCGGAGTTCGGCACATAGATTCTTGGTCGAATCTTCTTTGCAAGTCTGATACACTCGATTCTTCGTTTGATTAAAAGTGATTGTTGTGCTTTTGTAGGCGTCAAACGCTTGTTCATTTAACAGTCATGTAACCGTGACTGTGGTTTGTCATTTGCATAATCTGGCATTTGTCTGAGAGATATCCCATATATCTTCTGTCGTTTTATTTGTTTTTTTTTTTCTTTCATTGGTCCTTGCATTTAATAATACAGTCAAAACTCTTGATGAAATTTGTATAGCAAACCACTGATTGCTGAGGTGAATAGCATAATCCGGTGATATTTGAACCTTTATTATATCTTTTTCCAAAAGAAATAAACTGCTTACCACTATCCTGAACGGCTGAACGTCTTTGATATGAAACATTTGGTTGATTAGTATTAGTTAGTATGCAATTTATGGATGATCAACATTAGTTCACATTTATCGAAAAAGATCGGAGGCATTGTTTCCTTGTCGTTCTTGTTATTTCAACATTTTTGTGGCTAAATTTTTTTTTATTGGGAAATTGGATTTAAATAATCCGAACTTTCACCTGTTGGCCAATAACACTCTGAACTTTCAGTTTGGCCAGCAACACTCTCAACTTTCATCAGTTTGGCCAGCAGCACTCTTTAACCTTTTTATTTTTGGGAAATTGGTTAGTGATATGTTAGTTTGGGAGTGTTTTGGGAAAATAGGATGAAAGTTGAGAGTGCTGCTGGCCAAACTGAAAGTTCGGAGTGTTATTGGCCAACAGGTGAAAGTTCGGATTATTTAAATCCAATTTCCCTTTTTTATTTCTTTCCTTTTTTATTTTTTTTTTCGTTTTTTTTTTTTTTTTTTTCCTTTTTTATATTTTTTTCATTTTTTATAATTTTTTTCATTTTTTATTATTATTGATTTATTCTCAACCCATCCTGACCCGAACCCATCCTGACCCAAACCCATCCTGACCTTCTTCTTTCTTTTACCCATCTTAACCCAAACTCATTCTAACCCAAACCCATCCTGACCCAACAACCAATCCAATCCAACCCATCCATTTTGCCACCTCTAAATACATGAAATGCTAACGTTACTCGAGTGCACACGCAAGATAAACCCGCCTCAACGTGCGGGTAAATTTTCTAGGTTCAACGCAGTCAAAAGCCACGTTCAAGTTTCTATTTCATTCAAAGTTATAGTCAAGGCGGTCAAATTCTTAGCTTAAATCAAAGCACAACTTGATTTACGGAATATGTTTTGTATTTGCATGAAAATGTTATATGTTTTGTATTTAAATGTTAGCATATACCACCAACTATATGACGCATGGATAATATCTAACAGTATTCAAGTAACTATATTAAACTCTTTAGAAGCTATTTATATTTATCCATTTAATATTTGTGTAAAACACTTCTGAAGAACGTAAATAAAGGATTAGATAGGATGCAATTTATCCATTTAATATTTGTGAAACACTTTTAAAGAACGTAAATAAAGGATTAGATAGGATGCATATATTCTATCATAATTATTATCTAACCCGAAACATAAAACCATCACCTTGGACATTCATTTTTACATTTTTGCTACAATGCGCGGCAACACCAACTTATATCTATCTTTTATATAGTAATGTTAATGTTACTTATTATTTTTGTTAGTATTAGAATTATATAATCTAAAAAGATAAATGCTAAAAGGTTTTTTTTTTGGATGAAAAAGGCAAAAAAAAATGATACATGTTATCTGACCGGATTACCTCTGAGTTAATTATTTTCGGACGAAGTTATTGATTTGGACGAAAATGACAAAAAAATATAAAATAAATCAAACCTCATGGACTAGATGAGAAAAAAGAACTCATTTGTAATTAATTCCCGCAGCAACGCGCAGGTAGCGTCACCTCGTTGTTTACACAATCCAACCCCTCTCGGCCCAAAATATATATCCCATTACTACATATCCAATTTGACTTGCATGTGGACCATTTATTGATATAAAAACCCAAAAGTTTGTGGGCCTTATTCCAATTATTCATATGCTTCATTTTGTTTTGCACCCCAGCCACATAATACCATGCCAATTGCTTAGCCCATCCATAATTGCACCATGCTGATTTATTTAAGGGATCTCTATATAATTTGCAAATCTCTCTTTCATAAACTCTGAATAATATGCATTTTGTGTAAACCCATTGGAATTCACACACAACACTAACAAAACAACCACACAGTCTGGGCTTAATTATAGTCCAGTAGAAAATAAAATAAAATAAAAAAATAAAATCCACTGATTACAAGCCCAATGTTTATCACGTGATGGTATCAAAATCTGACCAGCCAGTTTGACCAAAAAGTCACCACTTGAAATTTGAAAACATAGCTTTTTTTTTTTTTTTTTACCTTTCAAAAAAAAAAAATAGAAGATACCAAACTAACCCGCATATTTCCAGTGCATTGTCTTTTGTACCTTCTGCTTGACCATTAACTTTGACACATTAACTCCAATAAACTTGACCATTGACCACAAGCATTTGACTTCTAATTTTTTACCGTTGACTTGAATTGACCTGCTTAAGTAAGCCAATGTCACACGTAAAACAGTTGTATAAAGCGCCAGCCTTTAAGGCTTTTACTTCACGCCACACTGCCATAACACCCCTTGGCACTATATTTATGTGACTAGGTTATTATAATGGACCAGGACATTTAATTGATAAAATGTATAAATTAGGAAAGTTCCCTAGCATCAAAGATAACAAAACAATACACTTATGAACTGTAGTTCTAAAAGTTTAGTATTTTAGAAAGATGACTTTTTTTTTTGAAAGGATTTTAGAAAGATGACTACCCATTGAAATTTATTTCGCCTTATTTCACCTGATGACCATTTAGATATCCACCCATTCCCGATTGACTTACGGTCAAGACATAAACATAGTTCAAGACTCGAAACAAACCTGTACTTGTATATTATGTATTGACAAGACACAAACCGGTTTAAAACACTCATACAAACACCACTTTATAGTTTAATGGTTATTATATTGCTTTATTTCACCATGTCCATTAATATTCTTGCACGATGATGTTTTAACACTGATTATTTGATTGCAACAGTGACAACACTTCACGTCATCATTAACCGAAGGGTAGACCGTAGCTTCATATTTTTGAACCACTGGCTCGGGTTGTTTGCCACTTGGTGATCTGGCATCATCGAGCAGGTTCTTTAAAGGTGTCGCCTATTTCCTACTGCTCCAAGTTGTTACGTTTTCCATCGCTTCTTTATTTCTCTTCCTTCATATGCATTGTTGACATTGGTCAACGTTGGGAACTACATTTGACTTCCCACAGTTGACTTTTGTTATCTTTTCTTTTTGGTGCCACTAGTGTCATAAATGATGTAGGCTAGAAAATGTCAATCAGATGTTGCTACATTTGACTTCCCACAGTTGACTTTTGACTTTTTTGTCAATTGTAAAGTTTAGGCATCAGTTGAAGCTATAGTGAGCACTGAAACAAACATATACATATAAACAAGTTAATTTTAAAATGGGTTTTCATGTTATGTTTTAACTGTTTTAAGTGTGAATATCATCAAGAATATGGCTGTTGTTGACTTTTTGTTGTATAACTTGATGTTTTGAGCATTTTTTCCAACTTGTGTGCACCAAGATCCTCCTTTTCACTCAAAACTGAATCAGCTTCTTCAACAGTGGATGGATTCGGATGCACCAAGATCCTCTTTTTCAGTCAAAACTGTGTCAGGTTCGTTCAGGCTTTCTTACAACTTCTTGGATGTGATCGATTGATTGTTTTTCTCAAACTGGGGTCCCCCAAGATCCTCCTTTTCAATCAAAACTGCAACGTGTTCATCACAGCTTCTTCAAACCTGTTCTCTTGAGCCTTTTCTCTAATTCGGGTGCTTCAAGATCCTTTTTTTTCGGTCGAAACTGCAACAAATTCCTTGACAGCTTCACGAATCTGTTCACCTGGTGCACCAAGATCTACATTTTCATTTAAAACTGAAACGGTTTTATCAATTTTTGTGCTTGATGTCTTCACTGACACCGCCTGAATCAGAAATGATGTCTAGCTGGTTAACACCATCATGCTTTCATAGGTTTGAGTTTCTCGACCCCTATCCTCCCCTCACCCCAGCCTCTATTAATGTTTAGCCTCTTCTCACTGGGAAACATGACTTGGCTACGAAGCGGGTCCCGCACCTCCATCTTACAGACCACAAATTTCACAAAATTTGGAAAACCTCAACACCTTTTTTTAAACATGAAATCATCTAAAACGAATTCTAAACCGATAAATTTAACCTTAGATGGTTCCACATATATTATGGGCTTGCTGGTGTTTTGCACTTGGATGTGGGTTTGGAAAAGGCAACCCACATCTATGACACAAATAAACCACATGACCCGTGTCCTGCAAACATCAAGAAACCAACAGAATCAACAAACGATAGTTTTTGTGATATAGAAAACCAAGAAATAAAAAGGTCACAGAGGGGGCTTGTGTGTGTGGTCCGATCTTGGACATCCATACAGGCCCTATAGCGAAGTGATGAGGGCAATGAAGGACGTGAAGATTGGTGAATGGAAGTGAAGGGGTATGGTCCCAGATCTCGCATCGGCACGACCGCGAGTGACCATTACCCTTATCAAAAACCCCCACCAGCAAGGACTTCTCTGTGTTCGTGCGGGCACGCGCGAACACAGCGGTTGAAACCAATCTGTCCATTGATGAGAAGACATACCTTAAGTGCGAGAACACATGTTACGCATAGAGATGCGGCCTGGCACCGCATCATATGAACATTTTCGTCACGACAAGGGATCTGGACAACAGTAACAGTCACTAAACGGCGATGCGGCACGGCACCGCATTCCGCATACATCTTGGCCAGAACAAGAACGCGGGAACAACATCAGTTACCGCAAGCAGCGATGCGGCCTAGCACCGCACCCTGCCTACAAGGCAAGTGGGTCTGACACTACAGTGCAAGTGGCACTGAGAACAGTCGCCTACTAGCCCACATGTGTGCAACAGTCTGACACCACAGCAGGACGTGGCATCACCACCGTAACTGACAGGTCTGACACACCTACAAAAGACTGTGCGATGTCAGACTAGCTACTCAACTACCCTCCTTCACTCCTCGGCTATAAATACCCATCCCAAACCAGGTTTGAGGTATCACTTCTCAACTCTCTCACGACTACTACTATCACACTTTGCTTCCCAAGCAAACTACTGATTCTCACGCCGGAAAGTGGTAACAAGGAGCACCCCCCACCCCATCCTCCTTGTTACGAGTCACGACTTGTTTCCTTGTGCAGGAACCAACCAGCGGACGATCCAGCCAGCGATCCTCGGAAAGAAGGGATTAACCCTACTTGACGAGACCAGTGAGTTAACCCAACCTGGTTAACCATTGTTTCATCATTGGCGCTCACCGCTACTCTTAGCACTTTTTTCAACCATCCCTTTCTCTCCAAAGATTATGTCTGATCGTCTAAACAACACTACCGGGGATAACCTAAACCCCGCAAACCAAGGGCCTACGGTTACCATTCCCCTAGCCCCAAATGCTGAACATATTGGCATATCAACGTAAGGGGGCGCATCCCTTACGTTTGGACACGATTTATCATAGTACGCTTCTGAGATACCTCTAGGCATGAACGTTCATACCTGGTACGACCAACAACAAGCTCTGCTGGCCGCAACATAGAACAGAGCTTGCGCAGAAGCCCAAGTACCGGTCGGGCCTACCCCAGCACCGCATACCCCTGCGGGTCGTATTTTACAATACGACGGCAGGGCTCCCACACATCCAGCCTCCCGGAGTAGGCATGAAGATCGCAGTTCCTCTTACTGCGACGTCCGCACACTCGAGGAGGACGATTCCTTGTACGGGTCCCGCCGCAGGGGCCCTATACATAGCCGCCTAGGCCCGCATGGCGAAACTAGGCGACAGTCTACAGCCCACCACGGCCCCGGCATCTATAGCCGGCTGGGACCTCAGTCCCACCATGAAGGGCAGGGCCGTACCGATCCGGACGACGGTACATATGGCGGGGAGTCTCATGCTACTAGCAGTAGACCGGGATGACGCAATTATGTTCCTCCCACTCAAACCCGCACCACATACCTCCGCGCTGCAAAGCGCTACCAGAGCCAACCCTACAGGCCGAAGTCTGCCGCCGAAAACTCTAAATCCGTCCCGCATATTGCCAACGCCGATGTCACCACCACCAAATTCCCATTAAACATTGGGAAATACAACGGTTCGGTCGACCCAGATGACCACATGAACATCTTCGTCGGCGCCGGGTGCAACGGCAGGTGGGATGAACCCACTTGGTGTCAATTTTTTCAGCAGACCCTAACAGGTCTGGCCAGGGCTTGGTTCGATTCTTTGCCAGTGCGGTCACTGACCTCATTCGAGGACTTGCAAGCAAAGTTCCTCACGCATTTTTGCCAGCAACGACGTCATGAACGTGATTCTATGGACGTCATGAACATCTGGCGCAGAGACAACGAATCGCTTGAGGCGTTCGTTGTCCGTTACAATAAAGAGTGCCTGGAGATAGGCGACGTTGCAGACCAAATGGCACGCAACCATTTCATTGTTGCTGTTAAGGACGAACAAATGGTTATGACTATCTCCGGCAAGGAAGGCTTGCCTAAGAAATGGGAAGATGTCATGGCTGCGTGTCACACCCCAATATTTCCACGTTTGACCGGTGGGCCCGGTGGGGGAGTATCGTGACGTGGTTGGCAACATTACAGTCAAACAACACAATATTTAAATGCACAGCGGAAGCAATTGAAAGATATATTTCAACCGAATATAAATGTAATATCAAGTATCACAACAGTTGAAATTTATCCACAGACGGATCAAAATAAAATGGAAACAGTAGTTCAACAGACTTTAGGCATTTTAAACTTGTGAGACTCTTTTGATGCTAAGAAGAAATCCAGCCAATTACGAATAGTACCTGCACTTAATCTTTTTGGGAAAATACGTCAGTTTACACTGGTAAATACAATTAACCGACTCATTTTAAAAATGGTTAAAATTGATTTGAATGCACGTGGCACAAACTTTTTATAACTTGGGATAATTATTTAAATAGATAAACTTGTAAAAGAATTACATGTTCCTTATGCGTTCAGTAGCCCGGATCGTGCCGGGTTAAAGATCAATAGACACACCACATTATTTATTTTGGCACTGACGGGTGTACGCCTACACTCCGCGCTTAGGTCGTGGCCATTTCGTAAAATGATGCCAAGGATATCCGGGACATGGTCATTAACCTCCCAAAGGCTTTAAGAAAACAACACAATTTAAACGGGTCGATCAATATCAATTAACCACCATACGATGGAAGATTTAATGCTCGACCAAGCGGTATTTTATATACCGTACCCCAAGCCCGTATAGGGAAAATAAGTTAAAAGTATTTACCTTTGCAAGTATAATTCACAATTAGCAAATGCGGGTAGCTTTTACTGGTTCTTCTATTCTGGAACAAAGGTTTATAATAACCTATTAGAATCCTAACGGTCTTTAGTTAAGCTTAAGCTTAGACTGATTAGTTTTAAGGAATGATACGATTCGTACGCACGATTAAGCGAAGACCGGAATAGAATGTGATTTAGACCCGACAAGTTTAAAGACTTGTCTTATACGGGTAATCTAAACACATTCTGGATTTTGAGATGAAACCGGTAAGGTTTGACCCGTTTCGGCTAATTTATGTAAACTAGTTACATAAACCGAACCGAACACGCAAGAGGCGTAACGGGAAATCATTAGAGCCATATATAGGTTTCCTAAGTTAATATGCCTTAAATATGTTGTGACATCAGTAAGATATCTTTTATTATGCCCGAAACGAATTTAAACACAAACTATGCCCCGTAGGGGTAGTTCGGTCATTTACAAGGTTATAAAAGAGTTTAAGTATTAACCTGAGTTACAGGTCTGATATAATCAGCAAACATAATTACTTTACTAAGTTATAATAGTAGGGTATTGCATATATGTGAAATTTATCAATTATAACCAACTATGCACCATAGGGGCATTTTGGTAATTTCACATAAGCCGAAAAGCTCAAAACTGAAATCTGAGTTAAACAACTATTGCTTACTGTTAAAATATCATAATTTACCTAAAATATCAATAGGTATCAACCCTTGTATGTCTAAAATAGTTTTAATACATACTATGCGTTAAAAACGCTTAAAAAGGCGATTAGGAGCCGTTTCCGGGTTCTACATACAAAGCTGATATTTTTATTATTCCAGAAGGTTTAAAATAATTTATTTATCATATAAGATCAGTAGCAAAAGGTTTGGGGTCAAAAGGATATGTAAAACTCATTTTATAGCCCGAAAGGGCAAAACCGACATTTACCGAAACATGCTTGTGACTCTAAGTTATGCTCAACCTAAAATTAATTAAAAATCTTCAAAAATCCCAAAATAATATATTAAATCAGTGGGTAAGAAGTTTGATAACAAAAAGTAGGCTTAAATAGGCTATATGCTAATTATGCCGTTAAATAGCTAAAAAGCTTTCTAATTACGCTAATGAGCATAACTCTCAACCTACACCTCAAACTGATGTCAAATTTTGGGTACAAGTTTATATATCAGTAACTAAGGTTTCTACTCTTTTACATTTTTTAAAAATCATGTTTTATGGTGAAAAGGGCATAATGGTCAACATATAGGCAATTAACGGAATCATGCATATTAATTGGTTAACTAATGAACCAAGGTGTATAATCACAGAGGGTTATACTAGCATGTAACTTAGTCCAAATAAAGCTCTAAGGAATTTCTAAAACATACTAAAACGGGTCAGAACTGAAAGTCAAAGCAAAAGTCAAATTATGCGACTTTCGGTTCCGAACCGGGTCTCTACTGAAAATTGTCGGGTTGAACATGTTTAGACATGTTCTTACACTAATTACCAAGTTATATTAATGATCAAACAGGCTGTATGGGTTCTACATTGCTAATTATGTATTAATTTGAAATTAAGCATCCTGTTGACTTTTTAATAACAAGTTTGACCCGACTAATGGTCTAGTTAGAGTGGGAATCAGAGGGAGCCCCTTTAAGGGTTTATTGCCCACATAATTACCAACTTATAACTACCTTTAATTCGACTAATCACTGGACCATTAATGATTAATCGCTAAGTCAACCGTTAATTACGACGGTTTGACTTTTAAGCTAAAACTAAGTAAAAACTCAACTAAGAAAGGTTAAGCATACTTACTGAAGTCCTATGCACGATTAGTGATCACTTGAGTCTGCTTTGGAGCTCCAGAAATGATCAGAAATGCAGAAGTGAGGTGTGATCAAAATGGTTGCAACTAGGGCCTTTATATAGTGCTTTTGATCTCATAGATCATTGACAAATCATGCTAGCAATGGCCATGGATCATCAACAGATGTCCCTAAGTGCCTAGGACTGTTTAGGGGTCGCCCATATGGTGAAAATATCTGATTAAAGTCGGTTGGTGCGTGAAAATAGGCTGCTGTCTAAAGTTTCTGCATCTGGGCATCGAAGGCGGCCCGCGTAAGAGTCTTGATGGGGCTACGCGGCCCGCTTGGGCCTTCTGTTCAGGATTAAACATTTTCAAGTTGTTGCATATTGTCCCTTGGCCTTTCGAAAGGTCAACCAAATTTATTTTCTTGCATTATGGGCCTTCTAAATTTACCTTTAAGGGCTTTAAGACTTATACCCCTTTTGTTAAGTCCTTGGTCACATTGTTATTACCCGAAAAGTCATAATTCTCAACGTTGATGCTTTAACCCTTCATATACGAGTTTGATCATAACTTTCTCATACGATAACGAAACTTTATGAAATTTTTACCGTGCATTCTAGTGAGCATAATTAATCGTTACAAAGCTTCGGGTTTGCTAAAAGGTCACTCAGAGGTATAACTTAAACATGTTGACACATTTAACCCCTGTAGTTTGTAATCTCTCACATTCTTTCATAGTTAGCTTCGTATGATCCATGATTTATTCGTTTGAAGGTATGAGCATCATGTAGGGTTATTGTAAAGTATATTTATTCACTGTTGACATTTTGAACCCGTATTTTCACATACTTTCTATGTTTGTCAACTTTAGTCCCTCAAGAGTATTCTTTCGCACGTTCAAACTTATGACACGTGTCAATACATTATAGGACGTGAATTTTCGAGGTGTTACACTGCGGTCAAAACATACACCCAGTCTTAGCGGTCCCTCAAACCTCACGTATCAAAGGCACAGCCCCAACCGGAAGGCCAGTCCTCCCAATAAGAACACAAGTGCAACAACAAGCGCAACCGGGACAAATGGAATCGCGGCAGCGATCCCAGACCATATGTGCCGCGGAACAACCAGCCCGACGCAAGGGCTACAAACAACGCCCAGCGTGAAAACCGGGCGTCGAAGAAGGAGTCTCGGGACCGTAGCTGGACCGAGATCAACCAGTCGCCAAGCGACGTCCTCCTTACGGACGCGCAATTCCTGCAACCGGCCCCACCGATGAAGTCCAAGAAGAACCAGGATCCCGCACTCTATTGCGAGTATCATAGGGACTCGGGCCATACAACAAACAACTGCATCAGTCTCCGACTGGAGATTGAGCGAGCCCAAAAAGAGGGGAAACTGCAACACCTGTTGCCAGGCGCGCAAAAACCTACCAAGCGCATTACTTTCCCTGTGCGCCTCACCAGCGGAAGGCACACAAGAACGGAGGAGGTAAACTTCATGGTTTTACCTCACACCTCCAAATACGACGTACTTCTCGGGAGAGAGTCCCAGGGCGACTTCAACATGATAACATCCGTCCCCCACTCTGCCATCGGTTTCCCAACCGAGACGGGGATCGCGATCATATACGCCCGGAGAGAAGTTATGTCTACGGACGAGCTGCGTCCGGCCAAGGTAGCAAAGCCTACCCCCAACACTCAACAAGAAAAGTGGGTTCTTAACGCAAGACACCCAGAGCAAACAGTTACGTTGGGCCACGCCTTGTCCCCTACTGTCAAAGCGCACCTGAAGCAGCTCCTCTTCAGGAACCAGGATATTTTTGTGTGGACACCCGCAGACATGACAGGGGTACCACGTGAAATCACGCAGCACTTCTTGAATACCATGCCACGTATCAAGCCGGTGATCCAAGGCCAACGCCACCTTGGATCAGCAAAGAACCAGGCGATGCATGAGCAGGTCCAAGAGCTGCTCTCCGCAGGCATCCTGCGGGAAGTCAAATACCAGACTTGGTTATCAAACCCAGTCATGGTAGAAAAACCATCCGGGGGCTGGCACATGTGCGTCGATTATAAAGATCTCAACAAAGCCTGCCCCAAGGATTGTTACGAACTTCCAGAGATCGACGAAAAGGTCGATAACCTCGCACCATTTCGGTGGAAGTGTTTCCTCGATTGTTACAAAGGCTACCACTAGGTGCAGATGGCAATCGAGGATGAAGATAAAACGGCATTCCGCACTCCTACCGGGAACTACTGCTACACAAAAATGGCGTTCGAGTTGCGCAACGCGGGCGCAACCTATCAAAAGTTGATGAACGACACTTTTCGCGGTCAAATCAGCAAAAGTGTCGAAATCTATATGGACGACCTGGTCGTCATGAGCATGGAGGAAGACACCATGCTCAACGATATTGAAAGAACATTCCAAACTCTGCGAAGCGTCAACATGAAGCTCAACCTAGGGAAATGCTCGTTTGGATTCAAGGTGAACCCGGAAAAAGTCCAGGCGATCGAGCGCATGCCATCGCCTTCTACGATGAAAGAAATGCAACGACTAGCCGGCAGGCTAGCCGCACTGAATAGATTCTTAGCCAACCATGCAGCTAAGTCTTACCCTTTCATCAAGACCCTGCGGAGCTGTTTAAAAAAGGAACAATTCCAATGGACCGCAGAGGCCAAAAAAGCTTTCCGGGAGATGAAAGAGTGTTTGATTCAACTCCCAACTCTAACCGCACCACGCAAGGATGAGCCACTTATCTTGTACTTATCTGCCACGGACAACGCGGTAGGCGTGGTACTCATAGTGCAGCGGGAAGGAGTTCAAACACCCATCTACTACATCAGCAAAATGCTCAACGACCCAGAGACGAGGTACTCTATCATGGAGAAGTTGGTATTAGCACTGGTACACGCGTCAAGACGGTTGCGACGTTACTTTGCAAACCACGCCATTACAGTGTTAACCAACTACAGGATCGGCCTGATCCTATCAAAACCCGACATCTCTGGTAGATTAGCAAAATAGGCAATTGAGCTGGGCGCACTTTCACTAAACTATATGCCGCGCCCCGCAATCAAAGGCCAGGTCTTGGCTGATTTCGTTGCTGAAGTACTAGCAAATCGCATTCAAGAATGTGAATAAGAACAAAACCCTGCATCGCCACCATCCTCCGCAGAAACCTGGGCACTATATACAGATGGTGCATCCAACGAAGATGGTGCAGGTGCAGGTCTGCGACTCGTCAGCCCCGATGGCCAAGAGCTTACCTATGCAATCCGCCTCGATTTCAAAAGCACGAATAACGAGGCAGAGTATGAGGCTCTACTGGCAGGGCTGCGTTTGGCAGTCAAACTTGGCGTCCAACATTTGGAAGCACACGTCGACTCACTATTGGTTGCAGGGCAGATACGCGGTAACTATGCCGCAAAAGGGGATATCATGATCCTCTACCTTGAACAAGCCTTGCAACTAAAATCAAAGTTCACTTCCTTCAATATCCGCCATATCAACAGGAGTGATAACAAACCCGCGGATGCACTATTAAAACTTGCATCCACCAGTTTCCAACACCTGGCAAAAGAGGTACGTATCGAGATTCTGCAAAATCCATCAGTACCCTTGCGCCAAGTCAATGTCATACAGTACGGTACAACATCTTGGATGACGCCAATAATTGCATACTTGCAATCAGGTGTTACTCCCGAAAGCAAGGCAGAGGCACGTAAGTTGCAATACAAAGCGTGTCATTACCAAATGGGAGACGGTATCTTATACCGTAAATCATACCTGGGGCCACTCCTACGTTGCGTCGACCCCCAAGATGCCACATACCTTATCAGAGAAATACACGAAGGAATATGTGGCATACACCCAGGCCCACGCTTGGTGGTGGCCACAATCATGAATGCTGGGTACTACTGGCCCGACATGCACCTAGATGCGGTCAAAGTCTTGCGCAAGTGTTTCAATTATCAGCGGCACGCTCCTAAGACCTTGCGCCCCAAGAATAACCTGATCCCCGTCACCACTGCATGGCCATTCCAAAAATGGGCAATCGATGTGGTGGGACCTTTTCCAGACGCACCAGGTGCAGTGAAGTTTATCATAGTGGCTGTTGATTACTTTACAAGGCAAAACCGCTCGCCTCAACCACCGCTATGATAACAAGGAAATTCGTCTGGGAACATATCATCTGCCGTTTCGATCTACCAATATGCATCGTTACCGACAACGGTACCAACTTTGCTGCCGATGATTTTCAAAAATGGCTAAAGGAGCTAAACATTGAACACATATTCTCCTCAGTGGCACATCCACAAGGGAATGGCCAAGTCGAGAGTATCAATAAAAGTTTAGTCGAAGGCATCAAAGCATGGTTGGGAACAGCCAGACGCGGCTGGGTTGATGAACTCCCAAGTATCTTATGGGCCCACAGAACAAGCCCAAAGATAAGTAACGGTGAGACACCCTTCAGCCTGGTCTATGGCACTGAAGCGGTGATCCCCGTAGAAGTAGGCCTCCCTTCACCTAGAATGTTGGCTATCAACAAGATAGACAACAATGAGGAACGCAGGGTTGACTTGGACCTCCTGGAGGAAAGGCGTGAAAACGCTGCCATCAATGAGGCCAAGTACAAAACTAAACTTGAAAAGTACTATAATGCACGCGTCCGCATTTGTGCCTTCAACCCGGGAGACTACGTCTTTCGTGACAATGAAGCGTCTAACGCGGAACGCCCAGGAAAACTTTCCCCCAAGTGGGAAGGACCCTACCTCATTCAAGAGGTCCTGGGCAAAGGAGCGTATAAACTACAAACATTAGAAGGCGTAACTATCGTACGCACATGGAATGCACAACAGCTTCGACGCTGTTATATGTAAGCCATGTTTTTTACATTCACCATGTAACCTATCGGGCCGCAGGCCATTCGCAAATAAATAAATAAACGATTCAATGCAATATTGTTTATTTACTTCTATTACAAATGCGTGTTCCACTCTGCGGTATCTACAAAAACAGATTGGCAAAATCTTCATTCGCGATTCCCACACAGAGTGGTGACCACACGCAACTATTGTAATAGACCAACACTGGAAAAACATCAACTGCCTATCCGGCTGGATATGCGAATACGGTTTTCACAAAGCCTACACAATTCCTAAACCCTAACGAGATAAAAACAGGAATTGACTAATACTCATACGACAAAGGTATAGAGTATACTTAACCGCGCTTTACAGCGGCTAGAATTCTTCATACTTGCAAATCACCAAGATATGCAAAAGGCAAATACAGACTGTGTTATGTACAATAACATCAATTCATACAAGTTCAAACATGCAAGTAATAAAAACACTTGTACAACTTGAACAAAACGGTTAAAACTTTATATTCAAAAAATTTCTACACCTACGCGGTGCACAAAGGATTTACATAAGGTTCTTAACATTTACATTGAGGAAACAAAAAAGGCACGCAGGCCAGCCTAGTCTTTTTTTGTACCGCTGGAACCCGCACCATCCTTGCCTTCAACAGCAGGCTTTTCCTCATCTTCCTCATCAGCATATAACACCAGCAATCGGTCTACATAGTCTTCCGGATCCAGGCATTTCTCAAGTTCCTCAAGAGCGGCAATGGACGTGTCGTTGTACGCCGCAAGAGCGGCAGCAAGAAGCGCTTCAGTGTCCACACCATGGAACCCAGACCTTTCATCAGTATATTTGCCCTGGGCCAAAACATTTATATGAGAAATACAACAGTTGTAGCCAGCTTTAAAACCAGCATCCCGGGCGCGCAGCCTAATTTCATTAACACCTGACACATTCTCAGGTGCGTCAAGGATGGACGTAACAATCTGCAAAACAAAAATAGTACGGTTATCAAAGGCAAACCTAAACAAAATTGTAAAGGCAACGGATACTTACATGCCCGATACCGTGCATACGCATCCATTCACGATCGTCCTTGAGCAGATCGAGTGAAGAAGCAAGGCCATCTCGAGCCTCTGCAACCTCCCTCGCCCGCGATTTAACATCGGCAGCACGGGCACTGACCTCCTCAATAGCGGCTACCTGGCTCCGCACTTCAGCCTTTTAACAAGGAAAACACAAGTACAAAAAAAATAATCAACATACTTGTGGAATATATATACAAATTCAAGAGCAAAAGAGATTCATACCTGGAGGCCCTGAACAGTTTTGTCTAAGTTGCTGCGGTCAGCATTTGCCCTTTCAAGAGCCTTCGCAACACGGGCCTCCGCCTCCTTGGCCTCTTCAAGAGCCTTTGCAAGGCGAGCTTCTGCCTCCTTGGCCTCTTTGGCAGCCGCATCAGCTGCGGCTTTCTCCTTAATCAAAGCAGCATTCGCTGCCTTGGCGTTGGTAAGCTCCTGACGAACACGAAAGAGAGTTTCATTCTGTTTGGCCCAAGATTCTTTCCAAGCTTTGCGCTCATCAGAAAGTGTCTTGCGCTCATTAGAAAGAGATTCTTTCAAACTCTTGTGCTCATCAGAAAGCAGTTTTGCAAGGGTACGAACATGTTTAAGCTCAGCAGTTGCAGCCCACTCCTCAGTCTGCTTATGCTTCTCAAAAGCAGCCTTCTGCCTTTCAAGCTGCTCTGCACCCTCACGTGCAGCCTGCACCAACTCTTCGGCCTCAGCCCGCAAGCGCGCGTTTTCCTCTTCCTTGCGCCCCAGCACCTTGTAGTTTTCCATAATGGCATTTTCCATTATGGAACTCCCCACAAGCATGGAGGATAGTTGATTAATCTGGACCTCACTTGGCAAAGAACGGGACCGATTGACTTCAAATGGGGTGCCCAAACCACCCAAAATCTCCTTACACGCGGAGGGGTCTGCAGAAATATCATCCCCTTGCATTACACTCCAGGGGGGTCGGTGATAGGTCATGGTCCGGTCTTCAGTATAGGTGCGGTAATAGAACTCCAATTCAGACTCTTCAGGCTGAATAGGAGTCCCTTTATAACCCGCACCCCCAGAAGCGGAACCAGAAGCTTTCTCAGCAGCAGGAGATTTCTTCCTCTCAGTATAAGCAAACTTCAGGTTCAGATCATCAGTGTCCTGCGAGGAGATCAGATTATCATGGGAGTCCACCGTGTCATAGATCTGAGCTGCAGGCCCCTTCCCAGTATCCTCCGCCCGCACAGAGGGCTCAGGCACCACTTTAATCGAAGGGCTCCTGGTAAATTCTTTATTAACCCCCGCATCCGCAGCTGTGTCATGGGGGGGAGAATGAGGAGCATCAAACATGGAAAACCCTTCATCTTGCGGTTCTGTAAACAATGCAAAAACGCTTTAAATACAAGTACAAAGACAAAATACTTGTAAAAGTTATGAATCACTTACTAGAAGTAACCACCGGTTTCATAGGTTGCACAACAGCTGTCCGTTTGGTTTGTATTTTCGGACGCTTCTTCTCACCGGCATCAACAGCCTTCTCTGCCTTTCTCTTCTTCTTCTTCTCATCAGCAGGCTTGGAACCCGTAGAGGTCCCACCTGCAGCCGCACCACCACCTGGAACACCCAAACCCTCAAGGGTGTCAGATACTACCACGTAATCGGTATATCTGCGGAAACAAGAACGAGAGATACCTGCCGCCTGCGGCAACAACGGAGGAACAACGGTAGCCTCATGTTTTTTCTTACCGCGACCCCGCACAACCTTCTCTACATGCTTTTTCTCTGCATGCTTCTTGGGAGCACCCTTCAACTCAAATTTGCCCAGGACCCCAAGAGTACCTGTGTTTAGATCATCAAACAAGAAGATCATCAAGGTGAAACTTATAAGGCAAGTAAGAAGGTTATGGATTATACCTTTGCCTTGCGGCAGGGGTGTGTTCAGTGCCTCGCGTTTAGGAACGCGGAAGTTGTTGACAATGGACAAGTTAAAACCTTCACCTTCCACACACTTAACAATATCAACCTTGCTTGTAAAGGTCATATCAAATATCTTCCACAGCTCAGCAACTTCTGATAATACATTTACAAATCAGTAACAAGCAAGGGGATAAAGAAACCGCACAAGAGTAAGAACACTTACCACCACTTTATTCCCGCACAACGGGCCTTGCATGCCTATCAGGCCTGCTCAACATCATCTGCAGCACCCACAACTGATTGTTGTCCAGCTGCTTATGCTCAATAGTCCTCAACCTGGGGAACCACTCCACAGTCTCCGCACTAGGAAGAGCAATATCCTCCACCGGGATGCTCTCATTAACGTTCCGCAAGGTCATGTTAGCAACAACCGCGGCAGCCTTAATATAGAAGAACTTGAATTTCCACTTTGAAATACCCTTCGGAGCATCAGCTTGGTGCTTCCGTACCGTTGGCTAAAAGAAAAGAACCCGGTGTTCACCGTCAACTGGTGGAACCGCCGGAAATTATCAACGGTAACCGGCAAACCAAGAGCACGAAAAGTGTACTCAAAGTTTCTAATACGAATCATCCCGAATGGACTCATCTGGGAGATATGGAGTTTGTAATACTCCAAAACTTCAGCAACAAAAACAGTTAACGGTAAACGAAGGTTATCGTCAATAAAAGAATCAGCCCACATGGTGGCATAACAGGCCGGAGCATCGGCACCGGTGTCACCCTCCTTGGGGTAAATAGCCCCAAACTCCTGGGGCATCTGGGTGCTGGTCATCAGTTGGTTAAATGACACCTTCGACCACTTCAATACTGGTAGGCCACCACCAGGGGCACTACCACCGTCTTCCTCTTCTTCCCCCACCACCGGCGAAGAATGTTCAGGGTTTTCACCCTCAGAATGGTGTGGATCGGATGGTTCAGCCATCAGGAATAAAGAAGATAGAAGAATGAGTTTACAAAAAAAAAAAAAAACCCAGAAACTTGACCGGAAATTCAGATAAAGCTTATCGGAGAAGACAAAGAGAGCAAACTCTTTCACCGGAAAAATTTTGAATAAGTGGGGAAACCACGAACGGTTTCCCCTTATATACTCATCGCAATTAATGCGATGCAGTAAACTGACTCATCACGTTCAAAAAGGGCCAATTACGCGCTGCCACGTGTTCAACGACGTTTCCGCTGACGGTTACCACTCGCGCGTGGCCGTCCACGCGCCTGACAGAAAAGACTTTTACACTACTTGCTACAGTGCATTTATGACCTCGGGCAGTGCAAACGTCCTTTCGGATCAGCACATGACAGAATCCTATCAACTTTCACCAACCCACACGTGCGTTTAGACACGTATGCAGCGCAAAAGCGACAACATTATCCAAACATAAGCTGCATGCGGTTTCTCTAGTTTACCGCACCATAACCCATACCGCATGTCGTTTTTTTATATACCCCTCAAAAAAGGCAAAAATATATATCTCTACATTATATAAAGGGGTATACACAATAACCGCACTTACCCACGAGCACACGTGGAATATGCGGAGATGACACACACAGACCCGTACAGGTGTGTCAGATACTCAGAACCAGTGTGGTTCTTTGGACTGCGAAAACCGCTTCTCAGGATGCGGCCAACCGCGTTCCATACAAGCTTCTTCAAGTTTCAAATCCCTCGTGTCCGGTTGACAACCACGGAGGGAACGCAAACAGCTTCTCCTTAGGATAAAGGACAAGTATGTTGAGCAACCGCACATCAGCAACCCTGACTCCTGATCCTTCAAGAGCCACATCCAAGCTTCAAACCCTCTAGAAGCGAGTTCTTTGATGCAAACAGCAGACACTCACGAGTAGCTGTGGCGGAACATAATTACCCTAACGGTAGCTACGGAAGAGCCACGACTAAACCGCCATGCGGTTTATCAAAGCTACTTCTAGGAAAACTGCTTTCCAACTAAGCGTGAAGGAAAGTGGTTACAGAATGAATGCGGAAGAGTTTCACCCAACTTCCCAAGTATCTAAGGTGATCTCCTTCGGCGACACTACTTAAAGGAAAACTACTTTCCACCAAAGCGTGAAGGAAAGTAGCTCCAGAACAGTGGTAATAAGTCTGCTTATGACTGGTTACCCACCTATGGACCGCATAGAATAAACAATGGTGGGCACAACCATGCCTATGACCATGTTTATCTGCCCATAGTCCAGATTCACATTGTTCGACCAAACACGGCCAACAATGACGCAACTACCCCACGTGGCTCAAACACACATGGCCAACAAGGTGCAGCAACGAGGTAACCGCAAAGGATGTGCGGTTACTTGAGAGCTAAACCGCAGAGGACGTGCGGTTACTAGAGAGCTAAACTGGAGAACACGAACACCCCACAAAGCAGGGATCATCGTTTAATGTCCAGTTGAACATAGAGCTTGAGCAAAGTACTTACAAACATTGCATAAGCTGACACAGAGGTTACAACTAGAGTTGCGGTAACGGACACCTTCCGTCACCATCTCAAAGGTTGGTTCGAACCCTGCTGAACACCTTCCGTCACCATCTCAAAGGTTGGTTCGAACTCTGCTAACATCTTCAATCACCGTTTCAAAGGTTGGTTCGAAACACCAACAGGTGGCTGATGACATCAGAAAACGGTAGACCATATTACCGCATCAAATCCTCGGCTGAGAATTCCGCATCACACGGAACTTGCTCACCGGTGCGGAATTCAATGTTTTCAAATGCTACAACGAAAACTTCAAAAGTCAAACCATCATACACAAACACATCCTTCTCAAAGGAAGAAATAATCCACTCGAACGACCTACCGACCGGACAGCGGTCCGAATGAACAGGTCAGCAGCCTGATTTACTTAAAGTAGGAGCCATCTGCATGGCCCATATTCTACCTTCTAGACACCATAGTCCAGTATCCCTCCCACATGCAACTTGCACAAGGAAGGAACACTAGACTGGGGGGACTTGAAGGGGCATGGTCCCAGATCTCGCATCGGCACGACCGCGAGTGACCATTACCCTTATCAAAAACCCCCACCAGCAAGAACTTATCTGTGTCCGTGCGGGCACGCGCGAACACAACGGTTGAAACCAATCTGTCCATTGATGAGAAGACATACCTTAAGTGCGAGAACACATGTTACGCATAGAGATGCGGCCTGGCACCGCATCATATGAACATTTTTGTCACGACATGGGATCTGGACAACAGTAACAGTCACTAAACGGCGATGCGGTACGGCACCGCATTCCGCATACATCTTGGCCTGAACAAGAATGCGGGAACAACATCAGTTACCGCAAGCAGCGATGCGGCCTAGCACCGCACCCTGCCTACAAGGCAAGTGAGTCTGACACTACAGTGCAAGTGGCACTAAGAACAGTCGCCTACTAGCCCACATGTGTGCAACAGTCTGACACCACAGTTGGACGTGGCATCACCACCGTAACTGACAGGTCTGACACACCTACAAAAGACTGTGCGATGTCAGACTAGCTACTCAACTACCCTCCTTCACTCATCGGCTATAAATACCCATCCCAAACCAGGTTTGAGGTATCACTTCTCAACTCTCTCACGACTACTACTATCACACTTTGCTTCCCAAGCAAACTACTGATTCTCACGCCGGAGAGTGGTAACAAGGAGCACCCCCCACCCCATCCTCCTTGTTACGAGTCACGGCTTGTTTCCTTGTGCAGGAACCAACCAGCGGACGATCCAGCCAGCGATCCTCGAAAAGAAGGGATTAACCCTACTTGACGAGACCAGTGAGTTAACCCAACCTGGTTAACCATTGTTTCATCAGGAAGAATGCAGTGAAGTTGTTCGACGTAATTCCCAACAAAAAAAAAACATCATGTCTTGTCAATGGAGGGTTTCTGCAAACTGGGGAATTTGATCAACCATGCAGCAAGGTGTTTGTTGCAAACGACTGGGTCAACACAACCTGGTGTTGACCGGTTTAGCTAAATGTATTCACATAGTTGACACAAGACTAACACGAACCCGTTTAGGCTTTAGACTAGTCACTAACCCGCATATTTTGTAATGGATTCGTATTGTGTTGTGTCAACAAATTGCCGGTCCTAGTATGAAAAATTAAATTGCAAATTTTGTTGAAAAATGTGAACAGAAGTTAGCAACTAACTAGCCCAAAACTGAGTGATTCAGTTCATTTCAAGTTAAAATGAGCGTCTGCTGCAAAAAAAAAAAAAAAAAAAAAATAGTAATCCAATTTTCAGTAATAAAAAAAATTGTAGAAATGTCCCTTATTTCTCTCTCCCACTATATCTAGGGATGTTCATTGGTTCGGATATCATTTTATTGGGTTTAGAAACTTTTTCGGGCCTAATTGATAACGAATCGAAACTAGAAATGTGTCCAACGGAACTGAATTCAATTTCAACCGATTAAACCGGTTATTATTTGTTGTACTCGATTGGATAAGCAAGATTTGTGGAGCTGATAAGCAAACCAAAAACCGAATAAGAAATTCTGCTACGGTTAGGATCCAAACCGAATAAACCGCATTATAAAGCCCCGAAACGAAATCACGATTATTCGAATAATCAGAATCGTTCCCATAAAAATAATTGTTCAAACGTTGACCAAAACATCAATCTAATAATTAAACAAATCTAGAACTTACATTTGTTGGGTTTCAGTGGTGTCAATTTTACTTTTATCAAAACGGGTTTGACATAATTTTATTAATTAAATAGGTAATTAATAAACGCAGCGGAATAAATTTAAATAATCAACACCAAAAGTGAACCGAACAGGATAATGATTAGAGACATGCAAACACGGTATATAAAATAATTAATCTACTGATGAGATAGATATACCTTAGCGGTTAAAGACTAACCGGTTGAGACACCGAGGTACAATGAACGAGTTGCTAGAACACGAACTAAAACGGGGTGCGTCGGGTAACCGGTGGTGTTCAACTGAACATCAGCGATTGAACAATACTTGAGACCTTTTCTTTCCAACACAATATTCTTGAAAATGAATATTATCCTTTTAAACTTTAATCATCGAATGGAATGCTTTTGTGGAAAGATTCATTGGACATATGAAATTCATACCCAAAACAACAATCAATGACGGATGAAATGATGATTGATTGTGGATAGAAACAAAAAGAGTCAATCATTTGGTGTAGGGTGCTTCTCCTTTTATTTTTTTGTTGCCAAATCGTTGGAATTAAGGGAAAAAACAGATGACTTAAAAACATCTATTCAAGTGAGGAGTAAATGTATTCACACATGTATGTTCACACATACATTTACATGCAAAGTTGATGAAAAGCCTTTCATTGATTACACGACCAACCAAACTATCATCCACAAAGAATTATTAAATATAATGATTTAATAATTACCCGGGTACCAAATCTAATATATGTAGTACAGGTTCAAGACGCGATAAAGCCCGAGAATAACAGAATAAACGTTATACATATTATTTATAATTAGTATAAAGAATAAGTCCGTTTATTTGGTAAATTGTTCGTGATCACCAGTTAACCAAGTTAAGTGGATTTAATGTTCATTGCCCAAGGTGTAACTCTTACGGGTCATAGCTCGATCAGCAGCGTTGACTTATCGAACCCGTACATATAATTCCAACAATCTCCCACTTGGACGGGTTTCGATAAATCCTCAACGCAGACAGTCAGCGGCGCTCTAGCTGCACATGGCTGCCCCCAACAAGGTATGACACTTTAAAGTCATTAACCAAAACACCTTGCTATTAGTAACAACTTACTAATACAAGACAATAGACTTATGGTAATTGTTGTCATTCATCCTTTCTGTAAAAGACATAAATTGAATCAATGAGACATGGATTAAGTTCATTCTCATATGGTGTTCAATTATTATTGTTCTCGATCAAGAGTCAAAGTGGTCCGAACAAACACACAGTAAGTTTGGGTAAGGCCTTACATTTCACCAGTTTGAATCAACGAGGGCGCCACAATGTCTAACTGTTACATATCATGTAAGAGTACAGAATCCCTTATCGACTACATACAACTCCCACTGAACTTCAGAACTATTCCCAATTAAAGCCTTTATGACTGGCAGTTATGCGACAGCGATTGACAGTAATCAAAGAATAATCCTTGGTAAACGGAAGTTCTAATATGTATCTCAGGTCAGAGGATACTAAATGAGTATACCAATATCAAAACATCTTATGACTAAGATCCATGAAGATGATTTGATGCGAGTTACATCCAACGTCATTCTCAATGAGGTCTGTGAATTTGCAAGTCAACTCCTTGAGTCCAAAGTCAGAATAGTCTTAATTCAGAATCGTTCCCACGAGTCTGACCGACTACGGATAATTTAGAATACAAGATTCATGGATTAAACGTATTAAAATCGAACACAGTTGTAAGATTCAAAGTTTGCATTTAACCAGTAAATCAAAGGTGAATTCAAAAGGTACAACTGCTTGAATGTTCGTACATCCAAATACTAAATCAAAACATACGACTAGTTAATCTAAGACCGATAGCTTGTCCTGAGTCATCGGTTTAGAGAACGGGTTTGCTAGGTTTTGATCTGTGTCTATTTTGCTTATTAAAATGTCTCCTCGTTCCAGTATCTCCCGTATATAGTGGAACTATCTTAGAATGTGCTTAACCCTGTGATCTAGGCTCCTTGGTTTAAGCAATGGTTCCTGTGTTATCACAGAACACCTAGATTGGTTTATGAATTCTTGAAACCACATCGAGGTCGCTGATGAACTACTTCATCCAAGCAGATTCTTCCGCAGCATCTGATGCAACTATACATTCGGATTCGGTGGCTGAATCCGCCACTATACTCTGTTTGGAGTTTTTCCAATAGACAGCTCCTCCGTTGAGAGTGAATACGAATCCTAATTGTGAGCGAGAATCATCTCGGTCACTTTGAAAACTGGCATCAGTGTAACATCTTACAGTGAGCTCTTCTTCTACTCCTCCAAATACTAAGAACCTATCTTTCGTTCTTCTCAGATACTTCAGAATGTTCTTGACAGCAGTCCAATGGGCGATGCCAGGAGTTCGCTGATAACGACTAGTCATGCTTAAAGCATACGAGACGTTAAGTCCAGTACATAGCATACATGATTGAACCAATCGCTGGAGCATATGAAACTACTTCCATTTGCTTAATTTCAATGTCCGTTGAAGGAGATTGCGATTTGTTCAACACGATTCCTTTAGTCATAGGAACACCTCCATTCTTGGAGTTTTCCAACTTGAAGCGTGTCATCATTTTGTGTATGTACGTTCTTTGACTTAGCCCTAGAAGCCGCTTAGATCTATCTCTGTAGATCTTGATTCCCAGAATATAAGCTGCTTCTCCAAGATCTTTCATTGCGAAACAAGTTCCCAAATAGTGTTTAACTTCGTTAAGCATAGGGACGCTGTTTCCAATAATCAGTATATCATCCACATACAGGATGAGGAATGATATAGTGCTCCCACTAGCCTTTTTGTAAACACAAGGCTCATCTTCATTCTTGACAAAACCAAACCCTTTGATCTTCTGGTCAAAACGAAGATTCCAGCTACGAGATGCCTGTTTGAGTCCATAAATGGACTTATTCAGCTTACACACCTTACTTGGATATTTAGGATCGACAAAACCTTCAGGCTGAACCATATAGACATCTTCAGAGAGATGCCCATTAAGAAAAGCAGTTTTGACATCCATTTGCCATATCTCGTAGTCATAGTACGCGGCTATGGCAAGCAATATCCTGATCGATTTGATCATAGCAACGGGCGAGAAAGTTTCATCATAGTCAATACCCTGAGTTTGAGTGAAACCCTTCGCAACTAGCCGTGCTTTAAAGGTGTGTACATTTCCATGCATATCGGTTTTTCTTTTGAAAAATCCATTTGCTCCCTACTGCCCGAGATTCGGGGTAGCTCAACCAAGTCCCAGACTTGATTATCACGCATAGATTGAATCTCAGCGTTCATGGCTTCCAGCCATTTCGCAGATTCAGGATCTGAGATAGCAGATTTGTAGTTAGTAGGTTCGTCATTAGACTCAGCTACTAATAAGACTTCGGGACCTTTTAGACGCCATAGACATCTATCAGATTCTTGCGAGTTCTATTACTTCTGCAAACGCTTGTGTTTTATGTCTGATTCATTAGCAACAGCTACTTGTTGATCAGACAGTCCGACTACCTTAGCGATTGTTTGTGGTTCTTGAATTTCTTCAAGATCAACCACATTATTTCCAGTTTCTAGATTAAGAAGTTCTTCCTCGAGAAAGTGTCCTTTCCGTTTGATGGAAATAACATTTGCATCAGGATGGTAGAAATAATATCCGCTTCTTTTATAGTATCTGACGAAAACAACCTTTTCGCCTCGAGGATCAAGCTTATCATCAGAATCACTAGTGATGTATGCATCACATCCCCATACTTTTAGGTATTCCAAATCGGGTTTACGCCCATGCTATATCTCATATGGGGTTTTGTTTACCTTTTTAGTCGGAGTCAAAATGACAATGCGGGTAGCGGTCATAAGAGCATGATCCAAAAGGAGTGAGGCAAGTTAGTTCTATACATCATCGATCGAACCGTATCAAGTAGAGTTCGATTTCACCTTTCACTCACGCCATTAAGTTGGGGTGTGCTAGGTGGAGAGGGTTGTGAAACTATTCCACACTCTTTCAGATGATTTAGAAATTCAATGCTGAGATATTCACCACCTCGATCTGATCGAAGTACTTTTATCTTTCTATCAAGCTGGTTTTTAGTCATGGTTTCTAGACATGGTAAGGGCCATGTACATCATGTGAATGAGTTCTAGAAAACCATTGATCCATTCACCAACATCGGTGAAGGGGTGCTTTGTGAGTTTGCCAGCTAAGCAAGATTCACAATCATCAAAGGAGTCCTGTCTAGTGGATTCAAGAATCCCCTTGGACTGAAGCCATTTTATGCGTGCCTTACTTATGTGGCCAAGTCTGCAATGCCATAAATATATTTCATTTATGCCAGCTTTGTTACGCTTAGAAAGATGATATATGTTACTACTTGTTTGAACATCAATCTCATAAATACCATTTCGAGGTTTAGCCTCAAAGTAAAAGACATCATTCAAGTAGACTATAATAGAAGAACCATTTAAAATGTACTTGAATTGAATCCTTGTTCAAACAGTGAAGAGACTGAAATAATGTTTCTGGTCAAACCAGATACATATAAGCAGTTATTTAAAGTAACTACAAGGCCAGGGGAACATGAAAAACAAAATGTTCCAGTTGCAAGAACTGGAACCCTCTTTCCATTACCAACTATGAGTTCCAGGTAGCCTTGTTTCAGTTTCTTCCACTTTTCAGGTTCTTGTAAGACATTAACGATGTGGTAACCACATCCGGTATCAAATACCCATGTGTTGCTAGAAACAGTGAAAAGTTTGATAACATAAATAAGAATATCGAAAGAAGTGCCAATGTTGTTGGCCTTGTTCATATTCAGTTTGGCTAGATTCTATGGGCAGTTTCACTTCAAGTGCCCATTTGGTTGCATTCAAAGCACTGCCGCTCCTAGGAGGGTGTGGTTTTGCAACATGCTTGTTGTTAGTGGCATTTCTGGCAGCAACAACAACTTTTCTCTTGCCTTTGCTCTTATGTTTCTTTTTCTTGTTATTGGGCTTCTTAACACCACCAGACTTGACCATTAGAACTTGGTTGGTTTTATGGAATAACCAAGTTTGTTCATTTGGTCAATGTATCCTTTCATCTTTAGCACATGAGTACTGATACATGATCCTTCCAGAATTTTACAGCTTATGAGCTGTTTCATGGTGTCATACCGCTCCTGTCGGGCTTGTTTCTGGAACATGCCTTTCAGTTGTTTGGATCATGTCATAAGCATCCATATCTTCCATGTTCTTCTGAAGTTCAAGAGACATGGTGGCTTTCATAAGGTAGGGTACCTCAACGGCATCCTCGTTATGTTTCTCCAGTGCCTTGCGAGTAGTAACAGAACTACTTTCATGCTCGGTAGGGACTGGGCCATCTAAGATATACAGCTTTCCCTCTATCTTGGGAACTATTCTCATATTGCGGTGCCATTCGAGAGGGTTGGTGTTATTCAAAAAAATATTTCTTTTCAAGTATAGACTTGAAAATGAAGGAGTTGTTTTTTATTAGACATCTGTTATATATAAGCAAGGTGATATTAATTAGTATTTTCGATGTATATTTCCTTATTTAATTAATGACCCATTACAGTAATTAGAACAAGGAATGAGAATCTAGCTAGGTCAGTATTAAAGGCAGCTGTGGCATACACTTTAGTAAGTGGCTAGGCAGACTGACAATGAGTGTTAATTGTGAGAATTGCACAACTCTCGGATATGAGGCCGCTAAGACAACTCTTGTCTATGCATTGATACGTTTAGCCTCATCTATGCCGACTTTTTACTTTCAAGACAGCTGGAGCATGTGATGAGAAAAGAAAAAGTAATAGTCGTCCTAAAAGAAGGTACTTGTGGAAGGGCCGGATGTGTCAACGAAACCCTTGCACCTTGGAAGGATAAGCTAGACATCAAGTGCGGTGCTGTGGCTCCAAACACTTATGGTTCGCATTACGTTGCAAGTGTAGCTTGTGATAGGATGGCATAGACTATTGATTTTAATAATGGGTTAATTTTAATATTTACCAAATAGGGTCGCAAGAGCCAATTTTAGTATATATTTTAGTCGTGACATCTTGATGAACCCTTTCATCTCTCAGGACACTTAATTTTAAATATCCTATTAAAACTAAGTATGTCGCGACTTGGAATAACCAATTTTAAGTTAATAGAAAACTACTAAGTTAATAGTTTTGAAAATAAAAACTAGTTTAATTTGCAAAACTTAATTGGTTATTATTTGTTTCAAAAACAACCTTTGTTTTATAACAAAAACTTTAACAAGTTGTAAAAACAATTTAGAACTTGTTTTAATGTGATTGTTTTTAATATTTTAAAACTCCTTTTAAAATCATGTTGGTATTTGGGTTGGTTATGTTATAACAAATTATAAGATAAAAGCAACCACAATAGCAAAATAAATATGTAAATCTATATGGCCAAAAATTGTTTGATCTTGCTAGAGCCTTATAGCAAGATCAAACGGGTCACGGGGTCACAACACACAAACAACCACAAGGATGGACTTGAGTGCATCTTGTTGTCTTGAGCAACTCCCACTAACTCCAAAACTCCTCTTGGCATTCGGTTTTCTTCGGGTCTTCGTATCAACAATATTTAACAAGTAAATATAACAAAGACAAAAGGAGAAAAACTATCTATTACAACTTTGAACCACACGACGGGCCAAAACAATAAACTAATTATTACAACTTTGAACCATCTCAGTGGCAAAAAATAATAATTACAAAACCGAATAAAAATACAACCATAAAAATAAGGTCGGGCCAGATTTACATATTCCACAACAATCACAAAATATACCGGGCAATCTTTTGGTCAAGCAAAAACAAATAAAATATTGACCAAAATTAAAGTTGCCCTTAAAATATTTAGAATAGAAACTTTAAAAAAAATTTAAGTTTGTGTTCTAATTCCGGTTAAAGGACCGGTACCGATTTGCATGTTGTAAGCGTGGCTCTGATACCACTGTTGGGTTTCAGTGGTGTCAATTTTACTTTTATCAAAACGGGTTTGACATAATTTTATTAATTAAATAGGTAATTAATAAACGCAGCGGAATAAATTTAAATAATCAACACCAAAAGTGAACCGGACAGGATCATGGTTAGAGACATGCAAACACGGTATATAAAATAATTAATCTACTGATGAGATAGATATACCTTAGCGGTTAAAGACTAACCGGTTGAGACACCGAGGTACAATGAACGAGTTGCTAGAACACAAACTAAAACGGGGTACGTCGGGTAACCGGTGGTGTTCAACTGAACAACAGCGATTGAACAATACTTGAAACCTTTTCTTTCCAACACAATATTCTTGAAAATGAATATTATCCTTTTAAACTTTGATCATCGAATGGAATGCTTTTGTGGAAAGATTCATTGGACATATGAAATTCATACCCAAAACAACAATCAATGACGGATGAAATGATGATTGATTGTGGATAGAAACAAAAAGAGTCAATCATTTGGTGTAGGGTGCTTCTCCTTTTATTTTTTTGTTGCCAAATCGTTGGAATTAAGGGAAAAAACAGATGACTTAAAAGCATCTATTGACTATTCAAGTGAGGAGTAAATGTATTCACACATACATTTACATGCAAAGTTGGTGAAAAGCCTTTCATTGATTACACGACCAACCAAACTATCATCCACAAAGAATTATTAAATATAATGATTTAATAATTACCCGGGTACCAAATCTAATATATGTAGTACAGGTTCAAGACGCGATAAAGCCCGAGAATAACAGAATAAACGTTATACATATTATTTATAATTAGTATAAATAATAAGTCCGTTTATTTGGTAAATTGTTCGTGATCACCAGTTAACCAAGCTAAGTGGATTTAATGTTCATTACCCAAGGTGTAACTCTTACGGGTCATAGCTCGGTCAGCAGCGTTGACTTATCGAACCCGTACATATAATTCCAACAACATTGACCAAAACGAATTTTCTTTTGATCTCAGATTTAAAGCAAACATTTAAGACAAATTAAAATCAGTAAGATGGATCATCTAATATTCATCATCATCCTCCACATAGTATGCCTCCGGGTTAACCGGCTTGAACTTCTTTCCAACCATGCTCACTCCGACATGGTCCTGTTGTTGATTATCATTATCCGGCTCAGCTTCATCGGATTCTCCCTTGTTACTCTGATCTCGATCAACAATGGGGGTGAATGTGGGAGCTTTTGCTTCACTAGCAACTTTTCCGGTGACTTCATTTGCAGACATGATATTGTGCACTTCACCTGAACGCCCTGGTGGTTGACCAAAACTGGTTGAATTCAACCCACTGTCACTAAGTTGATTAGCTGACTTCATCGGTTGGCGTACTTCTTCTTGTCCCGGAGGCACCAAACTCTGACTAGTTGCGGTCAACTGAGGATCGGAGCGTCCATTATGAACAGATGAGGCGGTCGGAGCTGTTGGCTCGGATGCGTAGCTGACGTGCTTCGTGGGATCGATGCTGGCGGAGCGTTCGAAGGTAGCCGAGGGAGCTGGCGAGTAGCCGCTGGAATTCATTTTAGAAGGTTTTCCGATGATGTGGGGTGTGATGAGTTTAGATAAGTATGTGTGTATATATGAGAAGTCAAGGTCAACTTAACGTGTTTCTTTTTATATTTGAACAATTGAAGTATTTACAAGAAACTTCCTACATTTATATTTATGTAATCGGTTTATTATGATATATAACTAGTTGGACTCTCCTACGCTTTGCGGCGGGATTTGAGGTAGTATTGGTCCGGTTCATTACAGTACGATATCAGCATTTGGCATAGCAATCAACACGTGTTTTACATTGATTAAAAACTATAAAAACATATATTGGTACCGGTGTTGTTCGGTCAGTGCTGGCACTCGATATATGTTACCATACCAAAAAAATTACATGGTTTTGAATACAACTCTATGTTTAATTAATTTTATACAGCCACGTCGATAAAACCATAAAAACGAATATGGTACATGTATGGCGTTGTTTGTCAGTATTTGTAAGGCTTGTGACGATAAAAAATATCAAATTTGACTCGTTCAAATAAAAAATGTATTGAGGAGATAGCATATTTGAAATTTTATAAAGCGTTAAATATTAATAAAAAAACGAAAAAGGGTAATCGACATCATTCTACAAAAGAAACTAAACCGTTGTTATACGGTACCAGTACTGGTGTTGTTCGGATAGATAATATTAAAAAATCATTAACGTTAAAATTAAAAATCTAAATATTTTCAAGGTTAAAGGTATAATATAATAAAACTATATAATATTAAAATATTAAAGAAAAACTATATATTATCAAAATATTGGAACTACTCTTCATCCCCTCTTTCTATTAATATGTATAATAAAAGAAAACACGTTATAATGTGTATAAATATTTTACTTGGTAAGTGGTGTATGTAACCATCACTGGATAGCCCAGTGGTGGCCACGGAAAGATAAGGCATGGGGCAACCCAGGTTCGAGTCTTGCCGGGTGAGTTTTCCCCTCCGGGTTTACCTGGGTGATAGGGGTTTCTCAACGAGGGGTTGATGTCGGTTGGTCGGCGTGGGGGCTCTGTAGCGTGGGCCCAGTTAAGACAACATAGTCTACATCTCCCGACATACGCGAGTTCTTGATCCTCGCCTTTCAAAAAAAAAAGTGGTGTATGCATGCCATAATTAATAATATTTTTTTTCATCCTATCAACACCCCTTAATTTTGTATTTCTTCTCCTCGAATAAGCTTTCTACATTAGTGTCTTGCTAATTTCATGATGTGCATAAAGTACTACACATATATTATGATTATGTCGCCTTGTGTTGAGATGTATGTTTATGGATGCAAAACCACCAGTTTCATTAGTTTTTCTATGGATAGTCAATGAGCTCGACGTTGAGACTCGAGAGGGGCTATTACCCAATGGAATTGGCACAATTTCACCACTTCTATAAATAATGAATAAATAAATCCAGATTTATAGACCAAACATATAGTTATCCTCCAATTGTGGCATAGTGATAGGAGGTTTGAGTTTTCCAATTTGAGACTCAAGTTCAATTCTCACTTGTGTCATATTAGGGCGGATATAGGCAATGAAAGATTTGGATGTTGGGTGTAGAATCCAACAAATAAAATAATAAGAAAACTACTAGTATGAGTGGAAGTAGAGTTCGTGTCCACATGGATACATATTAACGAATTATGCCAAAACGTTTTAGACACAGATACGGTTGTTTTGAAAAGGGGGGGGGGGGGGGTTTAGTTTAACTAAAATGTAAAAACAATTTATAATTTTTAGATTAAAAAGAAAAGCTAATGAAAGTGGTTGGAAAAATTCAGATGTTAAAAACTAATTTCAACACCAGGGCAATTTCTTGATTCGGTTCGACTTACGATCATTAACGGTCACGGTGCAATGATCCTTTTTAAATAATAGTTTGTATCGACACTAGACGTCACGCAGTTCGGACCTCCACTCTATTTAATGTCTAACCAAACGCTGTTCGTTGATTAGAGCCAACCCGCTACTCTAAACTCACGCCGTTCGGATTTTAGCATGCTGGTTGCGGGATAGAAGAGTGGATTATAATCAAACACACACGCTGTTCGGAATGTCTAATTATATTGTATGATTCTATAATAATTTTGGGTTCATAGACAAACTCAAAATATTATTTGTTCCTTGTTTCAAAAATTAAAACTTTATCAGAGTTATAAAAATTGATTGAACTTTATTTGAAAAATTAACAAAGTGGCCAGTTTCATTAACAAACTAATATATATCTGGAAAAATATCTGGATTTAAGATCAAGAAACACACAAACAAACCATTAAAATAATTGAATCTAACATAACCGTTTCACAAAAGTTTATGAATCAAATCAAAGAAAATAAACCCTAATGCTGAAACTATTAATGTCTAGCAGGACATGATGGCTAGTTCAATCAATACAAATATGAAACAAAACATAAAACTTAAACTTACTAAACAATGATTGAAGTATTAGTTGATGTTCTAGAAATCACCAATGAAAAATAAAAATGCTTCCCTTCGATATTTGTTCCAGCCGTCCCCAAAAAGATCCTCCCTTTGCGACCAAGTTGTTTTTTAGGATATATTGTTCTTTTTTTTTCAATTGCCAACAAGTATGGTAGCCCAACTTGTTTAGCCCAATTAGAATTCTCCTTTCTTTCTCAATAATTCAATGGGCCCACCATTCAATCTAATCTTTTAAGTCTTCCAAGCAATTAATCAGCCCATTTGTATTGTAATAGATCAACAACCCAAAGCAACTTCTTTTTTAATTGTAGCCCATCTTCAAAAGATATTTAGAATGTTTTTAAATCATCAGCTTCATTAAGAATCCTTTCAAATAAATCCCGTTGTCGTTCCTCGCCACCGCTCCATACATGCAAAAACAATTTAAACAAAACAAAGTAGATTCCATTCCAAAAAAAAAAATGTGTTTCGCAAAATAATGAGGCATGACTATGAAATATGCATGATATGTAGTGAATTTTAACATAAATATGCTATAAAAACGTGCCTAAAAATGCAACTAACAAATCTCCCCAAGCTTAAACATTTCCTCGTCCTCAAGGAAGTCAAGAATAAGAATAAACCGAGAAGTACACACGAAAAATAAAAGACATATGCGTGCTTACTATTTTTTTTTTCAACCCGCTTCTTTTATTCCGGAAAATAAACTTGCAATGAGATCATATCTAACAATATCAACTCCTATTACATTCATTCGAACCCGGGAAATACTTTCACGTGTAACCGCGATTGTTGATATTTTGTGTCCCTTTAAACTTAAACCTGCTTAATCACGACCAACATGGTTCAATCGTCCCCACGCCCAACACCTATGGCAACATCTACCCAACCTTACGACTTTTTGAAGATATCCAAAACCACACTTGATGCGACCATGCACACAAATCATGACACGATAGTTATTATCATTTTTTTCGTTTTTCAAGGGGTCGGGACTTTTCTCCCTAATTTGCTCAAATATTTTTTTTTAATTTCGATTTCGATTTTTGTTTTCAAATTTTTGGCATACATTGTGCCCTTTTACCCCTTCCTTTTTCTCTTTTTTTTTTTGTTTTTTTTTTTTTAACTTTAATAACCTATGAGGTCAATTTTTCACCTCTTTATTTTTTCAATGAAATTGCAGAGGTGTCATGATATGGGGAACATGGTGTGTGATAGAGGATATGCAACTCAACCGATTTTTGGTCGGGATCAATCTTTGACCACAAGCATCAAGATGGGTAACTAAACACATACATTCAATTAAAGTTATTGCATACAACATTGGCGTTCCTAAGTTAGGGCCGAGCCTATCAACACATCCCAAATTATCTATGTTTTCTTCCCCAAAGTTACCATTTCACGCATAAGCTTTGACATGCTAGAAATTTTATCATTTCCCATTTTTCACAAATCATTTTCAGCGGAACAGAAACAGGCTTTTTTTTTTTTTTTGGTTTTTTTTAATGCATGTATATACACCCGAAATGCAATGAACATGAAAAAATGCAACTATTTACAAACTAAGTTATGCATAGATAAAATGAGAACATAGAAATTACCTCTAATCTCCCAAGCTTAAGATGTAGCATCGTCCTCGAGGCTCGGAGAAATATGTGGAAGGCATCTACAAAGGCGGCGGAGGCGGCGGAGATCCAAGTCGACATCTCCCATCCATTTGTACAACGAGAAGATGTTCCTTGACTTAATGACTTTTTGCTGCGCAGTTCGCATGTGGTGATGACGAGGTGGTTGTGGCTTGTCTTTTCGTTTTACGCATATCTACGAACTGAGTTCAAAGACAATATACCAACAATGAGCGACATTAACACTACAAAAATAATTAGCGAACCTGATTTCCTAGTTGAATGAATATAGATATTGCTCCTCACAAATTTAATCCAAAACAAGTTTACTAAGTGACATACCTGATTTTCTCTAAAATAGAGTAAAATACCTGATGGATATCATCTCAAACCCGTGATAAGCAACTATAAGTCAATAAACTTAAGATAACATAATCATTCAAACAATAGCAACAATCAACCAATTCGGATGCAAAACTAATTCATTAAAATGCATTTCAGTGAACTGAACCAATTTTTTTGCAAACCAAATTCCAATTCTAAGAACTCCTCCCCTGATAAAATATTAATTCATTTAAGTTCAATTCAAAGCGAAGTGGGATTGTTCAATTCAAGTAATAGGTCTCATTTAAATTGGCGAGGTATTAGGTTACTTGAAAGGGTTTCAATAAACAAAGGACCTGATATCGATTTGAGAGAAGAAACAGAAACATACCTGAAGGTGGAGACCGATAACAACGACGAGCGGCGGTCGGTAGTGGTTCGGAACCAGTGACGGGGGTCGATGGTAACTGTGTGTGACGGATGGTGTTTGGTGATGGAACGGTGTGGATAGGGTAGGGGTTAAATGGAGGGTGTCGATGCGGCGGTGATGTGTGGAGGGTCTGAACCAGCGACGGGGGTGTGTGGGCGACGTTAGGGTTCCGGCTACGATTGGGATTCAGAACGGAGAGACGTGGAGCAGGTCGGCGGCGATGAAGTGTGGAGGGTCGGAGGTTGTTGGCGGAGACGGCTGAGGGTGGTGGTGGTCGGCGACCGGCGACGGGGTGAGGAGCGATGGAGGTGTGTGGTCGTTCAGGGCGGCGAGAGATGGGGGTGGATTGCCGGTTCAGGTGAAGGGGGTGGAGGTGACCAGCGGCGATGTGTGGAAGGAGATGACGGAGAAGGGCGACGGAGGTTGTGGGGAGAAGGGTTTTAATAGATCAGATTTGTGGAGATTGAGACATGGCGAATTGTTTTGACTCATCTGTTTTTTTTTTAATTATTTTATAGCTTGAAGCCTGCCAACTCTAAAGGTTCACCCGGCCGGGTGAGAGTTTGACACGCCCGTGTCAAGGTTCTGAATGATTTTAATAAATTTTAACACGGCCGGGTCATTTTTTATACAATTTTTGACACGGCCGGGTCAAGGTTCTGAAGTAAAAACTAACTTTCACATGACCGGGCCATTTTTTTAAGAATATCCATTTTGGTTCCTATGGTTTGGGCACTTTTGCCATTTTAGTCCAAATCTCAATTTTTTTAAATTTGGGTCCATGTGGTTTCACTTTTATTGCCATTTTGATCCAAATCTCAAATCAACTCAGATTTCTAAAAAAAAACTAGTTTTTGTCCTTTTCCTCAGGGGCATTTTGGTCATTATACTTTTATAGACATGGCCAAGATGGTACAACTTATTTAAGAGATTCAAATTTTTGTTAAACATCTGAAAGCATATTAACATGCTTGACAAAGTGTGATACGATAAAAATCACATAAGTTATTTTTAATTGGGTTATTCTAAATTCCCTTATTTATATAATCATCCCTTATGGATGAAGTGCCCACAGGCTATAATTAACGTCCTCTGAGACTAAAGACAGTGGTAGCCTACAACTCCCTGTCAAGAAAAGGTAATGAACTTTGATTCAAACCTTAATGCTTAGATTCTCTGAAATCATGGCTTATAAATTAAACTTGTCTACGTGACTAGGCCTTTTGTGCTATTATTAACTTATAATTTAGGATTATGATAAAGATCCTGAACAATTTTTATATTTAACAAATTAACTAAAATGTGTATTAAAAGCATGGTTAATAAATCGTTTAAGAACGATAGTACTGTAAGGGCTTCTAAATAAACCTTGCCCTTATTTTCTTTTTGTAGCAACTAAGACTACATGGCTGACTCTGACGAGATAAACAGTCATCCTTTGGAAAACCGCGATAATAATGATAGGATTAATATAACCAAAGGAGAGCTTCGTTCACTGATTGACACAGCTGTATCTAAAGCTGTAGAAGAACAATTTAAGGAGTATAGTGGGACGCATAGTCGAGCCTCATCTATACCCCACTCTAAGTCTGTCCCTAAAACTCATTCAGAGCCTAATAACAAGCCGCCCTCTAAGAAAGAGGAGCCAAAGAAGGATGATGATCGACATTCATCCAATGAACACAGTGTTCCATCCAAGAAGATAGCGTTCGATAATGAACCACGTACCAAGTCTTGCACCTATAAGTACTTTGTTTCCTGTAAACCCCGAGATTTCACAGGGGAGAAAGGAGCAGTAGATTGTATGACCTGGTTGGATGAAATGGACACGGTGGTAGACATCAGCGGTTGTGCTGAAAGGGATGTAGTAAAGTATGTATCCCAATCGTTCAAAGGAGAGGCACTGGCATGGTGGAGGTCTCTCATTCAAGCTGCTGGGAAGATCCCGCTCTACAACATGTCATGGGAGCAGTTTGTTACCCTCATTATGGAAAACTACTGCCCTCAACATGAGGTCGAAAGAATTGAATCTGATTTCTTATCATTGGTGATGACAAACTTAGATTGTCAAGCTTACCTCACCAGTTTCAATACCCTGTCCAGACTGGTTCCTTACCTTGTAACACCAGAGCCCAAGCGAATTGCTCGCTTCATTGGGGGTTTAGCCCCCAGAAATCAAAGCCAGTGTTAAGGCTTCAAGACCTGCTACATTTAGGTCAGCTGCTGATCTCTCTTTGTCCCTTACTTTAGATGCGGTCAGGTTGAGATCGCTAAAGAAATCTGAAGAAAGTAAGAGGAAGCGTGAGGATGATAACTCACGAGGGTCAGAGAAGAAGCACAAGGGAAACACTGATTCTAAGAAGTTTGGGTCTGGAAGGAACAGTCAGCGAACAGAGGAAAAGCCAAAGTGCACGACTTGCCAGAAACGCCACTTTGGAAAGTGCAGACTTGAGTCCAATTCTAAGTCAGGAGCACCTGCATGTGGGATATGCAAGTCTAAAGAGCACAAGACGATAGAGTGCAAGAAGATAAGAGATGCCACATGCTACAACTGCAATGAGAAAGGGCACATTAAAACCAACTGCCCTAAATACGCCAAGAAGCCGGAAGAGGCCAAGAAGACAAATGCTAGAGTCTTCAGATTGGATGCCAAAGAAGCGGTTCTAGACGACAATGTGATTACAGGTACTTTCCTTGTAAATGATGTCTATGCAAGAGTACTTTTTGATTCAGGCGCTGATAAGTCTTTCATAGATCATAAGTTTTGCAAATTGCTGAAATTACCTATCAAAACCTTAAGTGTGAGTTATGAGGTGGAGTTAGCAGATGGCACCCTAGAAACCGTCTCTACCGTGTTAGATGGATGTGTTATATCCATTAAGAACCATTATTTTCCTCTATCTCTACTTCCCTTTAAGTTGGCCGGTTTTGACATAGTTTTGGGTATGGACTGGTTATCTCATAACCAGACCCAAATTGTCTGCAACAAAAAGCAGGTGGTGATAAAGACTCCGTCTGGGGAATCACTTACCATTCGGGGAGATACCCAGTATGGGCTGCCTGAGCAGGTGACTATGCTCAAGGCTTCAAAGTGTTTAAAGAAGGGTTGTGTCATCTACATGGCACAAGTGATTATTGATGAGCCTAAACCGAAGATAGAAGACATCCCCATCATTTCTGAATTCCCTGAAGTTTTTCCAGAAGAACTACCTGGTTTGCCACCAGATAGACAAGTGGAATTCAGAATTGACATCATCCCTGGAGCAGCACCTGTTGCTAGAGCACCTTACAGGTTGGCGCCAACGGAGATGAAGGAATTAAGAACACAACTGGATGAATTGCTAGCTAAAGGGTTCATAAAACCTAGTTCGTCTCCTTGGGGAGCACCAGTCTTGTTTGTCAAGAAGAAGGATGGATCGATGCGCCTGTGCATCGATTATCGTGAACTTAATAAGGTCACAATAAAGAATAGATATCCATTGCCAAGGATCAACGATTTGTTCGATCAATTGCAAGGAGCAAGTTATTTCTCGAAGATTGACTTGAGGTCAGGCTACCATCAACTGAAGGTTAGAGATGAAGACGTACATAAAACTGCATTTAGGACTCGTTATGGTCATTACGAGTTCTTAGTGATGCCTTTTGGGCTCACTAATGCACCTGCCGCGTTCATGGATCTCATGAATCGCGTTTGCAAGCCTTACTTAGATAAATTCGTCATCGTTTTCATCAACAACATTCTTATCTATTCGAAGAACCAAGCTGACCATGAGAAACACCTTCGCTGTATTCTCAAACTTCTACACCATGAGAAACTCTACACCAAATTTTCCAAGTGTGAGTTTTGGCTTCGAGAAGTCCAATTCCTTGGACACGTGGTGAGTGAGCGTGGTATCCAAGTGGATCCCGCTAAGGTTGAAGCAGTAATGAACTGGCAAGAGCCAAAGACGCATACAGAGATTCGTAGCTTCCTGGGATTGGCAGGATACTACAGACGTTTCATAGAAAATTTCTCAAGGATTGCTGCACCCCTAACTTCCCTGACAAAGAAGAAAGTAAAGTTCGTTTGGGGCCCTAAGCAGCAAGAATCCTTTGATATACTAAAGCAAAAGTTGAGCAACGCCCCAGTACTAACATTGACAGATGGGATAGAAGATTTTGTGGTTTACTGCGATGCATCACACACTGGCATGGGGTGTGTGCTTATGCAGAAAGGCAAAGTTATTGCCTATGCATCGCGACAGTTAAAGGTGCATGAAAAGAATTACACCACCCACGACTTGGAGTTGGGTGCCGTTATATTCGCACTAAAACTGTGGAGGCATTATCTATATGGAATCAAGTGTGTGATCTATTCTGATCACAAGAGCCTCCAGCACCTGTTTAATCAGAAAGATTTAAATATGAGGCAACGCCGTTGGATGGAGACTTTAAATGATTATGATTGTGAAATCAGATATCATCCCGGCAAGGCGAATGTAGTCGCCGATGCCTTGAGTCGTAAGGAAAGGGTGAAACCCATCCGAATCAATGCCAAGCGCATGGAAATAAAGAACAGTTTGATTGAAAGGTTGTTAGCTGCACAGAAGGAAGTTGTGTTGGAAGCTAACTATCCTAATGAAAAAGCTAGGGGTAACTGAGGAGCAGTTAACTCTTAGCAAAGACGGAATTCTGAGATTAAATGGACGAATATGGGTTCCAATTTACGGAGGACTTCATGATGTTATCCTCCAGGAAGCCCATAGTTCCAAATATTCCATTCATCCTGGAGCTGATAAGATGTACCAGGATCTAAGGGCAAACTATTGGTGGATAGGCTTGAAAAAGTCTGTAGCTGCCTATGTAGCTAAGTGCTTGACTTGTGCGCAAGTCAAAGCAGAACATCAAAAGCCGTCAGGCTTGCTACAACAACCTGAACTTCCCACATGGAAATGGGAGATGGTGACGATGGATTTCATCACCAAATTGCCAAAGACAAGGAAAGGCAATGATACAATATGGGCTATAGTTGATAGACTGACTAAGTCAGCACATTTCTTACCCATCAAGGAGACTTATAGCTCCGACATGTTAGCCCAGTTATACGTGGATAAGATTGTAGCCTTGCATGGCATACCTGTGTCTATTATCTCTGACCGAGATACTAGATACACGTCACATTTTTGGAAGAGTTTCCAGCAATCTTTGGGCACACGTTTGAATTTTAGTACGGCTTACCATCCTCAGACAGACGGTCAGAGTGAGCGTACTATTCAAATGTTGGAAGACATGCTACGTGCATGTGTAATTGATTTAGGTGGTAGTTGGGATAACCACCTACCCTTGATTGAATTCTCCTACAACAATAGCTACCACACCAGCATAAAGGCTGCGCCTTTTGAGGCCTTATATGGTAGAAAGTGTAGAACGCCAGTTTGTTGGGCGAAAGTCGGAGATGTCCAATTATCAGGACCAGAGATAGTCTTTGAAACGACGGACAAGATTGTCTAGATTCGTGACCGTCTCAAAGCTGCCCGAGATAGGCAGAAGAGTTACGCAGATCCAAAGCGTAAAGCTTTTCACTTCGAAGTAGGCGACAAAGTGTTGCTTAAAGTATCACCCTGGAAGGGGGTGATGCGATTTGGTAAGAAAGGCAAGTTAAGCCCGAGATACATAGGACCTTTCGAGGTTATCGAACGTGTCGGGTCAGTTTCCTATAAGTTAAACTTACCTGAAGAGCTCAGTGGAATTCACAATGTGTTCCACATCTGCAATCTGAAGAAGTGCTTCGCTGATGAATCACTGGTTATACCACATACAGATGTGCATATAGATGAGAGCTTAAAATTTGAGGAAAAGCCATTGTCGATTGAGGATCGACAGGTTAAGAAGCTTCGAAGGAAGCATGTGCCTATTGTAAAGGTCAAATGGGATGCCCGTAGAGGACCCGAATACACGTGGGAGGTTGAATCCACAATGAAAGAAAAATACCCTTATTTATTTCAGTAAATCTCGGGTCGAGATTTATTTTAAGGGGGTGAGGATGTAACACCTCGAAAATTCACGTCCTATAATGTGTTGACACGTGTCATATGTTTGAACGTGTGAAAGAATGTTTTGAAAGGACTGAAGTTGACAAACATGAAAAGTATATGAAAATACGAGTTCTAAATGTCAACAGTGAATAAATATACGGTACATTAACCCTACATGATGTTTATATCACCAAACGAATAAATCATGGATCATACGAAGCTAAAAGTGAGAGATTACAAACTATAGGGGTCAAATGTGTCAACATGTTTAAGTTATACCTCTGAGTGACCTTTTGACAAACCCGAAGCTTTGTAACGGTTAATTATGCTCACTAGAATTCACGATTAAAATTTCATAAAGTTTCGTTATCGTATGAGAAAGTTATGATCAAATTCGTATGTAAGGGGTTAAAGCGTCAACGTTGAAAGTTTGGACCTTTCGGGTGACAATAAAGTTAACCGGGGACTAAACAAAGTGGGTAAATGTCTTAAAGCCCTTACATGTCAATTTAGAGGGTTCAAAGTGCAAGAAAATAAGTTAATTGACCTTTCGGAGGACCAAGAGCCAAGGATGCAAACTGAAAAAGAGATTTTTGGCCCTGATGACATGCTTGCGCACCTCAACACCCACACTCTTGCGGTGCGCAAGGCATGCCCAGATGCAGCAAGTTGGCTGTTGGCTGTTTTAAACGTTGCAACTGATCTTTAAACGATTTTCCTCATCTTGCTTGGCCCCTAAACAACCCCTAAACACTAGGGACACTTGTTAATAAGTTGTGGTCAGTGGTAGACTTACTTGTCAACATTTTATGGTGATTAAATCACTATAAAAGGGCATGAAGTTGCAACCATTTGATCATTTGATCTCTTGTGCAATTCTGGAGCCTTTGGGAGCTTAAGAGCAGACACAAGACCTTCCTAATCAAGCCTAGGACTTCAGTAAGTTTGCTAATCCTTTCTTAGTTAAGTTTTAGCTTAAAAGTCAAACCGTCGTAATTAACGGTTGACTTTAAGATTAATCACTAATGGTCCAGTGATTAGTCGAATCAAAAGTAGTTATAAGTTGGTAATTATGTGGGTAATAAACCCTTAAAAGGGTTCCCCCTGATTCCCACTCTAACTAGGTCAAATGTCGGGTCAAACTTGTTAAGAAAAAGTCAACAGGATACTTAAATTCTAATTTATGCATAATTAGCAATGTAGAATACATACAACCTGTTTGATCATTAATATAACTTGGTAATAAGTGTAAGAACATGTCTAAACATGTTCAACCCGACAATTCTCTGTCACGACCCGGTTCGGAACCGAAAGTCGCATAGTTTGACTTTTACTTTGACTTTCAGTTCTGACCCGTTATGGTATGTTTTAGAAATGCATTAGATCTTTATTTGGACCAGGTTACATGCTAGTATAACCCTCTGTGATTATACACCTCGGATCATTAGTTATCCAATTAATACGCATGATTCCGTTAATTGCTCATATGTTGACCATTATGCCCTTTTCACTTTAAAACGTGATTTTTGGAAATGTAAAAGAGTAGAAACCTTACTTACTGATATTTAAACTTGTATACAAAATTTGACATCAGTTTGAGGTATAGGTTAAGAGTTATGCTCGTTAGCGTAAAATGGAAGCTTTATGTTAATTAAACGGCGTAATTAGCGTATAGCCTAATTACACCTACTTTTTTATATCAAACTTGTTACCCACTGATGTAATATATTATTTTGGGAATTTTGAAGATTTTTAATTAATTTTAGGCTGAGCATAACTTATAGTCGTAGGCTTAATCCGGTAATTGTCGGTTTTGCCCTTACGGGCCATAAAATGAGTTTTACATATCTAATTGACTCCAAACCTTTTGATACTGATTACATATGATAAATAAATTATTTTAAACCTTCTGGAATAATAAAAATATCAGATTTCTATATAGAACCCGGAAACGGCTTCTAATCGCCTAATTAAGCGTTTTTAACGCCTAGTATGTACTAGAACTATTTTAAACATACAAAGGGTGATACCTACTGATATTTGAGGTAAATTATAATATTTTAACAGTAAGCAAAAGTTGTTTAACTCAGATTTCAGTTTTGAGCTATTCGATTTATGTGAAATTACCAAAATGCCCCTACGGTGCATAGTTTGGTTATAATTGATAAATTTCACTTATATACCATACCCTACTGATATAACTTAGAAAATTGATTATCTTTGCTGATTACATCAGACCTGTAACTCAGGATACTACTTAAACTCTTTTATCACCTTATAAATGACCAAACTACCCCTACGGGGCATAGTTTGTGTTTAAATTCATTTCGGGCATAATAAATGATATTTTACTGATGTCACAACATATTTGAAGTATATTAACTTAGGAAACCTGTAAATGGCTCTCATTATTACCCGTTACGCTTATTACGCGTTCGGTTCGGTTTATGTAACTAGTTTACATAAATTAGCCGAAACGGGTCAAACCTTATCGGTTTTATCTCAAAATCCAGAATGTGTATAATATACCCATATTAAACAAGTCTTCAAACTTGTTGGGTCCAAATCACATTCTATCCGGTCATCGCTTAATCATGCGTACGAACCGTATCTTTGAAACTAACCGGTCTAAGCTTTAGCTTAATTAAAGACCCGTTAGAATTCTAATAGGTTATTATAAACATTCGTTCCAGATTAGGAGCCCAGTAAAAGTACTTGCATTTACTGTATTGGATTTATACTTTGCTCAGGTAAATACTCTTAACTTATTTTCCCTATACGGGCTTGGGGTACGGTACTATAAAAGTACCGCTTGGTCGGGTATGTAGTCATTTAAATCGTATTGTGATTAATGTATTTACATAACCCGCTTTGTTCTGTATTATTTGATGTATGGCCCTTGGGGGTTAAATGACCATGTCCCGGATATCCTTGGCATCATTTTACGAAATGGCCACGACCTAAGCACGGGGTGTAGGCGTACACCTGACAGATGCATTATGTAAAAACTGGTAATCCACTAAAGGAATCAACCTTGTGGGCACTATACCTGTGGCGTGTCAGTTAACTTAAACCGGCTCTTCTAACCGGTGCTAATGGACGGCAAATAAGTAAAACTGTATACAACATTATATACAAATAATTGTCCCAAGTTATAAAGATATTTTGTGCCGAAGTGCATTCAAATCAATTTACAAACTCTTTTCAAAATGAGTCAGTTGAGTTGTATTTACCAGTGTAAACTGACGTATTTTCCAAAAAAGCTAAGTGCGGGTGCTAGACGAAATAGGCTGGCTACTCCAGGCATCATTACTCAAGTCTCGCAAGCTCTAGATGTCAAAGTCTGTTGAACAGTTTTCTTTTTATATTGATCCGCCTGTGAATCCTTTACTTTCCGTTGTAATACTTGATATTACTTTATATTCGGATTGTAATATATTAATCTTTTGCTTCCGCTGTGCATTTATATAATTGTGTTGTTTGACTATTATGTTGCCAACTACGTCACGATACTCCCCACCGGGCCCACCGGTGACACGTGGTAAGTCGGGGTGTGACAGTACTATGGATCGATCGGCCAATTGAATGACTACCCCGGTCCTCTTTAACGGTCCTACATTAAGTGTTTTAAAAATCGAGTATGGTAGGACATTAATAAAGGCTCCAAGGTCCAACATGGCTCTAGGCACAGTGATATTCCCCAATTTACAAGGAACGGTGAAAACACCTGGATCCTTGCACTTTGGAGGTAGTCTCTTTTGTTACACTGCAGAAATATTTTCACTTACCTTGATGGTTTCATTACCTTTAAGCTTCTTCTTTGATGTACAAAGTTCTTTGAGGAACTTTGCATACCGTGGGACTTGTTTAATGCATCAAGGAGTGGAATATTTACCTCTACCTTCCTGAATGTCTCCATAATTTCTTGTTCTTCCCTCTCCTTCTTTGTGCTTCGTAGCCTTGAGGGGAATGGAGGTATAGGAGTGAATTTCAATTCACTTCGAACTGGTTCTTGTACTTTTTCCATATCTTGGTCCATCTTCTCAACAACAATTTTGTAAGGACCTGCAAAAATGTCCAAAAACGACCCGTAAGTGAGAACCCGGACCCCTGAAACCCTAATGTGCATGAAAAACCAAGAAAATAAGAATTTTAAGTTTCAGGCGGGCCGCGTAAAACGTAAGCATAGGCTTACGCGGGCCGCGTCAACTTAAAGTAGACCGGATAAGCGTTACAGGCCACGTGGCAGACCTACTGATGACACGCTAGCCCAACATGTAGACTAGGGGCCCTCGCGGGCCGCGTAAAAGTCTTGTTAGGGTTTACGCGGGTCGCGTAAAACACATTTTCAGCTATAAATTGATCAGTTCATGGCCCGTTCATCTGCACTCGAAAAACTTTTCAAAAGACGAAATATACTGCTCAAAATCACAATTTAGCTTAGGGAAACGCTGCTACGAGTACAGGGTATTAACTCGATCATTGCTACGATACAATGTCCGATCAATTGAAACCGATCCAATGGATGTTTGAGTGCTGCCCGTATTTGGGCTATACTTTGTCATTCGTCGTGAGGGTTTTGATTTCGTGAGCTTATCGTAAATGTTGTATTAAGTTACTGACTTAGTTTCGTATGCATTGCGGTTTAAATTAGGTTACAATGCTAAATCAGTAGGCTAAACTCTGCCCGTCTAAACTTGCAATGTGAGTCATTCTCTTTTTCTCAAAAATGTTTTACAATACCCAAATGTTTTCCAGTTATATATTACAAGGATTAATTCGTGGTTATCTAGAATCACTAGCAAGTGGGGTATTGTGCACATTACTAATTTCTCACGGTTAGGTTCATCAACCTAACAGTGATAATCATCACTACTTGGGTGAAAGGACCCAATAGTGGTATGACAATCGTCACCAAGGTGTGACACGACGCCAGATAAAAATAAGATAGTAGCCATTGTAATCGCTCTTATGCTGTAATTTATAATTATGTGTCATTTTATTAAACTTGAGTGACTCGCCAGTATTTCCCTGCTGATAAAATATTTTTAAAACATGTTTCAGGTGACTTACTGTGAATCAAGGAAAACGTGCTATGGAGCACTAACAAGCATGAAGTGGTGGCTCAGCAAAATAAATAAACATGTTTTGTAAAACAAGGGATTTCCTCGTGAAATTACCTTTACTGTAAATTATGGGGTTGTCCCAATTTATGAAATAAAATAATTGGGCATTTTCAAGTTTCAAAAGATCCTGTTAAACTTCCGCTGTCAACTCAAATAATAAATACCACGAGTTTCTGTCCCGCGACTCCTGGACCGGGTAACACCGGGACGGGGGCCGTGACAGAAAAAGGTGGTATCAGAGCCACTGATTTAAGCCAATTAAGTATTTAAAAATACTTAATGTCACGGCCCCCGACCCACCCTGGACGGAATCGAGAGCCGCGAGCAGCCAAGTGGTACCGGTGATTATTTTGAAAAATATTGCAGCGGTAATTTCAGCAGGACCGCGAGTTAGGAAAAATATCAGAGTTTAGAAAACACCGGATTTTATTTATTAAATAGATGGGATAAACCCATGTTTTACAAAGGTAGCTTTAATAAAGATAAATTTTATTAAATAAAACAATATTTCTTAATTTAATTTAATTAATAAAATAAGCCACTTCTTGAAGCCCTTCAGTGCCGGATCCAACTCTTACTCCAATCTACTGTAATTACCTGAAACGTTTTTTTAAAAAGGTTTTGTCAGCAGGAAATACTGGTGAGTTCATTCATTTTGCTAAAACGACACGTTTGTTATAATTTACAGTATTAAGAGAGATTACAATGTTTCCAGATATCAACCAACTACCCACGGTATTTGTCACTCGACCGGATCTGTGACTATGGTCATATCACTATTGAGTCCTGTCACCCAATAGTGACGAATATCACTACTTAGGTTCGCCCACCTAAAGTGATAAATCAATAGTAATGTGCACAATACCCCACATACCGGCTGTAATTTGGTGACTACATATACTTAATCACTGTAATTATAACTTTGAAAATATACATGATTTTGAAATCAAAGTTTGATAAAAAGAGAATGACTCACATTATAAGCATGCAGAATCATACGGGCAAAGTTTAGTCTACAGATAAGCCTTGATATATTGCAGAATTATACAGGCAGAGCTTAGCCTATTGATTAACCTTGTAACCTAATGTACACGAAATTGGTAAGTAACTAATACGGCAATTACGATAACTCACGAGATTAAAACCCTCACAACAAATGACAAAGTGCAATCACTTAAACATCCATCGGATTCACAACGAATGACAGAGTACTCCCTGAGTTCAGGTGGTACTCAAACATCCTGTCGGAATCACGACTAATGACAAAGGATAGTACTTAAACATCCAGTCGGATAGTTTCAATCGATCGGACATTGAATCGTAGCAGCGATCAAGTTAATACCCGGAATCGTAACAGAATTCGAGCTAGTGTGTGTTTGGTAGTAATCAGGTGATATCTCGACGTACGAAATGAATTTTAACGTTGAATGAACGCAGAATATCAAGTCCCACACCCCTCTATTTATATCTGGAAAAAGGCGATGTCGCGCCACGCGACGGGGACCCTTTTAGCATAGGGTAGCCACGCATCTTTGTAGCCTAGATGAGTCGACAGAACGAGAAAATTCGATTTCTATGAAAAACCGTGATGATAATATCGAATGGGAAATGCCCCCCCTGAGTTTTAGGGGCCCTGATCCTGATTCTGATTGTTATGAAAATTTTAGGGTTTATACAGAATCACTTGGGGTTTTAATTAGGGTTTCTTATTGTACAAAATATAATATATATAATAAGAAAATAGTTTTGATGAGAGTTGTTTATGGTTTGGGACAAAAAGGGAATAAAACGATGAGAAAAGAGAATGGACTTGCTTGGTAACTTTAGGGTTCAACTAGAAAACCTCCTGGTAGAATTTTGGGTATAATTTCTGAGCTATATAAAAATATATAATGCACTCGTGTTAAGTATAGTACCCCTCATTCAACCTTATCCCTATGTCACGAGACAGAACCCCAACGAACTTAGTTAGGCAGAGCCTTGACATGTGTTATGGGGCCCAGATCAATCGGAAAAGGTAGCGGTGATCAGGAGTTAAAATACTTAAAATGGGACAGGGCTTTATTATTATTATAGGGTGAATTTAAAATAAAATATATATATATATATATATATATATATAGACGGAGAGAGATCGAGATATGAATATTTGAGTTTGAGGAAAGTATGCTATTTATAGTAAAGGTATCACAAGCTTGTCATCCTATTAATTCATTTTAGAAAGGGGTGCTACTATACACACCCCCCCTATTACTTTCTACACCCCCCTCCTCTCACATACTTACAGGTGGGGCCTGCGTGGGATCCCAACAAAAAGAAAAACTCAAAAACCCCCCAAACCCATCAAAAAGGCAACTCTGGAGGATGAGATACCAGAGCTCCTGCATGTGACAAAACAAAAGTCACAAGAAACCACTGCTGCTACTTCCTCACAGCAGTTGGTACAAATATCTCAACCCATAACCGAAACTCCTCCTGCTTCTTCACAAAAAGAACATGTTGTACATATAGGGCCACCACATCATGATGCTCTGGAATCACTTGATTCCATCATCCACAGCCCACAGCCCGGGGCAACTTCTCTTCTCACACCAAACCTCACATCCACAATTCCCCCACCAACTAAACTGCTGTTGGACGCAATAGATTTGAACCAAGCATTAACCAGTCCTTCTCACTCACCCATCAATGAGAACATGCCTCAACAAATGACTGGGTCTGATGTTTCAATCTTTGCTAACCCACCAACACAACCTGAGGAGGTTACACCCCTTGAGTTACAAGTAACTCTTGGTGGTAATCCAAGTGAAGCAGCCACTACAACTGTTGAACCCACTGGGTTACAGTTGGACAGTGGTTACATCAATAAGACTTCCTTGGAGGCAATTCCTTACATAGCACCTCTGCTAACCACCAGTGGTTTTGTTTTAACCATTGGCAACATCAAAAGGTTGTCAAGTGTTGAAGGAAGAAGACCCCAGTACCAAGAAAAAGGGGCATCAGTGGTTAGTGTTTGGAGTACACTCCTTACCTCAACCACTGATAAAACCACTGCTAGTGGGAAATCAGATGATCCCATTAAATTGGGTGATGATTTAAAATATCAGGATTTGACGAAACGAGTTGACAAATTGGATACAACCGTTGCAGACATCAAAGACATGCTACAACAGGTGTTGAAAATACAAAAGATGCAATCCACTGTTGTTCCACCTCAAGCACCTGCTCCACCACAAGCATCTGCTACAAATGAGCTCTGGAATTTATTCCAACCTTTTCTCCAACAACAACAACAAATGGCTGATCAGCAACATGAAACACATGTACAAAAGCTGAGAAACATCATGGAGTCTAGGTTCAAGGACACCCAAGCAGACATTAAGGCTCTCAAGGCCCATTTACTGGAAACCACTGGCACTGCTCCTCCCACTGTGCTCTTTATCGATCAATTGCCCCTAGATAATGCCAAAAAGGGGGAGAAAATTAAAGAATGGAAGAAAAAGGGAGTAGATGATGGTCTCTACATAGAGCCAGAAATGGAGAATATGACCAAGCAGATACCTTTGCCAGATGGTAGCAAAAAGGTTGATGTTACCCAGAATGCACTTGATGATGCGATAACAAGTGTAAAAAGGGACAGAGAGGCAAAGGATATGTCAAGGTGGAATGAGGAGAAGAGAGCTTACATGAAGCTGAATGCACAGGGTTGTTCTGGGTCAAAGGATGTTACAAAGCCTAAGCCAAAAAGAAATCCCAAGTCCACACCATCCAGATTCACTAAGCCTCCAAGACCACCGTCCAAAAGCCTCCAACATCAAACCTCCATCCAAACAGCTGTTGTAACTCCTGCTGTATCAACTACTGCTGGTACTTCAGTTGTTTCAACAGCTGTTAGTCAATCACAAACCACTGCCACTCAAATCACAACCACTGATCCACCCAAAACATCATCTGCCTCTTCTAAAATAAAAAGGAGAAGGATTTACATACCAGATGATGATTCACCATCACCACCACCAACATCTTCAACATCTATGTCACTTGTTACTATACCCAAACCTATTCCTCTCTCATCAGCACCAGTACAACAATCAATCCCTGTCTTTACTCCTGTAGGTGTCCAATTTCCTCTAGAACTTGAAGCTGTTAGAGAAGAGATAAAATCCTTCTACTATGAGGAAGATCCTATTAAAAGGAAGTTGCCATCAATTAAAGGATATCCAAGGCCAAACAACATTGAAGAATACTTAAAAGTCAAAGCTAAACAGGCAGAGGATATCTCAAAAAGAAATGCACAAGGAAAATCTGATAGAGAAATCCAGCAGAACTACCAATTCTTGCTCACACAAGTCAGATCCTTGGAGCAATTTGCAAAGAATGTATGTCAACAAATCTCAGAGAGAGCAGATGAAACTCTAAGAAAAGACTACATTGAAAGCATCATGGCAACAAAGAAATACAAGGGAGATAAGCACATGTACAAGAAGTGGACCATTCCTGAGCTTGAGCAAGAAGCAGCCAGGATTCAAGAAATGATAAAGAATAAGGTCAAACACACTCCTCCAGATTGGTCAAAGTACAAAAAGAATGTGCCTGACAAATCACTTGAACTGAAGAGAATGAAAGAGGAGTTAGTTGCTGCTGATTATGGGTCTAAGCATCAAGTGTCAAGATGGAAAGAAGATGTAGTCAGGGTCACCTACAAAAGATTGGAGGAACTAAGAAAGAAAGATCCTACAGTTCCTAAAAGGCCTGACTATTCCCAAGCAGAGGTCTCAAAAAGACCACCAAAGCTGCAAGTCAAAAGAGCCACTGCTCCAACTGGTGCAGCCATCTATAAAAGAAGGCCACACAAACAGTTGGGTGGTGAAACCATCCAAGAGTTGATAAAAGGAGATGAACTTGTAAAAGAAGGCATAAAGAAAATGATCATAGAAACTCTTGGTTTGGATCAAACTGCAAGTACTGCTCAGTCAGTCATGAATAGGCCAGCCTCACCAAACACCTCTGCAAATAAACATCTCCCAAGAAACCCACCAGAATCAAAAATACAAAAGTGGGAAACTGACAAACAGACCTACGTATTGACTTTGTTCAGGTCTGGTGGAGAAGTGAAGAAAATATCACGGGAACAAGCTCTTGGCCTGATTCTTGAAGATTTGCAGGATCTCCTTGATCTTCCACTTAGCAGGGATGATGATGATACAGATGCCCTAGATTTTGAGCTACAATTTAAAGGTCAGATAAGGGAACTGTTGTTGAGGCAATAAAATTCCACAATAATGAAGAGTTTTGGCATTATCTGTTCCAGGGGGAGATCGTTGGGATTGAACCCTACCAGAGGAACAGATAATAAAAGCCAAAAATGGATCAGAGCAGTGGATTCAGAATAAGCAGATGTTACATACAAGTCTCTCCCCTTGAAAGTGATTTCAACATCTGCTGACCTCCTATCTACTGATCGTGCAATCTGCTGATCTATAAACTGCTGATCAAGTAAAGACCTGATGAAAGACTAAAGCTCTGCTGCTCAATCTACTGCCTTGGTTCAAGCACTGTTGATCCGGACAAGTACTGCTGGGCTCACAGCAGTGGAGGGATGCAGCAGTTGTTTATTCTGTCTTTATGTAATATAATGTAATAGCAGTAGTTAGCATAGCAGTGTTTGTATTGATAAGAGGTTAGAGTTTGTTAGGAGGTCAGATGTCACTTTCATGGTGACGTCAGCTAAAGATGCTCAGTGGTTTGCTAGTGCCTATAAATAGAACAGTGCTCTGTACTGTTCCATTAGCTCTTTGCAACATCGTCTTCTCTGCATGAACAAACACTGAGCTCTGGCTGAGGGGGAGTTTGTATTCAATCATTGCAATTGTAATCGTAATTGAAATAAATTCAATCTTTCGGTTCATTGTGAAAAATGTTTGATCAAAGCAATACTCTCGTTTGATTGTATGCAAAGTTTGTTTTCATCTTAATTCCGCTGCACAACTCATTCACTTCCATCTTAATTTCAAACATAAAATACAATCAAAACCAAACTCAGATCCAACAATCTGGAATTTCGTGTGATAACCGTTGTTAAGTGACATTACCAGGAAATGAATAAAATGAAATAGGGAATTTGCAAAGTTATGTGACTCCTTTTGTAGTGCTAATAATTATGACTCTGATTAGACTGTGCACCGATGGTTGTGAAATCTTGTTACAACGTACCTCAGCGAGATTCATGTCGTTTGTAGGATCACTTGGCAAAGTGCTGCTTTTTGATTAGCAGTTCTTCCACTGACAGGATTCGCGTTGGTGTCATCGTGCCCAATTTATATTTTCCAAAGGTCTTGACTTGGAAATCGTGTGTGATATACTTCGACGTCTGTGGACGTATAATTTAAGTTTCATGTGTTTTCTTGTGCACTAGCACAACTTTACATGCTTTTTACTTGCGTTAATAGTTTATGGTAACGCATTGGAAATTCTTATACTTTTGATGGTATCCCAACTTAATGGGTTTCTATTGTTATTATTATCGCTCGAGTTACGAGGCAGATGATCAAACGAAATAATGTTTGATGTCGGAAAAGAGATTTTTGATAAAGAAATCTAGAATTATTATGGACACATATGCTTGTGCTCTATTCCAAATTGTCAATCCTTGTACCTTATAGATATACATATCTATATAATCACATATTTCACATGCTGTAATATACATACCCTTCATAAGGTCAATGTATTTAACAGATTCTTATTTCCAAAAACAAGTCAGATATCAGATCATGATACTATTTAGGGAAATCTTGTCACTTGTTTGACATATTATATACCCCGTCTTATCCGGTTCTCGCCGGAGAGGTAATCCCAGAATATCCGGACAAGCTGGAGAGTCTGCTACACCATACCCAGTCTTGCCGGAGAAAATTTTCTATTTCCCATAAATAGTATCTTTTCAAGATTTTAAAAGTGCCTCTTTTTTTAGGGCTTTTATCCAGAATCAAGGAAATTTGTATTCCCGTACATATCTTATTCTAGACCAAGTAATATCACTAAGCAAGAATTAATAGCAATTAAGTGCTATTGTCTGCAATGTTCTAATCGTAATTCTTACGGCATACCAAAATCCATCATACTTTATTTACATAAGTACCTAGCTTATCTTGAAGCTTATACTAAGGCATCTTTTCTTAAGTTCAAGTCTAAATGCTATCATGTGTGCTACCAGTTAATAGCAATCTCCTAACTCTTTTATATAAACTTAGGTATTATTATCACAACACCTATAGGCTTAAAGCAGTGGCTCTGATACCACCTTCTGTCACGGCCCCCGACCCTCCCTGGACGGAATCGAGAGCCGCGAGCAGCCAAGTGGTACCGGTGATTATTTTGAAAAATATTGCAGCGGTAATTTCATCAGGACCGTGAGTTAGGAAAAATATCAGAGTTTAGAAAACACCGGATTTTATTTATTAAATAGATGGGATAAACCCATGTTTTACAAAGGTAGCTTTAATAAAGATAAATTTTATTAAATAAAAAAATATTTCTTAATTTAATTTAATTAATAAAATAAGCCACTTCTTGAAGCCCTTCAGTGTCGGATCCAACTCTTACTCCAATCTACTGTAATTACCTGAAACGTTTTTTTAAAAAGGTTTTGTCAGCAGGAAATACTGGTGAGTTCATTCATTTTGCTAAAATGACACGTTTGTTATAATTTACAGTATTAAGAGAGATTACAATGTTTCCAGATATCAACCAACTACCCACGGTATTTGTCACTCGACCGGATCTGTGACTATGGTCATATCACTATTGAGTCCTGTCACCCAATAGTGACGAATATCACTACTTAGGTTCGCCCACCTAAAGTGATAAAACAGCAGTAATGTGCACAATACCCCACATACCGGCTGTAATTTGGTGACTACATATACTTAATCACTGTAATTATAACTTTGAAAATATACATGATTTTGAAATCAAAGTTTGATAAAAAGAGAATGACTCACATTATAAGCATGCAGAATCATACGGGCAAAGTTTAGTCTACAGATAAGCCTTGATATATTGCAGATTTATACAGGCAGAGCTTAGCCTATTGATTAACCTTGTAACCTAATGTACACGAACTTGGTAAGTAACTAATACGGCATTTACGATAACTCACGAGATTAAAACCCTCACAACAAATGACAAAGTGCAATCACTTAAACATCCATCGGATTCACAACGAATGACAGAGTACTCCCTAAGTTCGGGTGGTACTCAAACATCCTGTCGGAATCACGACTAATGACAAAGGATAGTACTTAAACATCCAGTCGGATAGTTTCAATCGATCGGACATTGAATCGTAGCAGCGATCAAGTTAATACCCGGTATCGTAACAGAATTCGAGCTAGTGTGTGTTTGGTAGTAATCAGGTGATATCTCAACGTACGAAATGAATTTTAACGTCGAATGAACGCAGAATATCAAGTCCCACACCCCTATATTTATATCTGGAAAAAGGCGTTGTCGCGCCACGCGACGGGGACCCTTTTAGCATAGGGTAGCCACGCGTCTTTGTAGCCTAGATGAGTCGACAGAACGAGAAAATTCGATTTCTATGAAAAACTGTGATGATAATATCGAATGGGAAATGCCCCCCCTGAGTTTTAGGGGCCCTGATCCTGATTCTGATTGTTATGAAAACTTTAGGGTTTATACAGAATCACTTGGGGTTTTAATTAGGGTTTCTTATTGTACAAAATATAATATATATAATAAGAAAATAGTTTTGATGAGAGTTGTTTATGGTTTGGGACAAAAAGGGAATAAAACGATGAGAAAAGAGAATGGACTTGCTTTGTAACTTTAGGGTTCAACTAGAAAACCTCCTGGTAGAATTTTGGGTATAACTTCTGAGCTATATAAAAATATATACTGCACTCGTGTTAAATATAGTACCCCTCATTCAACCTTATCCATATGTCACGAGACAGAACCCCAACGAACTTAGTCAGGCAGAGCCTTGACATGTGTTATGGGGCTCAGATCAATCGGAAAGGGTAGCGGTGATCAGGAGTTAAAATACTTAAAATGGGACAGGGCTTTATTATTATTATAGGGTGAATTTAAAATAATATATATATATATATATAGACGGAGAGAGATCGAGATATGAATATTTGAGTTTGAGGAAAGTATGCTATATATAGTAAAGGTATCACAAGCTTGTCATCCTATTAATTCATTTTAGAAAAGATTGGAGGAACTAAGAAAGAAAGATCCTACAGTTCCTAAAAGGCCTGACTATCACAAGCTCTTTGCAACATCGTCTTCTCTGCACGAACAAACACTGAGCTCTGGCTGAGGGGGAGTTTGTATTCAATCATTGCAATTCTAATCGTAATTGAAATAAATTCAATATTTCGGTTCATTGTGAAAAATGTTTGATCAAAGCAATACTCTCGTTTGATTGTATGCAAAGTTTGTTTTCATCTTAATTCCGCTGCACAACTCATTCACTTCCATCTTAATTTCAAACATAAAATACAATCAAAACCAAACTCAGATCCAACAATTGGTATCAGAGCTAGGACAGTCAAATTTGATTTAACAATCATTTTGACATAAATAGTTCAGCTCAAAATCGTTGATACTGATCGTTTGTTCGTTTTGTTGAAAAACAGAGCAAGGTTTAATCACCATTAAAGTTGATTAATCAGTGCCTGTAAAATAACCAGGATGACGTCACAATCACAAGATGATAAGAATAACATTGGCTCTCTTTTCAAACCACCCATGCTTAAACGTAATGAATACAACATCTGGGAGAGAAGGATGGGTCACATCCTTGCTCAACAGAACACCGGATGTTGGAGGTCTGTTGTTTTTGGTCCCCATGTTCCAATGGTGCCAAGTGCTGAGGATCCAAAGAAGTTCGTACCAAAACCTTATGAAAACTATACTGAAACTGATTTTCAAAAGTTCGAACTCGATGCCAAAGCATTTAGCGTCATAGCATCTGCATTACCTAATGAGATCTATGCTGGACTGTTACATTGTAACAGTGCCAAAGAGTTATGGGATGCTTTGAAGGAACAGTTTGGGGGAACTGAAGAAGTCATTGAAAAGAATAGGGAAATTCTGAATCAGTAGTATGAAACATTTTGTCACATTAAGGGTGAATCATTGACTCACCAATTTGAAAGATTCAGTTGTCTCATTAGTGAACTAAGGCTTGTTAAAGTAACTTTTCCAAATTCAACTCAAAATAGTAGGTTCCTTAGATCACTACCTGAAAAATGGGATACCATAGCTTTTGTCACTAGAAATTCTGCTGAGTTCAAAGATCTGACCCTGACCCAACTTCATGGTAGACTCTTGACCTATGAAAGGGAGTTGAACCAGAAAAAGAAGTTGCAAGAGTCTGGCAAAGTTACTGATGATTACTCATTCGGTAGCACAACTCTCTTTGGTCAGGAAGAATCTGGTAGCAGTGGTAAGGATCAGGGTTTTGATCACTTTATTGATATAACTGCTGGTGGAAATTTTAACAACCCTGATCCTCACTCTGCAAATTATGCTTTTACTGCAAATTGTGAGAACCAGATGTCAGATAATTTATGCTTTGAATTAAATGATTTGCAACATTTTGATCCCACTGACTTAGAAGAGATGGAAATCTTGCATCAACTGGCTTTGGTTAGTGTGAGAACAAGCAAATTCTACAAAAGAACAGGGAGAAATTTCCCAGGGTTACATGGGAATTTAAGGGTTGGGTTGGATAAATCGAAAATCAAGTGTTACAAGTGCAATAGGTTAGGTCATTTTGCTAGGGAGTGCAGGAGTCAAACAACTGGTCCTATAATTACTCATCCCAGCTCAAACCCTAGACCACAAAATCAAAGCACTGTTCACTATACCCAATATACCCCTGCAGCCCATGTTAACACTGCTCATTATGCTGCAACCCCTGTGCCTGTGCATTATGTCCAAACCACTGTTCCACAAATTCATTACGTTCAAACCCCTGTCCCCCAGGCACAAGTGCAACCTGTTGCACCTCAAACAGCTGCTCCAACAGTGCTACAGCCAGATCAGCAAAGCTTTTTCACTCAAGGTTTTGTTGACTGGAGCAGCATGCCTGATGAGCTTGGTGATGAAAATTTTGCACTCTATGCTTTTGAAGAATCTTCTAATGATGAATTTTGTTTAATGGCATTAGAGTCAATACCAGAGGGGATAGAAACTGAAGGTGAACAGCTAAGTGATGAAACAGTGGATGAGGTGACTGAAGCAGTTGTTAAAACAGTTGCTGGTGAATTACTGCTGGAAGAAAATTCAGAAACCCTGATTGAACCACTGACTGACCCTTGGTCTGAAGAAGAAAAGGAAGAAAAGAAAGCAGGTGAGAAAGAAGAGAGAGTTGATGAAGAAGGTGATTATAAGTGTGATTGTGCCATGATGGCTGCTGCCAAGGTAACACCTTAAGTTCTTGAAAAACTGTGTTCAGACCAATGCATTATTGCATTTGCTAACATCAAAGAGGTAAATGAAAACCTTAGGGACAAAGTCTTGTCTGATGAAGTCAAATTTGAAAAGTCTTTAAAAGAACTTAGAAACAAATTGGCTGAAAAAGATAAAGAAATCAGCAGTCTCAAAGAAGAGCAAAGCATAACCAAAACTCAACTCCAAACTATGGTAGAAAAATACCAAGTTTGCAAAAAGGAGTTGGAGTCCACCCAGATCACCTGTGAAAAATGGGTGGAATCATGCAAAGGGTATGAGGTTATGCTTGAAAAACAGATTAAAAGCAATGTGAAATTTGGTGTTGGTTATAGAAAACATGATGATGAAAACACTGCTTTTGAAAAATCTGTTCAAACCACTGATGAAACAGCAGAGTTCATTCCTACAAACAAGAATGGCCAAGAAGTGAAAATCACTGACAAACTTGGAAACAAAATCACACTTGACAGACCTTTGGGATCCTCTACTTTTGAGGAGATAGAGAAATACCAGTTTAAACCCACATGGTCTGATGAGTGTGACATTCTTGAAAACTTCAAACCCATGGACTTTACAACCACTGATGGTGTTAAAGCTCCAAAAGCAAAAGTCATTCCTCTTAAGGACATCCCAACAGAGGTTAAAAACTCTGTTGCAAAGGAGTCTGAAAAGAGAAAGAATTGAGAAAAGATCAATAACTTGTTTTGTGAATTTTGTGAAAAAAGAAATCATCTAACAAAAGATTGTTTTCATCTAAAAGCATATGATTTAAACAGAACAAGTGTCATTGTTCCTGCTGAAAGCTGCACCATCTGTGGTAAAACAAACCACAAAACTCAAGCATGTGTGTATCTCAAAAACTTTGATGTGAAAAAGAATGAATACACTGCTAGAACATCCTTGAGTCCATCAACATCATCTGTCAAATTCACCAAGAAACAACCACTGTTTGTGCCAGTTCAAACAGCTGTCACAAAACAGCTGAACCAAACATCTGTTATAAGAGATGTTCAGGTTACTGATGCACCCCCTGCCAATTAGCTCAGAAAAGGCAAGGAAAAACAGTCTTACCAAAGGATTCCACACGTTTATGAGACCTACAAAAGGCCTTCTAAACCTAAAGTGAACAGGTATCCTTTTGGGTATCAACAGGTGATTGGTCAAGACCCCCAACAGTGGTTAGCAAGAAACAGTCCTAAAACTGTCCAAACCCCTGACCTAACCACTGTCCATCAATGTGCATCCATCCCAGACACTGTTGAGACCCCATCCAAAGCCTTATTGTCTTTGGAAACCTTAATGAACTAATCCTTTACTTCATGTGCAGGGAGCTTCTGCATGCTTAGATAGTCTTTGGTATGTAGATAGTGGAGGCTCCAGGCACATGACAGGATGTAAATCCCTTCTCAAGAATTTCAAAACTCATGGAGGGGGTGATATATCCTTTGGCAATAATAGTAAAGGAAAGGTTCTGGGGTCTGGTACTGTTCAGTATGGTAATGTTAAGTTTGAAAATGTCAATCTAATTGACAATCTAAAATTCAACCTTCTGAGTGTGTCTCAAATGAGTGACAAAGGGTTTGGGTCATTCTTCACAAAAGATTGTTGTAGGATTATTGGACCAGAAATGGTAAAAAAGATTGAAGCAATAATAAACACTGGAAAAACAAAACTTGTTGCTCAAAGAAGTGGCAATGTTTATGTTGTTGATATGTCAAAAAAGTGTCCCAGAGCTGATGCCTGTCTGTTCTCAGCTGCCTCTAACAAAGAGACAGAACTTTGGCACAGGAGACTGGGACACACAAATCTTAAGACAATCACTGAAATTTCAAAAAATGGTTTGGTAAGAGGACTACCACAAAAATTGTTTTCATGTCCTGAGCATTGTATTTCCTGTTTAAAAGGAAAACAACATAAAAGCTCTTTTAAGTCCATTGAAGAGTCCAAAACAACCCAGTGTTTGCAAATGCTGCACATGGATTTGTTTGGCCCAGTTCAAGTCACGAGTCTCAAGAAAAAGAGATATTGTTTGGTTATTATTGATGACTTCTCTAGGATTACATGGACCTTCTTTTTACACTCAAAAGATGAGAATGCAGGCATTTTGCAAGACTTTGTGACACAGGTTGAAAAGCAATTTGACCTTCCAGTGAAAGTCTTCAGGAGTGACAATGGCACAGAATTTAAAAATAAGGAGTTGGATGCCTTCTGTGTGAAGAAAGGGATTGTAAGGCAGTACATCATCCCTAGAACACCAGAGAAAAATGGGGTAGTTTAAAGAAAGAACAGAACTTTGATTGAGGCTGGCAGAACCATGCTTGCTGATTCAGGTTTGCCATTAACTTTCTGGGCAGAGGCAGTAAACACTGCTTGCTATGTCCAGAATAGAGTATTAATAAACCCCAGGCACAAAAAGACTACTTATGAAATTCTGTATAAAATCAAACCACTGATCTCTTACTTCAAGGTATTTGGCTGCCCACGCTTTATTTTGAACTTAAAAGACTCCATTTCAAAATTTGCAGCGAAAATTGATTGTGGTTATCATCTGGGATACTCAACCACTGCCAAGGCCTACAAAGTGTTTAATACACGGACCAAGGCAGTGGAGGAGACCATGAATGTAAAGTTCAATGAACTTTCATCAATGAAAATCCCAGCAAATCCTGCAGATCTGTTTGATCTTGATAAATTCACTTTTGAAAATACTGTTGTCAAGACTAACAGTGCAGGTCCATCAGAAGATTCAACATCAGACTATGGGTATGAAGTCATCATTCCTCAAAAGTCTGCCACAATGGGAAAAGCATCAGCTGTCAAAGCTCAACCACTGTTACCTCAACAATTTTTGACCAAAGTAGCCCATCAACCACTGCTTACACATCATCAAACACTGCTGATAAAAGTCCCCAAACAGTGGATAAAATTCAACATGTGTCTTCACCATTACCTCCTATTCCACCACCTTTTGAAGCCACTGCTGGGTCATCAAAGTCTCCAGCAGTGGTTAGCTCAGATGATACACATTTGCAGCCTTCACCAACAAATGCCATCATACCATACCAAGGAGATTTAATCTTCTTGAGATCTCATCCACCTGACCAAATCATTGGCAACATCAATGAAGGGGTGCTCACAAGAAGCCAAACCCAAAACATTTGTCTTTTTGCTGGTTTTCTATCACTCCATCAGCCAGTCAAGTACCAAGAGGCACTGAAAGACAACAGCTGGGTAGAAGCTATGCAAGAGGAGCTCCAACAGTTTAAAAGACAACAAGTATGGGAGCTTGTACCACTGCCAGAAGAGGTTAGTCCCATTGGCACAAAGTGGGTCTTCAAAAAAAAACTGATGAAAGGGGCATTGTTGTCAAGAATAAAGCCAGGCTTGTGGTTCATGGTTACAGACAGGAAGAGGGGATTGACTATGATGAAACTTTTGCCCCTGTAGCAAGATTGGAAGCTATTAGACTGTTCCTGGCCTTTGCTGTCAACCACAACATGAAGGTATTTCAAATGGATATCAAAAGTGCTTTCCTCTATGGAACAATTCAAGAAGAGGTATATGTTTGTCAACCTCCAGGTTTTGAGGATCCATTTTATCCAGATCATGTCTACAGGCTAAACAAAGCCTTGTATGGCCTGAAACAAGCACCAAGGGCCTGGTATGAAACTATTTCCACCTTTTTACTCTCAAATGGTTTCAAAATAGGTACCATTGATAAAACATTGTTTCTAAAATGGAGAGGAAAGGATTTAATGATTGTCCAAATTTATGTGGATGACGTTATTTTTGGAAGCACATGCAACAAAATGTGTGAAGAGTTTAGGGAACTCATGACAGCTGAGTTTGAAATGAGTGCAATGGGTGAACTGCAATGCTTTCTTGGTCTCCAAGTTCAGCAAATGCAAAATGGAACTTTCATTCATCAAAGCAAATATGCTAAAGAACTTTTGAATATATTTGATATGAATGATTGTAAACCATGCAGCACACCCATGGCAACAAATAAGCTTGTCATGTCTGATGAAAAGGATGAATTGATTGACCAAACACTTTATAGAAGCATGATTGGGTCTTTATTGTACCTAACTGCATCTAGACCAGACATCATGTTTGCAACATGTGTCTGTGCAAGAAGTCAATCAGTTCCTAGAAAATCAAATCTCATTGCTGTAAAAAGGATCTTCAGATACATAAAAGGTGCTCCCACACTTGGTATCTGGTATCCAGCTAATGGGAATATCAAGTTTTCAGGCTTTTCAGACAGTGACTTTACTGGATGTAACACCACAAGGAAGTCCACTTCAGGAGGGTGCCAGTTTCTAGGTGATTGCTTAGTTTCATGGCAAAGCAAAAAGCAAGCAGCTGTTTCAACATCCACTGCTGAAGCTGAATACATTGCTGCTGCAAGCTGTACAGCCCAACTCCGGTGGCTTCAAAATCAGTTGCTGGATTTTGGTATCACTGCCTTAAAGACACCACTCATGCTGGATAGTCAGGCAGCAGAAAATATCATCAAAAATCCAGTTTCCCACTCAACCACCAAACACATCGACATCAGACATCACTTTGTGAGGGATTGCTATGAAAAAGGTTTGATTTCTCTGCATCATGTTCCAACTAAAGACCAACTGGCAGATGTGCTCATAAAAGCATTAGATACTGCCACCTTTGAAAGCTTGGTCTCTAGGATTGGCATGCTAAACATGGAATAACGAGTAAAATCTTGTTTTTTCTATGATTAAAAGCATTAAAATGTTTTCAGAAAATCAAAAATCCATCCTTAAAAATAGCTAAAAATGAAGTTTTCATTAAAATCCTTAAAAGTCTGCCATAACCACTGCTTGTTCAAAAGTCTGCTCTACCTCAAATGTCTGTCCACTGCTGAAAGCCATCCTCTGTTCTCTCATTTCATTGATAAACTCTGTTGATAAAAAACAGTGTCTTATCCACTGATAGTGAAAATCATCCACTGCTTCCATTTTACCGTTGTAACCACTGCCTTCATCAGTAACTTTCATAAAAGTACTGTCCTTCATTTCACCAGAGGTTGGCATGTGGGCAGTACTTTGTGGTCAGTCTTTTTGTAACCCCTGCCACGTCAGCATTCACTTTTTCTCCAAAAAACCCCCACTTCACACCAAAACAGGGTTTTACTGTCGAATTGAATTCTCAAAAATTCTCTTCTCAAAGCAGTTTTCCTTCAAATTCCTTCATCATCTTCTTCGATCATCATCTCCAAAATGACAAAATCGAAGTCATCCGCAAAATCCACTTCCAAATCATCCTCAAAAGATGTCTCTCAAAAGGCACAACTCACGGAAATTCCACACAAACCATCTCACAATCTTCTGGGTCTTCTCACAAAACCCGGCAACATTGATACTTTCGACTCCATCCTTGATACCATCACTACATCAAAGTACAAAACTTTGTTAACAGCAGACGCACCAATTTACTTGGCAACCCAAATAGAGTTTTGAAAAAATGCAACCCTTGAAAAACAAGGTGACAAAGTAATAGCCATTAACTCTACTCTAAAGGGTAAAGCTGTCAAGATTACATCACAATCAATTTCAGAAGTCTTTCAACTCAATGATCAAGAAGGTAAAATTACTTTTCCCAAATACGAGTTACAAAATGATTTTCTGGAAAGAGGGTATAATGCAGAGATAAAAAGGGAAACCTTACAAAAAGGTTACTTTCCTCCTGCAACAAGGTTTTTATTTCATACCCTTCTAATGTGTGTTTCAAACAAAACCACTACTTTTAATGAAATACCATTAAAAATTCAACACCTGGGATTTGCTATTCTTCAAGCAGAAAATTTTAATTACTCTCGGGAAATTTTTAATGATCTGGTTAAAAATGTTGAAACAAAGGCATTCTTACTATTTCCAAGATTTCTAAGTTATTATTTTCAAAAGAAATTTAGTAAGGATGATCTTTCTGTAATAAACCAAGGTGACTCCATTCAAATAAATAGCTTAACTGCTGAAACTTTTACAAGGATGTCAACACCTTGCAAAACATAAGCAGAGGTGCCTGAGCAGATTTTAGCAGTTACAACTGCTCCTCAGGTATCTGCTGCTGAGCCCACTGCTCAAGGTGATCAAAGTAGAAGAACAACTACTTTGAAACCCACACCTAAAATCACCAAAAAGCCAACAAAAAGAAAAACTCAAAAACCCCCCAAACCCATCAAAAAGGCAACTCTGGAGGATGAGATACCAGAGCTCCTGCATGTGACAAAACAAAAGTCACAAGAAACCACTGCTGCTACTTCCTCACAGCAGTTGGTACAAATATCTCAACCCATAACCGAAACTCCTCCTGCTTCTTCACAAAAAGAACATGTTGTACATATAGGGCCACCACATCATGATGCTCTGGAATCACTTGATTCCATCATCCACAGCCCACAGCCCGGGGCAACTTCTCTTCTCACACCAAACCTCACATCCACAATTCCCCCACCAACTAAACTGCTGTTGGACGCAATAGATTTGAACCAGGCATTAACCAGTCCTTCTCACTCACCCATCAATGAGAACATGCCTCAACAAATGACTGGGTCTGATGTTTCAATCTTTGCTAACCCACCAACATAACCTGAGGAGGTTACACCCCTTGAGTTACAAGTAACTCTTGGTGGTAATCCAAGTGAAGCAGCCACTACAACTGTTGAACCCACTGGGTTACAGTTGGACAGTGGTTACATCAATAAGACTTCCTTGGAGGCAATTCCTTACATAGCACCTCTGCTAACCACCAGTGGTTTTGTTTTAACCATTGGCAACATCAAAAGGTTGTCAAGTGTTGAAGGAAGAAGACCCCAGTACCAAGAAAAAGGGGCATCAGTGGTTAGTGTTTGGAGTACACTCCTTACCTCAACCACTGATAAAACCACTGCTAGTGGGAAATCAGATGATCCCATTAAATTGGGTGATGATTTAAAATATCAGGATTTGACGAAACGAGTTGACAAATTGGATACAACCGTTGCAGACATCAAAGACATGCTACAACAGGTGTTGAAAATACAAAAGATGCAATCCACTGTTGTTCCACCTCAAGCACCTGCTCCACCACAAGCATCTGCTACAAATAAGCTCTGGAATTTATTCCAACCTTTTCTCCAACAACAACAACAAATGGCTGATCAGCAACATGAAACACATGTACAAAAGCTGAGAAACATCATGGAGTCTAGGTTCAAGGACACCCAACCAGACATTAAGGCTCTCAAGGCCTATTTACTGGAAACCACTGGCACTGCTCCTCCCACTGTGCTCTTTATCGATCAATTGCCCCTAGATAATGCCAAAAAGGGGGAGAAAATTAAAGAATGGAAGAAAAAGGGAGTAGATGATGGTCTCTACATAGAGCCAGAAATGGAGAATATGACCAAGCAGATACCTTTGCCAGATGGTAGCAAAAAGGTTGATGTTACCCAGAATGCACTTGATGATGCGATAACAAGTGTAAAAAGGGACAGAGAGGCAAAGGATATGTCAAGGTGGAATGAGGAGAAGAGAGCTTACATGAAGCTGAATGCACAGGGTTGTTCTGGGTCAAAGGATGTTACAAAGCCTAAGCCAAAAAGAAATCCCAAGTCCACACCATCCAGATTCACTAAGCCTCCAAGACCACCGTCCAAAAGCCTCCAACATCAAACCTCCATCCAAACAGCTGTTGTAACTCCTGTTGTATCAACTACTGCTGGTACTTCAGTTGTTTCAACAGCTGTTAGTCAATCACAAACCACTGCCACTCAAATCACAACCACTGATCCACCCAAAACATCATCTGCCTCTTCTAAAATAAAAAGGAGAAGGATTTACATACCAGATGATGATTCACCATCACCACCACCAACATCTTCAACATCTATGTCACTTGTTACTATACCCAAACCTATTCCTCTCTCATCAGCACCAGTACAATAATCAATCCCTGTCTTTACTCCTGTAGGTGTCCAATTTCCTCTAGAACTTGAAGCTGTTAGAGAAGAGATAAAATCCTTCTACTATGAGGAAGATCCTATTAAAAGGAAGTTGCCATCAGTTAAAGGATATCCAAGGCCAAACAACATTGAAGAATACTTAAAAGTCAAAGCTAAACAGGCAGAGGATATCTCAAAAAGAAATGCACAAGGAAAATCTGATAGAGAAATCCAGCAGAACTACCAATTCTTGCTCACACAAGTCAGATCCTTGGAGCAATTTGCAAAGAATGTATGTCAACAAATCTCAGAGAGAGCAGATGAAACTCTAAGAAAAGACTACATTGAAAGCATCATGGCAACAAAGAAATACAAGGGAGATAAGCACATGTACAAGAAGTGGACCATTCCTGAGCTTGAGCAAGAAGCAGCCATGATTCAAGAAATGATAAAGAATAAGGTCAAACACACTCCTCCAGATTGGTCAAAGTACAAAAAGAATGTGCCTAACAAATCACTTGAACTGAAGAGAATGAAAGAGGAGTTAGTTGCTGCTGATTATGGGTCTAAGCATCAAGTGTCAAGATGGAAAGAAGATGTAGTCAGGGTCACCTACAAAAGATTGGAGGAACTAAGAAAGAAAGATCCTACAGTTCCTAAAAGGCCTGACTATTCCCAAGCAGAGGTCTCAAAAAGACCACCAAAGCTGCAAGTCAAAAGAGCCACTGCTCCAACTGGTGCAGCCATCTATAAAAGAAGGCCACACAAACAGTTGGGTGGTGAAACCATCCAAGAGTTGATAAAAGGAGATGAACTTGTAAAAGAAGGCATAAAGAAAATGATCATAGAAACTCTTGGTTTGGATCAAACTGCAAGTACTGCTCAGTCAGTCATGAATAGGCCAGCCTCACCAAACACCTCTGCAAATAAACATCTCCCAAGAAACCCACCAGAATCAAAAATACAAAAGTGGGAAACTGACAAACAGACCTACGTATTGACTTTGTTCAGGTCTGGTGGAGAAGTGAAGAAAATATCACGGGAACAAGCTCTTGGCCTGATTCTTGAAGATTTGCAGGATCTCCTTGATCTTCCACTTAGCAGGGATGATGATGATACAGATGCCCTAGATTTTGAGCTACAATTTAAAGGTCAGATAAGGGAACTGTTGTTGAGGCAATAAAATTCCACAATAATGAAGAGTTTTGGCATTATCTGTTCCAGGGGGAGATTGTTGGGATTGAACCCTACCAGAGGAACAGATAATAAAAGCCAAAAATGGATCAGAGCAGTGGATTCAGAATAAGCAGATGTTACATACAAGTCTCTCCCCTTGAAAGTGATTTCAACATCTGCTGACCTCCTATCTACTGATCGTGCAATCTGCTGATCTATAAACTGCTGATCAAGTAAAGACCTGATGAAAGACTAAAGCTCTGCTGCTCAATCTACTGCCTTGGTTCAAGCACTGTTGATCCGGACAAGTACTGCTGGGCTCACAGCAGTGGAGGGATGCAGCAGTTGTTTATTCTGTCTTTATGTAATATAATGTAATAGCAGTAGTTAGCATAGCAGTGTTTGTATTGATAAGAGGTTAGAGTTTGTTAGGAGGTCAGATGTCACTTTCATGGTGACGTCAGCTAAAGATGCTCAGTGGTTTGCTAGTGCCTATAAATAGAACAATGCTCTGTACTGTTCCATTAGCTCTTTGCAACATCGTCTTCTCTGCATGAACAAACACTGAGCTCTGGCTGAGGGGGAGTTTGTATTCAATCATTGCAATTGTAATCGTAATTGAAATAAATTCAATCTTTCGGTTCATTGTGAAAAATGTTTGATCAAAGCAATACTCTCGTTTGATTGTATGCAAAGTTTGTTTTCATCTTAATTCCGCTGCACAACTCATTCACTTCCATCTTAATTTCAAACATAAAATACAATCAAAACCAAACTCAGATCCAACAATCTGGAATTTCGTGTGATAACCGTTGTTAAGTGACATTACCAGGAAATGAATAAAATGAAATAGGGAATTTGCAAAGTTATGTGACTCCTTTTGTAGTGCTAATAATTATGACTCTGATTAGACTGTGCACCGATGGTTGTGAAATCTTGTTACAACGTACCTCAGCGAGATTCATGTCGTTTGTAGGATCACTTGGCAAAGTGCTGCTTTTTGATTAGCAGTTCTTCCACTGACAGGATTCGCGTTGGTGTCATCGTGCCCAATTTATATTTTCCAAAGGTCTTGACTTGGAAATCGTGTGTGATATACTTCGACGTCTGTGGACGTATAATTTAAGTTTCATGTGTTTTCTTGTGCACTAGCACAACTTTACATGCTTTTTACTTGCGTTAATAGTTTATGGTAACGCATTGGAAATTCTTATACTTTTGATGGTATCCCAACTTAATGGGTTTCTATTGTTATTATTATCGCTCGAGTTACGAGGCAGATGATCAAACGAAATAATGTTTGATGTCGGAAAAGAGATTTTTGATAAAGAAATCTAGAATTATTATGGACACATATGCTTGTGCTCTATTCCAAATTGTCAATCCTTGTACCTTATAGATATACATATCTATATAATCACATATTTCACATGCTGTAATATACATACCCTTCATAAGGTCAATGTATTTAACAGATTCTTATTTCCAAAAACAAGTCAGATATCAGATCATGATACTATTTAGGGAAATCTTGTCACTTGTTTGACATATTATATACCCCGTCTTATCCGGTTCTCGCTGGAGAGGTAATCCCAGAATATCCGGACAAGCTGGAGAGTCTGCTACACCATACCTAGTCTTGCCGGAGAAAATTTTCTATTTCCCATAAATAGTATCTTTTCAAGATTTTAAAAGTGCCTCTTTTATTAGGGCTTTTATCCAGAATCAAGGAAATTTGTATTCCCGTACATATCTTATTCTAGACCAAGTAATATCACTAAGCAAGAATTAATAGCAATTAAGTGCTATTGTCTGCAATGTTCTAATCGTAATTCTTACGGCATACCAAAATCCATCATACTTTATTTACATAAGTACCTAGCTTATCTTGAAGCTTATACTAAGGCATCTTTTCTTAAGTTCAAGTCTAAATGCTATCATGTGTGCTACCAGTTAATAGCAATCTCCTAACTCTTTTATATAAACTTAGGTATTATTATCACAACACCTATAGGCTTAAAGCAGTGGCTCTGATACCACCTTCTGTCACGGCCCCCGACCCTCCCTGGACGGAATCGAGAGCCGCGAGCAGCCAAGTGGTACCGGTGATTATTTTGAAAAATATTGCAGCGGTAATTTCATCAGGACCGTGAGTTAGGAAAAATATCAGAGTTTAGAAAACACCGGATTTTATTTATTAAATAGATGGGATAAACCCATGTTTTACAAAGGTAGCTTTAATAAAGATAAATTTTATTAAATAAAAAAATATTTCTTAATTTAATTTAATTAATAAAATAAGCCACTTCTTGAAGCCCTTCAGAGTCGGATCCAACTCTTACTCCAATCTACTGTAATTACCTGAAACGTTTTTTTAAAAAGGTTTTGTCAGCAGGAAATACTGGTGAGTTCATTCATTTTGCTAAAATGACACGTTTGTTATAATTTACAGTATTAAGAGAGATTACAATGTTTCCAGATATCAACCAACTACCCACGGTATTTGTCACTCGACCGGATCTGTGACTATGGTCATATCACTATTGAGTCCTGTCACCCAATAGTGACGAATATCACTACTTAGGTTCGCCCACCTAAAGTGATAAAACAGCAGTAATGTGCACAATACCCCACATACCGGCTGTAATTTGGTGACTACATATACTTAATCACTGTAATTATAACTTTGAAAATATACATGATTTTGAAATCAAAGTTTGATAAAAAGAGAATGACTCACATTATAAGCATGCAGAATCATACGGGCAAAGTTTAGTCTACAGATAAGCCTTGATATATTGCAGATTTATACAGGCAGAGCTTAGCCTATTGATTAACCTTGTAACCTAATGTACACGAACTTGGTAAGTAACTAATACGGCATTTACGATAACTCAAGAGATTAAAACCCTCACAACAAATGACAAAGTGCAATCACTTAAACATCCATCGGATTCACAACGAATGACAGAGTACTCCCTAAGTTCGGGTGGTACTCAAACATCCTGTCGGAATCACGACTAATGACAAAGGATAGTACTTAAACATCCAGTCGGATAGTTTCAATCGATCGGACATTGAATCGTAGCAGCGATCAAGTTAATACCCGGTATCGTAACAGAATTCGAGCTAGTGTGTGTTTGGTAGTAATCAGGTGATATCTCAACGTACGAAATGAATTTTAACGTCGAATGAACGCAGAATATCAAGTCCCACACCCCTATATTTATATCTGGAAAAAGGCGTTGTCGCGCCACGCGACGGGGACCCTTTTAGCATAGGGTAGCCACGCGTCTTTGTAGCCTAGATGAGTCGACAGAACGAGAAAATTCGATTTCTATGAAAAACTGTGATGATAATATCGAATGGGAAATGCCCCCCCTGAGTTTTAGGGGCCCTGATCCTGATTCTGATTGTTATGAAAACTTTAGGGTTTATACAGAATCACTTGGGGTTTTAATTAGGGTTTCTTATTGTACAAAATATAATATATATAATAAGAAAATAGTTTTGATGAGAGTTGTTTATGGTTTGGGACAAAAAGGGAATAAAACGATGAGAAAAGAGAATGGACTTGCTTTGTAACTTTAGGGTTCAACTAGAAAACCTCCTGGTAGAATTTTGGGTATAACTTCTGAGCTATATAAAAATATATACTGCACTCGTGTTAAATATAGTACCCCTCATTCAACCTTATCCCTATGTCACGAGACAGAACCCCAACGAACTTAGTCAGGCAGAGCCTTGACATGTGTTATGGGGCTCAGATCAATCGGAAAGGGTAGCGGTGATCAGGAGTTAAAATACTTAAAATGGGACAGGGCTTTATTATTATTATAGGGTGAATTTAAAATAAATATATATATATATATATATATATATATATATAGACGGAGAGAGATCGAGATATGAATATTTTTTTTTGGGTAAAGGGTTTTACCCCGGTGATTGTAAAGATATGAATATTTGAGTTTGAGGAAAGTATGCTATTTATAGTAAAGGTATCACAAGCTTGTCATCCTATTAATTCATTTTAGAAAGACACGTACACCTACACCAATTTCATACATGTCCATTTTTGAGAAAAGAAGTTACTTAGATTCCTTTCTGGTGGACACGTGCATATGTGCTATTACATTTGAGATGTTAGTTTCACTTTTAATATTATTTTATTGTACATGTAAAAATGTCAGGCATATAATTCGAATTCTATGGACAAGTATAACTTTCTAAAATTCAATTTAGTTATTATTATTTTATTAATTTATATATTATAATTAATTTAACTGCTTCACTTATTTGGCGCGTATAACTTGTAAAATATAACGTTTTATAAAATAACGAATATGTCTTTAGAACGAGAATATTTTTGTCTACATTTGGGTCTAAGTTTCATTAAAAATAGAGTAGGTTCAAATACAATGTATTTTTATAATTTAATTATTATACGGTCACTAGGCCCGTCTAGGTACTTCATATTTCTAACATTTAACTTACCCGTAATCTACCCGTCTAATAATATAAGTTTTTATAGACTTTTATTTTATTAGAAATGTCACCCATATACAGGCCAAATAAATTGGTATAATATTTCAACCAACTATATATAAAATAGTGTTTAAAACTATTTAGGTTGAATATTTATATTAAAAATAAACTAGTTACTAGTTACTAGTGGTTAATAAATTTAACCAAACTTATAATTCTTATATAAAAATAGGAATGTTACACTTAATTTAATTGATTGCCATTCTGTGATTCTGTAAATAACATTCTAATTAGGATTTTGTGTTTCTTTATATTCTGATAGCATGAATGAGTTATCTGAAGCTCTTCAGAATCTCACTATCTATCCTACTGACATGGAAGTTTCCGGGGGCTTTTCCGGTTATTGGGCCGACACTAAAAAACCTATGGAATTCCAAGCCCAACCTCAGGAGAAACCCAAGTCGAAAAAAAAGGAGAATCATAGGCTGGAGACGCGCACGGAGGAAGAAGCCAGCCGCACAAAGGATTAAAAAGACTGAGGACCCAAATGATAAAGGGAAAGGAAAAGAGATCGGGGAAAGTTCAGGGCAAGCCCAGGAAATGCCACCCTGGGAGGAGCTTGATCGCAAACTGGCAAATTGTGACCTCATTGGACCTGCCAATGAAGACCTCTTCAATTACCCAGCTGAATCACAACTTCCAGTCAATTTGGAACCTGCTATCCCAGATCCCATTGTCAACCACCAACTTCTACCCGAAGAACTGGAGGAATGGTGGACAAGTGATTGTCAATTTCAGAATCTCTTGAATAACCCTAACACCTTTTCCCCCCAGTTTGACCCTGAGCCTGCACCAAACCCACCAATGAGCACCGAGAACTTGGCTGAACTCCGCCACTATGGCGAGGAGCTGGTGGACGAAGGAAATAGAATCCGGGATGTAGGGGAGAGGATATCATGGAAATACGACGAGAGGGAACGTTGTTTCTGAAGTGCCAGCTGATGGGATCGTATGTGGTTGTGTAGTTACGTGTTTAATAATAATAAGATAATAATAATTATTAATAAAAATATAATCATGTAAAATAACTTAAAATAAAACTTTTGTCATATAATTGGTGTGTATGGATGCATACTAATATATAAAAATATCAACGTCGCAAAGTCAACAATTTTGGCTATACGTGTTGACATGATTATGTGTGATTATTTTATTGTGACTGGTTATTATTTAGTTTATTTTGTGCAAATAATTTATATATTGATAATTATCAGATGGAACACGCCGTCAATGAGCCAGTTAACGAAGTTAATCAATCCGAACAAAACCATGAAGATCAATTTCTTAATAGGCAAGATATAGAAAATATCGTTGCTCAAGAAATAGCCAATGCTATTCCAGCAATCATTGCTGCTGCCCGAAATCCAGTTGAACCTCAACCAACTACTCCCAGCAAACGTACTCACGGCGACAATTTCAGTAATAGTGTAAATGGAGGCGACAACAATAATAATAATAATGATGATGTGATGCAAGCCCCATTTCTTAAGAAAATGAAAGCTGCAACGCCTGGTTGCACCTACAAGGAATTTCTTGCCTGTAAACCAACCGAATTTGCAGGCAATGAAGGGGCAACTGCCGCACTGCGTTGGTTAGAAAAAACCGAAGCAGTCATTAAAATAAGTAAATGTGCCGAGGAAAACAAGGTCATGTACGCGTCGCATCTTTTTAAAGAAGGGGCACTAGAATGGTGGAACACGGTACTACAAGCCAAGGGAAGTGATGTGGCTTATGCCATGAATTGGGAAGAATTTAAGAGACTAGTAGAAAGGAAATTATGTCCCGAATATGAAAAGGAACAAATGAAAAATAAGTTCCTAAACCACCGGATGGTGGATGTCGATTGTCGAGGGTATACTTCGACATTCTTTGAGTATGCTAGAATTGTACCTACCCTGGCTTCGCCAGAACCGGTACTTATTTCTCGCTATATTTGGGGTTTAATTAGCGAGATTCGCGGTATCGTCAAAGCTGTGAGACCCCGCACAATTGACGATGCAGTGGAATTAGCCAACACCTTGATCGACGGACTGGTACGCACAAGAGAAGAAAACTGGAAAAAGGAAGTGGCCCAAAAGATTACCCAAGGATTCCGTGTGGGTAATAGTAATAATTTCCAGAAAAAGGGAACCGGGCAATCTTCCACTGCTCCATTTTGCAGTACTTGTAAAAGAAAGCATTTTGGAAGATGCAAAGGGTATTGCAATTTCTGCAAAATTCCAGGGTATCAAGAAGAAGATTGCAGGAGGAGGAAATCAACAATCTGCTTTAACTGTGGAGAAGCTAGACATTTTAGACCAGACTGCCCTAAATTGGTCAAACCAGCTGACAACAAAGCCAAACCTGCAGAAGGAACTACCAAAAAGAATGCAAGAGCATTCCAGTTGACTACCCAAGAAGCAGAACTCATCCCAGATGTAATAGCTGGTACGTTCCTATTTCACGACGTTTATGCAAAAGTATTATTTGACTCTGGTGCAAACCAAAGTTTTATAAATACTTCATTCTGCCAAGCTCTTAACCTACCCTTAACCAACCTTAGACAAATGTTTACGGTAGAAACCGCAGATGGTAATTCTGTTCACATAAATAAGGTCTTGCGAGAAGAAAAGATAGAACTCTTAGGCCATAAATTTTCTACAAACCTGTTACCTATGAATTTAGCCGGATTCGATGTTGTGTTAGGAATGGATTGGTTAGTAGCCAACCATGCTCGAATTCTCTATGATAAGAATTCCATAGAAATTCATGCACCCACATGAGAAGTAGTGGTGATTACAGGAAATAAGCCACGTAAGCCAATGAAATTCATTTCTGTAATGAAAGTTGCTAGTTATTCAAGAAAACAAGAAATAGTATATATGATTTCGGTAATCATTACACTAAAGATAAGGAACTTAAGGAAATTCCAGTAGTATCAGAATACTCAGATGTATTCCCAGAAGTGCTACCTGGATTACCACCCGATAGGGAAGTAGAATTTAGAATTCATCTAATTACTGGAACTACACCGATAGCTAAGGCACCTTATCGGTTAGCACCCACCGAAATGTTGGAATTGAAAAAGCAGTTAGATGAATTATTAAACAAAGGATTCATACAACCTAGTTCATCCCCTTGGGGAGCGCCCGTGTTGTTTGTGAAAAAGAAGGATGGTTCAATGCGAATGTGTATCGATTACAGGGAATTGAATAAGGTTACAATTAAGAATCGATACCCATTACCTAGGATTGATGATCTTTTTTATCAACTTCAGGGAGCTAGATATTTTTCTAAGATAGATTTGCGCTCCGGATACCATCAGTTGAAAGTACAAGAAGAAGACATACCTAAAACTGCCTTCAGAACTAGGTATGGTCATTACGAGTTTACAGTCATGCCCTTTGGACTAACAAATGCTCCTGTAGCATTCATGGACATGGTGAATAGGATTTGTAAACCGTATTTGGATAAATTTGTACTTGTCTTTATCGACGATACACTCATTTATTCCAAAAGTAAGGACGAGCATTGTGATCACCTACGTGCACTCTTAACTTTGTTAAGAAAGGAAAAGATTTACGCCAAATTCTTGAAGTGTGAATTTTGGCTACAGGAGGTACAATTTTTAGGACACATGGTGAATCACGAAGGTATTCACGTAGATCCCTCCAAAATAGAAGCGATCACCAAATGAAAGGTCCCGCAATCAGCTATGGAAGTTAGAAGTTTTCTAGGGTTAGCCGAATACTATAGACGGTTTATTAAGGATTTTTCCAAAGTAGCTGTGCCATTAACTAAGCTAACCTGTAAAGTAGTAAAGTTTGAATGGGGACCCAAGCAAGAAGAAACTTTTAAGATTTTAAAGCAAAGATTAACAAACGCCCCAATTCTTGCCTTACCAGAAGGGACATAAGATTTTGAAGTTTATTGTGATGCCTCTAAGCTAGGATTAGGGTGTGTGTTGATGCAACGTAAAAAGGTAATTGCGTATGCCTCTAGGCAATTGAAAAAGCACGAAGAAAATTATACGACTCACGACTTAGAATTAGGAGTAATAATTTTTGCCCTTAAGATTTGGAGACACTATCTGTATGGCAGTAAGTTTACAGTCTATACAGATCATAAGAGTTTAAGATATATATTTGGGCAAAAGGAATTAAATATGGGGCAAAGGAGATGGATGGAAATTCTAAGTGACTACGACTGTGATATTCAATATCACGAAGGAAAAGCAAATGTAGTCGCAGATGCCCTAAGTCGTAAGTATCATGAGAAACAACGACGAGTTCGTGCTCTTAGATTAAATCTACAATTAGATTTAATGAAACAATTGAAACACATTCAGGAAACAGCAATCAAGGATTATGCTGAAGGAATGAAAGGAAGAATAAAAGAATTAGAACAAGGAAATGATGGAATTTGGAGATTCCACAAGGAAAGGATTTGGGTACCTAAACAAGGAAATTTAAGAGATAAGATTTTAGAAGAAGCCCATAAATCTAGGTATACCATGCATCCTGGTAATAATAAGATGTACCAAGATTTAAGGAATAATTTCTGGTGGATAGGAATGAAGAAGGACATAGCTAAATACGTCTCTAAGTGCCTAACTTGTTCACAAGTTAAGGCGGAACACCAGAAACCCTCAGGTCTACTACAACAATTAGAAATGCCTATATGGAAATGGGAACTAATAACCAGGGACTTTGTTACTAAGTTACCCAAAACCAGAAAGGGTAATGACGCGATTTGGATAATGGTGGATCGATTAACCAAATCAGCTCATTTTCTACCCATGAAGGAAACCTTTAGCATGGAAAGATTAGCAAAATTGTATGTAGACGAGGTAGTATCCTTACATGGAGTCCCTCTCTCCATTGTATCAGATAGGGATAGTCGTTTCACTTCACATTTCTGGACAAGTTTTCAAGAAGCAATGGGGACCCGACTAAATTTTAAGTACAACCTACCATCCCCAAACAGACGGACAAAGTGAAAGGACGATCCAAACCCTGGAAGACATGCTCAGGGCATGTGTGATAGATTTTGGAGGAAACTGGGACAACCATTTACCTTTAATCGAATTCTCCTATAACAATAGTTATCATTCAAGCATTGAAGATGCCCCGTTCGAAGCACTGTATGGACGAAAGTGTAGAACTCCAGTTTGCTGGACAGAAATAGGAGAAAGCCAATTATCAGGTCCTGAAATCGTACAAGAAACCACCGACAAAATCACTCAAATCAAGGAAAGACTGAAAACGGCTCGAGACCGCCAGAAGAGTTATGCAGACAATCGACGCAAGCCACTAGAATTTCAAGTTGGAGACAGGGTACTCTTGAAAGTTTCTCATTGGAAAGGAGTAGTTCGGTTCGGTAAGAAAGGAAAGCTAAGTCCAAGGTACATAGGACCATTCCCAGTAATCCAGAAAATAGGACCAGTCGCCTATCGCTTACAACTACTAGAGGAGCTAGCAGGAGTACATGATGTATTTCATGTATCTAACCTCAAGAAATGTCTATCGGGCGAATCGCTAGTAGTCCCACTTCAAGACATACCGGTGAATGAAAAGTTGAAGTTCGTGGAAAAACCGCTTCAAATAGAAGACAGAAAGATTAAGTTTCTCAAACACAAAAGATTGGTACTGGTCAAAGTCAAGTGGGATTCAAAAAGAGGACCGGAATATACTTGGGAGCTAGAATCGGAAATGAAGCGAAAGTATCCTCACTTATTTCAGTAAATCTCAAGGACGAGATTTTAAATAAGGTGGGGAGGATGTAAGGACCTGCAAAAATGTCCAAAAACGACCCGTAAGTGAGAACCCGGACCCCTGAAACCCTAATGTGCATGAAAAACCAAGAAAACAAGAATTTTAAGTTTCAGGCGGGCCGCGTAAAACGTAAGTATAGGCTTACGTGGGCCGCGTCAACTTAAAGTTGACCGGATAAGCGTTACAGACCACGTGGCAGCCACGTGGCAGACCTACTGATGACACGCTAGCCCTACACGTAGACTAGGGGCCCTCGCGGGCAGCGTAAAAGTCTTGTTAGGGTTTACGCGGGCCGCGTAAAACCCATTTTTCAGCTATAAATTGATCAGTTCATGGCCCGTTCATCTGCACTTGAAAAACTTTTCAAAAGACGAAATATACTGCTCAAAATCACAATTTAGCTTAGGGAAACGCTGCTATGAGTACAGGGTATTAACTCGATCACTGCTACGATACAATGTCTGATCGATTGAAACCGATCCGATGGATGTTTAAGTGCTGCCCGTATTTGGGCTATATTTTGTCATTCGTCGTGAGGGTTTTGATTTCGCGAGCTTATCATAAATGTTGTATTAAGTTACTGACCTAGTTTCGTATGCATTGATGTTTAAATTAGGTTACAAGGCTAAATCAGTAGGCTAAACTCTGCCCGTCTAAACTTGCAATGTGAGTCATTCTATTTTTTCTCAAAAATGTTTTACAATACCCAAATTTTTTCCAGTTATATATTACAGGGATTAAGTCGTGGTTATCTTGAATCACTGGCAAGTGGGGTATTGTGCACATTACTAATTTCTCACGGTTAGGTTAATCAACCTAACAGTGATAATCATCACTACTTGGGTGAAAGGACCCAATAGTGGTATGACCATCGTCACCAGGGTGTGACACGGCGCCAGATAAAAATAAGATAGTAGCCATTGTAATCGCTCTTATGCTGTAATTTATAATTATGTGTCATTTTATTAAACTTGAGTGACTCGCCAGTATTTCCCTGCTGATAAAATATTTTTAAAACATGTTTCAGGTGACTTACTGTGAATCAAGGAAAACGTGCTACGGAGCACTAACAAGCTTGAAGTGGTGGCTCAGCAAAATAAATAAACATGTTTTGTAAAACAATGGATTTCCTCGTGAAATTACCTTTACTGTAAATTATGGGGTTGTCCCAATTTATGAAATAAAATAATTGGGCATTTTCAAGTTTCAAAAGATCCTATTAAACTTCCGCTGTCAACTCAAATAATAAATACCACGGGTTTCTGTCTCACGGCTCCTGGACCGGGTAACACCGGGACGGGGGCCGTGACAAATTTCCTCTTCGTCTTTGTCACGACCCCCGACCCACGCTGGACGGAATCGGGAGCCGCGAACAGCCAAGTGGTACCGGTGATTATTTTGAAAAATATTGCAGCGGAAATTTCATCAGGACCGTGAGTTAGGAAAAATATCAGAGTTAGAAAACACCGGATTTTATTTATTAAATAGATGGGATAAACACATGTTTTACAAAGGTAGCTTTAATAAGGGACAAACCCGATTACATAAAACAATATTTCTTAATTTGATTTAATTAATAAAATAAGCCACTTCTTGAAGCCTTTTAGTGCCGTATCCAACTCTTACTCCAATCTACTGTAATTACCTGAAACGCGTTTTAAAAAGGTTTTGTCAGCAGAAAATACTGGTGAGTTCATTCATTTTTCTTAAAACGACGCATTTGTTATAATCTACAGTATTAAGAGCGATTACAATGTTTCCATATATCAACCAACTACCCACAATATTTGTCACTCGACCATCCATTGGTAACCTCAGAGTCCAATGGTGTCTGTGACTATGGTCATATCACCCCTTGGCTAACTCGTTGTCCAATGGTGAAGGTTATCAAGTAATGTATACAAAACCCCACATACCGGCTGTAATTTGGTGACTACAAAGACTTAATCCCTGTCGGAATCACGACTAATGACAAAGGATAACCCTTAAACATCTGGTCGGATAGTTTCAATTGATCGGATATTGAATCGTAGCAGCGATCGAGTTAATACCCGGTATTGTAGTAGCACCTCACTACTTTGAAAGTGAATTTCGAACAGAATTATGAAGGATTTGAAAGTTTCGTCGACACCAGTGAACTGCTCGTGGCCTGTTCTATTTATAGCTGAAAATTGGGTCTCACGCGGCCCGCGTGAGCCCTTGCTCGATCCTTACGCGGCCCGCGTAGCCGCCTAGTCTACGCGTAGGGTTGCTGAGTCACCAGTAGGTCTGCCAGGTGGATGACACGTAGCTCCGGATGCTTATCCGGTCAACTCTCAAGTTGACGCAGCCCGCGTGAACTTCCGCCTTTTCTTTACGCGGCCCGCGTGAAGACCACAAATCTTGATTTCTTTATTTTTGATATGGATTGGGGTTTCAGGGGTCCGGGTTTTTACTTATGGATCGATTTGGAACGTTTTTTAATATAATTATATCATAAAGAAAAAAGGAATAAAATAGTGAGAAAAGAGAATGGACCCACTTTGTAAATTTAGGGTTCAACTAGAAAGTCTCCTGGTAGAATATTGGGTATAACTTTTGAGCTATTTAAAAATATATATAAATATATAATTATAAATGTGTTAAGTATAGTACCCCTAATTCAACCTTGTTCCTATGTCACGAGACAGAACCCCAACGAACTTAGTCAGGCAGAGCCTTGACATGTGTTATGGGGCTCAGATCAATCGGAAAGGGTAGCGGTGACCGGGAGTTAAAACACTTAAAACGAGACAAGGCTTTATTACTATTACGATTGAAAATAAATAAATAAATAAAAAAATATAGAAATAGAATGGAAAAATGGGCGACATCTAGTGTGAGCCAGAAATGGAAATGTTAACTTATTTATAGGCTTTTTCAATAAGTCTTAGTCATGATTCCTTTCTTCCCATTTTTAGACACGTATTCTTATGGAATTCTATATTCCATACTAGGTTATATACCCGTGAGCTTCACGGGTTATGAGTTGTGTTAAAAAATCTATATCTATAAAAGTATTTTTTTGTATTATTCTATATAGACATGTCGAGGGAGAGACGTAACCTATGCTTGAGTAACAACAATCAACTTTGATCATAGCTTCAACTCATTTGGGTTGCGAAATATATTCATATGTCATATATTTTAAAATAAAATTAAAGATAAAACAGTATGAAAACGATTTCATCATCAAATAGACCCAACCGACAACATTATATATGTAACAAAAAAAACAATAGCAAATAAAATTCAATTTAAAAGGGTATAAACTACATCACGCAATGAATTTTCGTTACATAATCCAAATGTATGATCTCAAGTGTGTTTATAGACTCGTGAGCTTCACGGATTATGGGTTATGTTAAAAAAACAAAAATTGACTTACTTATGACAGTTACTTCACAATAAAATATCTTATTTAGCAGTGTTGACATAAACTATTTAATGAAAGACACGTTCAGGAAACTGTAACGTATGTGTTGACCTTCCTGCGTTAACATCTGAAATCTCTTTTGCATACAATTCTCTCAAGCTCAAGCCTTCTTCCGCTTTAAGCTCCTATAAATACATATGAAAAAAAAAATAGTAACTTACATAATTAAAAATAATAATTCACTTAATTTAATGATTGAAAAACGATGTGATTTTACCCAATAATTTTCCCAATAGCAAGCATGTTTCCACCGAAACTCCAAACATTCAATCCCATCATGCCATTTTTTACAAACGGTTGAAAAGCTGTTGAAAACTTTCAAAGGTACCTATGGTTATCACATTTGCTATACACAAATAGATTGTTAATTTGCTATACGCACACAAATTGTTAAAGTTGATGACTAAAATACTAAACAAAAGGGTGATCTAATAAAAAAACTTATTACTAAAAGGCCAATTTAAAATTAATAACTATTAATTTTAGCAAATAGCCCTTTGATAATAAAAACCTCAAGTTAACAACAGTTTTTTAGTTCATAGCTGGTAAAAAATAACAAATATGGTTATAGTGTTGCAACAAATTGAGTACAAAGTTTTATAGCTATAAGTTACACGTTAGATTGCAATCTGACTCGCTACCAACATAATGTGACCAGCAATCCGACCCTTGACCAACAAAATGCAAATACAATGACCTTTGCCACCCCATACAGCATGCATCACATGACCTCTTCTTTGCGCTTTTGGAGATCCATCTTTAGTAGTTAGGCTGAAATCAAATAACCCAACAACAATAATCATACCCTTCTTAGAACAAAATGCATGAAAAAAATGTTAAGTTGACTAAATAAATGGGACACATTGCTTCTCAAAATTTTTGGGAATATTTGGATATAATATTTCATCAAAGGAATTCGATCATGGAATTTACCGATAGTCAACCTCTATTTTAACTGCGGCTTCCGGTAACAGTAAGCGCCATATCCTTCTATCTAGTGTTCCAGTTTATAAAGTTTCCCCTTTATAATATCCAAATCAAAACAAAACTACGAAGAAATTGTTTATGTTGAATAAAGCTAGAATCAGAATTTTTATTTTTAATTTTGGAATATACAAATTGGCCGTATGCCACCTGGGAGTCGAACCCGTAAGCGGGGTGAAATAATAGTGATGCGTTATCATTGTACATAGCCTGCATTTTGTCCAAAACATATAATGAAAAACATGTGACTTTCGAACTTTCGATAGTGAAAATGAATATTTGTTTTTCTAATTGATAAAATGGTATGCATCCTCACTGAAGGCATAACTTGTAAGTTATTAGCATGATCGTAGTTCGAATAGTCTCCCCATGTAGCCGAGCCATCATCATAACCTGATGCTGAAGTACGCATAAATTCATGATAAATAAAAAAGAGTATCAAGAAACTTTAAATTTTATGAATTTTTGTTTTGTCAGAATTTTATATGTAACATTAACAGAAGACCACAAAAATCACATGGTTAAAGCAGAAACAAACCTCCATTAGGGATGAGCTCGGTACCGTCCGGTACCGAAAGAACTGGAACCAAAAAACCTCAAAGTGGGTACCGGTACCGAATATACCCGGTTCGGTACGGTTCGGTACTGGTACCGGTTCGGTACCGGTACCGTACCGGTATTTGAGGGTAAAAACCGGTAAATACCGGTACCGTACCGGACTGGTACCGAACCGGTACCGAAAATGTCAAAAGTCGGTACCGAATCGGTACCGAAAAAGTACCCGGTCCGGTAAATTCAGTACCGGTACCGGGTCTGGTTTGCTCATCCCTAACCTCCATAAAAGTAGGTTTGTTCTTGAGATGTAAAAATATTCGATTGATTTATGGGGTTCTGAGCTCCACTTGCATTCAATGTTTCTGATTGATTGGACATGTTTCTTATGATGGCTGCATCCGGGGACGGATTTGGAGAAACAATCCTTTTATTTTTAGGCGAAAGTGGCTGATAACACAAAAAAAAAAACACATTATGTAATCAAATTTAAAACATATATAAAAATAAAAGTCAATATATGAAATCATACTAAAAAGTACCTTATCCATGTAGTTATCAGACACCAGCCCATTTCCTGATACCAGTGGGATAGTTAGCAAGTTAGTGAGTCCACTTATTAAGAAAGCACACAAGTAGTATACTTAAGGGTAGCATACCAGAGATCATATATGTTGTAACTGTTTGACTTTGACCATGTCATTGACTCATTATGCTGACATGGTTCAAAGAACCAATCAAATTAGCTATAACTGCTGATGTGACTCACCATGATATTTTCTCTTTCACACACTTTAGAGTGTGCATGAGGGGAAAAATTAATCTTGTTAGTTTTCCATATCATGCAACCAATATGTTCTCCACATCCTATGAAGTAGAGATGTTCACAGTCCATGATAGTTTTCACAAAATTCTGGGCCGAAATGCTAACTACCGTTCCAGGGAAGGACAAGCCAAACCGGCCGGTTTGACAGTTTTCACAGTTCGGTTTCGTCGGTTTGAACCAATTTATTTTACAAAATGATCAGTTTACTAAAAAATTACAAATGATTAGAAGGATGAGGATCATAATTCTAATATACGCATACATAACTACATGTTCCAAAATTTTAAAATATATAAAAATACTAAAATTAAATGGTCAATTCGGTTTATATGTTCAGTTCCACGTTCCAAACCAAACCCAAACATTAAACCCGCAACCCGCTGAAACGCCTGTATCTCAAACCAGCTGACTTGCTTGGGTTTGGGCGGTTAAGTTGGTTTCAACGCTTTACAAACACCCCAGAGCCGGCCCAATAGTATGTTATACCAAGATCTGGGCCTAGGGCCTCCACATTTTTGGGGCCTCCGTTGTTTTAAAAAAGTTCGATATGTGTTTTGTAGTTTGGATATTAGATAGGCTTTAACAAATATAACATGCAATGCCTCTGTAGTCTAGTGGTAAAGCTTTCACATTTTGTCTTTCTAGACCCGTGATCGAATCCCACCCGACATAAGTGTTTTTGCTTTTTGTTGTTTTCAAGGCCCAATAGAGAAACCTAATGTAGTTTAATTCTTTTCAAAAAGATTGGGCCCTAAAAGAATTTGGAATCAGGCCTCAATGTTAAGTTGTTTCAAAAAGATTGGACCCTAATAGAATTTGTAATCAGGCCTCAAAGTTAAGTTGCTTTTGTGTGCCCAACTCTTTTAATTTAGGGTTCCAGATGAAATGATCTGTGCCCAACTCTTTTGATTTAGGCTTCCAGATGAAATGATCGGTAGAGACGACCATTGAAATGATCAACATTTTGTTATTTTTTAAAGATACTTATGATATTTTTTTGGCAATGTTCACCACAGGCAATAGCTCAATCGAAATAATAGAGGTTTGTTTCTTTAAGATCTCTCATTTACATTTCTATATTTACAACAACTATATGTTGATGACTGCAATAGAAAATTAGAGGAATAGAGGTGATTATATGGGGTTTCCAGCTAGTTAGCTTCTCCCTTTTGTTTTTTGGTTTTTACACAATTTAGGATCTTAACAAAATAATCATTTTTTTCTACCGAAAGGGCCTCAATAGTATCATCCGCTTAGGGCCTCCAAATAGCTTGAGCCGGCACTGAAACACCCCTACTATGATGTGTCACTATCTTACCATCTTGAAGACAGTTAGACAACTACTTAATTCAAAGTCGGCTTCTATCAAATTCCAGTAATCTAAATCCTAAATGACAAAAATCACTCTGTAAATGCACAAAAAAAAAAAAAAACAATAAGCTTAAGTTCAGGTCAAAAACTATGTCGGTGCAAGATCTGAAAAACCAAAACAAAGATCTCCACCAATCCAAATTCCAATACAAATTCAAATTCCACAAATCCTTACAATAAATCCCTAAATCACACTAAAAACCTCCAAATTCAACAACAGGGAACCCTAGTTACCCAAAATCACCAAAATTCACAAACTAAAATCAACAATCACATAAAATCCATATAACAACAACAATCAATTACAAAAACAATGTCACTGAAACAAATTGAATCAAACTTTTCCCCCAAATCGACGAATTAGACAAAATTACTGAACAAAAACCTTGAATAATCTCAAACAGGTGATGAATACGTACCAGTGTGTAATGGCAAAGGTGAAACTGAAGCAGGAGAGACTCGATCTTTAACCTATTGACCTTTTTCTTCCATGATTCGTTTATGAAATGATTCGAATCGAGTCAATGATTGAAATAATTGAAGAAATAAGAAAATCGGATGAATCGAGATTGAATAATTGTGTTGTAATTACTCATCTGATTATGATGATTGTCATCAGAAGAAATGAAATGATTTGGAAATCAAAAGATCGAAAGGGTTTTAGGGCATATAGATACAGAGTTATATATGACACATGTGTACACGTACTTGTTGCGTGAATCTGAAACTTCTCCATCTTTTCCTTTTTACTTCAATTTTCAGAGAAGTAAAAAGATAAGGATAAGCATCGGGGGAAAGAGGAAATGACAATGGGAAAGAGGAGATAAAGCAAGAAACCCTAAAAGTGATCTCAGCATTTGCTTGTTTGAAGAAATTGATGGGATTCAAAATTTGAATCTTTTGGAAACGCGCTAATTTTACTTGATGTAGATTGAATCAAGTTGGGAAGAATGCTGCTTAGCTTTGACCTTTCTTGTTTAGGATATATGCATCCCTGGGTTGACACGTAGGATGAAGATAAAGGTGTGGGTTTGTATGATTGACAGCTAGGATCAATAAGTTTTGCTTTATTATAATAGAGATACCTCAATGTATATATGTCTTTTGGTGTTTGGTTATTTTTACTATTATTTTATATTTCAAAAAGTGTATATGTAAACTAGGGAATAGGTAAGTTATTATTTATTATTTTATTATATCTATATTTATATATATATTAATTAATTTAACTGCTTCACTTATTTGGCGTTTATAACTTATAAAATATAACGTTTTATAAAATAATAAATATGTCATCAGAACGAGAATATTTTCGTCTACATTTTGAACCAAGTTTCATTAAAAACAGAGTAGGTTCAAATATAATGTATTTTTATAGTTTAATTATTAAATGGTTCCTGGGCCCGTCCAGATACTTCATATTTCTAGTAGTCAACTTACCCGTAATCTACCCGTCTAATAATATAAGTTTTTATATACTTTTATTTTATTAGAAAGGTCACCTATATACAGGCCAATTAATTAATATAATATTTCAACCAACTATATAAAATAGTGTTTAAAGCTATTTGAGTTGAATATTTATATTAAAAATAAACTAGTTACTAGTTACTAGTGGTTAATAAATTTAACCAAACCTATAATTCTTATATAAAAATAGGAATGTTACATCCTCCCCACCTTGTTTTAAATCTCGTCCTTGAGATTTGGGTTACGATATTTCTTTTAGACTTATGTCATATTTTAGTCAATAAAAACAATATTAAGGTAGATGACACAGAATTAAAATATCAATTTTTGTGAATACGAGTTGTACAATAAGTAGGATTCAATGGTTCAACTGAATTAGTTCAAGAAATCGATGACAAACGAATGAGATGAAATGATATAATTTCCAAGGTGACTAGGTTTAAGCCAAAAGATATATGATCAATAGATATTTAAAATGAATGTGAAGGACTTTTAGAATTAATAAAATTCTTTGTTAAAAGAAAGCTTACTTTGATTGGTAACTGAGGAAGACTTAGAATCAACAGGTTCAAAATGAAATAAAAGTATGAAAATGATTTGTCAATTGTTGAATTATGATAAGAGAAAATCAATGTGCTAAGATGAGTGAATTGCAAGGATACACGAAAAGACAATAGAGTTAGTGTATAATTGTCTTAATACATAATTGTATTAAGACTTTTTGCGTCCGTACCTTAAGCGATGATCGTGAGATAATAGATTACGTCTAGACGATCGTGAAATCCTATAATATTGTTATAACCATATTTAGATATGTTAAACTCTAATTAGTATTTTGTTTATTCATTAAATTTTCGGCTACCTTAAGACTAAAATTTTAATTGGCTTGTAAACATTAGTTTCACACAATTAATATGAGTCCTCTGCGAATTTTATAATAAACTTAATATAGAAAGTCATATGAACTAAATCTGTGAAGGTAACAAATTTATTAAATTTATATATACGCACACTAAACCATATGTATAACTAAAAATATATATATGCAGAAAGTTATACTTAGGTATTTTATTTTTATTACTATATAATAGAATAGTAAAAAAATAATATGTTAATAGTAACTATACGTATAAAAGTAAATTTGAAAATCTAAACATAAGTTTATCAAAAATTCATTTTAATTTTTTTTTTAAAGATTAGAACTTTAAAAGACAATAAGAATCCTTATAAACTTTTATGTGATACTATATTTATCTTATTTACTTTAGATAGTAATTTATGTGTATGGTTGTAAAATAATAATATTTTTATAATATATAAAGTAATTCTACTACACATGTAACTTTCATAAGCTGAATATAAGAAAAGCAAAACAAAATTTTAGTGTTATTATTATCCTTTTTAACATAAGCTATAAGTTTATACCAATACCGCAAGGTGTCGTAATGATTTGAAATAGTTTAATAATTATGGTGTTTGAACAAATTCACCGTGTAATCAACTAATCAACTGAAAGCTTTTAATGAAAACTCTAGGGGTTTACGTCTCTGATCTGCATAACTCTTTTGTCAATCTTGATACATAATACTTCTATAAGTATTTAATAGTTGTGGCATATTAAACAAGATGAACAATTACTTATAAGTATAAAATGTCTTGTCCATGAATACTTAGACAGTTATTTAGATAATTTTATTCGTCCCTCTAATTCTTGTATTGTTTTATGAAAATATGTCTTCTCCTTACAGTACAAAGTATATATATATTTTTATATATAATTAAAATTTACTAAATAAGTATGATGACTTAATTTATATACATTAACTAGTCATTATCATGGTTGGATATTGGTTAGTGCTGCCTTGTTTAAGCATAGGTGATCAGTCCATGCCTAACTAAGGCTAGGCTACCCAATACCTGCCCCTGATAATAACCCTAGTACCTAAAAATAATAGTAACACTACTACTATTAATATATTATTACTAATAATAAAACTAATATTAATTGCCAATAATAAATAACTAAATATAAATTTAAATGAGAGTATACCTCAAACATAATTTTTATACATATATATAAAAATATAAATTCTTCACCTTAATGGTTTAACAAGAATTTTTTTTTCCTCAAGGAAATCCTTAAATAGATCACTATTCATATGTATATCATACTCTTATATGAATTTCATAAATAGGTCAAATTTATTTGTTTTATACGATATTTTAATGTGACCTTAAAAGTTATAAAATATGTCAAACTTTGTAACATACTTACGTAACTATAAGAATGTTGTAGTTATAATATTCTTTGTATTATTAAGGTATAAATACAGGTGGTTATAAATATTGGTTCAAACATACTAATTACCAAAATCAAACCTGTATATTTTATAAAATTTCAAAAAAAAAAAACAATTGTATAATTGAAAAATCAAGTATAGCGAAATGATATTTGAGTTTGGATAAAACAACAAATTGGAATGAAGCCCTCCAGTGGTCTTCATAAATCAAACGAACCACATGCGCAACAAACAGTGCATGTGTAACGTGTGGATTTACCAAGAAATGAAATAAATCAATATTTGCTATTATGAAAGAAATCCTCATGGTATGATGACCATAAGGGGGAGTAGCAATGCAAAATTTTATTTACAGAGGTCAGAATTTCAACGAAAGAAATATAAGAACTTTATCTGGAATTTCGTGTGATAACTGTTGTTTAAGTGACATTACCGAGGAATGTTGAATAAAATGAAATAGGGGATTTGCAAAAGTATGTGACTTCTTTTGCAGTGCCAATAATTATGACTCTGATTAGACTGTGCACCGATGGTTGTCAAATCTTGTTTCAACGTACCTCAGCGATATTCATGTCATTTGTAGGATCATGTGGCAAAGTGCCGCTTTTTGATCAGTAGTTCTCCCACTGCCGGGATTAGCATTGTTGTTGTCGTGCCCAATCATATTTTCCAAAGGTCTTGCCTTGGAAGTCGTGTGTGATATACTTCGACGTCTGTGGACGTATAATTTAAGTTTCATGTGTTTTCTTGTGCACTAGCACAACTTTACATGCTTCTTACTTGCGTTAATAGTCTATGGTAACGTATTGGAAATTCTTAGACCTGGCAAACGGGTCGGGTCAGGTCATGGGTCAAAACGGGTTTGGGTCAAAACGGGTTTGGGTCAAAACGGGTCAATCATAAAAAAAGGGTTGTTTTGGGTCGGGTCGAAACGGGTCCGGGTCAGAACGGGTCCGGGTCAGAACGGGTTTCGGGTCGGGTCGGATCAGGGTCAGAACGGGTTTCGGGTCGGATCGGGTCACTTTTTTTTTCCTCCTGAAGCTTATTGAATATTAAAAACATTTTTTTATAATTTCATTACAACTAATAAACTAATAGTTATAATAAAACAAACACAGTAATAAATCTATCCTAACTAGTAGTCATCTGAAAATAAATTGAAAATTTTCACTCACTCGTGGAACAGATTGTAGCCATCTGAAAATAAATTGAAAATTTTCAAGATTTTTGGTCTAATACTTCAGTGCAGATTCATATGTATTATGCAGCCTATTAATTGGATGCAAAGATATTGGGGGCAGTAAACAAGTTTAAAACCAATGATATTATAATATTTCAGATCTAAAGAATCATTTGCAAACACAAAGAAACTTCAAACTAACAGTTTACATTATAATATCTCAGATCTGAAAAAAAAAACCACTAACCTGCTGCAGAACAACGAGTATCTTCAAATCATTCACAAAGATTGAATCTTTTCACAAACAAACTAAACCCCACTTGCTCAAATTGAATATCACCCCCAAATAAACAACAAAAAATCTAACCAGAACCATAAAACTAAAGTTGCAAACCCTTAAGTAAACTGAAAATTACAAAAGATCTAGTTCGGTTCCTTGCACTTACAAAAGATATGATTCAATAACATACAAAACGTCTTGACGAATTGCGCTTCTTCACGGATGCTTCCTTTAAAATCCCTGTGTTATAACGGGTCAAATTTATCGTAAATATATATAATAAATTGTTTTAACATAGTCTAAATTAATTACCTAAAAGTTGCCAAAAGTTGGAATCAATGCGTCAATGTCTTCAACAAGATCTTCATCCATTTCGTTCTCGTTTTCATCTGAACACGTAAAAAAATGAAAGTTGAATTATTAAATAATGATCTTTCAAACGATATACTAATATGTCATTGTATTTTGCATTGTCTAGTGTGATGGTAAAAACTTTTTTCTCGATGCCCCAATCTGCTAAAAAATTGATCAACTGCTCTGCTAAAATGGAACCACTGTGTGGAGGGGGTATAACTCTAAAGTTTACCACTTTTTTCCTAAGATTCCAGTTCTCATCAACATAATGAGCTGTTAATGCCATAAATCCATCTGTCGTGATCGAACTCCATAAATCAGAAGTCAAGCATATTCTACCGGTTACCTTTTCTAACTTGTCTTTAATAATCATCTTCTCTCGCTCGTATATTTTTAAGACATCCGCCTTTGCAGTATTTCTTGTTATGAATTTCACATCACCGTGTAAAAATTTGTGCAACTTTCTTGTTTCCTCATGTTCAACATAGCTGAAAGGGTAGTTATGTTTGATAATTGAAATCGCCAACATCTCCCTATACATCGCTTGATCTAAAGGGGCGCGTCTTTGTTTTTTCGCCGAACCAGGCTCATCAATATCAAAACACTTAGGGATATGTCGTCTTAAGTTAGATGTTCCCGAGCTTGCATTCGTAACATAGACCTGTCCGCAAGCACTGCATTTTGCTTTTTTGTCCCCATTGGGTGCAACCGGTAATGGGTCAAAATAGTCCCAAACATAAGAGCGATGTTTACCCGAACTATATGAATTGCCTTCATCCTCATGTTCCCCTTCTACACTATGTTGTCCAAATTCCGAGTTGTTTGACATACCTTTCAAAATAATACTCAAATTTAGTTATTCCAGGCTATATTTGTAAAAGAAAAAATCAAATAAGTCTTAAAATATGATCAACCGAGATAAACATAACCGTTTATAAACCATCTCTCTAGCAAAGATTAACATAATCAAACAAATCTTACAGTATATAATCAACCGAGATTAACATAAACGTTTTTAAACTATCTATCAAAAATCATGTGTTAGTTCAGTATATAATCAACTACGGGTCAATCCAAAAGGTAACTACGGGCCAAATCATCATCATAGTTACCTCCCAAATTAGTTATCAAAAATCATGTGTTAGTCGGGTATCAAAAATCATGTGTTATGTAAGGTAACTACGGGTCAATACGGGTATTTTAAACAAATCTTACAGTATAAACTAAGATGATGAATGCAAACTATCCATTACATTACAAATATGAACAGATCAATAACAAATCACCAGCAAGTGAAGGGCACCTTCTATACTGAACTACAAATCACCAGCAATTCAACACTTATGACTGAAGAACTACAACACTTATGCGGTTTGGGGTTTTGAACATCAAATTCCCCAAATTTAAGATAAAAAATATAAATGTCACTCCAATTTTTAAAATATATAAATAAAAACAAAACCCAGAAATTGAAGAGGATCATACCTTGAGTGGAATTTATGATATGGGATTCGTGAAGAACAGTGAAAAACTGAAAAAGGTCAACTGAAGAAGATAGAAATTGTTGTAGTGATGAATTCCATGGAGATTGGAAGTTGATTTCAGGCGGAGATGGCGGCGACGTCGTAGATGAAGACCTGAAGATGATGCGGCGACGTCGTAGATGAAGATCTGAAGATGATTTCTTCGTCGATGAAGAGTGAAGACTGACGACTGTTGACTAACCCGTGGTTTCTTGTGTTCTAAAACCCTAACCCATATGACCCGTTGTTGTAATTTATTCCACCCTAAATGACCCGTAAATATGACTTTTATATTTTCAAAAGACCCGCTTTGACCCCCTTGTTTAAATTCCTTTACCCAAAACAACCCATTGTCTAAAGTTTTTAACCCAAACTGACCCATATGATAGTTTTAGGGTTAGGATTGCCCCCTCTAGAAATTCTTATATTTTTTATGGCGTTCCAACTTAAAGGGTTTCCATTGTTTATATTGTTGCATGAGTTACGAGGCAGATGATCAAACAAAATAATGTTTGATATTGGAATTATAGATATATGCCAGAGATTCCTGATAAAGAAATCTAGAATTATTATTGACACATATGCTTGTGCTTTATTCCAAATTGTCAATCCTTATGGTTTTTGGATTTTCTTATAGATATACATATATATATAATCATATATTTTACATGCTGTAATATACATACCCTTCGTAAGGTCAATGTATTTAACAGATTCATATTTCCAAAAACAAGTCAGATATCAAGTCATGATACTATTTAGGGAAATCTTGTCATTTGTTTGACATATTATATACCCTGTCTTATCCGGTTCTCGCCGGAGAGGTAACCCCGTTATATCCGGACAAGCTGGAGAGTCTGCTACACCATACCCAGTCTTGCCGGAGAAAAATTTAGATTTTCCCATAAATAGATCTTTCTTAAATCATAATTTGGAAAGTGCATTATGACTTTCAACAAAGACTAAGCAAATTAGTCTTCACATGACAGATCATATTCTAGAAAGTAGTATCAACTAATAAATAAGAAATAACAGTGGTCAAGTGTTATTGCTTATTTATTATACTTGCAACGTTCTAGTTATTATCCTTACAGTATACCAAAACCTACCACACTTTATTTACACAAGTATTTTAGCTTATCTCGAAGCTTATACTAAGGCATCTTTTCTTAAGTTCAAGTCTAAATGCTATCATGTGTGCTACCAGTTAATAGCAATCTCCTAACTCTTTTATATAAGCTTAGGTATTATTATCACAACACTTATTGGCTTAAAGCAGTGGCTCTGATACCACCTTCTGTCACGACCCCCGACCCACCCTGGACGGAATCGGGAGCCGCGAACAGCCAAGTGGTACCGGTGATTATTTTGAAAAATATTGCAGCGGAAATTTCATCAGGACCGTGAGTTAGGAAAAATATCAGAGTTAGAAAACACCGGATTTTATTTATTAAATAGATGGGATCAACCCATGTTTTACAAATGTAGCTTTAATAAGGGACAAACCCGATTACATAAAACAATATTTCTTAATTTGATTTAATTAATAAAATAAGCCACTTCTTGAAGCCTTTCAGTGCCGTATCCAACTCTTACTCCAATCTACTGTAATTACCTGAAACGCGTTTTAAAAAGGTTTTGTCAGCAGGAAATACTGGTGAGTTCATTCATTTTTCTTAAAACGACACATTTGTTATAATCTACAGTATTAAGAGCGATTACAATGTTTCCATATATCAACCAAATACCCACAATATTTGTCACTCGACCATCCATTGGTAACCTTAGAGTCCAATGGTGTTTGTGACTATGGTCATATCACCCCTTGGCTAACTCGTTGTCCAATGGTGAAGGTTATCAAGTAATGTATACAAAACCCCACATACCGGCTGTAATTTGGTGACTACAAAGACTTAATCCCTGTAATTATAACTTTGAAACCATTTAAGAATTTATAAAGCACTTTGATAAAAAGAGAATGACTCACATTATAAACATGCAGATTTATATGGGCAGAATTTAGCCTACTGGTTAGCCTTGATATTGCAGATTTATACAGGCAGAGCTTAGCCTATTGATTAGTCTTGTAACCTAGTGCACACGAACTCAGTAAGTAACTAATACAGCATTTACGATAACTCACGAGATTAAAACCCTCATGACAAATGACAAAGTGCAATCACTTAAACATCCATTGGATTCACAACGAATGACAGAGTATTCCCCGAGTTCGGGTGGTACTCAAAAATCCTGTCGGAATCACGACTAATGACAAAGGATAGCACTTAAACATCCGGTCGGATAGTTTCAATTGATCGGATATTGAATCGTAGCAGCGATCGAGTTAATACCCGGTATTGTAGTAGCACCTCACTACTTTGAAAGTGAATTTCGAACAGAATTATGAAGGATTTGAAAGTTTCGTCGACACTAGTGAACTGCTCCTGGCATGTTCTATTTATAGCTGAAAATTGGGTCTCACGCGGCCCGCGTGAGCCCTTGCTCGATCCTTACGTAGCCCGCGTAGCCGCCTAGTCTACGCGTAGGGTTGCTGAGTCACCAGTAGGTCTGCCAGGTGGATGACACGTAGCTCCGGATGCTTATCCGGTCAACTCTCAAGTTGACGCGGCCCGCGTGACCTTCCGCCTTTTCTTTACGCGGCCCGCGTGAAGACCACAAATCTTGATTTCTTTATTTTTTATATGGATTGGGGTTTCAGGGGTCCGGGTTTTTACTTATGGATCGATTTGGAACATTTTTGAATATAATTATATCATAAAGAAAAAGGGAATAAAATAGTGAGAAAAGAGAATGGACCCACTTTGTAAATTTAGGGTTCAACTAGCAAGTCTCCTGGTAGAATATTGGGTATAACTTTTGAGCTATTTAAAAATATATATAAATATATAATTATAAATGTGTTAAGTATAGTACCCCTAATTCAACCTTGTCCCTATGTCACGAGACAGAACCCCAACGAACTTAGTCAGGCAGAGCCTTGACATGTGTTATGGGGCTCAGATCAATCGGAAAGGGTAGCGGTGACCGGGAGTTAAAACACTTAAAACGAGACAAGGCTTTATTACTATTACGGTTGAAAATAAAAAAATAAAAAAAATATAGAAATAGAATGGAAAAATGGGCGACATCTAGTGTGAGCCAGAAATGGAAATGTTAACTTCTTATTTATAGGCTTTTTCAATAAGTCTTGGTCATGATTCCTTTCTTCCCATTTTTAGACACGTATTCTTATGAAATTCTATATTTCATATACCTCAATGTATATATGTCTTTTGGTGTTTGGTTATTTTTACTATTATTTTATATTTCAAAAAGTGTATACGTAAACTAGGGAATAGGTAAGTTATTATTTATTATTTTATTATATCTATATATATATATATATATATATATATATATATATATATATTAATTTAACTGCTTCACTTATTTGGCGTTTATAACTTATAAAATATAACGTTTTATAAAATAATAAATATGTCATCAGAACGAGAATATTTTCGTCTACATTTTGAACCAAGTTTCATTAAAAACAGAGTAGATTCAAATATAATGTATTTTTATAGTTTAATTATTAAATGGTTCCTGGGCCCGTCCAGGTACTTCATATTTCTAGTAGTCAACTTACCCGTAATCTACCCGTCTAATAATATAAGTTTTTATATACTTTTATTTTATTAGAAAGGTCACATATTTACAGGCCAATTAATTAATATAATATTTCAACCTACTATATAAAATAGTGTTTAAAGCTATTTGGGTTGAATATTTATATTAAAAATAAACTAGTTACTAGTGGTTAATAAATTTAACCAAACCTATAATTCTTATATAAAAATAGGAATGTTACAGTCTTGCATACTCGGACCGTCATAGCTCTTTCCACTCCTCAAGGTAATGGCACACACGTTGTGCTTTGGATTATTCTCGGTTTGTGCGGGTAGTTTACCTTGAGACTCTAATTTACTCACTGAGCTAGCGAGTTGAGCCATTTGTTGTTCCAAGTTCTTAATGCTAGCTTTAGTTTCCTGTTGGAACGTATGCGTGCTAGTTGCCAAACTTTTGACAATATCTTCCAAAGACATTCCCGAGCCACCCGCTTGTTGTTGGGTAGGTTGTTGTTGTCAAGGCTGAAAGTTTTGTGGTTGTTGATTACCTTGGAAAGTTAGGCGTTGTTGATATTGTTGAGGCCTTTGCTGGAAATTCATGTTGGGAGGATGTCCCCAATTCTGATTGCCTCGGGGTTGTTCATATTGTCTTGAATTTTGCCCCGGATAACCTCCAAGTACTTGTGCTTGTTCAACATCATCTTGCAGTGTGGGACACATATCAGTGGGGTGTCCAAATTGTAGACAAATTCCACAAGCTCGAGCTTGTGGCTCAGCACTCTTGTCCTTGGTAAGTTGCATGACTGCTTTGGTTAACTCAGTGTGGTGCCCGCGGAAATCCACAGTCATCCTGAGTTAACATCTTGTGGATTTGAATTACTTATCAAATTTCGGGACGAAATTTCTTTCAAGTTCGGGTTGTCACATCATCCCCAACTTGAAAGAAATTTCGTCCCGAAATTTGATAAGTAATTCAAATCCACAAGATGTTAACTCAGGATGACTGTGGATTTCCGCGGGTACCACATCATCCCCAACTTGAAAGGGAATTTCGTCCCGATATTCGCCAATGATAGCAAAAGTTGGTTCAACCACTGAACAATTGAGGATATTAGAGCTTTATCAGGTCCTTACGTTCTTGCGTGAACTCCGGTCCACGTCTTGAGTTCCAATGAACTCTCACGATTGCCATACGACTATGCTAATGAATGTTGACGTTCTGGTCCATGATTCCAGTAGATTTCTCAATAGTTGCAGCTTGTCATTAATCTCAGACCCTAATAGGGGTATCACAAGTGTTTCATCGGACGTACACCGCCTTAGATTCGAGACATAAATGATATCATGCACATTACCCAATTCATCGGTTAACTCGAGCTTGTGAGCCATGTCACCGATTCGTTCCAGAATCCGAATGTCCCCAACTCATCATACAAGTTCACGTTACACACCCATGTTCAAAACAGCCCCTACTAGTCCATAACATTCCTTATACACGTGTGCGGCCCATTCACCAAAAGGCCCGATGAGAGTGTGCGGTCCACACTTAAATGTGCGACACGGGAGTGTGCGGCTAACTGGCGGTGTACATCATTGTACTTTATAGCTGTAACATTGTGTCTATCTGAATTGTACAAACCAAGGTGTGCGGCTCGTGAGGTGTGCGACTAAGCATGCAGTTTATAATTGTTCATTATGCGGCTAACGTACATATGGTTTATGAGTGTGCGATAGGTTACCTCTTACCGTAAATTATGGAATCAGAGACAAGTAGCTCAGCCAATTAAATCAATTAGTAAACAATTCATATAAACCCTAGCCGTGACCTAAGCATTATCGTAAGACCACTACTCAAATCGGATCAACACATGCTCATTATCATCAAAATCAATGCCTCTAATAAATCAAATGTCATAACCATCATACAGCACAAGTAGTCAACACAAACATCATGGCATTAATAAATACACACTATACTTTTGACTATCACTGACAACTTTATTGGAATACCCCTTTTGATTAGTTCAAGACTAACACACATGTAGGCCAAGATCATTGATCATCATCTGAAAAATTACTATACACCTTTATCATTAAGTCTCTAGTTATATTCAACACCCATAGACTTGTGACCATGCCTATTGTTGCAAACATTAAGTCATGATTATTCTTTTACTGGTAATTACATCAATCAACAAGTATACCTTCGGCTAAGTGTGTCAAGACATCAACTCAAGGTATCAACTATACTAATCCGATTAACTTGAATAAGATCATATAGGTAAGCACGTTTAAAAACAAACATAATTGTTAATCAAGTTTTCGTATCACAAGTCATTCACGTTTATAAAACATATGCATGCAATATTGTTAAACATATTCACACATAACAAGATCAAATAGTTGAGAATTAATTCAAACATGAAATCACTAACCAAAAGCTGGTCAACTGGAACGATGCCTCAAAGGGGTGGGGTCCTATCTTCTGCCGTCGCACTATAAGGAAGTCAAGGGTTGGAATATGTGTTGTGCTAACAAGTTACGTAATTCCATGTGTGTATATATTCTAAATTCCACAGCTGGCCCCCAAAACCATGACCCACTTAGGCTCTAATCGGCCTAAACGTGATTCTGATCCAGTTATACGTGCTCGGGTTTGGGGTGGTAACATGCTTAGCCGAAATGGGCTCAAGCCCATGTAAGTGGGCCACCTAAACAGATGGCAAAGCTGCCGGGTTCGAGCTTCAAGAGTTTGGGCTGATCTCACAGTTTGAGCGACAAGGGTTGCGGTCCAGCTATACCTATGGTTTAACACATATACCCGGCCCAAAAATAAAACATGCAGTATGACGGGGTTATCATATGTGTTCGATTTAACAAGGTTATAATAACACCTAACATAACAACTGTTGACACGGTCACACATATGAACGAAGAAGAATAATAACACGGATCGAAGTTACAAGACTAACCTTGTATGATGCTCGAATATCTACCAGGTGATTTTATGATAATAATGGACTAAGTAGTGCATGGTTAACTGTTTGATTTGATAATGAGGAACGAGGGAACAAGAGCCGCATGAAACTGTTATGTAATGGGCCGCAAGAAACTGTTTAAATAATTGGGTCGTACACCCGGACTCGACCGTATACTTCATTGGGCCTGAACTAATGGGCCACACACTTATAAAGATTATGTATTAGACGGTTAATTGTTTATTTGAAACATGAAGTTGTAATGTAGTCTAGTGTGAGGCCTAGATACCCGCTAGATGATTTCACGATGATGATTGGCTAATTCCGTTGCATGATTTCTTGTCACAACTAACATGTTTATTTGAATGTGAACTGAACCACTTGATGTGTGCTATAGTGTAATATGAACTTGTGTCGTGAATGTAACTGTGACCTGAATATTTGCCATGACTTCCGTAATGATACGTGCTAGGCTTGTTGTTACTTGAGTACCGTGTGCGATGAATGCGTGAATTATGAATTCATGAAACTGACTATCTCTGGTAACCACGGTAGGGTTTGATTGATCAACTGTTAAACAAGAAACTAATCTAACCGAGCAAATCAAAGGTGAGTTCATCTCTCTTGAGCATGCGTCCCGGTGGTTGGGACAGTCTTTGGGTATCCCTGAGAGGGATTGGTTTTGGGTAAATCATGGGTATTCCTGCGAGGAATAAGTCTTTTGGATAAACCTGGAATGTGGATAATATACTCTTCCTATCACCTTTAAAATCCCTCCGTGTTGTTTGGTTACCTGAGAGGTAACAAGGTATTAGTTAGTAGTGCTACTTAGGTTTGGCAACCTCACCCCGTACCTGGGAGGACGGGTGTTGAACTAATGACCTAGTCATGACCAATGCTTTGATAGGAGCATTGGAGAAAGGGCAATGTAAACCAGGAGCCGTCTTGTACTAGGGGTATTATCAACATTGTAATCAATGAACTGGACTAAACACTTGGTAACTAACGTTTTCACAAAACTATGAACTCACCAGCGTTGTCTGATACACTTGTTGCGTGCTCGCATGTCGTTAGATGTCTTGGATTGGAACTTGTTGTCTGGTGTAGCTGGAGTGGCCATGGGTCGAACTGGATGGATACATGTGTTGGAATTATTGATATGACATGTTGGTTCTGAAACAGTTAAACTATGTTTTCTTTGATTTGCTTCCGCTGAACACGTTGGTTTTCATTTAAACTCATTGATGGTACTTTTTATTAATAAATGATGATTTTATTTAGAAACTTGTGATTGGTTCAATATGATTAGTGGCTCGTTATTGGTTTGTCACACGCCTAGCAGGGTTTCCCATGGGTGGTATTTTGGGGGTGTGACACTCAGCTAGCTGAGTTCCGATGTGAGGAGTGCTCACTTCCTTACTGCTCGTGGAACATCCGTGTACCATTCTTCATCTTGTGCAAAGTGCTTGGTGTCTTCAGCTATGGAGGTAATCAAGGCTCTAATTTGAGTAGGTGTTTTATCGAGTAGAGCTCCTCCACTAGACGCGTTTATCAAACGTCTCTCCATTGGTGCTAATCCTTCACAAAAGTATTGAAGGAGTTGGTGATCAGTTATGCCATGTTGTGGGCAACGAGCACACGACTTTTTAAACATCTCCCAATAAGTGTGCAAGGCTTCTCTTTTTAGTTGCTTGATTCCGATGATCTCCTTGCGCAGGATCGAAGCTTTGACTTCTGGGAAGTATTTTTCAAGAAACAACTTTGCAAGTTCATTCCAAGTAGTTACCGACCCCGGTGGTAGGTAATAAAGCCATTCTTTACCTATAGACAGGGTAAGTCGGGTGTCGAATCCACGAGGAGCATGTGGTTAGTGTTACACGTTTTGTTTGTAAATTTTACTAAACTAACTGATGATTATAAAACTGATATGAAATTAAAAACACATGAAACAAGTTGCAATTAAGAAAAAGATTGAGTTGTAACAAACAATGATGAGAAAAGGTGATCACTCCGGGATTCAGATTCTGTAATTACTAATAACTTAGTTCTGATTTTATTGGATGCTATTGATTGAATAGTAAATCTGTCACATCTACCAATTACCTATGCAGTTCAAAATCTTAATATTAATTGACCAGATAAATATTAAAACAAGCATACATAGGAATCATTCAATCAACAAAAGCATAATTGGATTCAAAACATAATTATAACTCTGACTATCACTCAGGATTTGTCTGTCACACAAATTATATAATCATGCAAATAGTCGGCTGTCACCCGTCTACAAATCCAAATATCAATACAAAACAGAAACTAGAATTAAAAGTGTCTCACAAGAACCATTCACCCGAAGTGTTCACGAGAGATTTAGCCGCTCATGATACTCGTCCAATCCACAATAGCTTGAAAGAATGATGAACTCATGGTTGAAACGGTGTTGCGCGGCTGATTGATGATAGTCGATGGTGTTCGATGATGAGTTTTTGAGTTTTCCCCCAAAAGATGTTATACGGCTGCCAATAATCGATATGAAGATCCCCTCTTTCCAAAAAGTCCACGGCCCACTTTTTTGCATAATGATGCTGCCAAAAAAAATAGTAATAGTGGGCTGCCCTTTAATTCAATGGTGATGCCAATCGTGATAATGGGCCCCCCCAAATAATATTGTTTGCTGCCAATTCTTTTTGTAATGAAGGAAGTGATTGTTGAGAGCCCAAAAAGTCGGATGTATGATGTAGTTGTAGTTGGGCTGATTTTCGAGCCCAAAAATAATGTTTTATGGCTGCTATATCTCGTGATTGTTGCTGCTAAGTTGTCGAGATGGTGAAGGAGCCCACTAAGGGTTTTAAAAACCTTAAGGGGCTGTTTGGTAGCCTCTTAATGACCATTCAGATGCTACCTCTTAATGGTTTAAAACATCTGAATGAATAAGAGGTAAGCTCAAGTCTGAATGGTTAAGAGGTAATCTCTGAATGGTAAATCATCACATGTCACATTCTTCTACCTTCTAATTGGTAAAATTCTTAATGGTTCCATTAAGAGGTAGCCTCTTAATGACCATTCAGAGGCTACCAAACAGCCCCTAAATCTATCTCACAAAACACACGTGCTTCCCATTGTTTCAGCCGTCACCTACGGTTTCCTTTATGTTGTGATAACTTGCGAACCGTAACCCCCAACTCCAACCGTAAACCATATGTTGATGTTGCCAACCATATGTTGATGTTGCTGTTACCTTTGTGTGATACATGACACAAGCCGTAAGTTACAATCTCGAATCCGTAAGCTACAAATCCAATTGTCTGTTTCTTTGTGTGAACAACTCCAAAAAGTCACATGCACTATCAATTTGTCCAACCAACTATGCACTTGTAATGATGATGTTGTTAGTGACTTGAAGGCTCTAAAGTGAGTGTAATGGCTGCCCAAAAATCGAGAGGTATCCAGAGGTGATATTGATGATGATAAGTGATTATATAAGAGCCAAAACTAATAAATGTTGCTGCCCCCTATCGTGGATTCCTACAAGATTTAGATGTGATTGAATATTAATAACCTCCCCTCAAATCATTTAAGTACCCAAAGGCCTTTGAACTTTAATCTTTATATTTTTCGCACATCTATGTTGCATCTTGATTTGAAACATGTCCCGAACATCGCCGTTCCTTTGTTTATCAACTTCGGACGTTCCACTCCGTCTCTAAACCAGTTAACTTCCTCGAATTAAACAATTTAACCTGCACAGCCACAATTTCTCGTAGTTAACTTATTCAATGCATGTAATTACTTAAAACTGAACAAAACACGCAAGTTAGACCCTTTAAAGCTCGGGTTTCACCCTCTCCATCAACAGGATCGAAGCTTTGACTTCTGGGAAGTATTTTTCAAGAAAGAACTTTTCAAGTTCATTCCAAGTAGTTACCGACCCCAGTGGTAGGTAATAAAGCCATTCTTTAGCCGAATCTTGCAAAGCGAAGGGGAATGCCCTTAGCTTGATTTGGTCTTCAGTGATGTTGTGTGGCTTCATGCCGGAACACACAACATGGAACTCTTTGAGGAACTTGTGTGGGTCTTCATTCTCTAAGCCTCGGAAAAGGGGTAATAGGTGAATGAGTCCGGATTTCAGCTCGAAGTTCTCCATAGCAGGGTAGTTAATGCAAAGAGGTTGTTGTGGGACATCACGAGTCGCCCACTGTCTAAGGGTTTGTTCAGCTGCCATTGTAACAGTAGAGATTGGAAATTCGTGGGAAGACTGGCGATGTACCTGTACTAAAAGAAATCTTGGCACAAAACAGTTAGATTTGCCGTATCCACGGCAACGGCGCCAATTTGTTGGGTGTCGAATCTAGCAAATAAAATAATAAGAAAACTACTAGTATGAGTGGAAGTAGAATTCGTGTCCACAGGGATACAGATTAACGAATTATGCCAAAACGTTTTAGACACAGATACGGTTGTTTTGAAAAGGGGGGTTTTTAGTTTAACTAAAATGTAAAAACAATTTATAATTTTTAGATTAAAAAGAAAAGCTAATGAAAGTGGTTGGAAAAATTCAGATGTTAAAAACTAATTTCAACACCAGGGCAATTTCTTGATTCGGTTCGACTTACAATCATTAACGGTGACGGTGCAATGATCCTTTTTAAATAATAGTTTGTATCGACACTAGACGTCACACAGTTCGGACCTCCACTCTATTTAGTGTCTAACCAAACGCTGTTCGTTGATTAGAGCCAACCCGCTACTCTAAACTCACGTCGTTCGGATTTTAGCGTGCGGGTTGCGGGATAGAAGAGTGGATTATAATCAAATACACACGCTGTTCGGAATGTCTAATTATATTGTATGATTCTATAATAATTTTGGGTTCATAGACAAACTCAAAATATTATTTGTTCCTTGTGTCAAAAATTAAAACTTTATCAAAGTTCTAAAAATTGATTGAACTTTATTAGAAAAATTAACAAAGTGGCCAGTTTCATTAACAAACTAATATATATCCGGAAAAATATCAGGATTTAAGATCAAGAAACACACAAACAAACCATTAAAATAATTGAATCTAACATAACCGTTTCACATAAGTTTATGAACCAAATCAAAGAAAATAAACCCTAATGTTGAAACTATTAAAGTCTAGCCGGACATGATGGCTAGTTCAATCAATACAAATATGAAACAAAACATTCAAAACTTAAACTTACTAAACAATGATTGAAGTATTAGTTGATGTTCTAGAAATCACCAATGAAAAATAAAAATGCTTTCCTTCGATATTTGTTCCAGCTGTTTCACATAAGTTTATGAACCAAATCAAAGAAAATCCTTCCTTTTTTTTCAATTGCCAACAACTATGGTAGCCCAACTTGTTTAGCCCAATTAGAATTCTCCTTTCTTTCTCAATAATTCGATGGGCCCACCATTCAATCTAATCTTTTAAGTATTCCAAGCAATTAATCAGCCCATTTGTATTGTAATAGATCAACAACCTAAAGCAACTTCTTTTTTAATTGTAGCCCATCTTCAAAAGACATTTAGAATGTTTTTAAATCATCAGCTTCATTAAGAATCCTTTCAAATAAATCCCGTTGTCGTTCCTCACCACCGCTCCATACATGCAAAAACAATTTAAACAAACCAAAGTAGATTCCATTAAAAAAAATGTGTTTCGCAAAATAATAAGGTATGACTATGAAATATGCATGATATGTAGTGAATTTTAACCTAAATATGCTATAAAAACCTGCCTAAAAATGCAACTAACATTGGACTAGGCCTTGTGTGAGGTTGTCAGTTCGATTCTCGAGCCCAACCGGGTTTCGTCCAACCGTGTGTTACACCAGAGAGTTCTGCTCTTGTGGTGGCACAACGACTGTCAAGTGGCAGCCGGCGGTATGGTTTCTCGGGGGAACGCCCAAAAAAGCCAAACTTTGAAGCCAGCGTGGGCCCGGTTAAGACAACATAGTCTGGCCAAAGTGAGGCAATACTGGACTCTCCGATTTGGAGAGTATGGTAACCTTATACATGAAGTTCACCGTTCAAAAAAAAAAAAAAAAAAAAAAACCCAAACTTAGTTATGAGTTATCCTAGAATTGAAACAAGTAAATACTTAAAAGAATAATTAAAATGTTAAACGACACAAAGTAGGGGTGTGCAACGTCGGTTAACCACCGGTTCGGTTAACCGCTGATTCGGTTAATCTAAAAGTGTTAATCGTAACCATAACCGATAGGTGGTTAACCATGATTCAGTTAATTGGCAGTTATGGTTAGTTCAGTTACAACCGATAGTTTTTTTGGTGTTTTTAGATAAAAATATGATTGTATTCTTGTATATGGTTTATTGATGTTTCAATAAATAAAATCTAATTATGTTATTATACGAGCTATTTTAGCTTATAGAGCGTATACTATATACTGAAAAATGAACTACTTAATTCATAAGTAACTAATATAACCATATTTTGGATATAGATATTTAGTTTGCTAAGAGAAAGATGATAACAAAATAACTCTGATACTTACTAAACATTTAACTTCGATCGTAAATATAAAAAAGAATCACAAATAAATATAAAAAAACAAGGTTCGGTTCGGTTAAATTCGGTTAATGAAGATACCATAACTGAAAGGTCGGTTAATTAGATTCACCTAACCATAACCGTTCGGTTTGATTGGTTTCAGTTAATTTGTGTTAACGGTTTGGGTATTCGGTTATAGTTAGGTTTTTGCTCGCCCCTAACATAAAGTAATTAAGCGCAAGTTTAAATTTCTAAAGTTTGTACCTGTGAATGTGTGTTGAATAGAAGATAGAAAACCAACCCAACAGGAAATCATCTGCATATTTCCAGTGCATTGTCAATTGTACCTTCTCCTTCACAAGTTGTACCCAAAGCGAAAAGCAGTTTTTTTATGCTCTCACTCATATGGTAACATAGTAGAATTCCAACTTTGAGTGTATAATTCATGTTGTTTTGGAGTGTTTTCCTGCATTGACTTCTCATGCTTCAAATGTCGACTTTTGACTGCATTGACTTCCGGTTGACTGTGGCCCACCTTTTAGAAGCGTTGCCCAAATCCAGATGATCAAAACCCAGATATGTTCTACATTCACTGCCATGATCAGGGTCATTCATCCCTTGTCTGTATTTTACTTTCAGATAACTTATTAACCTGCTTCTCCCTTTACCATTTTCATAGCAAACTTTGACCCAATAACTCCCATAAACTTGACCATTGACCACAAGCATTTGACTTCTAATTTTTTTTACCTTTGACTTGAATTGACCTGCATCAGTAAGCCAATGTCACAAGTAAAATAGTAGATGGCAATCTGAAAGAATTCCAAACCCACATAATGCAGCCAGAGACACTGATGAACAAATGTATAAAGCGCCAGCCTTTAAAGCTTTTACTCGCAACACCGCCATAACACTCCTTGGCACTATCCATTTATCTATTTAGCATGGTAAGTTAAACGTGCTATGAGTATCATAAACGGGTTGAACCATTTTGGATACGTTTTTAATCTTGTGACTAATGTGTGGTCCTAAACCCATTTACCCCAAATACTATCCCGTTTAAGCTTGCAGCTCCGACCATATAATTAATCAAACACTCACATGGGGTCCTGAAACGTCAACAAAAGAAACGGGAATTTCCAGTAGCGCATAAGTTTTTTTTCCTTGAACTGATATTCTGCATACTAAAAGGTATGAATGTTAGTGAAGTTACATTGAACTGATATATATTGAGAAAAAAAAATATGCTGCAGATTCTACAACATACTTAACAGCCACTGTTTTATGCAAGTGCTATGTTTGACAAAAAATGGACAGATCCCGAAGCTGCAAGAAGTGACTGCACAAGTTGAAGACAGTAGAAATAATAAGAAAAACAACTGTACATAAAGAAATAGACAAATCAAAAAATACATTCAAACCGACCTGAGCAGCATATCTAAATGAAATAAGTTAAGCGTGTATCCAAAAGCAATAAATATAAAACCAACCAACACTCTTATACAATCAATTGTAAGATTAAATATATTATGTATTAATATTTAATCTATAGCCATTATAATCATTTACATAATACAGATCAAAATATATTATAACCTATTAAATAATTAGTTGGTAATTGTTGATGGACCATATTACCCTTATTAACTAATTAGGTTTCCTCCCGAGTGCTTATATAAGGAGAATTATGTGGAGGTTAAAGGGTTACTCAGTTACACAATTAGACACACCCAATTAGTCATAACATCATCATCGACCTCCTCTCCTAAGCCGATACCCCTTTTCGGTTTTCTAAGTCCCCATCATCAGTCAGCACCCTAAGGAGGAACCAGATCACGATGACAAGCATGTCGAACTCCATTACTGGATTCTCCAACGCACTGTCTGCTCTAACAGGTATGTTTTCATGTTTTCCTTTATGTTTAAACAGAACTGAACCAACATGTGGTATCAGAGCATATGTTGATTAGTCAGTTCTGTTTTTGTATCCATTAATTCTGGGATAGAAATCTGGAGAACGGAATTTTGAAAACCTTATGAATATCACAACCGTTTCGAGTCATAAAGATCCACTCGAAATCCCTGTTTTCGGAAAAAGGATTAATTATATGTTAATTCGAAATTAACTGGATTATGTTTTAACCGAAATCTGTTTTAAAAACCTTAAAAAATTCAGGTTTCGGGTTCCAGAATTTGTGTTTTATGTTTTAAGGGTTCATCATGTTCTTAGGAAGATTCGAAAATTCTATTATGTTTTGGAATATGATTCGGATTATTAAGTGTTTTTCCTGTTTTGATCTGATTTTGTCTTCTAAAGATTTTCGAAAACTGTTATTAGATAAACAGATTATAATTTTTCGAAATATTTGATAAAATCAGATCAGCATTAGAATAGGAAACCATATCTCATGATCCCTTAGATTTCGAATTTTTAGTTATGTTATCACAATAAACAGCTATCAACAGTCGGCTCGAGACCATCAGATTACGAATCGAGACCATCAGTCTCGACTCGAGACAACAAGGTCTCGACTCGAAATCATCAGGCCATTAAACCTTCACAACTCGAGACAGAGGTCTCGACTCGAGACCATTAGATCTCAACTCGAGACCATTAGATCATGAATCGAGACCATTAAATCATGACTCGAGACAAAGGTCTCGACTCGAGACCATAAGGTCATAACTCGAGACAAAGGTCTTGACTCGAGAGCTAACGGGTGGTTTGCTATTAAATATTTGGTTTTGTAATTTACTTAGTTAATTAATAAGGATCAAATAATGTTTTACAAAACCAAAATGGCTTAACTTGAATGAGCTTCTGATGTATCAATTCTGGCCAAAGCTGATTTGATGCGTCTACTTATCGTTCAAGTATTACGAAAGCTATGTTGTGTGTGCATCATAAGCATGAATGTCTTAATTTCTGGCCAAAGCTGATTTAATTCATTCATAGATGGCATACTCAACAAGTGCATAACTAAAGTGATTGTCTCAATTTCTGGCCAAAGCTGATTTGTTACAACCACTTTGCACATATGCTTAAATGATTACACTTCTGGCCAAAGCTGTTATGTCTTCGTTTAAGTAGAATTTTAGCTAAGTCTATTATTTTGATGTTAGTAATAGACATATCACAACATCTTCACATAATGATCCTTAGATTAATGATCCTTTATTTTTATTTTATGATCATTTCGTCTGCCTTATTCTTAGTACCCATAATTTTACTCACTATAATTTTCTTCTATAAGTCTATATCTGATGTGTCTAAAATTATACACATTCCACGCATCGAACTCCTTACAATTTAATCTGCTTTGATGTGGTTTTCTCGCGATTTAGATACTTATTTGGTTAAATTATGGATTTGCAGGAATTAGTGAAGAACCTGTTTATTTCGCGAGAAAACGGTGAAAGATCGACGAAGGAAACAATACAAGGAGAATGCTAAGGGATTTAAAATGAAGATATTAGAAGATGGCATGATAGAGGGTTGAATTACGAAGACGTGGGCGAAAACGGTGCGTAAAACGGAGCTAAAACGAAGAAGATATGAAGAAATACGCGCCCGAAACAGTCAGAACTTCATCTGGACATATCCGGAGCTAGGAAATGAGTTACGGGAGCCATAATATATGCTTTTGGGGTAGCTCGACGAGAGGAATCAAAAAATGAAGTTTGTTTTAATTGAAGATGGCTTACGGACCGCAAGTAATCCCTTTACGGTCCGTAAAGGGAGCTTAAAACGGGTCCTCAAATGGCAGTTTGAGGACCTCAACATTCTGGTGATACTTACGGACCGTAAAGCCTGAGCTTACGGTCCGTAAGGGAGTGTCGGCAAACATAAATTCGTCCGTAATTGGAGCAGTTGCGGACCGGTCAACATGCATGGGCTTACGGACCGTAAGCCATGTATTTACGGTCCGTAAAGGACTGTCGGCAACCACTAAATCGTCCGTTTGCGGAGCAGTTGGCACTAGTCGTAAAACGTGGGCTTACGGACCGTAAGAAATTTCTTTACGGTCCGTAAAGGGCTACAGTAACTCAAAAATTTCACTATAAATAGCCATGCACCCCCCAAGTCGAAAACACACCTCAATACACCATTCACAACACAAAATCTCAGTTCTAAGTCCGTTCTAAGGCGAGTTTTAGCACCCGGAAGTGCCGGTGAAGTCCCTCGGAGCTCTCGAGACGTCTGGAGGCCGTCGGTTCTAATCCTAATCCACCCGGTTCGGTTAATACTCGTAATTTCCATTCCAGTAAGTATTGTTATTATGTTTTCAGTAGTTATAATGCTTGTTGTAAGTGTGTTAATGTGTAATATGTGTAGCTAAACTTATAAACTACCTGGGTTATGATGAAATAAAGGATTGTAATGCTGTTTGATGTAATTTCAGTTATTTTATGTGATTTACAGAATTTTATCTTTGAAATTAATCTTGATATTGCATGTTGTTATAATTTGATTTAATTATTTGTCGATAAATTCACCAAGTTTATAATATGAAGAAATGCCCTTTAAACTTAGAATTTAATTTAATTCGTTTACGGGTTAAATATTGTGTTGAGAAATTAACCAAGTCTAATAATAATTCAAGTCAAAATAATAAAACATGCATCATTACCTCATGAATAGAAATATGATTAGGGTATGCCAGGTTATTAGCTAATCATTGGTGGGTAATTTGGGTAATCGATAACTCGAACTCTTTTATTACATCGTGATTAAGGTTTCTTGGGATTTTAATTTTCAAAGATTTGTTCGCTTTGCGTGTTTAAAAGATCGTCTCACAACATAGTCTCTGAGGTTCCAACGGTTGGATTCACGTAGGATTTGGTTTCGATAACTCGTGCCGGTTTGTTCTAGCATTTCACATTTTGTCTTTATCTATTGTTTAAGTAGCGTCTCTAACGGGGGATTAATCAATTGAAAAAGATACTTAACTGTTATTATTATCAAACTAGCATTGCATGATTTTATGGATTCTAAAACCCAGGTAGTCCGTTTATTATATATTTGTAATCCAAATTAAATTATATTTATAATACTTTGTCTCAGTAATTGTTAAATTGTGTTTGTGTTTATTTTCTTTAATTCGACGCTTCTCGTCTTATCTTCCCGAATTTTGTATATTGTTAATGTTTGTTTTAATTTAATACAAATTCATTTTAAATTAATATTTTTATAAAACTAAAAATCACAAACCCAATTTCAAATCAATTTAGCTAAATATTCGATAAAGGTTATTTTCAATATTTCTCGCCATAGTGTCCACGGATTGATATCCGGTCTTGCCAACAAAACTACACCGCGACCGGTGCACTTGCCGATTATGTGTGGTTTAGTTAGCGATTCCATTTTTAAAACTTGTAAGCAATTCAATCAATGAGGTAATTATATCACGCTTTCCAACGCTTAAAACATATTTTGGAAATTATAATTACTATCAAATTTACAACAAGCTATACGCACATCAAGTTTTTGGCGCCGTTGCCGGGGACACTAAGAAAAATTTTGAAAACAACCCAAATCGTTTATTTAATTGTTTATTTGCTTTCTTAGTTTACTTGCTTTATTAGAATTTTATTTGCCTTTAGGTGCCTTTTGCTTGAAATTTGTGCCTTTAGTGTTAGATTTGCTTTAGTAATTTTAGTACTTGTATGCACAACACTCGTTCAAAAGGGTTAGCTTTAATTGCAATTTCACCTGAGCCCGAGCGAGACTTACACGAGCGCCTACGAAATTCTCAAGATAGTAAAGAACACATGGCTGAAAACAATCCCCCTGTTAGGAGAGTTGTTGCGGACTACGCCAGACCGAATGCGGGAATTGGTCAATCCAGTATCTCTCGACCCGCTATTGAAGCTCGAAGGTGGCAAATTCCACCTCAAATCATCTCGATGGTTACGAATACCATCCAATTCCATGGATTGCCTTCCGAGGACCCCAATGTCCATCTTTCTCGCTTTTCAGCTATCTGCGATACGTTTCAAGAACAAGATGTTAGCGAGGACGCATGTAAACTACGCCTTTTTCCATTCTCACTTGCCGATCGAGCTCATGGTTGGTTAGAATCCCTCCCTGCGGGATCAATCACCACTTGGGCTGGTATGAAAGAAAAATTCTTAGGAAAATACTTTCCTCCTTCTAAAACTGCTCGTCTGAGGAGCATGATTCAAGAATTTCGCCAAAAAGAAGGAGAGTCTTTCTACGAGACATGGGAGCGATTCAAGGAGCTGTTACTCAAATGTCCTCACCACGGATTCGAGGACTGGGCCTTAGTAGAGAAGTTCTACCACGGAGCGACGCCTGCCACAAGGAACATGCTAAACATCACTGCTGGAGGAAATCTTATGACCGCCAAAACGCCCGAAGAATGCACAGAAATGTTTGAAGACATCGCAATGAGTAGCTACGAATTTCCGGATTCTAGAAACTCATCCACTACACATAGAGGAGTGCATAAGGTCGATGATACCACCTTGATGCAATCACAGATCGATGCTTTGAAGAAGAAGCTGAATGACATGGAGCTAAAGAAGGAACAATTGTGCGAGATATGCACTGGGAGGCATGACACAACCTCGTGTCCCATTGCCCCTACGGAGTCAACAGAGCAGGTGGATTTCATAGCCAACCGAAATCAGACCAATTTCGGAGGAGGCTACAATACGAATTGGAGAAACCACCCGAACTTTAGCTGGAGGAACAACAACCCACCAGGGTTTCAACCACGCCAGAATTTGTTTCAAGACCAAGGAGCAGGACAGAGTTCCGGGACAAATAACCCAACCATAGAGGAGATGCTAAGACAAAACAATGAGGCATTATCAAAGCAAACGCAATTACTTACACAGTTCGTCACACAACAGGATGCTCGACATCAAGAGACACAAACGAGGTTCATGGAGCATGAGGCCTTCATGAAGAGTCAGAGCACTGCACTGCAGAACTTAGAGAGGACAGTTGGTTCACTGGCCGATCAGTTGAACCAGAGACCTCAAGGAGGTCTCCCGAGCAACACCACCGTAAATCCAAATGCCACTGCAATGGCAATCACTACAAGAAGTGGACGAAGAACTGCAGAAGTCCAGCCGGTACTTGAAAAGGGGCCTGTCAACGAAGAAAATGAAATAGAAAAACCGTCTGACAAAGCGCATTCCAAGCCAATCCTGGAAAGAACAGCACAGAACTCCGAGCCTCCAAGAAATAAGGAGAAGGAGCCACTGAGAGAGTACAAACCAACACCACCTTATCCTGGAAGATTGATAGCAGCAAAAGATGCAGAGCAATTTGGTCGTTTCGCGGAAATGTTAAAGAAATTGCATATAACCATCCCATTAGTCGAAGCTTTGATAAAAATACCAAAGTATGCAAAGTTTCTGAAAGATCTTCTTACCAATAAGAAGAAATTAGAGGATATTCCGACTATCGCTCTAAGTGAGGAATGTTCTGCTATCCTGCAGAATAAACTACCAAAGAAAGAAAAAGATCCTGGTAGCTTTACCATTCCTTGCTCGATTGGGAATCTTACGGTTAAAAATGCTCTTGCTGACCTAGGTGCTAGTATAAATCTCATGCCTTATTCCGTCTTTACTAAGCTCAACCTAGGGGAACCATCGCCTACTCTCATGAGTATCAAATTTGCTGATCGATCGGAGAAATTTCCAAAGGGTATTGCAGAGAATATCTTGGTTAAAGTGGACAAATTCACCTTTCCTGTCGACTTTGTTATACTCGACATGGATGAAGACTCTGAGATCCCGCTGATCTTAGGTCGTCCATTCCTTGCTACTGCACAAGCAATCATCAATGTTCGTGATGGCAAATTGACTCTTTGTGTCGATAATGAAGAAGTCACCTTCAACAATCAACGTTCTATGAGCAATGACAATACGGCTTACTCTATCAACACTCTTGAAAACAACTTTCCTAGCGAAATATGTGAGAAAGAGTTTGACACACAACTTCTGGGCAAGGATGATCAACGGAGTGATATCGAACAAACAAGTGAACTTTCCCAAAAATCTGAGAGTTGTGAGAAAGAAAGTCCAAAAAAGATGCCATCAATTGAAGAACCACCGTTATTGAGAGAAAAAGCTTATACGCGGAATACAGGATATAAAGAGAAGCTGAAGGAAATGCATAACGCTAAGCTAAAGGGAAGTAAGGATTTCAAACCGGGTGATAAGGTTCAGTTGTTAAATTCCAAATTTAAATTATACCCGGGAAAACTGAAGACGAGAGGGTCGCATCCTTACGAGGTTGTTCATATAAATCCATACGGTATGGTTGAATTGAAGTGTGGGGAAGGAAGGAAGTTCAAGGTAAAAGGTCACCGAATCAAGCATTACATTGAAGGACCAAATCTTGAACTGGTGGAGGAGCTGAACCTCCCTTTAGTTAAAACTTAGAGATAGATAGTGATAGGTAGGTAGTGTAAATATTACGTTTAATTCTGTGTGAAGTGTGGATTGTTTAGATAGTTGGTATTTTAAATCAATTTTACGCTGGGTTTTCCTTGTTTTTGTGTATGCAGGTTTGGATCGTACCACCCGTACTCAATCTCCATTCGGGTGATTTTGGAGCTGCTACAATCTCAGAAACATCATCCCAAGTGTAAATTAGGTTTAATATGCATCCGTTTGATTTTAAATTGCTTTGTTGTTTAGAATTTGCAAAACCAGGTTTACCTACAGAACTTAAGGAGAAAATCTTTCTCCTAACTGCTGAGGTAAGGAAAGACTGGCATCGTCAAGAACAGGTACCACCATTCTGTGGAACATCTAAAAGTGCGATGAAGCGAAGAGCGAAACGCTATGATAGATGCATAGACTGTGGAAACTGGTCACACACTGGAAAATGTAAACGAAGTCAAACGGAATCCCAAAGTGAGTACATTCAATTAATGAGGGTGGGTGCCATTAGGCTAGATGCTGAACGCTCCACTAGGGTTGGAAGTTATGTACACTATAGGATAAAGGAAGACATCGCGCACATTTACGATAAAACTGGGCTTGACAAACAGACGTTACGAAAGTCCCTGGGTTTGTGAATAATTTTTAGTGGTAAACGTATGTTGTATATATTTTTACATTTGGTTTGGTGTGATTTTGTGTGATTTTGTTTATTTTTATTATGTTTCTTTCTATTTGATGTGTTTGCTTATTATTTTGCAAGATTCGTATACAGGATATTATGCGATGAGGCAACACATATACAGGAATATGGCAACACATCAGGGAAGTAACATTTTTAAATTTTCTTGCAAGTGTGTTTAATTCCATTTCTCATTTTCACACATTGAGGACAATGTGTCTTTCAAGTGTGGGGATGAGGAATTTGTATTTTATTTAGTATATACAGTAAAAAAAAAAAAGTAAAAAAAAAAAATATTTCAACTTCATAAATATTCTATTCTTGTCCCGGTATTTCTAAACGCATTTAAAACTTGAACATTTTGCAAAAATGTCTGTCGAAAAACAATTTAAATGCTGAATTTACAAAATCTGAAAATATATGTTTCTTTAAGTTGCGGGATAGTAGGTTGATTAAATCAAGTTTTTGTGAAAATTTTTACGAGATACTTAAGATAATTTTTCAAACTTTAAAGTAATTTAATTATGCAACAACAAAACCTTTAACCCTTACAATACCACATGACGGTAAGATTTGAGCCTAAAGTGTTTATTACAAAAACACTACTTTCGTTTCATGTGTGTTTACTGACTTGTCGCATTACTTTAGAACTTGTACGTTTTGATACATTTCAAAACCTTTAGTTTAATTTTTGATACAAAATCTCAAGAGGCATTAGGATTACCTTTTCCTTGTAAAAATAAACCTTTCTCATTTAGACACCTCTTTGTACCTTTAACCTTCTGTTGTTACCCAAATTAAACCGGAACGTTGAATATTGTGACTTTGAAGTTAAAAAAAAAATAATTAAAAAAAAAAAATGAAAAAAATGAAAAAAATGAAAAAAGAAAAAAAAAATATATAGAATAAAGTATGGTCAAAAGACCAATTTGTTGTTATTTCTTATTTTTCCGGTTTATCGTAAAATTTCCTATTAGTCACTTTCACCCAAATAAATAACCTACCTTTTACCTTGAACCTACCCAACCAGTCCTCTATTTTTGTATCAATTTTTAACAATAAGGTAGAGATTTGATTGACGCACAAGCTTATAGTAGTCATGCTTCACAGTCTGGTTTTGAGAGTTCACTTCAAATTATATACATATCATCCGAGAGAAGAGTGAATTCAGTGAGTGGAGTTGTTTTTGCATAGTTACTTACTTAGAAGTGAGAAAATTTTGACTAAGTATTCTCGGTTTATCGTTTCATTTTCTTGATTTTCTCAACCTTTTGAACGTTGTAAGTCTTGTGAAACCTCTGTGTTTAAAGATTTTGTAATTCATATTTAGATTTGTTTAAAACATACGTTTCTGTTTAATAATTTAAGTTTGATATGTGTTTAGGATTTTGCTTAGGGACAAGCAAAAGGTTAAGTGTGGGGATGTTTGATGTGTCTAAAATTATACACATTCCACGCATCGAACTCCTTACAATTTAATCTGCTTTGATGTGGTTTTCTCGCGATTTAGATACTTATTTGGTTAAATTATGGATTTGCAGGAATTAGTGAAGAACCTGTTTATTTCGCGAGAAAACGGTGAAAGATCGACGAAGGAAACAATACAAGGAGAATGCTAAGGGATTTAAAATGAAGATATTAGAAGATGGCATGATAGAGGGTTGAATTACGAAGACGTGGGCGAAAACGGTGCGTAAAACGGAGCTAAAACGAAGAAGATATGAAGAAATACGCGCCCGAAACAGTCAGAACTTCATCTGGACATATCCGGAGCTAGGAAATGAGTTACGGGAGCCATAATATATGCTTTTGGGGTAGCTCGACGAGAGGAATCAAAAAATGAAGTTTGTTTTAATTGAAGATGGCTTACGGACCGCAAGTAATCCCTTTACGGTCCGTAAAGGGAGCTTAAAACGGATCCTCAAATGGCAGTTTGAGGACCTCAACATTCTGGTGATACTTACGGACCGTAAAGCCTGAGCTTACGGTCCGTAAGGGAGTGTCGGCAAACATAAATTCGTCCGTAATTGGAGCAGTTGCGGACCGGTCAACATGCATGGGCTTACGGACCGTAAGCCATGTATTTACGGTCCGTAAAGGACTGTCGGCAACCACTAAATCGTCCGTTTGCGGAGCAGTTGGCACTAGTCGTAAAACGTGGGCTTACGGACCGTAAGAAATTTCTTTACGGTCCGTAAAGGGCTACAGTAACTCAAAAATTTCACTATAAATAGCCATGCACCCCCCAAGTCGAAAACACACCTCAATACACCATTCACAACACAAAATCTCAGTTCTAAGTCCGTTCTAAGGCGAGTTTTAGCACCCGGAAGTGCCGGTGAAGTCCCTCGGAGCTCTCGAGACGTCTGGAGGCCGTCGGTTCTAATCCTAATCCACCCGGTTCGGTTAATACTCGTAATTTCCATTCCAGTAAGTATTGTTATTATGTTTTCAGTAGTTATAATGCTTGTTGTAAGTGTGTTAATGTGTAATATGTGTAGCTAAACTTATAAACTACCTGGGTTATGATGAAATAAAGGATTGTAATGCTGTTTGATGTAATTTCAGTTATTTTATGTGATTTACAGAATTTTATCTTTGAAATTAATCTTGATATTGCATGTTGTTATAATTTTGATTTAATTATTTGTCGATAAATTCACCAAGTTTATAATATGAAGAAATGCCCTTTAAACTTAGAATTTAATTTAATTCGTTTACGGGTTAAATATTGTGTTGAGAAATTAACCAAGTCTAATAATAATTCAAGTCAAAATAATAAAACATGCATCATTACCTCATGAATAGAAATATGATTAGGGTAAGCCAGGTTATTAGCTAATCATTGGTGGGTAATTTGGGTAATCGATAACTCGAACTCTTTTATTACATCGTGATTAAGGTTTATTGGGATTTTAATTTTCAAAGATTTGTTCGCTTTGCGTGTTTAAAAGATCGTCTCACAACATAGTCTCTGAGGTTCCAACGGTTGGATTCACGTAGGATTTGGTTTCGATAACTCGTGCCGGTTTGTTCTAGCATTTCACATTTTGTCTTTATCTATTGTTTAAGTAGCGTCTCTAACGGGGGATTAATCAATTGAAAAAGATACTTAACTGTTATTATTATCAAACTAGCATTGCATGATTTTATGGATTCTAAAACCCAGGTAGTCCGTTTATTATATATTTGTAATCCAAATTAAATTATATTTATAATACTTTGTCTAAGTAATTGTTAAATTGTGTTTGTGTTTATTTTCTTTAATTCGACGCTTCTCGTCTTATCTTCCCGAATTTTGTATATTGTTAATGTTTGTTTTAATTTAATACAAATTCATTTTAAATTAATATTTTTATAAAACTAAAAATCACAAACCCAATTTCAAATCAATTTAGCTAAATATTCGATAAAGGTTATTTTCAATATTTCTCGCCATAGTGTCCACGGATTGATATCCGGTCTTGCCAACAAAACTACACCGCGACCGGTGCACTTGCCGATTATGTGTGGTTTAGTTAGCGATTCCATTTTTAAAACTTGTAAGCAATTCAATCAATGAGGTAATTATATCACGCTTTCCAACGCTTAAAACATATTTTGGAAATTATAATTACTATCAAATTTACAACAAGCTATACGCACATCAATATCTCATCCACTCTAATTCCTAAATCTAGTATGTTTTGCTTAAAGTTTCTATAAGAATTAGCTCTTAAATTAAATCCTTGATTATCTCTTAAGACACGATAATTCTATTGCTCTCTTCTGATAAAGCACTATAGAATAAAAGTAGAGCATGATTAATAGGACAAATCGAACATGATGTCTCTTATGATAATCAAGAATAAGTGCTGTCACTAAAAGGTTATTCCAGATTAAGTCTTTCCTAAGACTAATCTATAATTGTGGAATAATCACAAGAACTCCTGAGGTGCATGTCTTCATTTAAAATTATAAATTATAAGGTTAAGTGGTATATGTGAATACATTATAATGTACAATACCATGACCCATAAAGTTAAGGGCTTACGCATGGAAATAAGTACATTTTCCAGTACATTACATACTAAGATTTTCACTTGTACAATTTGATGCATTATAAATCAGCTATAACACTCAAAAGTACCAAAGTATAATGAGTGTGTTGATAAGCAACATATGTACAAAGAAATAAGTGTTTGAAGCTGGAAAATAAGATGTTATTCACCTTACATCTACTAATAGTTTAAAAGAGGATTGTTTTAAGGTCCATAGACAAATTACAAGTGCTAATTCCAACTTTAAGGTTCTTCAAGGGAAAATCTCACTGCATAATTATGCCATTAGACTAGACATAAGCAACGAGACTATCCATTATTCTAAAGAACAGTTGGATAAATTAATTAGATAGCCACTTACTAATGATATTTAAGTCTGATAATTTTAATATTCCATTTAACACATGATTAGTAGTTGACTCTAGTTCCATACGTTTCCTTACCAGAACTCGACAAATAACTAACATGAGAGTTTGTGACAAAATTAATTGTTAAGGCTATAAGAACTATAATAAGCAGTCTTTTAACAAAGCTTTTCGATACCTTACATATTCTGAAGATTAATCAGAATACAGTATCATTACTTAGGCTATGTCATGAAGGTTGTGAGGTTTTTATAGTCAACATAAAGTCACACTTATCTTAAACTCTCATCTTATTTGTTCTAAATATCTGGATTGAAACATTACTAAGATAAAACTAGATGATACCTTATATTTTCACAACTTTTGTTATCATGCAAATGAGAATTTGACAAAAGGAAAATGAGACTTATAAATTTCGTCCATTATAACCAAAATTCATGAGAAATCATGACATGGTTAATGAGGATGATTATTCAACTAATCTCATTCTAAGTGATTTTAAATCATGACGTTAAAGCCCTAAATATTACTTGGCTTAAGGAATAAGTATGGGTCCATCATAAGTCATTCATTGACATTCGTGGAACTTATTCCAAATGGAATATTCAGACATAATTCATTTATCATTTGAAAGACTATCAACTTGTATCTAAATTTTGTCGCATATGGCCTACGGTCTTAGAAGAAATCTATTCATATATATACTTAATAAGATTTCTATTAGATATGTCCCTAAAGTTTCTTATGATATATGGACATTAAAGAAATCAAATAAAGACTAACGTATATGTGACAGGTTCCCGCGTCACGTACCTCATTGAAACTTCTCTTGTAGCATTTTGAGATATCACAGATCAGTGGGAGCATTAAGTGTCTTAATAATAACTTGCAATAGTTGCAATAGGTGGGGGAGTGAAAATTTCACATTACCTCAATTTGCACCTCTTGTACAAGACACCGCTCCATCACAACACCGTTCTATCAAAACTTGTCTCCTTAAATCTAAAATGCTACTCTTACAAAAGTTTCATTGCTGCTTAGTTGTGGGCACACTTAGATTTCTTACCTAAACTAACATACTCCTCAATAAGAGAAACTACAACGACTAACATCATTAACTTATTTCTCTATTAGAATTTGTTGGTCGTTACATATTGACCTTAAGCATGCTGAGTTCCTAAAGATTTCTAAGGTCAGTGGGAGCAGTCAAAGTCCTTATTATGACTTGCAAGGAATACAAGAGGCGGGGGGAAGAGTGCCATTAAATTTCACTCCAAATTTAACTCTGATTACACCTCTTGTACACCATACTGCACCAACTCTTACAAACTTAGAATCCTGAAAAATGATAGCAACCTAACCAAGAGCTAATCCATAAAACTGAAACTTCTAATGAACCCAATAATCAACTCAGGAGGTCATCTAGGTTTAAAAGCCTACTAACTTTGATGATTACATAACCTCCCTAACTGAAGTTGAAATGGATGGATCTTGGAAAAGTTTACTGGTCCTATCTCTTCAAATTAATCCATTAGTGTCAATCAATATTCTTTTAAATGGAATAAAACAGTTTTCTAGTAAAACTGATTTTATGTGTTCGTATAACGTTTAGGATTTGATTGAACTACCTAAGAGTGTTCATAACTAAACCAAATCCTAATATATAAACGTTAAGACACTAAGAAGCATGAATGATTGTCAAAGGTTATACTTAGGAAGAGATTAATTATTAAAGAATCTTTATTACATATCTAACAAAAGATTTCTTTGAGGATCATCACTGTTCTAGTAGCTTATAATAGTTTTAAGCTACATTAGGTGAACATTAAAACGATTTTCCCTAACAAATGACTGACACATTTACATGTTCATTAGATAACAACCTAAAGTTTCAAACTGAAGGTCAAAGAAAACTTTATTTGTAAGCCAATAAAATCCATGTATGGGTTAATGCAAACATTATAATGTGATGAAATCTTAACGTAATTATTTTCATCAACAATCAAGTGGATTAATGTACCTACCTCAAAATGAGTGGGAGCAACTAAGATAAACTTGTCTATATAGATGACATTATTTTGACAAGTATGTGTTACATAAGTCAAAGCATTGTTAACACAAACTTTGATATAATAAATCTCAGAGATATCTCTTACGTGATTGATATCATAACATACTGAGATAGACCCAATGAGATATTAGTTCCATTCCATAAGTTTAACATTAAATGGGTCCTTACATATGTAACAATCAATATTGCTCTCCTTCAGAGGATAATATGGTAAATGAGATTATTTTTTACGCTTCATTAATTGGAAGCCTTATGTAAGTTTAAGTCTATACTCGTTTAGATATTACTCACATTGCAACACACTAGATATGTCTAGATTAATGTGAAGCATCTAATGGAGTATTACAATATCTTTAAAGGAAACGAGAGACTATACCTTAAAGAAGAAATGGTAATTAAAACCGGTTTATTACTTTAGTTTTGTGATATTCAAAGTTGCAAGAATGTAATTCTGGGTACATCTTTATGTCAGCAGACAAAACCTATCTTATGGAGGAGTCGTAATGCACTGATATTAACAACCTAAGTTATAACGACATAATATAGTCACTAAATGTTGTTGGAAATTTATCAGTGGACTCATAAGTTTATTAACTCCATATAGTTAATATTTTGAAGACTTAGTGTGATAAAGTCAGCCACCATGACTCCTTGAATAGTAACAGTTCAAGAGGTGCTGCATTGATTTTCGATACGCAATTAATTATTCGTTTATGAACGAATTGAGGAAACTAAGTTTTGTATCGAATACATTCATGATATGCTTAAGGATCCTATAACTGAAGGGCTATTACCCATAAGTCTTATTAAGAGAGCTCAGAGACGGGTATTAATTGATGGCCATGCGCAATTGCATATCGTACTATGAATGACTAAGTATTAGTTAATTTTTCCTCATCAGTTTGATTTTGTATGTCTCTAAGAATATGTCAAGCTAGCATAATGGCATATAGACAAATATAGTTACAAATCAAACAAAGGGCTTATGCGTATTTTGATCATGACGATTAGGTTTTAAATTAAGGCTATAGTATGATTAATGGGGGTCCTGAGTCGCATAATGATTCAACGGCTGTATTTCTCTGCTATAGTACTTGTTTAAGGCTAAAATGAGTGTTAACTCCTGATCAGGCTTATCTAATACTCATAGTAAATGATTACTCGGCTAAGTGGGAGAATGTAAGATTAAATATATTATGTATTAATATTTAATCTATAGCCATTATAATCATTTACATAATACAGATCAAAATATATTATAACCTATTAAATAATTAGTTGGTAATTGTTGATGGACCATATTACCCTTATTAACTAATTAGGTTTCCTCCTGAGTGCTTATATAAGGAGAATTATGTGGAGGTTAAAGGGTTACTCAGTTACACAATTAGACACACCCAATTAGTCATAACATCATCATCGACCTCCTCTCCTAAGCCGATACCCCTTTTCGGTTTTCTAAGTCCCCATCATCAGTCAGCACCCTAAGGAGGAACCAGATCACGATGACAAGCATGTCGAACTCCATTACTGGATTCTCCAACGCACTGTCTGCTCTAACAGGTATGTTTTCATGTTTTCCTGAAGCATAAGCGATGACTTTTTGGCGCTGCATAAGCACGCAACCCAAGCCTTGTCGTGAAGCGTCGCAGTATACCACGAAGTCTTCAGTGCCTTCGGGTAATGATAGTATCGGTGCATCGCATAGCTTGTTTTTAAGTAGTTGGAAGGCTTCTTCTTGTTTGTAACCCCAGTCGTATTTCTTGTCTTTCTGTGTAAGGGTCGTTAGCGGTTGAGCTATCTTTGAGAAATTCTCGATGAATCGCCGATAATAGCCCGCTAAGCCCAAAAATTGTCGAACCTCAGTTGGGGTTTTGGGGGCTTCCCAATTCTTTATTGCTTCAATCTTGGACGGGTCTATATGAATTTCCTTCTCATTTACAACGTGACCAAGAAATTGTACTTCGCGAATCCAAAATTCGCACTTTGAGAACTTCGTATAGAGTTTCTCTTTCTTCAGTAGTTCCAGAATAGTTATGAGATGTTGCCCATGTTCCTCATTCGTTCGCGAGTAGATCAGGATATCATCGATAAATACAATCACGAATTTATCGAGGTATGGTTTGCATACGCGGTTCATCAGATCCATAAAGACCGCTGGTGCGTTCGTCAGTCCGAATGGCATCACAAGAAATTCGTAATGCCCATATCGTGTTCTGAATGCAGTCGTTGACACGCTTTCCTCTTGTATCCTTAACTGATGGTATCCAGATCGAAGATCGATCTTGGAATAGTAGCTTGATCCTTGCAATTGATCAAATAGGTCATCAATCCTCGGTAGCGGATACCGATTCTTGATTGTGAGCTTGTTCAGTTCTCTGTAATCGATACACATCCGCAGAGTCCCATCCTTTTTCTTCACAAACAATACTGGAGCTCCCCAGGGCGAGAAGCTTGGCCTTATGAATCCTTTATCCAACAACTCCTGGAGTTGTGTAGATAATTCTTGCATTTTGGATGGTGCAAGCCGATAGGGAGCCTTGGCTACAGGAGCGGCTCCTGGAACCAAGTCTATACGGAATTCGACTTGTCGTCGCGGAGGTAGTCCTGGCAGATCTTCGGGAAAAACATCAGGGAATTCCTTCACCACAAGAATGTCTTCGAGTTTTGGCTCCTCAACCTTCTTATCTACAACGTGTGCTAGGAAGGCAACACATCCTTTCCTCAAGCACTTTTGTGCCTTCATACAACTGATGATTCGTAGAGGCGCATCTCGTCTTTCTCCATGTACGATGAGAGTTTCATCATTCGCCAGAGGGATGCGAATGATTTTCTCGTGACAAATAACTTCCGCTTTGTTTTTGGACAACCAGTCCATTCCGACTACTACATCGAAGCTACCCAATTGAATAGGTAAGAGGTCGATGCTAAATCTTCGTTCACCAAGTTCTAGTGTGCAGTCTCTAACAACTTCACCTGATTCAACGAGTTTACCATTGGCTAGTTCTATGGAATAAGGAATTTCTAATCTACTAGATTCTATTCCAAGCATGCGTTTAAATTCCACAGACATGAAGCTATAATTGGCGCCCGTGTCAAATAATATGGATGCAAAGTGATTGTTAATGAGGAACGTACCGTTGACCACATTAGGGTCTTCGCGTGCGTCCCTTGCTCCAATTACAAATGCTCGGGCCTGAGCATTGTTTCCTTCTGGGCAATCCTTCATAAAATGATCTTTGCTTCCACATCTGAAGCATCCTTGGTTTCGCCCGTTTCCGTTACCATTCCCGTTACCAACACCATTTCCATTTCCACCATTGTTTCTATTACCAGCTCCGTTACGATTTCCATTCCCGTTCTTATTTCCCTTACTCCAACAGTCTTCAGTGCGATGACCCAACTTTCCACACTTGTCACACTTTGAGATGCGACAAACTCCCTCGTGATGACGTTTGCACCGATTGCATTTGGGCAAGGTGCCCAGGTACCCTTTTGCTGGAGCGTCGTTCATGGCTGCAAGAGATTTCACCTCCTGAGATGGGTTGGGGTCACGCTTCTTGTTGGAACTTTTGTTGTTACGAATGGTTTGATTCAGGTTTGCATGCTTCCTTTTCTTGTCACCGGACGACTCAGCATGTGTCTCGGTCTCCTCTGTTGGGTTCAGTGATAACTTCTTCATACGAACACAATCTTCAGTCAGGCTGACAGCCAGAGTTACAGCCTCGGTGATCGTTGCGGGTTTGGCCGAAGTTACCAAACTACGAAATTCTGGGGCCAATCCCCAAATGTAGCGTTCAACAGGCTTAAATTCGGGAGTCACCATGTAGGGGATCACCCTAGATAAATCATGGAACCTTCGAGTATACCCAGTAATGTCAGCACCTTCCATGGTCAAGTGCCAGAACTCAGTTTCCAACCTTTGGAGTTCAGCACGAGAGCAGTACTTTTCTCTCATTCTTTCCTTCAGTTCATTCCAAGTTAGACCATACGCAGCTTCATCACCCAGAGTCTGGACTTGCAAGTTCGACCAAGTCAGAGCTTCATCAACAAACAACCCAATAGCAAAGGTGACTTGCTGATCCGCGGTGCACTTGCTCATCCGGATAGTAGCTTCAGTCTTCTCCGTCCAGCGCACAAACGCTACTGTACCTCCTGTGCCGTCATAGTTCATTGGTTTGCAATCGAGAAACTACTTGAAAGTGCAGCCTGGAATTGATTCAACCAATCCACACGTGAGCAATCGACGAAATAATGAAACAAAGACCGTTCATAAATTTCTCCATGCTTAGTAAATCATCTTAAGGTTACCTTGAGCTGCGTTTCCTCTAGACGAATCTCCATCCCCATTACGTCTAGTGTTGCTTGGTCCTCCACTGTCTTGAGTTCGGTTCGCCTCGTACTGGGCGATAGCAGCGGAGATCCTTTCTTCCAGTAGAGCGTTCAGCTCTTCAGCAGTTCTTGGTAGGAGAGGAGGAGGGGGTTGATCGTCATTGCGAGCATTCACAGCTTTCCTGGGCGCCATGTTCTATCAGAACACAACACGGTAGGGTTAGACATTTGTTTGATATCGTCATATGAGACAGTAGTAGTATATATATATACACAAATATATACCACATAAGTGACATCAAACATTTACTACTCTAGCAGAGTACTTAATAGGCTTACACTGAGGGAATCCATACGTGAAAAGACTCGCTGTGATTTCTGTGCACTGAATTCCATAATTATGTATGCATCCATAATTACGTATCTCCTTGCACAGCCCGCACAGTTCGTTTCATCCTCGTACCTCTTCCTTCAGAGGGGCCATCGTTTTCAGGTAAAGTCACGTATACTTGTGACATTCTACTTCTAGCATGTGTAAATATCAATTATCACACATAATTACAAGTAATCTCTAGTCAACGACAAGTGCTACTTATGTGCACCCTAAGTCTCGTAGTGTCTTTTCTAGACTCTTGTAAACAGTTTCAGGTAGTGGATGTCGCGGGACGTTTTATGCAATGAAAACTCTTTGAAAAATTGTTTTCGTGAATGGATCCTAGAGATTGTAGACTTGACTCGAGAAGGAATCCTGGTTCACTACAATCGTAGCTCTGATACCAATCTGTCACACCCCTTTCTGCGGCGGAAGCACGAGGTGTGATCATGAAAGGTTCTCATTGCATACGAAAGGTAAACATACTACATGCTCATGAAAATAACTTCAAACACCATAATTTGAAAACATAAGATAGCGTTTACATCGCGAGTTAGCATAAAACATTGTCTTAAAAGGTTTACAACTTTATTTAAAGACAAACATAAGCGACATCCACGAGCATGGGTAAGACCGCGCGCACATCCACTTCTAGTTACCTGAAATACATGTAAGTTTTGGAAAACGTCAACATAATGTTGGTGTGAATTCATGCAGTTTTCGTATTTAACGCTTGTATACTTTGTATAAAAATCATGGTATGTACTTGTTAAATCACGTATTCAAGTATAAATCAAGTATTTCCATATGTATCAAGTGTTAATGGGTTGCAAAGCCATTAACATGTGACACGACATAGGAAGTCACCAAACCATAGGCATTTATCTATAGTCGATTCACGACTGAGACACAAAAACACTACTTGGTTCTAGTTGTCACCAAGAGTGGGGCTGCCCTGAAACCCATTAGATCTAACCTTTTGTTCTGTGGTCTAAGTATGTACACGATTAATGGTGCTTATGGTACCCTATTCGTGACACGATTTCTCGTATCAATTCTTGGCACTAGTTGTCGCCAAGAGTACTTCTCGTTTTAGTATATATCATACCATTTTGTAAATACTGAAGTATTTGTAACATGTATTTCACCCCCGAAGTTATAAAACTGAAAACAGTTAAGAGAAAAGGGGGAGCATGAACTCACAACTTTGCGTTCCTGCGTCGTAAACTTCACCGGGTTTGCTTATCTAGCGTCGTGACCTAAACGTGTTTTATTAACGTCAGTCACTGGACTTGTATATGTTTTCTTGTATTTTGCACCCGAATTATGTATCTTGTATCTTGTATGTTGTATGTGTATTTTTGTGTTTATACTTCTCATGAGTATTTAGTGTATTTAGGTTATATCATCTTTAGGGTAATTTATCTGGTTCACAAATTAATCATAGAATCACGCAAGCGTTTTACTACGAAATATATATTCTGAATATATATTTAACAAGTTTCGTTTACGAAAATCCACCTCCGACACTTGGTTATTTTGTAATAAAAACCATGGCGAAACTTATATTTTGGAAAACAAGTTAAAAATGTATTTATAACACTTGTCACCAAAAATATTTCTAAGTGTTATATTTCTAGAAAAATTTCGCCAGAGTTTCCTCTGTAACTGGAGGTGTCCACGCTTACCAGCGTATCATTTTCTTTTGCAAAATCATTCAATCAGTTCTCAATTAACCAACCCGACATTCAGACCAGCAAAACACTACTTATATCACTTCAGTTTTAAAACACAAAAATGGGCTGTTTTCGGGTAATTTATTAAAATGGTTAACTTATTCCAAAAATTCTCAAATTTTTACAGAACATCTTAAACGATCCAAAAATTATTGTGTAAAAATATCGGGGTCCAAATCATTGCCAATAATTTATAGAAAATCATTTTCCGGGCTGAAGTCAGATTTATCTTTTTCTGACCACAGTCCGCGGAATAATTTATTTAAAATTCCTCGAGAGTCCGATTTACGAAATTCTAGTGGGATAATCAGAAATACATCGGTGGTCATCTATAGTAAAAATTTCATGATCTAACTCTACACGGATTTTAAGTTACAACTGAAAATATAACACCCATTTTCTGCTGTAATAATTCAGCTTTAGTTGCTGTTAGAAAACGGCACTTTAAAAATAGTAAACGAAGTCCAAAAATTATGATTCCGGTGCCATTAGAACCGTATTTCATAATACATAATCCTAGACTTCAGAAAATACATTTCTTGTTAAGTTATGATCCTGTTACAGCCAACTGAAGTTGGCTGTAAAAACCAATCAGCATTCTGTTTCGGCTTTTAACTTTCTAGTGCATGTTCGATTGATTCCATTAACATGTTTAGCGATTACAACAACATCAAACATCAATATTAACAAGTAACTCAATCAAGAAATCAGCAAGAATCATAACAAAACAAGATCCAAGAGTTTTACACTAATATTTACTCATTAACCACCATGTTCTTCATTTTTAGTAGACTTTTAATTTCGTTTTCGCAAGTTCTAAAATTTTATCCGTTAAATCTCTTATTAACCACGTTAAACTTGAACAAGAGAATGTTTAGAGGCACTTACTACTAGCTCGGGGCTAGGGAAGAAACTAGACGAAAAATGGGTGATTAATAGCGTCGTAGAAAGGTCCTTGTGATTCCGTATGCACCAAGCCTCCTTGTGTGTGACCCTTCACCCTTGTGTGTGTGTAAAATTACAAGAATCAAACTTAAAAGTGATGGTGGGGGGGTGTTGGGTTTCAGCCGAACTCAATCAAAAGGAGAAAGAGATAGTGGAATTTTTTTTGTTAAGTGTTTTGAATGAAGGTAATGCTTATCCCTCATGTCCTCTTATGAACCATAATTCCCTAAGATCCACTAGACAATGTGTCAACTAGATTTTATGCAACAAGAATAGAATAATCAATATTAGTGGGGGGTGTCCCCTCATGGGGAAACCAATCGTTCAAGGGGGGTGGGTATCCAATTGGATTTCAACCAAAAAGTTAAGTGTTAGTTTGTTAGTTTAGAGATTTAAATTAGTTATTAGTGGGTTGCGAAATATAATGGGTGTTAGGGTATTCGGGGACCCTAACTAGCTCAGAAAAAAGAAAAATAATGTCAATGACAATATTTTTATGTTCCGGGTATAGTTCGGTTGTTCGGTTGGACAATAATCCGTTAAAGTGCTAAATTACACTTTTTAGTGTCTTTTAAGTACCCTTCTTGTACCCTTTCAATTCTCAACACTTAGGGAAATATTCTAGATGATAAAACGAAATTTCTGCATAATATTCATATGTTTAAATGCTGAATTATACAAAATTCTGCACTTAAAGTGCGTTTCGGGTGCTTTTTAGTGCTTATTTTTGCTTTTGCAATGTCTATAAATTAAACCCTTATATGTACTCTTGGGTTTTAATGTATTTTTGTCGTCGGACCTACACCTAGGCCTCAATTCTAATGTCTGACTGCTTTCTGCAGTTCTGTTGATACAGTGTGTCTTACTGGTGAGTTTACTTAGTATTTTTGACGCAACGCTCTCGTTTATGCATAAAGCAATATTTTGTAGTATACAACGTGCATGAATTCACTTGTTTAGTATGTGTTCAGACATTGCTGACAATTAAGCATATAATTGCAGTCATTAAATAATGATTAAAATGTACGGAAATTACCGGTTTGGTGCCAATTGTCACATCTTCCCGTTGTGCTAGGCTGCTCCGATTTCCATTCTTACAATCTTCAAATTTCTTGAGCAACTGCACATTCAACAATTTGATCATTTGAACAATGCAACCCAAGCCTGTTTAGACTCAGGTAACTGAACATAAATCTTTCCAGGTAGAACTGGATAGTTTCTTTCATTTTTCTCAAAAACATCTTCATTTTGATTATCACTCACAGAAGTCACTTGTTTCTTAACACTCCTTGTTTGACCTTTAGGAGTACCTCGTTTGTAAAAATGTGACTCTTTTTGAACATTTTGATTTTGAACAACAGTTGGTTTCCAAAACTGTTTGGGTTTTGTCATATCAACGGATGTTTGCCAATTTTGCGTTGTTCTGAATCTGTGTGTGTGAGAATTCCAGGTCTGTCTAGAATCGAACCTATTCGGGTTTGATTTCCGAGTTTGATTCGAAACAAACTTGTTTGTGTTGTACCTCCAAGTTTGTTTTGAGTCAAATCTGGTTGACCTTTGTTTCACATCCTCAGATTTATGTTTCTCAACATTTTCAGACTTCTTTTTCGACTCAACATCAACATGTTTCAGATTCGGACACTTGCGTGCAAGATGTCCAATTTGATCACACTTAAAACATGTTCTCTTTGAAACATATTTGACATGTGGTTGTTGCTTTTTCTTTTGAGCATAGAACTCTTCATTAGACTGTCGTCTAAATTGGAGTTCTTTCTCTTCTTCAGAACTTGTTCCATGAACAAAATTCAATTTTGTCTGATAATTTGGTATTCCATTTTTATTCCAACTTTGTTTCTTCTTATAACCCAACCCAGCCTTCATGTTTTTCCTCTTGAAACCAGGTTTGTTATAAAAAGTTTTGTGACCTTTTCCGGCAAACTTTGGAATCTCCGACTTCTCAATCTTAACCATTTTGAAAACTTTGTCAATCTTTTCTGAAATCACATTCTGAATCGGAAATACAATATCTAAGAATAATTTGTCTGATTCAATCATGGAATACACCAATCCTTTTGAATCATCATTCAAATTTTTCTCGGATTTTGAGTTTTTCAAATATCCATCATGAAAATTACCTTCATTTTCATCCTGTGATTCAGATTTACCTGTATTAACTGACTCTTCTTTCAACACACTTTCAACGACCTTACCTACCACCTCTGAATCACTAGAATCATCAGATTTGGAATAGGTTACGTCAATGTTGTCTGGCAATTGATCTACCATGTTGAAAGCTTTTTCGACCTTTTCATCATCATAAAATACGAACTTTTCCGGTGGTGGAACTTGATGAAACTCTGAGCCAATACCCTTTTTGTTTTGCTCAGAATCTTTACCATCCGGTTTTATGTTGAAAATTCTTTCAAGCACATATGATGACGCATGATAACTTTTTAATTTGTTATTATCCTGTTCTAAATCAGCAATTTGACGCTTTAGCTTAGCAACATCCTCAATATAAGAATTTACAACTTGTTGTTTTATTTCATACTGTCGCTTTAGCTCATTAGATGTTTCAGAACAGTAATTCAATCTTGATTGAACAAATTTCATTTCACTTTTCACTTTTTCATAAGACTCTTTTGTAATATGATAAGCCAATTTTATTGAATCATATTCTTTTTTCATTTCTTGACAAACATTTTCCTTTTGTGAACATTCTTCCGTTATTTTTAAAACTTTTTCTTTCAAACTTTCATTTTCTTTTTCTAATTTTTTACATTTTTCTGAAAGCTTTTCATCATTTTCTTTTAAAACCTTTTCCTTTTCAAGCATTTCTTTATATTTAATTTTGAAAACTTCTTCTATTTTGGTGAATTCAATATCTCTTGTTCTGAATTTTTCGTCTTTTTCAGTACAAGCACTGCACGTTTCCATGCATTTCATGCACTGTTCAACAGTTTCATTTAAGACTTCAGAATCAGAATTTACCTCAGTGATTGACACCTCGGTGTTTGCTGCAACTTCTGTTTGATCAGCATCTGTCTTTTTCTCATCACCAGCACCATCATCACTCTTCACTTCTTCCAAACTTTCTAGATTCTCCTCAGCTTCTTCAACATGCTGTTCTTCAGTAACAATTTCTTTTTCAACAACTTTTTCTTCTACCTTCTCTTCGTCAGCAATCTTCTCATTTTCAACAACTTTCACTTCTACCTTCTCTTCCTCAGCAATCTTCTCATTTTCAACAACTTTCACTTCTTCAACTTTAACTTCCTCAGCGACTTTCTTCAAATCGTTCACCATCTCATCAACACAATTTCCTTCCCACTCTTTCTTTCCCGAGTTGTTAGGTTGTGACTTAACAAAAACTCTTTTTCATTCTTTCTTCATCCCTCTTCCTCAAACTTGAAATCATAACATCTCTAAGGTGTTTTTCAAATTTTTTTACATATGTGTTGTCTTTCCCAATATTTTTATAGTAGTCAATGGATCGAGGAATTTCCAAAAGAACATCTTCAAAGATTATGTCTTTCTTGGGAACAACAGGTTCACCATTTCTATTGACATAGCATTCTCGCTTCTTGTCCCATCTCTTGTTGACTACAGCACTCTCATACTCTTCTTGCATTTCATCCATTCTGTTCCAAGCAATGTTTCTTTCTCGGTATGTTTTCTCACTCAGAATTTCCTCTCTGGTTTTCTCTTTGATTTCAGCAACAAAAACATAATTTTTGCCTTGTGTTATTTTTCTGCCATGAGCTGTAACTGTTTCATCAATATAATCCTCTTCATTTCTTTTCTTGATTTCAGCAGCCAATCCTGAATCAGATGGAATGTATTTGTCCCAACTGAAACCTTCTGCCACTTTTTCATCATCTTGATGGATAAGTAAGGCTTTCTTCTTGTTTTCAATCATTTTCGGCTCTTCTTTGCTTTAGTGGTAAATCGCTTTTCGGTAATAATCATCATTGAAAGGATTTTCATTTCCATCGACTGCAAAATTATGACATTCTCTCTTGAAATGACCTCTTTGCTTGCATTTGAAACAGGTCACTTTGGATTTATCAAATCCCAGTTTAGTTGATGGACCACCGATAGACTGCTTCCCTGTAATCTCCATATATCTCTGAGCTCTTCTGATGCAACTAGCTAAACACCAGCGAATATCGATAAGTTCCATCTCTTCCGGATCAATTTGGTCATAGTCTTCTTTGGTCAATTCAGAATTTCCAATTTTCCTAGCTACTAGACCTTCATATGATTCCAGAACAGATGCAAGGAAACTCATTTGTTGCTTGGCTTCATTGATGCTCATAGATGGAGAATTCTTCAACAATGTTGCATAAAACTTCTTCAGAATCATCAACACTTGCTTTTGATGAAGATGAATGATATCCCGGATTGTAACTTGATGAACTTGTCTGAGGTTCTTTTGTCTTCACCCCACTGAATGTTGTCTTTGGTGATTCACTGATTTTCACCGAAGGTAGTACACCTTTGTAATAAAGACCAACATTCTGTTGATGCGATGAACCGCTCATCTTGTTCTGCTTTTGCAACTCCAATTCATGACTTTCTATCTTTTCTATCAAAACATCAAGAGAAATTGTATCATATAACACATCATTTTTCAGTATGAATACAAACGTTTGCCACTGATTAGCTCGTGGTAACGCTTCTATGATCTTATCAATTATTTCTTCTCGAGTTTTAACAATGCCAAAACGATCAAGTTCAATTTTTAAATGACCAAATCTCTATATCATTTGTCTCACAGTCTCTCCCTTCAAACTATCGAACAAATCAAATTCCTTTTTTAATAATGAAATTTTGTTTTTCTTGATTTGTTTACCCCCCTCAGCTTTAACCCGTAAAGCTTCTCTCTCTTCATGCAATACACTATCTCTTCATGCTTTACGTGATTCTATTAGAAATTTGACAAAAACAAGCACCTTGAACCACTTTCTCTCTCTAGATTCTCTCTCTAGATCTAGAGCTCTCTAAACTTCAAATGTGCAAAAGTCCTAAAACTATGACATAACATCCCTATTTATAGGTCAAGGCTTTTAATGAGATTTCTCATTAATTACAAGATTGCCACCGTGCCTTTTGACTAGATATTACAATATAACGACTTGTTTTCTTCTGTTTCTCGCTACGGCTCGGATTGACGAAGGCGATAGACATAAATGTAATGCCCGGCTCTTTTGTACTTTCCATTTATAGAAAGTTTTGTTCGTATTTCTATTTTTGGAAACTTTGTATTCTTGTAATCGTTCTTTCTTTGTAATCATTGTAAAACCGAGACTTGGATCATTAATGAAACTCGTATTTTGTTACAAATATGTTATACACACTTTATATGTGCTCGTATGTTCGAAACGGTGAACCAATTGGTGTTAAATTGTTATTCTTGGAAACCATGTGCTAAACTTGTAATTAATCTAAACTTATGCATAAAACGTGTTTTGATCATGAACGACACCTGATTTTGATGCTTATACGCTTAATTATACTTGGTTTATGCTCCTCGTACTTTATTCTACCTCAAACTATGTTTTTATGGCAATTATAGTCCCTAAAACACCTAAAAACCTAAAGATATCAAACTACAGGGACTAAATTGTAATAAATCAAACTTAAATCCGGACCAGAAGGCCCGGGCGGCCCGCCTAAACTTACCTTGATATCTCAAGCAGGCCACCTAGCAGTCCCCAGATCAGAAACTTCTTTCAGCTTGTTTTCCTTCGCGAATTTGAGCGGGATTTGAGTGTTTATGAACTTCTAAGCGGGATTTTGGCATTAATAACTCACCTAACTCAACCCTAACTCAATCCCTATATAAACACACTCTTGTCCAAGCCATTTGCACTTTAGATACACTCTCAACACTCACTCAAACCCTCAAATTCGTAGCTGGAAGTGCAAGTTCGGACAGAAGTACCAAGCTCCACTAAAGTGAGCATAACTTCTTCATTTCTCATCCTTTTTAGCTCATTCTTTTTCCAAAACACTTGGATCGATCTTAGCTTCGATTCCATGGGTATTTCACAGAGAATAAGGCCCTGGAACTCCGGCAAATAGTCTCCAAAGTTCACTGTTTGAATCTGACTTTGTTTATCTTTGATAATACTTGTTCAAACTTGAGTTTTCTCATCTCAAACCTATGTCCTAATGCTTATAACCTCATCTATGGTTAGTTAAGCTTAAAAACAAGGTTGAGACATGTTAAATCAGAGGTTAAAATCTCAAATACTTTCTGTTTTGTTAGGGTATTTCACCCACAAGTCATGTTCAAGCTTAGTTCTTGGTGTAGAGTGATTATGGAACAACTTGGGTTCTTCCAACATAAAATCCTCACATGATTTGATGATTTCTCTTTGATTAGATTGTTTACATACTTGTACTAATCATTGTTCTTGACCCTCCTTGGTTGTCTTTACATCAAGTGAAGTGGTGAATATTCAAGGGGGTCCTAAATGGAAGCTTGTTCTTCCTACCCCATACATGACTTCCATGATATTCGAGGTGCCTAAATGAAGATATAATCTTCTACCTCATACTTGAACATTTGGACTTAATAATATATATATATATAACCTATACAATACATAACCATATTATTTGAATAATCGAATCCTTGATGATGAACAAGTGTTCATATGTCAAGGTACTAGATTTCATCATCCTAGACTATGATAACTCGTCACGATTCTAATGGAACCTTGTTCCATGAAACCACATAAACTCCTTGGAGTACATAGTGTCAAGAACAAGTATCATATGTATAGGTGATTATTTTCTCATGTATTTCGCATATACTATTTTCATATTGTTTTAAATACCGAATCTCGACCCTTAACATACTTAAACTTTAACCCTTACACATTTCAACCTTCTAACCTCATCAACTTCGTCACATTGGATAATCGGAAAGCTTATGCAATTTTCGTGAGTATACTCGATCCCTTTTCCCCTTTTACACTTTGGGATGCAACATGTATAACTATTGAACGACTTTTGAACTAAATTAAACATACTCAATCCTTGATCAAGCATGAAACTAATGTACTTGTTATTCTTGTATGCTCTATGAACGATTTGGAACGTTATATGCTCATTAACTTTGCTCGCCCACCTTGACAATTATAGTGCTATAGGATTAACGCCCCGCCCGCTATTTGATGTATAAGAAGTTATTCATCTATTAAACGTCAAATACGCCCCGCTTATGCGATAACTCTTTGTATTTTCAGTGATTTTGGTACTCATTTGAGTTGTTTGTGAAAATACAGGTCCGGGCTTCGGCACGGTGATGAAACGAAGGCTTTTGGAGCAAAATGGAGCAAAAATGGAACATTCCAGGAAACTGCCAGATATGGCATGACCGTGCCAACCATGAGCACGACCATGCCAGGCCTTTCGACACCGGCACTCTCGACCAGCACTAGCATCTAGCACCAGCACCATCAAAATTTAGAAGCGGCACGACCGTGCCAACCACTGGCACGACCGTGCCAGGTCATATTGAGCCCCAGATCAGCATGTTCCGAGATCGTTGCCGGGTACTATTGGCTGGCACGACCGTGCCAACCATGAGCACGACCGTGCTCGATCCAAATCAAAGCCAGATCAGCATGTTCCGAGATCGTTGCCGGGTACTATTGGCTGGCACGACCGTGCCAACCATGAGCACGACCGTGCTCGATCCAAATCAAAGTCAGATCAAGTCATTCACGAGATCACATCAATCATCATCGATATGAACACGGCACGCACGATCGTGCCGATCGCTGGCACGACCGTGCCAAGTGGGGTCAGATGAGCTGGTAGACAAGAATTAGTGGGGCGGCGGATCGATCGCACTAGGCACGACCGTGCCAAAAGGTGGCATGGTAGTGCCAAACACGCAGATGTTAAATACGCACAGCATCCTCATTTGCAAGGGAGTTGGAGCATTTTTGTGAAGTTTTCTCTCAAAATTCTGGTCTTGGAAGCTTGTTGGAGCCAAGGAGGAGCTAGGAAGAAGGCTATATCACATCAAGATCCACTCCATCATACCTGAATCTTGTCTTAAATTTGGGTTTGATCACTTTTATTATTATGAACAATTTCAATTCTCTTGTATTTATTTAAGCAATTATGAGCTTTGTAGGCTAAACATTTGTGTTGCTTAAACCTTGTTGAAGCTATTTATTATGTGATAACATGGAAATGGATGTGATGATTGTTTTTGTTAACCTTCATAGTAATATTTAGTCTTGTTCTTGGAATTTATATACATGTTTAAAGTCCTTGTTCTTGAATGTTTGGTCATAAGTATTTACATGATGTGTTGGAAAGCCCATGTAGGAATTATGATTATTGAATCTTGTTAACTAGTTAGTATGATTCATAACATGAAACTAGGAATGGTAATTGTTAGCATGATTAGAATGAAGATTTGAACATGTGTATGGATTCTAGCATTTAGATTTGGAAAAGATCAAAAGAATATTAATATGGATTCTATAGTTGAAATCATGTTAGTATAATGATTTAGGACAAGATTATTGTTTAGCATCATCATACTTGTGGTTCATATCAAGAACATGATAAAGATATTACTTACATAAAACCAAGTTAGGGTGATTAATTTGTGCATGACCATGCTTGTGGTTCACATCAAGAACATGATGATAGTGCCAACTACTTAACACCAAGTTAGGGTGTTTAGCGTGTTTTTCATATTAGTTTTCCCTAATTTGTAGAGTTAGGAGTCTTGACAAACAAATAACTCATTATTAAAGATTAACACCAACTTAGCAAGTGAGCTTAAAAGAATAATTGTTAGGTGATTAGAATGTTAATTCATTTTGAGTTTTCCTGAGAATTATAAACTAGAAAACCTTGATTGGGGACTTAGTTAAATTTAGAGCTTGCATCATCACAATTCCTTCCATCTTGTTGTCATATGTTTGTTAGTGGAGACTTGGTTTAGGCAACCCTTTCTTAGATATTGTTCTTTGTTAGAATTTTTAGTAGTTTATTTATTTGCATGATAATTTAGAAAACCCAACTTATTGTTTGAAACGGCTTTAGAGTAACAAAGGTTTAGTATCAGAAGCTACCGTGTCCATGGATCGATACTTGGTTCTTACCGATGCTATACTACACATACGATAGGTACACTTGCCTATGTGTGTGGTTTAGTATTGATGTGAAAATCATTTCTATAAATTTAAAACCGAATTGTGTGAAAAATCATTATTAAATATATATAATTCACGCACATCACTATTCTATTGGGTATTGTTAAGTTACCACCCCGCTGAACGAATGGGATTAGGCTATTTTATGCGTTGTATTCTAGGGTTTGATCATATTGTACGCCAAAATTGCATACTAGTAAATCACATATTTTGAATCATGTTGGATTTGAGTTTTTTTTTATTCTATTATGCTATGTAAACAAACTTGTATACTCGCCATTGCTTTTGCATTGAAACTCTATTTTAATACATGTTGCAGGTTGAATTGTTGAAGTATGATGAAAGATGAAACAAGTTTAGGGTGGACTAGATACACACCTTTAATTTATTTATCTTTTGATGTTATGTTGTTATTTGAGACAATGTTGTATTTTGTTTGGATTATTGAATGACAATTTAGCATTTGCAATGAAATTCGGATTTAATTAAATATTGTCACATAGTGTTATGAAGTCTCTTGCAATCTATACACACTTCGTCTCATCCCGATGTTTCCGCCATCGGTTGGGGTGTGACAGATTGGTATCAGAGCCATAACTATAGGGAATTAGGAAAAGTAGGAATGCTTTTACCTAGTCTATAGTTTTAGAGCTTTAATTCTTATGTTTTGCTTGAAACTACTACGTGATACTTTATTTGTTTCTTATTTATGCTCTTTTAAACATATATGTCACTTATGTGTAACATTTGATATGTTATTCTTTTGTATTAATACTTGTTTCATTATGTGATAATACTTGTTTCATTGTTCGATTCTTTATGTGTTATTCTCGACATATTTCACTATGTGTTAATACTTGTTTTATTATTTAATTCTTTAAGTACCATTCTTGATATGCTTTGTTATGTGTTTATACTTGTTTGTGTATTCCTTTGACACACACTTTTCCTCATGAATTTTACTCGATTATTCTAAATCCGACAACACTCATATTATACAAACGAGACGAGTTTACCAAAATAGGCGTGAAACCCACAATTTGGTAAACGACTCTCATCCCGCTTTATTCTATTTTGAACGAAATTCACCATTAAGTTAGGAGTGAAATCCACATCTTAAAGGAAGTTTCAAATTCATATTCTAGTGGACCCTTATCTTTTGATGAGTACCAACCAAACTAGGGTACGATGTTACCAAGATAGAGGTGAAACTCGCATCTTGCTAACTAGTCCCACCCTTTGATTTTCAATCTCGCCAAAGTTTCGATTTTCCCTTAATTCGAAAAGGACTCCAATTTACTTTGGAATAGTCTTATGTTACGTTCCGTGACAATCCGATTTTATGATGAACCTCTTTTATGCTATCTCAATTTTAATGTGTTTTACATTTGTACGATATATCATTTCAATCTAAAACATGCATGCTAGTATGTTATACTGGATTCGTGTTACTTGTTTATTCTTATGTGATGAACTTGTCCTTTAACCCACACCTTAACATGTATAGTACTATTCGTAGTGCTATAGGAGTAGCGCACCACCCGTGAACGAGGGGTCATGTTAAGTCATTCAATTGCGGTACACGATGGGTTGACCTGTTTATTCACATGCCAGTGATACGTTAATCTTGTTAACTAAGTATGTCATGTGGATTGTTCTACATTTTTATGCTACTACTCGTGGAAACATATCATCGAGATAGGAGTGATTTCCTTACCTTGACGATTAACTCCACCCCTCCTTCTCTTAAAAAACGACTTCACCGACGAGTTTGGGGTGATTCCCTTACCTAGGTGATCATATTCATTTTTTTTTTACCAAAACCCTTTCAAGTCTTCCTCTTGAATAAATTTCGAGACGAAATTTCCTAAAGGAGGGGAGACTGTAACGCCCGACTCTTTTGTACTTTCCATTTATAGAAAGTTTTGTTCGTATTTCTATTTTTGGAAACTTTGTATTCTTGTAATCGTTCTTTCTTTGTAATCATTGTAAAACCGAGACTTGGATCATTAATGAAACTCGTATTTTGTTACAAATATGTTATACACACTTTATATGTGCTCGTATGTTCGAAACGGTGAACCAATTGGTGTTAAATTGTTATTCTTGGAAACCATGTGCTAAACTTGTAATTAATCTAAACTTATGCATAAAACGTGTTTTGATCATGAACGACACTTGATTTTGATGCTTATACGCTTAATTATACTTGGTTTATGCTCCTCGTACTTTATTCTACCTCAAACTATGTTTTTATGGCAATTATAGTCCCTAAAACACCTAAAAACCTAAAGATATCAAACTACAGGGACTAAATTGTAATAAATCAAACTTAAATCCGGATCAGAAGGCCCGGGCGGCCCGCCTAAACTTACCTTGATATCTCAAGCGAGCCGCCTAGCAGTCCCCAGATCAGAAACTTCTTTCAGCTTGTTTTCCTTCGCGAATTTAAGCGGGATTTGAGTGTTTATGAACTTCTAAGCGGGATTTTGGCATTAATAACTCACCTAACTCAACCCTAACTCAATCCCTATATAAACACACTCTTGTCCAAGCCATTTGCACTTTAGATACACTCTCAACACTCACTCAAACCCTCAAATTCGTAGCTGGAAGTGCAAGTTCGGACAGAAGTACCAAGCTCCACTAAAGTGAGCATAACTTCTTCATTTCTCATCCTTTTTAGCTCATTCTTTTTCCAGAACACTTGGATCGATCTTATCTTCGATTCCATGGGTATTTCACAGAGAATAAGGCCCTGGAACTCCGGAAAATAGTCTCCAAAGTTCACTGTTTGAATCTGACTTTGTTTATCTTTGATAATACTTGTTCAAACTTGAGTTTTCTCATCTCAAACCTATGTCCTAATGCTTATAACCTCATCTATGGTTAGTTAAGCTTAAAAACAAGGTTGAGACATGTTAAATCAGAGGTTAAAACCTCAAATACTTTCTGTTTTGTTAGGGTATTTCACCCACAAGTTATGTTCAAGCTTAGTTCTTGGTGTAGAGTGATTATGGAACAACTTGGGTTCTTCCAACATAAAATCCTCACATGATTTGATGATTTCTCTTAGATTAGATTGTTTACATACTTGTACTAATCATTGTTCTTGACCCTCCTTGGTTGTCTTTACATCAAGTGAAGTGGTGAATATTCAAGGGGGTCCTAAATGGAAGCTTGTTCTTCCTACCCCATACATGACTTTCATGATATTCGTGGTGCCTAAATGAAGATATAATCTTCTACCTCATACTTGAACATTTGGACTTAATAATATATCTATATAACCTATACAATACATAACCATATTATTCGAATAATCGAATCCTTGATGATGAACAAGTGTTCATATGTCAAGGTACTAGATTTCATCATCCTAGACTATGATAACTCGTCACGATTCTAATGGAACCTTGTTCCATGAAACCACATAAACTCCTTGGAGTACATAGTGTCAAGAACAAGTATCATATGTATAGGTGATTATTTTCTCATGTATTTCGCATATACTATTTTCATATTGTTTTAAATACCGAATCTCGACCGTAAACATACTTGAACTTTAACCCTTACACATTTCAACCTTCTAACCTCTTCAACTTCGTCACATTGGATAATCGGAAAGCTTATGCAATTTTCGTGAGTATACTCGATCCCTTTTTCCCCTTTTACACTTTGGGATGCAACATGTATAACTATTGAACGACTTTTGAACTAAATTAAACATACTCAATCCTTGATCAAGCATGAAACTAATGTGAATTTACTTGTTATTCTTTTATGCTCTATGAACGATTTGGAACGTTATATGCTCATTAACTTTGCTCGCCCACCTTGACAATTATAGCGCTATAAGATTAACGCCCCGCCCGCTATTCTATTGGGTATTGTTAAGTTACCACCCCGTTGAACGAATGGGATTAGGCTATTTTATGCGTTGTATTCTAGGGTTTGATCATATTGTACGCCAAAATTGCATACTAGTAAATCACATATTATGAATCATGTTGGATTTGAGTTTTTTTTTATTCTATTATGCTATGTAAACAAACTTTTATACTCGCCATTACTTTTGCATTGAAACTCTATTTTAATACATGTTGCAGGTTGAATTGTTGAAGTATGATGAAAGATGAAACAAGTTTAGGGTTGACTAGATACACACCTTTAATTTATTTATCTTGTTATTTGAGACATGTTGTATTTTGTTTGGATTATTGTATGAAAATTTAGCATTTGCAATGAAATTCGGATTTAATTAAATATTGTCACATAGTGTTATGAAGTCTCTTGCAATCTATACACATTTCGTCTCATCCCGATGTTTCCGCCATCGGTTGGGGTGTGACAATAAATGCACTAACAATCTTGTAATATGATCATTCTTTCTATGATTAAAACGTTGGACATCCATTGCCCCATCAAAATGATTCATAAACTCTACGAGAGTGAGTTGTGAATTAGCCACCTGGCAAAAAAAATGGTTCTCACTCTCTGATCTTGAAGTTGTTCTCATAAGTCCCGACATTGGCTCGTGCCGGTAAAAAGCCGGAATCCACATGGATCTCATCACAAACATATCATCAATCCATTTGTTTTCTGTGAGACCGAACTCAATCATCACCAACTTCCACTGTCTCTCGAATTCTTCGGGCTCAATGGAATCAGTCCATACAATGTCGCACATCCTCCTTTTAAACTCATCGTTATTGCACAACTCGTGTCCAACCTATAACAATAAATGCTTTTTATATCAGCCTATAACATGATATAAAAAACATAATGCTAACGAAAGACAATATAGATTGCTATACCTTATCTGCCACTTTTTTCATTATGTGCCACATGCACAATCTGTGTCTGCTGATAGGGTTAACCTCCCCAATAGCCTGTTTCATAGCAGGGTCTTGATCCGTCACTACAACGTTTGGCTGCCGACGAAATGACTTTAAGAATGAATTCAGAAGCCATTTATATGATTCAATGCTCTCCGATGCCAACAACCCAGCTCCAAGCGTTACATTTCAACAGTGGTTGTCAATGCCAGTGAACGGAACAAACACCATCTTGTACCTGAACAAACACATGCGAAAACACATTTAAAACTTGCGAAAAAGACAGATATCACATGCGAAAACAAACAGTATAACATGCGATATACTCAACATCAGTTCTTCAACATGTCTACACATGCGATATTACAAGCTCATGAAGACATATGACATGCGAAAATTAGTAAAAAACATGTTTGTCTTGAAAAACTTACCTGTTTGTCTTGAAAGTTGCATCGAACGATATCACATCCCCAAATTCCATATAGTTAAGCTTGCATAACCCATCAGCCCAGAACAAACCAGTTAACCGTTTGTCATCATCAACAGAATATTCAAATGAATAATCAGCTAAATACTGTTTTTGTCAGTCATCCTATTAATCACCATGTCAGCGTCATATTCTCCTATATAGCTGTTAATTCGCTTCCTGAAATTTTTGCAATCATCAACCGTGGCACCAACGTTCTCGAAACCACCATAACGTTTCCTCATTATATGGAAAGCTTTGACAGGACCAAGGTTTAAAGTGCCTAGTTCCCAAACCAACTCCTCCTGGACATCTGACAATTGTCTGTAAGCTGGCAACATGTGAATATCATCTTGGCATACAAACTTATGATTATGGCCATCAACAAATCTCTTTACTGTATATAATCTACCATCCACAGTGCAAATCATAAGTTGAGCTTTGCATCCAGTTCTAATAGTCCCCCTGTTCCTTGTTTTGAATTGCTTTTTTGACTTCGATCGATCGTCAATACACAGTGGCTTATGTCCCTCTTTAGAATAAACAAAATACTTAGTTTTGATTATACCACCACTGTGTACTTCACCACCTTTCCGAATAGAAAAACCAGCTAACGTAGCATATGATTGGTAAAACGCATATGCTTGTTCAATAGAGATAAATTGCATTCCAACAACAGGTGTAGCTGATGCTTGAACCTCCGGAGTGTAAACCCTTTCATCTACAAGAACCAAAATCAGAAACCAAAAACACGTGCGAATTATCGGACTAGTACATCAGACATATTAATTCCATCATAAAAGAACAAACACACATGCGAATTGTATGACCAATAACATGCGAAAATGATGATTTTGATTAATCTGTTTTATATATGCGATTTATTATACCATAACATGCGAAAATGCATAAAGAAAAAAATAAAATGCGAATTGTAAGAGTAATAACATGCGAATTTGTGCATGTTACTTTCATATCAAAAATATAATCAACATTCAAACTTCAAAAAACAGCTACAACAATATAAAATCATTGCTACGGTTAAACAAAAAAACAAGTATGCGAACAATTTAGAGATCTGAATTAACATAATTACCATTAAAAAGCTCGTTTAGATCACTTGTACTTGCAATTGGATTTGGATTTGCAGGTGGCGGATTTAAAACATCCTCAATCGAAACTCTCCGATATGCAGATAATTGAGCATGATCACCGATCGGTCGAATTTCTTCAAAATCAACATCTGTTCGTCCAGTGCTGCTCTGTGGATCCATCGAAAAAAAAACAATTGAATGAAACCCTAACACAGAAGAACGAAAACTGCAATTTGAGAATTATGAAAAATTTGAAACTGATTCGAATGATAATTACCGGGATATTAGTGTAACGAACATCTCGCTGATTGAATGAAGAGACGAATTTGCCCTCAGATGATTGAATTAATTGTCTGATTTAACCTTATTAAATAAAAACTGAATCATGACACGTGTACGGCTCAAATTCTCGCGTATGTAATGTACGATAACCTTATTTGTACCATACTCTTTACCTATATATATATATATTGATGAAGCCAAAAGAAATAAACAAACAAGTTCATCGAAAAAGAACTTCGTTTAAAAGAATTGCTTCATTAGAATAAAAATAAGTCTTACGAAAACCGACGCTTTTTACGCTTTTCGCCCTTTTCTACTAACCACTAACCCAACCACCTACCTTTAACCCAAGTCTAACCATTCCCCAAAAGTCCTCTTTATAGTTACAAAGGTTTATAGTTAAAAAGGAGGAGGATTGATTGCTTGGCAAGCATATGGTAGAAGTAAGTTCCATGCCGGTCCCGAGTGTTTCACAAAAATACATCTTCGGCCGAGTGTTGAGTAATCTCCCGTGAGGTATGTGAACTTGTATATAAATGGAATTTTAAAGAGGCATGTTATGCCCAAATAAGTAATTTCTCTTATGAAATGTTCTAAATAAATCATAATGAATAGGATTGTTAAAATCTTGGATTCCCGACACTCAAGACAAGCCCAAAACCTCCTCTTCTACCCATTCCATTTGGGAGTGTAAAGCCACATTATAAAGAGTTTTGCTCGAGGACAAGAAAAGATTCAAGTGTGGGGGTATTTGATGTGTGTAAAATGCAACATATAAATTACATCAAATGAGGCATAAAACTAACCCTTTTTTAGTACTAATGTTGGAAAAAATGTGTTTTGTCTTCCTTTTGTATTTTCAGTATTAAATGAGCCCAAATGAACAAAAGAACCAAAAAGGCAGCTAAATCTAACATAAATACAAGAAAAGGAATAAACGTGGCATGCCCGACCCCTCGACAGCATCTTCCCAAGCAAAAACAGAAAAACAGAAGGCTGAACACACCCCGTTTCAATGAACACGGGGGCGTGCCCAAGTGTCTGCAAAAAAGATAAAGTTGTAGAAGCTTCTATCGCCCACCACAGGGCCGTGCCTAATGGACACGGGGCCATGGTCAACTATAAGATTCGCAGAATCCAAGCAAATATTGATAGTACATATACGCTTCTGCACACGGGGCCGTGCCCAGCGGACACGGGGGCGTGGTCAACTAATGCAGACAAACTACATTTAATGAAGAAAGAGAAGAGGGATGGACACGGGGTCGTGCCCAATGGACAGGAGGCCCTGTCCGGGCTTTTGTGCAGGCTATAAATAGGAGTGCTTGGCTCACTTGCAAACCATCCATTGGCAAACCACCTCTCTCACACTACACCCACCCACCACCACCATCACAACCCACATCCACCACCATCATCCATCACCCATCATAGAGTGTGTGTAGTAGTCTCGGGATCCAAGATTGATCGTAAGAGTTCTTGACAATCAAAGGCCATGTTTGCCTAAGTCTCTTACATCACTTGGTGAAGACAAGCATTTAGTGTAATACGTTTTATTTTTAATCTTTTCACACTTTTTATTTGGTTATGTATTAATGACTTTAATAACTAGTTTCTTATGTTGAAGGTGAGTCTTCCTTATCATTTGTCCTTGGTGTCTTGGCGTTATTTTACTGTCTATATAAAATAAAAGATTTACACCATTCATATCTCCACGGTCTATATGGAGATATGTTGGCTACCTGGTCGGGGGTTAAGGGAATGGTTTGGTAAGAGTCTTGCCTTGTTCAGTGTATAGATCCTGCAAGGACCTGGGTCAAGCTTAGTAGGACCTCCTTCAATACCAACTGGTATTGGATGGCGGGGGTCCGAATTTCTTGATCCCCCTCATATGTAAACTACTATTAAAACTTTAGCCCGACTACTTAGGATTGTATCCCTGCTGACTCAAACTACTTAGCCGAGGGTAACGTCACCTTCAAAAGAGGGGCCTGCCACATTATGCATTAATAACTTAATTAATTATCTTCCAATAATCCAACCCTTTAGGATTGTATCCTTGCTGACTCAAACTACTGGGTTAAGGGTAACGTCACCTTCAAAAGAGGAGCCTACTACTATAACTAAGATAATCTCTTAAAAAGTGAAAAAGTGCGGAAATAATCAAAGGTTACACTAAAGGCGAGTCGGATCCAAGTGATTCATCTTGTCTATCTGTTTTTATTTTATTTTTATTTTCAGCATTTTAGTTTTCATTTTCTAGTTTAAAACCTTTTTCTAAACTTTTGATTTGATTATGGTTACACTTTCTAGGTTATGCGAAGAGTTAAGTGACAACCCACATCTCATCTTGAAGATAAATGTTGACTTTTATGGAAGGTAAATTTGTCACACCCCCAAAATACCACCTAGGGAATACCCCTGCTAGGCGTGTGACGTACCAATAACGAGCCACTAATCATGTTGAACTCATAATAAATTTGTAAATGAAAATGCCAATTATTAATGAAAAGTAACATCAATAAATTTAAATGTAAACCAACATGTTCAGCGGAAGCAATAAAAGAAACCATAGTTTAACTGTTTCAAAACCAGTGTGCCATATCAATAATTCCAATGCATGTATCCATCTAGTTCGACCCATGACCACTCCAGGTACTCCAGACAGCAAGTCCCAATCCAAAACATCTAACGACCTGCGAGCATGCAACAAGTGTATCAGACAACACTGGTGAGTTCATAGTTTTTACAAAAACGTTAGTTACCAAGTGTTTAGTTCCGTTCTTTGATTACAATGTTGATAATACCTCGGATACAAGACGGCCCCTGATTTATTTTGCCCTTTCCCCAATGCTTCTATCAAAGCATTGGTCATGACTAGGTCATTAGTTCACACCCGTCCTCTCTGGTACGGGGTGAGGGTGCCAAACCTAAGTAGCGCTACTAACTAATACCTTGTTACCTCTCAGGTAACCAAACAACACGGAGGGACTTTAAAGGCGATAGGACGAGTATATTATCCAACATTCCAGATTTACCACAAGACGTATTCCTCTCAGGAATACCCAATTGATTTACCCAAACCCATCCCTCTCAGGGATGCCCAATGACTGTCCCAACCACCGGGACGTATGCTCAAGAGAAATGAACTCACCTTTGGTTTGCTCGGTATATTACGTAAGATTACTTGTTCCTCGTTGGTCACCCGGACCCTAGTGTGATTACCAGTAATGATCAGTTTCACATTCACTTAAAACATACACTCTTTTACATATTACACAAATAGTGCACTAGCATCAACAAGTTGTACAAGTTGTATCTATTTATCAACACTGACCATGTTTCACAAAAGTATTTGTCGCTCATGTCATTTAACTATTGCATGTATTAGACCATGAACATTCCTCAACACATTGCAAATATTCACATACTACTCACATCAAGTTTGCCATACCATAATATACATTCTAGTTCACCACGTACTAATATCATCGGCTAACTCGTGTGCATTTAAATGACATTTTGAACCAACCACCGCTGGCCCAACCTTTAAATATTTCATTCGATTATTAATGTGCAGCCTATACATAACCCCGATACACGGCCCAACAGATGTATGTGTGTGCGACGGGCCAGAGATGTGCGACCCATTGCATTTACCCAAACCCCTAAGATGTGCGGCCCATCATAACCAGCCAATCGGTTATACCCATTAAAACCCCAACTCTAATGATTTAACAAATTTCTATATAACTGATCATTATCCAAATCATGTGCTATGTTAATTATGCCCATCCCATCATCATCATTCCTAGTCTTTGTGCACACCCATCGATAACAGCATCAATTTGCACAGGATAAACATCACAGTTTACAAAGCCTTTATACTACTCACATAATATATTCATCTTATGAATTTGTAAACAATCACCTGTCAACATCAGTTGATATCATAGCATCCCCATAATATCTTCTTAACCAATTTATATGCAAAAATACATCATTAACTCATATATATAAAATCCTAACTTATTAATATAGAGATCGATCCGTAACAACTAGATTCATCAATTTAATGTTTCACCATACATGATTAATCCAGCACATATTTATCATTGGGTAATCTTGTATTCACGAATTAGTTCTTGTTATGAGGAATTATGTAATTCTACACAAGCAGCTCCTTAATAAAACATCATTAATCACATAGTATAGATCAGTAATAATCATGTAGCATTCATTGTAACATTCGATCATCACTCCACATCCAAATTTTTATAACCATTTATGTCTATCGATCCTAGGTTGTTGCACATGCATGAAATCATAGTTTAAATTATAGTTCTATCATTAACATCAAACTGTGTATTAAATAAGCAAATAAGAAAAGTGGAGTGCACATGCATGAAATCATAGAGTGCCTATACTAAACCAATAATCATACTTACCACCGGATGCAGGATGTTGAGAGTACTAAGATCAATGGAAAAGGAGGGGTTCACAATGAAGAAAGAGTTGCCGTCTCACGTATAGGGGATTAGGGTTTCTTGCACTTGTGTAAATAATAACTAATGGTGATCCAACTCATTATTTGTTTATTTGTTTGCGTCGCCAATGAAGGGGGGTCGTCCGGCTCGGGTTGGGCTTGTGTCGGCTCGGGTTGGGCTTGTGTCTAGCCTGGTGATGGCCCAAATGATACAAGCCCAAATGATACAAGTGATGTTTAACTAGTCTAGCGGTGGCCCAAGTGATACGAGTGATGTGTGACTAGGCTTAGTGAACCGCCGACAACTTACAATTATATAATTCCATAGAACCATTAAGTATTTAACGTAACATACAAGCCGTTGATCAAGAAATCAAAGAAACTAACCTTGAAAGTTCGGGTTGTCACAAAATTGCATTCATACTGATGTTTTAGTGTATATTTGTATACGTTCTAATCTCTCGACCAATTTCTCTATTTTACCTTTTATATTAGTTTTTAGTTTAAGTTGATTTGTTATATGTTGCTTGATTAAGAGTTAATTAGATCTCTTAATCCAAGTGTAGTAGGTACCAAAAAACATACTTCATGCTATAATGCTATCCTAAGGTAACAATTTTGGGCATCTTTTGAACTATAATTTACTTAACTAAGATTTGATAACCTGTACCAGTTGTTCAAGGCCATTGCTAGATATGTATTGAAATGTTAAGAATTATTTTTTGTATTTGTTTTAGTTTTAGTGCTCTATATTGTTTTTTTTTTCTGTAGATTTGGTGAGATACTGTTGCATTATTCTTTATAGATTGATTTGGTGGAGGCAGCTTTTGACAAAAAAGGAGTTTTTTTATGGAGGTGCTTATGATAAAATACATGTTGATGGTAGGACTATAATAGAAAGCAACCTGAAGGAGTCACTGTTGTCAAGCTTTCGGTCGGTTCTATTCCGAAGATTGCCACCGACGATATCTAAGTTGTAGTCATTTAAATTTTACAAATGACACATAGCTTTCTACTACATGACTAAATCTATTGAAGTTTTGAAGATTGGACTTTATTGATCTCTCATTATGAAGAGCATGAAAATGTTATTGACATTGCTTTGATCACTGAGAAGAAAACAGAGCAATAATAAGGTATGTGCATGGATCATATATATTCTTTTAATTTGATATTTGAGAACATCTTTTTTTCAAGAAACAACACAAATAAACCTACTGCTGTTACTGTTGCAAGTTCTAAAATTTGTCAAAGTTAGGTCTAAGAGGTTTGAAGGGGTATGGTCCCAGAACTCGCGCCAACATGGCCTTGAGTGACCATTACCCTTATAAAAAAAACCGACAAGAACTTATCTGTGTCCGTGCGGGCACGCGCGAACACAGCGGTCGAATCCAATATGTCAAGTGATGAGAAGACTTACCTTGTGTATGAAAATGGGTGTACACATAGCGATGCAGCCTGGCACCGATTCCTATGGACATTTTCGTCATGACAAGGGATCCGGGCGACAGCAACAGTCACCACAAGTGGCAATGCGGCCTAGCACCGCATCCCGCAGTCTTAACCAGAGTGAGAACGCGGGAACAACAGCAGTTACCGCGAGCAGCGATGCGGCGCGGCACCACATCCTGCCCACGAGGCAAGTAGGACTGACACCACAGAGCAAGTGGCACCAATGACAGTCGCCTGTCAGCCTACGTAAGCAACAGACTGACACCGCAGTAGGACGTGGCTTCACCTCCACAACCGACAAGCCTGACACACCTGCATAAAGGCGGCGCGTCGTCAGTCTAGCTACTCAACGACCCTCCTTCACTCCGTGGCTATAAATACCCATCTCGGACCAGGTTTGAGGTATCGCTTATCAACTCCCTCACTACTACTATCACACACTTTGCTTCCCAAGAAAATTACTGATTCTCACGCCAGAGAGTGGTAACAAGGAGCACCCCCCCACCCCTTCCTCCTTGTTACGAGTCACGGTGTGTTTTCCTTGTGCAGGAGACAGATCAGCGGACGATCCAGCCACCGATCCTCGAAAAGAAGGGATTAACCCTACTTGACGAGACCATTGAATTAACCTCTCTCGGTTAACCTCTGTTTCATCATTGGCACCCACCGCTACTCTTAGCACTTTTTTCACATCCTTTTCTTTCTTGAAGATCATGTCTGATCGTCAAAACAATCCTACCGGGGAAAACCTCAACCCCACAAACTTGGTACCCATAGGGAATACAACTCCCGCACAACCAATAGGCCACATAGGCATAACCGCACAGGGGGGCTCTCCCCTAGTGTTCATACCAGATTTTTCATAGTACGGTTCTGTGATACCCCCAGGAATGGATCTCCATACCTGGTTCTACCAACAACAGACTGCCCTTGCGGCAGCCTACAACAAATCTTGCGCAGAGGCGCAAGTACATGGAGAACCCACCCCATACCATACACACATGCTCCTCGTATCTTGTAATACGAGAGTAGGGCACCCGCAAGCCCGGCTTACGGGATAGGGTGGAAGAACGCAGATCCTCCTACTGTAGCGTCCGCACGCTCGACGAGGACGACTCCACATATGGATCCCGCCGTAGGGGTCCAATACAAAGCCGCCTAGGTCCGCATGGCGAAAATCGGCGGAAATCATCATCCCACTGCGGCTCCGGCATCCACAGCCGTCTGGGACCACAGCCCCACAACGAGGGGCATGATCGCACCGACCCAGACGACGGTACATATTGCGGGGAATCCCACTCGGTCAACAACCGACCGAGAGGATACAATTATATTCCTCCCACTCATCCCCGCACTACATACGTCCGCGCTGCAAAGCGCAGACCAACCCAACCCTACAGGCCAAAGTCCGCGGCCGAAAACTCCAAGTTCATACCGGAGATCGCCCACGCCGAGGTAACTACAACCAAACTCTCACTTACGTTTGGGAAATACAGTGGCTCGTCCGATCCGGACGACCACATGAATGTTTTCACCGGCGCGGGGTGCATGGGCAGATGGGACGAGGCCACATGGTGCCATTTTTCCCCCAGACCCTCACTGGATTAGCGAGGGCCTGGTTCGATTATTTGCCAGTTGGAGCGCTGGCTTGATTTGAACAACTGCAAGCAAAATTTCTTTCATACTTCAGCCAACAAAAACGCGATTCAATGGACGTCATGAACATCTGGCGCGGGGAAAACGAAAGCCTGGAATCTTTTGTTATCCGCTACAATAAAGAATGCCTCGAGATCACCGGGATCGAAGATCAAATGGCCCGCAACCATTTCATTAGAGCCGTCAAGGACGATGAAATGGTGATAACCATCTCAGGCAAGGAGGGCTTACCAGAAAAATGGGACGACGTCATGGCCGCAGTAAAGACGTACGCCCAAACCCAGCGGTCTCTCAAACCGCACACTGGCAAAACGCAGCCCCAGGCGGAAGGTCAATCCTCCCGTCAAGACGCCAAGCGCAACAACAAGCGCAACCGGGACACATGGAATCGTGGAAACGATTCCAAACCTTATGTCCCGCGCAGTCACCAGCCCGATGCAAGAGCAACGATCAATGCCCAACACGAACAACGGGCATCCAAGAAGGAATCTCGGGACCGCAATTGGACCGAGATCAACAAGTCGCCAAGAGAAGTCCTCCAGACGGACGCACAATTCTTGCGACCAGCCCAACCGATGAAGTCCAAAAAGAACCAAGATCTCACTCTTTACTGTCAGTATCATAAGGACTCGGGCCACTCAACCAACAACTGCATCAGTCTTCGATTAGAGATTGAGTGAGCCCTGTAGGAGGGGAAGCTGCAACATCTGTTAACAGCCGCGCAGAAACAAACTAAGCGCATCACCCCCCACGACGAGGTCACTTCCACGGGCAAAAAGACCATGTATGTGGCCTCAACCCACATGATTAATGGGGGTTGTGGAAAGCAGCGCAAGGCGGCAAGAAGAGGGGATAACGACTGGAAAGATGAACATGTCCTTTTCCCCAAAGTTCAAGGCGGACCGCACGACAGACGCGCCGTCGTAATCACCAGCTACCTAGCTCATTACTGCACAGAGCGGTTGTTCATCGACCCGGGCAGTACTTCTGACATCATCTATGAGCAGTGCTTCAACCAATTCGATCAGGAAGATAAAGATCGATTGCAGCCGGTAGACTACCCGTTGGCCGGATTCACGAGGGAAACGGTGTTCTCCCTAGGCCAAATTACATTCCCTGTGCGCCTTACCAACGGTAAGCACATGCGGATCAAGGTGGTAAACTTCATGGTTTTACCCCAGACCTCCCGATACGACGTACTCCTTGGGCGGGAATCCTAAGGCGATTTCAACATGATTACGTCCGTCCCCCACTCTGCCATCGATTTCCCAACCGAGACGGGAGTCACGATAATTTATGCCCATAGAGAGATTATGTCTACGGACGAACTGCGTCCGACCAAGACTGTCACGACCCTTGGCCCCGGTTTGACCCGGTCCAAAGCCGCGAAGCAGGAAATCCGATGGTATCTAATTTTAATGACAGCGGAAGTCTTTTTAAACAGGATCGATTATTATTAAAAACTGCTCGTTTATATATAATATAGGGATAAATCCCATAATTTACAAATCATTGATTTCACTGGAAAATCCTTTATTTCTTAAAACATGTTTCTTTATTTATTTACATTGAGCCACTTTCTAAGCTTGTAGTGCTCCACAGCACTTTTCCTGTGCTCACAACAGATCACCTGAAACATGTTTGAAAAAGGTTTTGTCAGCAGGGAAATACTGAGTGAATCATTCAGTTTTACTTAAAACGACACTTTTGTTATAATTTACAGTATTAAGAAATTACAATGTTTCTGATATCAAACCAACTACCCACAGTACTTGTCACTCGAATCTTTACGGTGACTGTGGTCATATCACCATTGGCTGCCCCAATGAATGACGAATATCACTAATTTTAGGTTCGCCCACCTAAAGTGATAAAACTGCAATACTGTGCACAATACCCCACATACCGGCTGTAATTTGGTGATTACATAAACTTAATCACTGTAATTATAACTTTTGAAAATAATTTGGAGTATTGTAAAACAGTTAATAAAAAGAGAATGACTCACATTGTAGATTTAACGAGCAGAATATAAGCCTACTGATTAGCCTTTGATTAACCTAATTTAATTAACAATGCACACACAATAGGTTAGTAACTAATACAACAGTTACGACAATTCACGAGATTAAACCCTCACAACAATTCATTAGTGCAATACTTAATAATTCAGCGGATTCACAACGAATGACAGAGTATAGTCCGAATTCGAGCAGTACTCAAACATTCAAGTCGAAATCACGATGAATTAACCAAGTATAAACTCAATCTGAGCGGCACTTAATTAATCGTTGGATAGTTATAATCGATCGGACGTTGAATCGTAATAGTGATCGAGTTATTACCCTGATTGTTGCAGCAATTAGTGATTGTGTGTGTTTAGTGTACTGTTTCTGCGATAACTCTTTCTACGAAACTCGATTTTACGTCGTTCCAAAGACAGATTTCAAGTTCCAAGGCCGACTATTTATACCCGAAAAGTGCACCTCCCGCGTGTCGCGGGAGATGATGGTGATGGTGTCGCGACTCGCCTGGGGTGCACACCTAGCCTAGAGTAGCCTTGTCACTAGTATAGGTTTGCTGAATTGACAGTTCGTTAATTTTCGTTATTGACAGCACATTTTCGAAGATAACTATCAATTAGGGTTTTACCCCCCTTGAGTTTTAGGGCCCCTAATCCTGATTCTAAATGTTTTGAAAATTTTAGAGTTTGTGCGAAATTACTTGGGTTTCTCAATTAGGGTTTCCTATTGATTAAATTAAGATAATAATTAGGACTTTTGATGAGAGTTGTTACATTCTCCTCACCTTAAGAAAAATCTCGTCCTCAAGATTTATTGGAATAAATGAGGATACTTTCTCTTCATTTCTGATTCCAGCTCCCAAGTGTATTCAGCTCCTCGCTTTGAATCCCATTTAACTTTGACTAAAACTAGTCGTTTATGTTTGAGAAATTTGATCTTTCGATCCTCAATTTGAAGAGGTTTCTCAACAAATTTCAGCTTTTCGTTTACCTCTATATCTTGAAGAGGTACTACCAGTGATTCATCTGATAAGCATTTCTTGAGATTGGATACATGAAATACATCATGTACTCCAGCTAACTCTTCAGGTAGTTGTAAACGATAAGCAACTGGTCCTATACGTTGGATTACTGAAAATGGTCCTACGTACCTTGGACTTAGCTTTCCTTTCTTTCCGAATCTGACTACTCCTTTCCAAGGAGAAACTTTCAAAAGTACTTTATCTCCAACCTGAAATTCTATCGACTTGCGGCGATTATCTGCATAACTCTTCTGGCGATCTCTAGCTGTTTTCAGTCTTTCCTTGATTTGAGTTATCTTGTCAGTAGTTTCTTGCACAATTTCTGGACCTGATAATTGACTTTCTCCTATTCCTGCCCAACAAACTGGAGTTCTGCACTTACGTCCATATAGTGCTTCAAATGGAGCAGTTTCAATGCTTGAATGATAACTATTGTTATAGGAGAATTCAATTAATGGTAAATGATCATCCCAGTTTCCACCAAAGTCTATTACACATGCTCGAAGCATGTCTTCTAGAGTTTGGATGGTTCTTTCACTTTGTCCGTCTATTTGAGGATGATATGCAGTACTCAGATTTAGTCGAGTTCCCATAGCTTGCTGGAAACTTTTCCAGAAATGGGAAGTGAAACGACTATCTCTATCTGATACAATGGAGAGTGGGACTCTATGTAAAGATACCACTTCATCTACGTACAACTTGGCTAATCTTTCCATGCTAAAGGTTTCCTTCATTGGTAGAAAATGAGCTGATTTGGTTAATCGATCCACAATTACCCAAATCACATCATTACCTTTTCTTGTTTTAGGCAACTTAGTAACAAAATCCATTGTTATAAGTTCCCATTTCCATACAGGCATTTCCAATTGTTGTAATAATCCTGAAGGTTTCTGATGTTCTGCCTTAACTTGTGAACAAGTAAGACACTTAGAAACATACTTTGCTATATCTTTCTTCATTCCTATCCACCAGAAATTCTTTCTTAAATCTTGGTACATCTTATTGTTTCCTGGATGCATAGTATACCTAGATTTATAAGCTTCTTCTAAAATCTTAATTCTTAACTCTCCTTGTTTAGGTACCCAAATTCGTTTCTTGTGGAATCTCCAAATTCCATCATTTCCTTGCTCTAGTTTCTTTATATAACCTTTCATTCCTTCAGCATCGTCCTTGATTGCTGTTTCTTGAACTTTCTTTAATTGTTCCATTAAATCTACTTGTAGATTTAATCTAAGAGCACGGACTCGTCGTTGTTTTTAAGGATACTTACGACTTAAGGCATCTGCAACTACGTTTGCTTTTCCTTCGTGATATTGAATATCACAGTCGTAGTCGCTTAAAACTTCCATCCATCTTCTTTGCCTCATATTTAACTCTTTATGCCCAAATATATACCTTAAACTTTTATGATCTGTATAAACAGTAAACTTACTTCCATACAGATAATGCCTCCAGATTTTCAAGGCAAAAATTATGGCTCCTAGTTCTAAGTCATGAGTCGTATAATTTTCCTCGTGCTTTTTCAACTGTCGGGAGGCATACGCAATTACCTTCTTGCGTTGCATCAATACACATCCGTATCCTAATTTTGAAGCATCACAATATACTTCAAAATCTTCTGTTCCTTCGGGTAATGCTAAAATTGGAGCATTTGTCAATCGGTGTTTTAAAATCTTAAAAGCTTCTTCTTGCCTAGATCCCCATTCAAACTTAGTGGCTTTACAGGTCAACTTAGTCAAAGGTACAGCTATCTTAGAGAAATCCTTAATAAATCGTCTGTAGTATCCGGCTAAGCCTAGAAAACTTCTAATTTCCATAGCTGTTTGTGGGACTTTCCATTTAGTAATTGCTTCTATTTTAGCAGGATCTACATGAATTCCTTCGTGATTCACCATGTGACCTAAAAATTGCACTTCCTTTAACCAAAATTCACACTTCGAGAATTTTGCATAAAGCTTTTCCTTTCTTAACAAAGTTAAAAGTACATGCAAGTGTTTGCAATGTTCTTCCTGACTTTTGGAATAAATAAGTATATCGTCAATGAATACGATTACAAATTTATCCAAATATGGTTTACAGATCCGATTCATCATGTCCATAAATGCTGCTGGGGCATTTGTTAGTCCAAAGGACATGACTGTAAACTCATAATGGTCATACCTAGTTCTGAAAGCAGTTTTAGGTATGTCTTCTTCTTGTACTTTTAACTGGTGATATCCAGATCTTAAATCTATCTTAGAAAAATACCTAGCGCCTTGAAGTTGATCAAAAAGATCGTCAATCCTAGGTAATGGATATCGATTCTTAATTGTAACTTTATTTAGTTCTCTATAATCGATACACATTCTCATCGATCCATCTTTCTTTTTCACAAATAACACTGGTGCTCCCCAAGGGGATGAACTAGGTTGTATAAATCCTTTGCTTAATAATTCATCTAACTGCTTTTTCAATTCCAGCATTTCGGTGGGTGCTAATCGATAAGGTGCCTTAGCTATTGGTGTAGTACCCGGAATTAGATGAATTCTAAACTCTACTTCTCTATCAGGTGGTAACCCAGGTAATTCTTCTGGAAAGATGTCTGGGTATTCTGAAACTATAGGGATGTCTGAAAGTTCCTTACTTTTAGTGTTAATGATTACCGAAATCATATACACCATTTCTTGTTTTCTTGAATAACTGGCCAACTTCATGACTGAAATAAATTTCAGTGGCTTTCGTGGTTTATCTCCGGTAATTAAAATTACCTCTCCTGTGGGAGTACTGATTTCTACCGAATTCTTATCACAAAGGATTCGAGCATGGTTGGTTATCAACCAATCCATTCCTAACACTACATCGAATCCGGCTAACTTCATAGGTAACAAATTTGCAGAAAACTTATGGCCTAACAGTTCTATCTTTCCTTCTTTCAAAACCTTATTTATGTTAACAAAATTCCCATCTGCCGTTTCGACTGTAAAAATTTGCCTAAGGGTGGTTAAGGGTAATTTAAGAGCTTGGCAAAATGAAGTATTGATAAAACTTTGGTTTGCACCAGAGTCAAATAATACTTTTGCATAAACGTCGTGGACCAAGAACGTACCGGCTATGACGTCAGGAATGAGTTCAGCTTCTTGAGTGGTTAACTGAAATGCTCGGCCAGTCTTCTTTGTTGTTCCATCAGCTGATTTGCCTTTATTATCTGCGATTTTAGTCAATTTAGGACATTCTGTTTTGTAATGTCCCTTTTCTCCACAGTTATAGCAAACTATGGTTTTCTTTTTGCAATTTTCTTCACGATGTCCTGCCATTTTGCAAAAGTTGCAAATTACATAGCATTTTCCAAAATGATTCTTTTTGCAATTGCTGCAGAAAGGCGGTTGTGCAGATTGTCTTCTTCCTCTTTTCTTGAACCTATTATTATCATTACCCACACGAAATCCTTGGGTAATCTTGTGAGCCAATTCCTTCTTTCGATCTTCTTCTCTTGTTCGCACCAGTTCATCCGTTAGGGTATTAGCTAATTCCACAGCATCGTCAATAGTGCGAGGTCTCGCAGCTTTAACGATGTTACGAATTTCACTAATTAATCCCCAAATGTAACGGGAAATGAGTACCGGTTCTGGCGAAGCCAGTGTAGGTACCACTCGAGCATATTCAAAGAATGTCGAAGTATAACCGCGACACTCTACACCTACCATACGATGATTTAGGAACTTATTTGCCATTTGTTCCTTTTCATATTCAGGACAATATTTTATTTCTACAAGAATTTTAAATTCTCCCCAGTTCATAGCATAAGCCATCCTTCTTCCTTTTGCTTGTAGCACCGTGTTCCACCATTCTAGCGCCCCTTCTTTGAACAAGTTTGACGCATACATCACCTGATCTTCTTCTGAACACTTACTTATTGCAATTACTGCTTCGGTTTTCTCTAACCAACGCAGTACTGCAGTTGCTCCTTCATTACCTGCAAATTCAGCAGGTTTGCAAGCAAGAAACTCTTTGAAAGTACAACCAGGTGTTGCGGCTTTCATTTTCTTAGGAGGTGGAGCCTGTAGTGGATTATTATCATCATGATTGCCTCCTCCATTTACACTATGACTAAAATTATCTTCCTGAGTACGTTTACTAGGAACGATTTGTTGCGGTTCTATTGGATTTTTAATAGCAGCAACGAATGCTGGAATAGCATTGGCTATCCCTTGAGCAACAATATTTTCAATATCCTGTCTAGTCATATATTGGTTTTCCTGATTTTGTTCAGATTGATTCCCTTCATTAACTGGTTCATTATTAGCGTTTTCCATCTGATAATTATTAAAAATATAACTATTAGTATCAAATGATTGTAAATAAAACAATTACACAGAAGCACATAAAATCTGGCAACACAGATATATATATCCAAAATCGTCGATGTTTCGACTTCTATTTTGCTTTATATTTCATATAGGCATCCATACACACTGTTTATCTTACAATGTTTTATTTCCCATTTTACAGAGTTATATTTAGCTATTATTATTATTTATTATTATACAGACATTCTTCCCAACCCCACTTTTCTTTGGTCAACTCGCAGTTTAGTAACGACGCTCCCTCTCGTCGTATTTCCAGGAAATTTGCTCCCCCATTTCCCGGATCCTATTCCCTGTACTTATCAGCTCTTCACCGTACTGACGGAGTTCGGCTAAGTTTTCGTTACTCATTGGAGGATTGGGGATAGGTTCTGGATCCCACTGTGGAAGGAAAGAATAAGGACTATTGACGATATTTTCGAATTGCCAGTCATTTGTCCACCATTCTTCCATTAGACCTAAAGGTCGAGTGTGGATTAGTGGGTCTGGAATAGCTGGTTCCAGATTGACAGGAAGTTGGGTTTCTAGGTAAGGATATAGATTATTATGGATAGGGCTAATGACATCACAGTTTGCCAGTAGACGGTCGATTTCGTCTTGAAATGTGATTTCTTCAGCTTATCTAGAATTCTCTCCAATTTCTATTCCTTTTTGTTTATAATCTTTCCTGATCTCTATTTCTGCTGGATTTGAACTTTCTCCGATTTCGATTCCTTTTCCTTTGTCTATAGGGTTTTCTATTTTAGGGAGTTTCCTAGTAGCTGGCTTTCTCCTGCGCACTTTCCTCCATCCTACATATCTTCTCTTCTTTTTAAGTTTTGCTTTTTCCAGCGGTGGAGCTTGGAATTCCAGAGGTTCCTCTATGTCAGCAATATAACCAGTAAAGTCATGGGAGACTTCAATTGGTGCTGGGTAGAGGTTGAGATTCTGAAATGCTTCCGATATCTCAGTCATGCTGGATAGCATATATGCAAAATGCACAGAAATGTTAAGTTAAAACTTTGGAACAAAATTTTAACAAATAAACATTAAAGTTTTATTGCATACAGATTTGTACAAAAGACTACAGGAAAGTGAACACACTCTAATTTATTTATTTACTGAGTATTACTTTTCTACCAGACCAGGCTTATTAAAAGTTTAGAGATTTGCATTTTCTGCAACGGTAGCTAGCATATAAAGGTTTGCCCATTTTTCATCTAATGTATCTTCCCAAGGAGACCTATTGCCTAATTCCTGGATTTCTGGACTAAACCTCACTTTCTTGACTTGGGGTTTCTTTATTTTCTCCTGTCCCTTTCTAATAATCGAATTTCTTTTATCTTGGGTGAGAGGATTTTCATAATTTGCTTTACGGACAAAAATCCCTTCTTCTAGATCTGTTGGGTGTTTGGAGGAAGAGGTTCCTTTTTCTTTGGGTGCGGTATCTAATTTGTGGTAGATAGCAGAAATCTTGTGTTTACCCATACTGTAACTCAACAATTAATCAGTTAATAAAACATATTTTCACAGAATAACTTTAATAGGCTAAAATCAATAGTAAGCTTAAATCAGTGGCTCTGATACCACCTTTTCCTGTCACGACCCTTGGCCCCGGTTTGACCCGGTCCAAAGCCGCGAAGCAGGAAATCCGATGGTATCTAATTTTAATGACAGCGGAAGTCTTTTTAAACAGGATCGATTATTATTAAAAACTGCTCGTTTATATATAATATAGGGATAAATCCCATAATTTACAAATCATTGATTTCACTGGAAAATCCTTTATTTCTTAAAACATGTTTCTTTATTTATTTACATTGAGCCACTTTCTAAGCTTGTAGTGCTCCACAGCACTTTTCCTGTGCTCACAACAGATCACCTGAAACATGTTTGAAAAAGGTTTTGTCAGCAGGGAAATACTGAGTGAATCATTCAGTTTTACTTAAAACGACACTTTTGTTATAATTTACAGTATTAAGAAATTACAATGTTTCTGATATCAAACCAACTACCCACAATACTTGTCACTCGAATCTTTACGGTGACTGTGGTCATATCACCATTGGCTGCCCCAATGAATGACGAATATCACTAATTTTAGGTTCGCCCACCTAAAGTGATAAAACTGCAATACTGTGCACAATACCCCACATACCGGCTGTAATTTGGTGATTACATAAACTTAATCATTGTAATTATAACTTTTGAAAATAATTTGGAGTATTGTAAAACAGTTAATAAAAAGAGAATGACTCACATTGTAGATTTAATGAGCAGAATATAAGCCTACTGATTAGCCTTTGATTAACCTAATTTAATTAACAATGCACACACAATAGGTTAGTAACTAATACAACAGTTACGACAATTCACGAGATTAAACCCTCACAACAATTCATTAGTGCAATACTTAATAATTCAGCGGATTCACAACGAATGACAGAGTATAGTCCGAATTCGAGCAGTACTCAAACATTCAAGTCGAAATCACGATGAATTAACCAAGTATAAACTCAATCTGAGCGGCACTTAATTAATCGTTGGATAGTTATAATCGATCGGACGTTGAATCGTAATAGTGATCGAGTTATTACCCTGATTGTTGCAGCAATTAGTGATTGTGTGTGTTTAGTGTACTATTTCTGCGATAACTCTTTCTACGAAACTCGATTTTACGTCGTTCCAAAGACAGATTTCAAGTTCCAAGGCCGACTATTTATACCCGAAAAGTGCACCTCCCGCGTGTCGCGGGAGATGATGGTGATGGTGTCGCGACTCGCCTGGGGTGCACACCTAGCCTAGAGTAGCCTTGTCACTAGTATAGGTTTGCTGAATTGACAGTTCGTTAATTTTCGTTATTGACAGCACATTTTCGAAGATAACTATCAATTAGGGTTTTACCCCCCTTGAGTTTTAGGGCCCCTAATCCTGATTCTAAATGTTTTGAAAATTTTAGAGTTTGTGCGAAATTACTTGGGTTTCTCAATTAGGGTTTCCTATTGATTAAATTAAGATAATAATTAGGACTTTTGATGAGAGTTGTTACAAAGACGGCAAGCCTTACCCCCAACACCGAACCAGAGAAATGGGTACTTAACGCGAGGTACCCCGAACAGACGGTGACATTGGGTCATGCCTTGTCTAATAGCACAAGAGCGCGCCTGAAGCAACTCCTCTTCAGGAATCAAGACATCTTCGCATGGACACCCGCAGACATGACCGGTGTACCATGCGAAGTCGCGCAACATTTATTGAATACCTTACCAGGTATCAAGTCGGTGATCCAAGGCCAACGCCACCTTGGACCCGCAAAGAACGAGGCGATGAACGAGCAGGTCAAAGAACTGCTCTCCGCAGGTATCCTACGGGAAGTCAAATACCAGACCTGGTTATCTAACCCAGTCATGGTAGAAAAAGCGACGGGGGGCTGGCGCATGTGCGTCGACTACAAAGATCTCAATAAAGCCTGCCCCAAAGATTGTTACGCACTTCCAGAAATCGACAAGAAGGTCGATAACCTCGCCCCATTCCGATGGAAGTGTTTTCTCGATTGCTATAAAGGCTATCACCAAGTGCAGATGGCAATCGAGGACGAAGACAAAATGGCATTGCGCACCCCTACGGGGAATTACTATTATACAAAAATGACGTTCGAGTTGCGCAACGCAGGCGCAACCTATCAAAAACTGATGAATAACACTTTTGGGAATCAAATCAGCAAGATTGTCGAAATCTACATGGACGACTTAGTCGTCATGAGCATGGAGGAGGATACCATGCTCACAGATATCGAAAGAACATTCCAAACTCTGCGAAGCGTCAACATAAAGCTCAATCCAGGGAAATGCTCGTTTGGAATGGAAGAAGGCAAGTTCCTTGGATTCATCGTCACAAAAGATGGATTCAAGGTGAACCCGGAAAAGGTTCAGGCGATCGAGCGCATGCCATTGCCTTCCACGATAAAGGAAATGAAACGACTAGCCGGCCGGCTAGCTGCGCTGAATAGATTCTTAGCTAACCACGCGACTAAATCTTACCCCTTTATCAGCACTCTGTGGAACTGCTTAAAAAAGGAACTGTTCCAATGGACCGCAGAGGCAGAGAACGCTTTCCGGGAAATGAAAGAGTGTTTGATCCAACTCCCAACTCTCACTGCACCACGTAAGAAAGAACCACTCATCCTGTACCTGTCTGCCGCAGACAACGCGATGGGTGCAGTACTCATCGTGGAATGAGAGGCAGTTCAAGCACCGATCTATTATGTCAGCAAAATGCTCAATGATCCAGAGACAAGATTCTCAATCATGGAGAAGTTGGTACTCGCACTGGTACATGCGTCCAGACGGTTGCGCCGTTACTTTTCAAACCACATCATCACCGTGCTAACCAACTACAGGATCGGGCAAATACTCTCCAAGCCCGAAATCTCTGGGAGATTAGCAAAATGGGCCATTGAACTAGGCGCACACACATTGGTTTACAAACCGCGTCCAGTAATCAAAGGCCAAGTTTTAGCTGACTTCGCCGCGGAAGTACCGGCGAATCGCATTCAAGAATGCGAGGACGAACAAACCCCTACACCTCCACCATCCTCATCAGACATCTGGGCACTATACACCGATGGTGCGTCTAATGAAGACGGTGCGGGTGTAGGTCTACGACTCGTAAGCCCCGATGGTCAAGAGCTTACTTATGCCATCCGCCTCGATTTCAAGAGTACAAATAACGAGGCCGAATACAAGGCTTTACTAGCAGGGCTGTGTTTGGCAGTCAAGCTCGGCGTCCAAAACTTGGAAGCACACGTCGACTCATTACTAGTTATGGGGCATGTCCGTGGTGACTTTGCTGCCAAAGGAGATATCATGATCCTCTATCTCGAGTAAGCCATGCAACTAAAATCATGGTTCACCTCCTTCAATATTCGCTATATCAATAGGAGTGAAAACAAACCCGCGGATGTACTTTCAAAACTCGCATCCACCATCTTCCAGCATCTAGCAAAGGAAATACGTATTGAGATCCTCCAAAACCCCTCAGTATCCCTGCACCAAGTTAATTTCATCCAATACGGTACAACGTCCTGGATGACGCCAATCATCGCATACCTACAATCAGGTGTTACCCCCGAGAGCAAGGAAGAGGCACGCAAGTTACAATACAAGGCGTGCCACTATCAGATGGGGGATGGTATTTTATACCGCAAATCATACCTGGGGCCACTCCTACGATGTGTCGACCCTCAAGATGCCACGTATCTTATTAGAGAGATACACGACGGAATATGTGGCATACACGCAGGCCCGCGTATGGTAGTGGCCAAAATCATGAACGCTGGGTATTACTTGCCTGGCATGCACCTAGACGTGGTTAAAGTCTTGCGCAAGTGTTTCAATTGCCAACGACACGCACCAAAGACATTGTGCCCAAAGAACAACCTCCTCCCTGTCACCACCGCATGGCCTTTTCAAAAATGGGCCATCGACGTGGTGGGACCATTTCCAGACGCACCGGGTGCGGTAAAGTTTATCATAGTGGCTGTCGACTATTTCACCAAATGGGTAGAAGCAAAACCGCTAGCCTCTACCACCGCTTTGATAACAAGGAAATTTGTCTGGGAACACATCATCTGCCGTTTCAGTCTACCAATGTGCATCGTAACTGACAACGGCACCAACTTCGCTGCCGAAGATTTCCAAAACTGGCTAAAGGAACTAAACATCGAACACGTCTTCTCCTCAGTGGCACATCCGTAAGGGAATGGCCAATTGGAGAGCATCAATAAAAGTTTAGTCGAAGGCATAAAGGCACGATGGGGAACAGCCAGACGTAGTTGGGTTGATGAACTCCCAAGTATCCTATGGGCCCATAGGACTAACCCGAAGACAAGTCACGGGGATACACCCTTCAGCCTAGTCTATGTCTCTGAGGCGGTGATCCCCGCTGAAATCGGTCTCCCTTCACCCCGAATGTTATCTATCAACAAAGTTGACAACAGTGACGAGCGCAGGCTTGACTTGGACCTATTAGAAGAAAGGCACGAAAACGCCGCAATCAACGAGGCCAAGTACAAAACCAAACTAGCAAAATACTACAACGCGCGTGTCCGCATCTACACATTCAACCCGGAGACTATGTCCTTCACGACAATGAGGCCTCTAACGAAGAACGCCTAGGGAAACTTGCCCCCAAATGGGAAGGACCCTACCTCATCCAAGAGGTCTTGGGCAAAGGTGCATACAAACTACAAACATTAGAAGGAGAACCTATTGTAAGGACATGGAATGCACAGCAACTTCGACGCTGTTACATGTAAGCTACGTTTACATTTTCTATGTAACCTCATGGCCCGCAAGCCATTTGTCAATAAATAAATGAACAATTCATTGCAATATTGTTTATCCTTTCTATTACAAATGCGTGTTCCACTTCGCGGTATCTACAAAAACAGATTGGCAAAATCTTCATTCACGATACCCACACGAAGTGGTGACCACACACAAATATTGTAATAGGCCAGCAAAGGCAACATATAAATGTCTATCCGGCCGGATATGCACATACGGGTTTTACAAACCTACACAATTCCTAAACCCTAACGGGATTAAAACGGGAGTTGACTATTACTCACATGACAAAGGTGTAGAGTACACTCAACCGCGCTCTACAGCCAACAGAGTCATTCATATACTTGCATGTCACCTAGACATGCAAATGGCAAACAATGACTTAGTACTATTTATATGCGCCTGAAACATTGGCCTTAAATAAATATTATTTCAACCGTGCTCACACAAAAACAAAGTAAATGTTCTTTACTGACGCACTGTGAGCCACGCGTACTTGCATATCACCTAGACATGCAAATGGCAAATTCAGACTTAGTGTTATTTACAAAGGCCTGAAACATTGGCCTTACAGAAACACTAACTCACACATGTTCAAAACGCAAGAGGTAAAAAGACTTGTGCAAATTGAGCAACAGGATAAAACCTTATATTCCAAAAATATTTCTACACCGATGCGGTGCAGAAGACGTTTTTACATCAGTTTTTCCTCTAAACATTTACATCAAAAAGAGAAGTCAAAAGGGCACACAGGCCAACCTAGTCTTCTTTTATACCACTGGTGCCCGGATCCTCCTTGGTACCACCAGCAGCTTCCTCTTTATCAGGACGTTCATACAACAAACGCAAATAGTCCACGTAATCTTCCACCTCCAAGCAACTTTCAATGTCTTCAATGGCGGAAAGGGACAAGTTGTTGTATGCATCAACAGCTGTGGCATACAAACCTTCAATATCTACACCATGGAACCCAGTTCTTTCATCAGTAAACTTGCTCTGGAAAAAAGGGGTTCACATGGGCAATGCACTCGATGTAACCAGCCTTAAACCCAGCCCGCCGTGCACATTCTTTAAGCTCATTAACGACAGTTGCGTTCTCAGGCGCATCAAGAATGGTTCCAACAATCTGCAAAACACAAGTGACAAGGTTAACAAAAGCAAACCTAAAGATAACGAACGCACTGGATACTTACATGTCAGATACCGTGATTACGCATCCAACCACGATCTGCCTTAAGCTGATCCAAAGAGGTAGTCAAACTATCTCTAGCCTCAGCAGCCTCCCTTGCCCGTGCTTCAGCATCAGTTGCGCGGGCAGTGACCTCCTCAAGAATGGTCACCCGGTTCTGCACTTCAACCTATCAACAACAAAGCATACACAAGTATAGAAGGACAATCAATTATACTTATGAAACAAAGAAACAAACTCAAGTATAAATGCAGCTCATACTTTGAGGTCCTCGGCAGCTTTGTTTAAATTGTTGCGGTCAACATCCGCCTCTTCAAGAGCCTTGGCACCACGTGCCTCCGCCTCCTTCGCCACTTTGGCAACCGCTTCAGCTGCTGCCTTTTCCTTCATCAAAGAAGCATTCGTCGCCTTGAGATTAGTCAGCTCCTGACGAACACGGAAAAGTTTTTCATTTTCTCGAGCACAAGCTTCCCTCCAACCCTTGCGCTCATCAGAAAGCAATTTGGCAAGTGAACGAACCAATTTAAGGCCAGCAGTTGCGGCCCAAGCCTCAGTCTGCTTTAGCTTCTCAAAAGCAGCCTTCTCTTTTTCCAGCTGCTCTGCACCCGCCCAAGCAGCCTTCACAGTTGCCTCAGCCTCAGCCCGCAGGCGAACGGTTTCCTCTTCCTTGCGGCCCAAGACCCTTTAATCCTCTATAATCGCATTCGCAATTATAGAGATCCCAACAAGCATGGAAGAGATCTGGTTTATCCAGTTCTCACGAGATAAACCGCGAGTACGAAGAACCTCAAAAGGGGTGCCCAAACCGCTCAAGATATCCCTGCAAGCCGAGGGATCATTGGAAATATCATCCCCTTGCATAACATTCCAAGGAGGGCGATGATAAACCAAACCCCGATGTGCCACATAGGAACGATAATTAAATTCCAATTCAGTCTCACAAGGCTGAATGGATGGTTCATCTTCAAAACCAGTACCCGCAAAGGTAGAACCAGAAAATTTCTTGGAAACAGGCGATTCTGGCTTCTGAGCATCACGGGAGTACCCCCTCAACATCAGTATCACGTGGCTCAATTAAATTGTCAGATGAATCCACCATATCGACAATCGTTTGACCTGCGACCTTCTTCCCAGTATCCTCCGCATGCGCGGAGGGCGGAGTAACCACTTCAATAGAAGGGCTTCTTCTACCCTCCTTGTGGACTCCCGCGTCCGCGGCCGCGTCTCGCGGGGGAGAAGGAGGAGCGTCGAAAAAGGAAAAAGTTTCCTCATGCGCTTCCACAACAAAACAACGAACATCTATAAGTTACACGCTAGAATGGCAAACACTTATAAACATATGTTCAACTTACCAGTTGTGACCACAGGTGTTGGCTTCGAGATCGCGACCCCCCGGGTCCTTCTCGACTTCGGACCTTTCTGCCCACCGGCAGCAGAGGCATCTCCTTTCCTTTTCTTATCACCAGCAGGTTTGGAACCCGCAGAGGATCCACCCGCAGCCGCACCACCACCTGGAACACCCAAACCCTCAAGGGTGTCAGACACTACCATGTAATCGTTGTATTTGTGTAAACGAGCACGAGAGATACCTGCCACCTTCGGCACCAAAGGAGGAACAACAATCGGCTCATGCGGTTTCTTCTGTCTGCGAAACCGTTTTTCAGCATGTTTCTCCACGTGCTGTTTAGGAACACATGTGGCATCAGGGTCTCCCAAGGCCCCAAGATCTCCTGCGTTCCGTTCATCATAAAACACTCAGCAAAGATAGATGGTTTACAACACATATAATGGAATTACAAACTACTATACCTTTGCCCTGCGGCAACATCACCTCCAGTGCGGCCTGCTCAGGCACCCGGAAATTGCCACGAATGGTGACATCGAACCCTTCTTCACCATCTTCAGATGCAACAGCCACAACTTTACCCTTAAAGCCCAGGTGAAACATTCTCCAAAGGGGAGCATCCTCTGATAGTACATTTGCAAAAAATCAGTAACAAAGATAAGGAAGCAAGAATCCGCACAGGAAGAAAGATACTTACCACCACTCTTCTCCCGCACAACCGGCCTTGCTTTCCTGCTCACCCTCCCCAGCATCATCCGCAGCACCCACAACTGCGAATTATACAGCTTCACCCAACCAAGGATCCGCAAATTCGGGAACCAGTCCACCGTATCCGCTTTGGGGAGACTGATGTTCTCCGTTATGATCATATCCGTTACGTTTCTAAACTGCAACCTTGCAGTAATGGCAGCAGCTTTAACGTAGAAGAACTTTGTCTTCCACTTCGTTAGACCCTTCTGAGGGACCATCAACTTAGAGCTACCATCCCGTTGACGGAAAGAGAAGAAACCCATCGACACATTCAGCTGATAAGACCGCCGGAAATCTCCGACGGTGGGTTCTATACCAAAAACACGAAACGTATACTCGAAGTTTCGAATCTGGACCATCCAAAAGGGACTCGGTTGAGAAATATGAAATTTGTACCACTCCAACACTTCAGCGACAAACACCGTCAATGGCAACCGGAGGTTACAAACTCCGAAAAAATCAGCCCACAGGGTGACATACCCCGCCGGAGCATCGGCGGCGGTGTCACCCTGTTGTGGGTATATGGCCCCATACTCCGGTGGCTTCTGAGTATCCTTCATCAGGTACACAAATGATGCCCTCAGCCACCTCAACACTGGTAATTTTCCCCCCGGAGCATTACCTTCCTCCTCCTCCGCCGCTACCGGCAATGAAGGTTCAGGGTTTTCACCTAGAGTGGAATGGGGATTAGATGGTTCAACCATCACGAAGAAGAAGGAAAATATAAGATGAAGTCAGGAATTTCGAAGAAACCTCACTGGAAAAACAAAGGATTGATCAGAGAAGACGAAGGTTTTCACTTTCTCTCGCCGAAATTTTTTTTGAATTTTCGAAGAAGTGAGGGGAAACCCCAAAACGGTTTCCCCTTTTATACCCATCGCAATTAATGCATCACAGTAACCAAAATGACGTGAAAAAAAAGAACGAGTTATGCGACGCAACGTGTACAGCGACGGTTCCGCTGACGTTTACCACGCGCGCGTGGCCGCCCACGCGCCTAACATTACTAGAATTTTACACTTCCGCTACATTGCAGTGATTGCCTTGGCCGGCAGTGCAAACGTCCTTTCATTTTGGCACATGCCAGGCAAATCCCACAACTTCCACCAACCCGCACGTGCGGTCTATAACATTTGCAAATGCTACAAATGAGGACAACTCTCATGTACGCGGCATGCGGTTTTTTATGGTTTCTCAAACCATAACCTAGACCGCATGTCGTGTTTTACATCCCCTCAAAAATAGAAAATATATATTTACACTATGTAAAAGGGAATAACCAATATCCTCATATACCCATGAGCACACGTGGAATATGCGGAAATAACACACACGAGCCCGCACAGGTGTGTCAGAAGCTCAGAACCAGCGTTGTTCTTTGGACTGCGAAAACCGCTTATCAGGAACAGAAAAACCGCACGACCTTGAAGTTCTTCAAGCTTCAAATCCCTCGTGTCCGGTTCACAACCACAGAGGGGACGCAAACAGCTTCTCCATAAGGTAAAGGATAAGTATGATGAGCAACCGCACATCAGCAACCCTGACTCCTGATCCTTCAAGAGATACATCAAAGGGTCACACTCTTTTAAAGAGAGTCTTCTGTTACAAACCGCAGGCACTCATGAGTAGCTGTGGCGAAACGTAACTACGCGAACGGTAGCTACGGAAGAGCCACGACTAAGTCATCACGCAGATGAGCAAAGCTACTTCTAGAAAAACTGCTTTCCAACTAAGCGTGAAGGAAAGTGGCTCCAGAACGAATGCGGACGAGTTTCACCCAGATTCCTAAGTATCCAAGGTGATCTCCTTGAGCAACAAGCCAAGCAACAGTGGTAACAAGTCTGCTTATGACATTGTTTGCCCACCTATGGACCGCATAGAATAAATAATGGTGGGCACTACCAAGCCTAGGACCATGTTTATTTGCCCATAGTTCAACTGACTGATTCACATTATTCGACCAAACACGACCAACAATGATGCAAGTCCCCCACATTGCTCGACCAAACATGGCCAACAATGTCACAGAACGAGGTAACCGCAAAGGACGTGCGGTTACTTGAGAGCTAAACTGGAAGAACATGAATACCCCACAAAATAGGGATCATCATTCCATGTCCAGTTGATAAACATAATGCGAGAGCAAAGCACTTACAGCATTGCATCCACTACCGCAGAGGTTACAACTAGAGTTGCGGCCACTGACATCTTAAGTCACCGTCTCAAAGGTTGGTTCGACACACCAACATGTGGCAACCAACCCTGATGCCATCAGAAAAAAGGTAGACCACCGTACCAGATCAAAATCCTCGGCTGAGAATTCCGCATCAGACGGAACTTGCTCACCGGTACGGAAGAGACGTCACACAACTCTACCAGGTCCCCAGCTTGATTTACTTGAAGCAGGAGCCATCAGCCTGGCCTAGAATCTTCTCCAACTTCCAAAGTACCCACTCGACCTCATAGTCCAGTATTCCTACCACATGCAACTTGCATGACGAAACAACACTAGACTGGGGGGACTTGAAGGGGTATGGTCCCAGATCTCGCGCCAACATGGTCGCGAGTGACCATTACCCTTATAAAAAACCCCCACCGACAAGAACTTATCTGTGGCCGGGCCGGCACGCGCGAACACAGCGGTCGAATCCAATCCGTCAAGTGATGAGAAGACTTACCTTGAGTATGAAAATGGGTGTACACATAGCGATGTGGCCTGGCACCGCATCCTATGGACATTTTCGTCACGACAAGGGATCCGGGCGACAGCAATAGTCACCACAAGTGGCGATGCAGCCTAGCACCGCATCCCGCAGTCTTGACCAGAGTGAGAACGCGGAAACAACAGCAGTTACCGCGAGAAGGGATGTGGCGCGGCACCACATCCTACCCACGAGGCAAGTGGGACTAACACCACAGAGGAAGTGGCACCAATGACAGTCGCCTGTCAGCCTACGTAAGCAACAGACTGACACCGCAGTAGGACGTGGCTTCACCTCCACAACCGACAAGCCTGACACACCTGCATAAGGGCGGCGCGTCGTCAGTCTAGCTACTCAATGACCCTTCTTTACTCCTCAGCTATAAATACCCATCTCGGACCAGGTTTGAGGTATCGCTTATCAACTCCCTCACTACTACTATCACGCACTTTGCTTCCCAAGCAAATTACTGATTCTCACGCCGGAGAGTGGTAACAAGGAGCACCCCCACCCCTTCCTCCTTGTTACGAGTCACGGTGTGTTTTCCTTATGCATGAGACAGATCAACGGACAATCCAGCCACGGATCCTCAGAAAGAAGGGATTAACCCTACTTGACAAGACCAGTGAATTAACCTCTCTTGGTTAACCACTGTTTCATCAAGGTTGAAAGTAAAAGCATATATATATTTATAACAAATGTTTTTTATTGTATTTTTTAGCTTCTATGTTCTTGATTTCATTAAAATACTTGACCGGTGGATGAATTGAGTTGGTTGAAATTGACTCCCCTGAATTTTTATGGTTGAACTTCATGGAATACAAGCTATTGATTTTGTTGAATTCCGCCTCCTCTAGAAAAAAGATGTCAATGATGGTACGAGATTAATTTGGTCAAACTTTTCTATTGTATAAAGGCTTTGATAAGTAAGTCTCTTTCATTAAGCTCAAACAATCCAAGTTTGTGTGATATAAATTATGTATTTTGCAGTTCAGATACAGGTGGGATCTAGGGTTTCTATACCTCAATTCTTCGTCTCTTACTCGATTATACCTTTTATTTGCCCTATGCTCGATCAATTGACCTATTTCTGTTCATTTTTTTCAGTTCAAATGGAGGCTCTCTCCTCCAAGCTGTATGATAAGTACACCAAACTCAAGGTTTCTCTTTCCCCTTTCTATACTTGTCATCTATGATGTACGTATGATTGTGTTTGTTGATTGACTAATTTTGGTTTCGTGTTTGATTACTGTACACAGGTAAAGAAAGCTTCTGAAATAGAGCAACTAAGTTTGGATCAAGAAGAAAAGTTTAAGACCTATGTCTCTGGTATGTATGTGCTTCATTTTTTAAATAATTGTTTTTTGGATGTTAAACTTTGATTTTTGATGTCTAACATGGTATACATTATATACACATTTAATATGGTTTAGGGATTCAATTTACCACCAACATTTTTATTAGTTTTATTACCTATTAGTTGTTATGAAGTAGAATATATATAAATCTTTTATTTAGGTCAGAGTTCCAGGAGTTTTGATTTTGTGTACAGTAATTAAGTTTTTTTAAGCCTACATGTATTGTTCTCATTCAATCGTATTTCGTTCAACGACATCAGAAGCATCAATCAATCGAATTTCATTCAATTGGTACCGTCTCTCATTCAATCTGCATCATTCGGTCTGTAATTATTTACGATTTTTTATTACACGATCTATATGCTAACACAATGGCATGATTTTTATTTTTGATAACAACCCATCAATTTAGCATTAAATGTGAACACATCCCAGTCTAGAATGCACAAACCAACATCTGTTGTAAAACTGTTAGAAAATAAAACAGTGTTTGAAACCACTATTAGGTTAAAACAGTTTTTTGAAACCACTGTTGGGTCAACAGATGGATGAAAACAGATGTTTGTAACCACTGTTGGGTGGCATTTGAGTTAAAACAGATGTTAGAAAATAAAACAGTGTTTGAAACCACTGTTAGGTTAAAACAGTTTTTTGAAACCACTGTTGGGTCAACAGATGGATGAAAACAGATGTCTGAAACCACTATTGGGTGGCATTTGGGTTAAAACAGATGTTAGAAATTAAAACAGTGTTTGAAACCACTGTTGGGTTGTTTTAACCATTTTTGAACTATTTTTGGGTTAAAACAGATGTTAGAAACAGTCTTTTAACTACTGTTTGAAACCACTGTTGGGTTAAAACAGATGTTCGAAACAGTGTTTTGGGTTAAAACGGATGTTAGAAACAGTGTTTTGGGTTAAAACGGATGTTAGAAAATAAAATAGTGTTAGAAACAGTGTTTTAGTTTAAAACATAGTTAGAAACAGCGTTTTGGCTCAGAATCACTTGCATCATGGCAAGCTAATCTTCTTTTTGAACCTATTCAGTTCGAGGTACAACTTTGTTGAATATCTGTTATGTAAGCTATATGTTGGCATCAGAGCAGCCCATTCGTCTTAGCCATTGGAAGCTGCTACCGGTGGCAAGTTTATAGATGAAGAGGACGAGTTTCCGCTCACAAAAGTACACAATACACTTTTGTTTTTCAGAGTTTCAGTTACTGCAAGTGCTTCATTTTTGTTTTTCTAAACACCAAAACATGTTACTACCGGTAATTATAAATTATTTAACCGTAATTTGTTATTATTAAAAAAATGTGCATATATAAGTTTACATGTGTTGTTTGTAATTCCTCAACGATTGTTGCAACTAATTTTCATCTCATTCACATTTGTTTTGGCGAATCCTCAGTTCTTTGTCTTTATGAACAACAAGTTGAACAACTTGGAAATTTTCAATTGCGTATTCATGTGCCTTTCTGATCAAACTGGCTTCGCTTAAACTTTTCTTTAAAATCATGTAAAATAATTTACATGTATTTGTTGGACACTAGATGATGACGCTGGAGGTGCAAAAGCTACCACAGAGACCGTGGATGCTTTAAGAATCGGTGCTCAAACAATGAAAGCAATACAGAAAGCGATGTAAGATCCTTGAGGATATCTTGCATTTTGTAATATAATACTCATGGTGTTGATGTTTTTATAGTTAATACGCATTGGCTTTTGGAATCAAAACGCACGGTAGCGCCTCATGCCTTTTAAAACCAAGCAACATTTTGAAAGTGATTTATATAATATGTCAATATGTTTGTATTATTTTGTTAATGTATCGATTATTAATGATTAATATAAATAACTTTCTCGAGCCCGGGAAGCCATCCCGGGTGATAACCTAGTTAACTATATATTAAAAACATAACCTATCGAACAGTAACAACATATTATATATATATATATATAGGGAGGGGCTCATGCGAGAACCACCCTTATTGTGAGAACCATGAGAACCAATGTGAACACAACCTAAAATAGCTAAAAAAACCTAAAAAAACCCTAAAAAAACCTAACCCCCACCCCCCCCCCACCCAAAAACCTAAACCCCCCACCCGCCCCCCCCCCCCCCCCCCAAAAAAAAACCTAACCCCCCCCCCCCCCCCCAAAAAACCTAAACCCCCCCCCCCCCCCAAGCTAAAAAAAACCTAAAAAAACCTAAAAAAACCTAAAAAAAACCTAACCCCACCCCCCCCCCCAAAAAAAAAGCCTAAACCCCCCTCCCCCACCCCCCAAAAACCTAAACCCCCCCCCCCCACCCCCCCCCCCCCCCAAGCTAAAATGCTAAAAACTAAACCCCCAAAAAACCTAAAAAAATCTAAAAAAAATCTAAAAAAATCCAAAAAAAATCCAAAAATTTTTTTTTGATTTTTTTAATATTATTTAGGTTAAAATCGCTACTTTTCGAAGCCAAAAAAAAAAAAAAAAATTTTTTAAAAAAAAAAAAAAAATTAAAAAAAAAATTTTTTTTTTTTTTTTTTTGTTCGAAAAGTAGCGATTTTAACCTAAAAAATATTAAAAAAATCAAAAAAAAAATTTTTGTGTGATTTTTAGCTATTTTTAGGCATTTTTGGTGTGTTCACATTGGTTCTCGCGGTTCTCGCAATAAGAGGTGGTTCTCGCATGATCTTCTCCCTATATATATATATATATATATATATATATATATAGGCTAAAGATAAAAAGAAAACCACTTTTATTGAGAAAACCCGGGAAACTCAAAGCTCACGACTTTTTTTTTTTTTTTTTTGAAAAAATTACCACACGTAATATACATGTTTTTAAGAGTTTTGGACAAAAAAAATCGAAAAAGCGCCGAGTTGATATTTTTAAAACAAAATAAACAAGTTTTGGTGTAACATATGTTACATTCGCTGAACATATGTTACACCAAAACTTGTTTATTTTTTTTTAAATATCTACTCGACGCTTTTTTCGATTTTTTTTGCCCAAAACTATTAAAAACATGTATATTACGTGTGGTAATTTTTTCAAAAAAACAAAAAGTCGAGAGCTTTGAGTTTCCCGGGTTTTCTCAATAAAAGTGGTTTTCTATATATCCTTACACATCTTATGCCGACAAAAGACGAAGACCCATTGAATTTCAGATAGGCGACATAGTTATGCTAAAGGTTTCCCAATGGAAGGGCGTTATCAGATTCAGAAAAAGGGGGAAACTAAGCCCGAGGTTTATCGGGCCATTTAAAATCATCGAACGGGTTGGCAAGGTGGCTTATCGCCTCGAGCTACCGGAAGAGTTGAGTGGGATACATGGCACGTTTCATGTGTCGCAATTGCGGAAATGTCTAGCGGAGGAAACAACTTATATCCATTACGACGATATTGAGGTGGATGATAGCCTGAATTATGCGGTAATGCCATTGGAGATTTTAGATCGAAAGGTCAAGCACTTGCGAAACAAACAAATCAATCAAGTCAAGATCAAGTGGGAGCATAGGAAAGGTTCGGACACTACGTGGGAGTCCGAAGAGGAGATACGACGTCTCTACCCTGCATTATTCGGTACGTACTCTGGTTTCGGGGACGAAACCCTTTTAAGGGGGGTGGACTTGTAACATCCCGAAAATACAAATTCTTAAATTGCAATTAGGTTGCAAATAAATTAGTAAAATAAACTAACTAGGAATGACACTAACCTAGTTAGATGATGACTTATGAGTAGTTAAGGAGTTAAAACAAAATAAAAACGAAAGTTGAGGGGCCAAAAGTGCTTAAATTGAAATTTATTTTAATTTAACAAAAAAATTAAAATTCCAAACACACTTGTGTGTGTGAGATTGACCAGACAAGAAGGAGGGGGCGCCCAAGCTCTTCAAAACCCTAAATTCCACAAAACTCCTAAATTGAAGGTTCAAATCTGATCCAAAACAAAATCCGAGCTGAGATTAGTGATCCTCATTGCAAGAGGGTTATAAGGTATGTAAAATTTGATGAAAATTCTCTACTTGAAATTCTCATGAATTTGGGGAAATCCGAAATTCGATGATGCATGTTTGTTATTTGGATATAATAGGGATGATATGGTGTCTAGGAGTAAAACCTAGACAACAACATGTGAAATCGTGTCTAAATTCTGGAAATTTCATGAACACATTGAAGGTGATTCATGGGTTTTGTGAGAAATTGATAAACACTAGGGTTTTGAGCATTATTCTAGTGTAATATGGTTCATAGAAAGAGGTTACTGAAATATGAAAGTTAAATTTTATATATGAAAGCTTGACTGATGTAAATTCGGGCTAAATGATAAGTTAGGGACTTGTTATATAATCATGTAAAATTTTTCCCGTAAAGTGTTCGTAGAAATGCCTCAAAGAAGGCTTGAAACTGAAATTTAAAGTTAAAACGCATAATTGTGATGTTTAGGCAAATTATGCGACATATGATTGAAAAGGAGTTCTAAATGTATCATGATTGAACTCTATAGGAAAAGATACCGGAGCGTCGAGTGGACAAGCCGGTGGCGACTTGGGTTTGAAGGGCGTGCTTTGAAGGTTTGTAACTTGATCCGTTACATTGGGTAAATTTTGTTAATTAGCATATGTGTAGTTGAATTGTAGAATAAAGGTTGTGTTGATTTAAAGCGATAATGTTCGCTATATTGAATAATAGGCCAAGAATTGGTTAGATCCCGTTGGTAGTCATCATAATGGAGGATTCCGTAGATGAGCCAAACGGGTCGAATAATCAATTAATGCATGGCTAATGCTTCGTAATGTGGTTAATTGGTCTTTTGTCGTTTATTAATAATTGACATATTAGAATACGAGAGTTTAGCGTGTTGGTTTGTTTGAATGATGGAGTCCATAAGGGTAAACTAAACGGGTCATTAAGAGAAGGTATGAATTGAATAACCGTAGTGCCTTACTTCTAGATTTCGAGCCCGAGTGACGGGTAGTGAATTACTAAACACGCAAACCGGTGATGGGAGCGTGGGTGTTGAAAATGAGGAATCCGAGATTTGGGTTTGGGTGAAATAAACAAATCAGTCAAACAACAAAATTACAGAGACTACCGTAAGTTACGGTAGCTACCGTAACTTACGGTAGGGACTAAAATGTTACGGCAGCTTTCTACTGTCATACGGCAGACCAGTGTTGCCCAGAGGCTACCGTAACTTACGGTGGCTACCGTAAGTTATGGTAGAGCCCTGTCACAATTGTTGAACTTTGCATATCTCAGATAATCGAATCCGTTTTTTAGTATAGTTTGATTCTTCAAATTTTTCCAAGACTTCTAATACTAATAATTGTCAAAATTCCCAGTTTTCTAGGTATTGCAAGTATGTGGACGATGATCAAGTTGATGCTTCAAGAACCGAACACAAAATTTTGGATGCTTCCGCACTAAATAAATCTTGTTAAACTATGTAGTTTTGTAAACACTACTGAACGACTTATGTATGAAACTAGTTATTTGACTATGTTAATTACTATGATGAAGTATAACTTAGTTTACCAACTAAGTTTTGTTAGTTAAATTTTCTTTCTATTAATTCTGCATTTCTTACAATTAAATAATGAAATAAATGGACGGGTGTTACAAGTTGGTTATCAGAGCTTAAGGTTGTCAACAAAGTGTTCGGTTCAAGCTTGATCGATCGTCCGGTAAGAATTAATTAATTATTTTAGTAGATCCTACCTTATGTGAGAAAAGAGATGCGAATTAATGTGCATGGGAAGAGCGTGTTAACACACTCAAACCCGGAAAGTGCACCAAAAGTGAACGGTTAAAGCAAGTTAGGAACTTGGCTAAACCGAAGCAAATAAAGCTACGTTATAAATGAAATGTTTAACGTTTAATGTAAACATTTTAGTTTCAAGATGTCGGAAAGAAACGATGATGATCCGGTGCAGACAAGCACCGAACAAATGAAAGAGATAATTGCCGAAGAAGTGGGGAAGGCGATTGAAGGTAGTCTATCCGGGTTTATAGACAAAATTCAAAAAACGGTGTTGTCACTTGTTGAAGAACGAGTCAAAAGGTTGGAAGATAGTGTCAACCTTATGAAAGAGAAATCGGGAGAACGTAAAGGATGTTCGTACAAAGAATTTATGGCGTGTAAACTGCCAATCTACAACGGGGAGGTTGACCCGATAATTTGCCAAAGATGGCTGAGCGACGTTGAAGGAGTATTTGAAAGGACCCATTGTGACGAAAGTGACTTTATTGCTTACGGAACGGGTCAGTTGAGAGGTCAAGCCAAAGATTGTTGGGACAATAAAAAGAATGAAATAGGGGCCGAAGCGGCGAGGCCCATGACATGGGAGGAGTTTAAGACGCCGTTTCTTAAACATCATAGTCCCAAGGCGGTCATTAATAGAATCAAGGAAGAGTTCATGCAACTTAGGCATAAGGGCGAGACCATAGACAAGATTACGGCGACGTTTATGGATAAGATGAAGTTTTGCAATGAATTGGTGACGAACGAAGAACATAAGATATACTACTACTATAACATGTTGAGCGCCGAGTATAGGGAGTTTATGACTCTTTCAAAATACGAGACCCTTACCGAGATCATAAACGTTGCTCGGGAACGGGAAATCGAGTTGAAGAAGCAAGTTGAAAGGGGTGAGCGAAGGGCACAGGATGTGAATCCAAGCCCTACAAAGAAAGCTCGAACTGGGGAATCGGGAAAGAAGGTTGATGCTAAAGGTGGGTCGCCAAGCTGTAAAGTGTGTGGGAAAGGGCACAATGGAGAATGCCGCTTCAAAGACAAGTCGTGTCCCGTATGTGGGAAGACGGGACACACCGCATCGTTATGTCCGGAAAAGGTTTCCGTTTGCTATAAATGTTATCAGCCCGGCCACAAAAAGTCTGAATGCCCATACTTAGTTGGAAGGAGAGACGTTAAAGAGTCTCCAGCAGAAGCTCCAAAGGTGAAAGCTAGATCCTTCCAACTTACCGCGGCTGAAGCGAAGACAGAACCCGATGTGGTCTCAGGTATATTCACAATAAACTCAATTCCTGCTCGTGTATTGTTTGATACGGGTGCGAATAAATCCTTCATTTCACACGGATTTATTCGACATCCTTCATTTGTATCGAAAAAATTATATATGCCCTTAGAAGTTGAAATAGGGGACAACAAAAGTTTTATAGTTTGTGATATTTGTCGAGGCTGCAAATTAAGCATCGATGATGAAGAATACTTGATAGACCTAATCCCGATGTCAATGGGGGAGTTTCAAGTAGTCGTTGGGATGGATTGGCTATCTCAGCACCGCGCAAAGGTCGTGTGTTTTCGTAAGGAGATTAAGCTAACATCTCCGAGCGGAAAACACGTCACTATCTATGGTGAAAAAGGAGGTAACCCCATAATATGCTCGATGTTGAAAGCTCACAAGCTTATGAAGCAAGGATGCAAGGCATTTATGATATACGCGAATGAGCCCGAGAAGGAATCACTGAAGATTGAAGATGTACCGGTAGTGCGGGACTACAAAGATGTGTTTCCGGAAGATTTACCGGGGATACCGCCCGAACGGGAAGTAGAGTTCGGAATCGAATTGATTCCGGGCGCAAAACCCGTAGCTAAAGCACCGTACCGACTCGCGCCGTTGGAATTACAAGAGTTGATGTCACAAATTCAAGATCTGCTCGACAAAGGATTCATAAGGCCGAGTGTGTCTCCTTGGGGCGCACCGGTACTATTCGTGAAAAAGAAGGACGGAAGCATGCGCATGTGTATCGATTACCGGGAGTTAAACAAACTCATGGTAAAGAATCAATACCCGTTTCCGAGGATAGATGATCTATTCGACCAATTACAAGGTGCGAACTGGTTTTCAAAAATTGACCTTAGATCGGGGTATCACCAGCTAAAGGTCAAGGAGGAAGATGTGCCGAAGACGGCTTTCCGCACGCGATACGGACATTACGAGTTCCTCGCGATGTCATTTGGGCTGACAAATGCACCCACGGCCTTCATGGACCTCATGAACCGGGTTTGCAAGCCAATGCTGGATTAATCGGTCATCGTGTTTATCGATGATATTTTGGTGTATTCGAAAAGTGAAGCTGAGCATGCACACCACTTACAAGAGGTGTTAGAGACACTTAGACGAGAAAGGTTGTATGCGAAATTCTCTAAGCGCGCCTTTTGGTTACGAGAGGTGCAATTCCTCGGCCACATCATAAGTGTCGATGGAATATTGGTAGATCCGTCAAAGATCGAGGCCGTGTCGAAATGGAATCCCCAGAAGAACCCTTCGGAAATTAGAAGCTTCTTAGGGCTTGCAGGGTACTATAGGAGATTCATTCAAGATTTCTCCAAGATTGCGTCGCCACTAACAAAGTTAACCCGGAAGGAGGAGAAATTCATTTGGGGTGTTGAACAAGAAAGGGCGTTTCAGACGCTAAAAGAAAAGTTAACTCAAGCTCCGGTATTAACGTTGCCGGATGGAGTCGAGGACTTGGTAGTTTATTCGGACGCCTCACTTTTGGGGCTTGGATGTGTGTTGATGCAACGAGGCAAAGTTATAGCTTACGCCTCGAAGCAATTGAAGATACACGAGAAGAAATATCCCACGCACGATCTCGAGTTGGCTGCGGTGGTATTTGCGTTAAAAATATGGAGGCACTATTTATATGGGGTAAAGTGCACCATATTCACCGATCACAAGAGCTTAAAATACTTCTTCGATCAGAAGGAGTTAAATATGCACCAGAGACGATGGTTAGAAACGGTGAAGGATTTCGACTGTGAAATACACTACCACCCCAAAAAGGCAAATGTGGTGGCGGATGCTCTGAGCTGAAAGGCGGACTATGTCCCAATACGAGTACGGTCGATGCAACTTGTGGTGACCTCGGGTATACTTGAACGTATCCGAGAAGCGCAAGTAGAAGCAGTAAAAGAAGAGAACTGGAAGAAGGAAAGAACAATCGGCAAGTTGAAAGATTTGACGGATGATAAGAACGGGCTGAAGACCCGATCCGGGAGAGTATGGGTTCCAAATTCTTGTGGGGTTAAGACGCTTCTACTTGATGAAGCTCATAAATCCCGATATTCTATTCATCCGGGTGCGACCAAGATGTACAACGATCTGAAACAAAATTATTGGTGGCCCGGAATGAAGAGGGATGTGGTGAAATATGTGGAGAAGTGCTTGACGTGCTTACAAGTTAAGGCGGAACACCAGAAACCTTATGGGAAACTGCAACGTTTGGAGATCCCGGTTTGGAAATGGGAACATATCACCATCGACCTATTGACCAAACTACCTAAAACGATTCGGGGATTCGATGCCATATGGGTGATTGTGGATAGATTGACGAAGAGTGCACATTTCATTCCTATACGCGAAACATATACTTCGGAAAAGATGTCCGAGGTTTATACAAACGAAATAGTGGCACGTCATGGAGTACCGGTATCCATTGTGTCGGATAGAGATACCAGGTTTACTTCAAATTTTTGGCAAGAATTTCAAGAACAGATGGGAACGAAACTCTTCATTAGCACCGCCTACCATCCTCAGACGGATGGGCAGAGTGAAAGAACAATACAGACGCTAGAGGATATGTTACGGGCATGTATCATCGACTTCGGTGGAAGTTAGGATGTTTATCTACCTTTTCCGAATTTTCGTATAACAATAGTTACCATTCGAGTATCTGCATGGCACCTTACGAGATGCTATATGGTAGAAAATGTAGAACCCCGGTGTCTTGGGGTGAAGTGGGACCACGTGAATTGGCACATAAAGACATAGTTCAAGCCACTAATGAGAAAATTGAAGTGGTGCGAGCCCATCTGAAAGCAGCCCAAGATAGGCAAAAATCTTATGCTGACAAAAGACGAAGACCCATTGAATTTCAGATAGGCGACATAGTTATGCTAAAGGTTTCCCAATGGAGGGGCGTTATCAGATTCATAAAAAGGGGGAAACTAAGCCCGAGGTTTATCGGGCCATTTAAAATCATGGAACGGGTTGGCAAGGTGGCTTATCGCCTTCAGCTACCGGAAGAGTTGAGTGGGATACATGGCACGTTTCATGTGTCGCAATTGCGGAAATGTCTAGCGGAGGAAACAACTTATATCCATTACGACGATATTGAGGTGGATGATAGCCTGAATTATGCGGTAAGGCCATTGGAGATTTTAGATCGAAAGATCAAGCACTTGCGAAACAAACAAATCAATCAAGTCAAGATCAAGTGGGAGCATAGGAAAGGTTCGGACACTACGTGGGAGTCCGAAGAGGAGATGCGACGTCTCTACCCTGCATTATTCGGTACGTACTCTGGTTTCGGGGACGAAACCCTTTTAAGGGGGGTGGACTTGTAACATCCCGAAAATACAAATTCTTAAATTGCAATAAGGTTGCAAATAAATTAGTAAAATAAACTAACTAGGAATGACACTAACCTAGTTAGATGATGACTTATGAGTAGTTAAGGAGTTAAAACAAAATAAAAACGAAAGTTGAGGGGCCAAAAGTGCTTAAATTGAAATTTATTTTAATTTAACAAAAAAAATTAAAAACTCAAACACACTTGTGTGTGTGAGATCGACCAGACAAGAAGGAGGGGGCGACCAAGCTCTTCAAAACCCTAAATTCCACAAAACTCCTAAATTGAAGGTTCAAATCTGATCCAAAACAAAATCCGAGCTGAGATTAGTGATCCTCATTGCAAGAGGGTTATAAGGTATGTAAAATTTGATGAAAATTCTCTACTTGAAATTCTCATGAATTTGGGGAAATCCGAAATTCGATGATGCATGTTTGTTATTTGGATAGAATAGGGATGATATGGTGTCTAGGAGTAAAACCTAGACAACAACATGTGAAATCATGTCTAAATTCTGGAAATTTCATGAACACATTGAAGGTGATTCATGGGTTTTGTGAGAAATTGATAAACACTAGGGTTTTGAGCATTATTCTAGTGTAATATGGTTCATAGAAAGAGGTTACTGAAATATGAAAGTTAAATTTTATATATGAAAGCTTGACTGATGTAAATTCGGGCTAAATGATAAGTTAGGGACTTGTTATATAATCATGTAAAATTTTTCCCGTAAAGTGTTCGTAGAAATGCCTCAAAGAAGGCTTGAAACTGAAATTTAAAGTTAAAACGCATAATTGTGATGTTTAGGCAAATTATGTGACATATGATTGAAAAGGAGTTCTAAATGTATCATGATTGAACTCTATAGGAAAAGATACCGGAGCGTCGAGTGGACAAGCCGGTGGCGACTTGGGTTTGAAGGGCGTGCTTTGAAGGTATGTAACTTGATCCGTTACATTGGGTAAATTTTGTTAATTAGCATATGTGTAGTTGAATTGTAGAATAAAGGTTGTGTTGATTTAAAGCGATAATGTTCGCTATATTGAATAATAGGCCAAGAATTGGTTAGATCCCGTTGGTAGTCATCATAATGGAGGATTCCGTAGATGAGCCAAACGGGTCGAATAATCAATTAATGCATGGCTAATGCTTCGTAATGTGGTTAATTGGTCTTTTGTCGTTTATTAATAATTGACATATTAGAATACGAGAGTTTAGCGTGTTGGTTTGTTTGAATGATGGAGTCCATAAGGGTAAACTAAACGGGTCATTAAGAGAAGGTATGAATCGAATAACCGTAGTGCCTTGCTTCTAGATTTCGAGCCCGAGTGACGGGTAGTGAATTACTAAACACGCAAACCGGTGATGGGAGCGTGGGTGTTGAAAATGAGGAATCCGAGATTTGGGTTTGGGTGAAATAAACAAATCAGTCAAACAACAAAATTACAGAGACTACCGTAAGTTACGGTAGCTACCGTAACTTACGGTAAGGACTAAAATGTTACGGCAGCTTTCTACTGTCATACGGCAGACCAGTGTTGCCCAGAGGCTACCGTAACTTACGGTGGCTACCGTAAGTTATGGTAGAGCCCTGTCACAATTGTTGAACTTTGCATATCTCAGATAATCGAATCCGTTTTTGAGTATAGTTTGATTCTTCAAATTTTTCCAAGACTTCTAATACTAATAATTGTCAAAATTCCCAGTTTTCTAGGTATTGCAAGTATGTGGACGATGATCAAGTTGATGCTTCAAGAACCGAACACAAAATTTTGGATGCTTCCGCACTAAATAAATCTAGTTAAACTATGTAGTTTTGTAAACACTACTGAACGACTTATGTATGAAACTAGTTATTTGACTATGTTAATTACTATGATGAAGTATAACTTAGTTTACCAACTAAGTTTTGTTAGTTAAATTTTCTTTCTATTAATTCTGCATTTCTTACAATTAAATAATGAAATAAATGGACGGGTGTTACAAGTTGGTTATCAGAGCTTAAGGTTGTCAACAAAGTGTTCGGTTCAAGCTTGATCGATCGTCCGGTAAGAATTAATTAATTATTTTAGTAGATCCTACCTTATGTGAGAAAAGAGATGCGAATTAATGTGCATGGGAAGAGCGTGTTAACACACTCAAACCCGGAAAGTGCACCAAAAGTGAACGGTTAAAGCAAGTTAGGAACTTGGCTAAACCGAAGCAAATAAAGCTACGTTATAAATGAAATGTTTAACGTTTAATGTAAACATTTCAGTTTCAAGATGTCGGAAAGAAACGATGATGATCCGGTGCAGACAAGCACCGAACAAATGAAAGAGATAATTGCCGAAGAAGTGGGGAAGGCGATTGAAGGTAGTCTATCCGGGTTTATAGACAAAATTCAAAAAACGGTGTTGTCACTTGTTGAAGAACGAGTCAAAAGGTTGGAAGATAGTGTCAACCCTATGAAAGAGAAATCGGGAGAACGTAAAGGATGTTCGTACAAAGAATTTATGGCGTGTAAACCGCCAATCTACAACGGGGAGGTTGACCCGATAATTTGCCAAAGATGGCTGAGCGACGTTGAAGGAGTATTTGAAAGGACCCATTGTGACGAAAGTGACTTTATTGCTTACGGAACGGGTCAGTTGAGAGGTCAAGCCAAAGATTGTTGGGACAATAAAAAGAATGAAATAGGGGCCGAAGCGGCGAGGCCCATGACATGGGAGGAGTTTAAGACGCCGTTTCTTAAACATCATAGTCCCAAGGCGGTCATTAATAGAATCAAGGAAGAGTTCATGCAACTTAGGCATAAGGGCGAGACCATAGACAAGATTACGGCGACGTTTATGGATAAGATGAAGTTTTGCAATGAATTGGTGACGAACGAAGAACAGAAGATATACTACTACTATAACATGTTGAGCGCCGAGTATAGGGAGTTTATGACTCCTTCAAAATACGAGACCCTTACCGAGATCATAAACGTTGCTCGGGAACGGGAAATCGAGTTGAAGAAGCAAGTTGAAAGGGGTGAGCGAAGGGCACAGGATGTGAATCCAAGCCCTACAAAGAAAGCTCGAACTGGGGAATCGGGAAAGAAGGTTGATGCTAAAGGTGGGTCGCCAAGCTGTAAAGTATGTGGGAAAGGGCACAATGGAGAATGCCGCTTCAAAGACAAGTCGTGTCCCGTATGTGGGAAGACGGGACACACCGCATCGTTATGTCCGGGAAAGGTTTCCGTTTGCTATAAATGTTATCAGCCCGGCCACAAAAAGTCTGAATGCCCATACTTAGTTGGAAGGAGAGACGTTAAAGAGTCTCCAGCAGAAGCTCCAAAGGTGAAAGCTAGATCCTTCCAACTTACCGCGGCTGAAGCGAAGACAGAACCCGATGTGGTCTCAGGTATATTCACAATAAACTCAATTCCTGCTCGTGTATTGTTTGATACGGGTGCGAATAAATCCTTCATTTCACACGGATTTATTCGACATCCTTCATTTGTATCGAAAAAATTATATATGCCCTTAGAAGTTGAAATAGGGGACAACAAAAGTTTTATAGTTTGTGATATTTGTCGAGGCTGCAAATTAAGCATCGATGATGAAGAATACTTGATAGACCTAATCCCGATGTCAATGGGGGAGTTTCAAGTAGTCGTTGGGATGGATTGGCTATCTCAGCACCGCGCAAAGGTCGTGTGTTTTCGTAAGGAGATAAAGCTAACATCTCCGAGCGGAAAACACGTCACTATCTATGGTGAAAAAGGAGGTAACCCTATAATATGCTCGATGTTGAAAGCTCACAAGCTTATGAAGCAAGGATGCAAGGCATTTATGATATACGCGAATGAGCCCGAGAAGGAATAACTGAAGATTGAAGATGTACCGGTAGTGCGGGACTACAAAGATGTGTTTCCGGAAGATTTACCGGGGATACCGCCCGAACGGGAAGTAGAGTTCGGAATCGAATTGATTCCGGGCGCAAAACCCGTAGCTAAAGCACCGTACCGACTCGCGCCGTTGGAATTACAAGAGTTGATGTCACAAATTCAAGATCTTCTCAACAAAGGATTCATAAGGCCGAGTGTGTCTCCTTGGGGCGCACCGGAACTATTCGTGAAAAAGAAGGACGGAAGCATGCGCATGTGTATCGATTACCGGGAGTTAAACAAACTCATGGTAAAGAATCAATACCCGTTTCCGAGGATAGATGATCTATTCGACCAATTACAAGGTGCGAACTGGTTTTCAAAAATTGACCTTAGATCGGGGTATCACCAGCTAAAGGTCAAGGAGGAAGATGTGCCGAAGACGGCTTTCCGCACGCGATACGGACATTACGAGTTCCTCGCGATGTCATTTGGGCTGACAAATGCACCCACGGCCTTCATGGACCTCATGAACCGGGTTTGCAAGCCAATGCTGGATAAATCGGTCATCGTGTTTATCGATGATATTTTGGTGTATTCGAAAAGTGAAGCTGAGCATGCACACCACTTACAAGAGGTGTTAGAGACACTTAGACGAGAAAGGTTGTATGCGAAATTCTCTAAGCGCGCCTTTTGGTTACGAGAGGTGCAATTCCTCGGCCACATCATAAGTGTCGATGGAATATTGGTAGATCCGTCAAAGATCGAGGCCGTGTCGAAATGGAATCCCCAGAAGAACCCTTCGGAAATTAGAAGCTTCTTAGGGCTTGCAGGGTACTATAGGAGATTCATTCAAGATTTCTCCAAGATTGCGTCGCCACTAACAAAGTTAACCCGGAAGGAGGAGAAATTCATTTGGGGTGTTGAACAAGAAAGGGCGTTTCAGACGCTAAAAGAAAAGTTAACTCAAGCTCCGGTATTAACGTTGCCGGATGGAGTCGAGGACTTGGTAGTTTATTCGGACGCCTCACTTTTGGGGCTTGGATGTGTGTTGATGCAACGAGGCAAAGTTATAGCTTACGCCTCGAAGCAATTGAAGATACACGAGAAGAAATATCCCACGCACGATCTCGAGTTGGCTGCGGTGGTATTTGCGTTAAAAATATGAAGGCACTATTTATATGGGGTAAAGTGCACCATATTCACTGATCACAAGAGCTTAAAATACTTCTTCGATCAGAAGGAGTTAAATATGCACCAGAGACGATGGTTAGAAACGGTGAAGGATTTCGACTGTGAAATACACTACCACCCCGAAAAGGCAAATGTGGTGGCGGATGCTCTGAGCTGAAAGGCGGACTATGTCCCAATACGAGTAAGGTCGATGCAACTTGTTGTGACCTCGGGTATACTTGAACGTATCCGAGAAGCGCAGGTAGAAGCAGTAAAAGAAGAGAACTGGAAGAAGGAAAGAACAATCGGCAAGTTGAAAGATTTGACGGATGATAAGAACGGGCTGAAGACCCGATCCGGGAGAGTATGGGTTCCAAATTCTTGTGGGGTTAAGACGCTTCTACTTGATGAAGCTCATAAATCCCGATATTCTATTCATCCGGGTGCGACCAAGATGTACAACGATCTGAAACAAAATTATTGGTGGCCCGGAATGAAGAGGGATGTGGTGAAATATGTGGAGAAGTGCTTGACGTGCTTACAAGTTAAGGCGGAACACCAGAAACCTTATGGGAAACTGCAACGTTTGGAGATCCCGGTTTGGAAATGGGAACATATCACCATCGACCTATTGACCAAACTACCTAAAACGATTCGGGGATTCGACGCCATATGGGTGATTGTGGATAGATTGACGAAGAGTGCACATTTCATTCCTATACGCGAAACATATACTTCGGAAAAGATGTCCGAGGTTTATACAAACGAAATAGTGGCACGTCATGGAGTACCGGTATCCATTGTGTCGGATAGAGATACCAGGTTTACTTCAAATTTTTGGCGAGATTTTCAAGAACAGATGGGAACGAAACTCTTCATTAGCACCGCCTACCATCCTCAGACGGATGGGCAGAGTGAAAGAACAATACAGACGCTAGAGGATATGTTACGGGCATGTATCATCGACTTCGGTGGAAGTTAGGATGTTTATCTACCTTTTCCGAATTTTCGTATAACAATAGTTACCATTCGAGTATCTGCATGGCACCTTACGAGATGCTATATGGTAGAAAATGTAGAACCCCGGTGTCTTGGGGTGAAGTGGGACCACGTGAATTGGCACATAAAGACATAGTTCAAGCCACTAATGAGAAAATTGAAGTGGTGCGAGCCCATCTGAAAGCAGCCCAAGATAGGCAAAAATCTTATGCTGACAAAAGACGAAGACCCATTGAATTTCAGATAGGCGACATAGTTATGCTAAAGGTTTCCCAATGGAGGGGCGTTATCAGATTCATAAAAAGGGGGAAACTAAGCCCGAGGTTTATCGGGCCATTTAAAATCATGGAACGGGTTGGCAAGGTGGCTTATCGCCTTCAGCTACCGGAAGAGTTGAGTGGGATACATGGCACGTTTCATGTGTCGCAATTGCGGAAATGTCTAGCGGAGGAAACAACTTATATCCATTACGACGATATTGAGGTGGATGATAGCCTGAATTATGCGGTAAGGCCATTGGAGATTTTAGATCGAAAGATCAAGCACTTGCGAAACAAACAAATCAATCAAGTCAAGATCAAGTGGGAGCATAGGAAAGGTTCGGACACTACGTGGGAGTCCGAAGAGGAGATGCGACGTCTCTACCCTGCATTATTCGGTACGTACTCTGGTTTCGGGGACGAAACCCTTTTAAGGGGGGTGGACTTGTAACATCCCGAAAATACAAATTCTTAAATTGCAATAAGGTTGCAAATAAATTAGTAAAATAAACTAACTAGGAATGACACTAACCTAGTTAGATGATGACTTATGAGTAGTTAAGGAGTTAAAACAAAATAAAAACGAAAGTTGAGGGGCCAAAAGTGCTTAAATTGAAATTTATTTTAATTTAACAAAAAAATTAAAAGCTCAAACACACTTGTGTGTGTGAGATCGACCAGACAAGAAGGAGGGGGCGACCAAGCTCTTCAAAAACCTAAATTCCACAAAACTCCTAAATTGAAGGTTCAAATCTGATCCAAAACAAAATCCGAGCTGAGATTAGTGATCCTCATTGCAAGAGGGTTATAAGGTATGTAAAATTTGATGAAAATTCTCTACTTGAAATTCTCATGAATTTGGGGAAATCCGAAATTCGATGATGCATGTTTGTTATTTGGATAGAATAGGGATGATATGGTGTCTAGGAGTAAAACCTAGACAACAACATGTGAAATCATGTCTAAATTCTGGAAATTTCATGAACACATTGAAGGTGATTCCTGGGTTTTGTGAGAAATTGATAAACACTAGGGTTTTGAGCATTATTCTAGTGTAATATGGTTCATAGAAAGAGGTTACTGAAATATGAATGTTAAATTTTATATATGAAAGCTTGATTGATGTAAATTCGGGCTAAATGATAAGTTAGGGACTTTTTATATAATCATGTAAAATTTTGCCCTTAAAGTGTTCGTAGAAATGCCTCAAAGAAGGCTTGAAACTGAAATTTAAAGTTAAAACACATAATTGTGATGTTTAGGCAAATTATGCGACATATGATTGAAAAGGAGTTCTAAATGTATCATGATTGAACTCTATAGGAAAAGATACCGGAGCGTCGAGTGGACAAGCCGGTGGCGACTTGCGTTTGAAGGGCGTGCTTTGAAGGTATGTAATTTGATCCGTTACATTGGGTAAATTTTGATAATTAGCATATGTGTAGTTGAATTGTAGAATAAAGGTTGTGTTGATTTAAAGCGATAATGTTCGCTATATTGAATAATAGGCCAAGAATTGGTTAGATCTCGTTGGTAGTCATCATAAGGGAGGATTCCGTAGATGAGCCAAACGGGTCGAATAATCAATTATTGCGTGGCTAATGCTTCGTAATGTGGTTAATTTGTCTTTTGTTGTTTATTAATAATTGACATATTAGAATACGAGAGTTTAGCGTGTTGGTTTGTTTGAATGATGGAGTCCATAAGGGTAAACTAAACGGGTCATTAAGAGAAGGTATGAATCGAATAACGGTAGTGCCTTACTTCTAGATTTTGAGCCCGAGTGACGGGTAGTGAATTACTAAACACGCAAACCGGTGATGGGAGCGTGGGTGTTGAAAATGAGGAATCCGAGGTTTGGGTTTGGGTGAAATAAACAAATCAGTCAAACAACAAAATTACAGAGACTACCGTAAGTTACGGTAGCTACCGTAACTTACGGTAGAGACTAAAATGCTACGGCAGCTTTCTACTGTCTTACGGCAGACCAGTGTTGCCCAGAGGCTACCGTAACTTACGGTGGCTACCGTAAGTTCCGGTAGAGCCCTGTCACAATTGTTGAACTTTGCATATCTCAGATAATCGAATCCGTTTTTGAGTATAGTTTGATTCTTCAAATTTTTCCAAGAATTCTAATACTAATAATTGTCAAAATTCCCAGTTTTCTAGGTATTGCAAGTATGTGGACGATGATCAAGTTGATGCTTCAAGAACCGAACACAAAATTTTGGATGCTTCCGCACTAAATAAATCTAGTTAAACTATGTAGTTTTGTAAACACTACTGGATGACTTATGTATGAAACTAGTTATTTGACTATGTTAATTACTGTGATGAAGTATAACTTAGTTTACCAACTAAGTTTTGTTAGTTAAATTTTCTTTCTATTAATTCTGCATTTTTACAATTAAATAATGAAATAAATGGACGGGTGTTACAGTCAACCGGTACTTGTATCGAAAATACATGTACGGTCTGGTTCGTTATCGATACATGAAGGTAAAAAACAGCACCAGCCTGGTACAGTTATCGGTACATGAAGGTAAAAACCGGCACCAGCCTGGTACAGAAAACGCCAAAAGTTGGTACCGAATTAACTATATATTAAAAACATAACCTATTGAACAGTAACAACATATTATATATATTATATGTGAATAATAGAACACAATTTTTAATATTATAGTCAATATATATACTTTTTTAATATTTTTATTATTTTAATATTATAATAATAATTATTTCTTTACTTTTTAAGGTGGATAAGCTTTGTGTCAACCGGTACTTGTATCGAAAATACATGTATGGTCTGGTTCGTTATCGGTACATGAAGGTAAAAAACGGCACCAGCCTGGTACAGTTATCGGTACATGAAGGTAAAAACCGGCACCAGCTTAGTACAAAAAACGCCAAAAGTTGGTACCGAAATGATTTTGAAAATCTTTTAGTTTGGGAAATTCGGCACTTCTACCTGATACCATTTGCTCATCTCTGATCATGGGTACCGTACGAACAACAACGGCATCGTGCAACATTTTTTGTTGATTTTCTTCGACTTTTAATGATTTATTTTTTTCAGTTTCAGGGGTAGGGATGAGTTTGGTGCCAACCGATACCGATATCGAAAATACCGGTTACAGTACCTGTATATGAAGGTAAAAACCGGTAGGCGCTAAAAGTCGGTACCGAATTTGTACTTAAGATCTTTCTGTTCGGGAAATTCAGTACCAGTACCCAGTACCATTTGCTTATTTCTGACCACGGGTTTCATACTAACAACATCATTACCATAAAACTTTTTTGGTTGATCTTCTTTCGGTTATCTTTTAGTGTTTTTTCTATATTTTCTTTTTATTCTTGTTAGTGGTTTCGTGTGCAACGCCCTGGTAGTGATTTCAAAATACATGTAAACACAGACTAAATAACAAAAGAAGTTCGCCGCAACGCGGCGATTGTGAAAAAACCTAGTTAACTCTATATTAATTTGTAATATTCTTCTCACACTCAGGTTTACTATTCATTTTTTTACAAGTTTTTATGCTTTATTTACTCCTTTTAGTTGCATATTCATCTACTAATTTCTCTTCCACTTGTTTTTTTAAGTAACTAATAAAAAATAGAAATCTAAAAGAAAATTAAGAAAAAAATAGAAATCTATTAGAAAATTAGGATTCTGTGTATGTTTATATTAAGATAGGAGCGAAATATTTGTTGTCATTCACAATGAATTCTTTATTTGTCTCTCATACCAATCTAAAAGTCGATGGCGGAAACATCGGAGTGAGACGAAAACGAGATTGCAAGAGACTTCATAACACTATTTGTGACAATAATTAAATAATGGATTTCATTTCATTTCTAAAAGTCGATTACAAAGGTTAAAATCAAATACAACAGCGTGATATACAATATGTTGAATACAAGGATACAACAAACAAGTACGAATTGATACAACATAATAAAACTTAAGACGTCTAAGTGTGTATCTAAGCATCATCACTACTTCAATTTCAAAGCGTCTTCATCCTCAACCTGTAACATGTTTAAAATAAATTTCAATGCAAAAGCAAATGCGAGTATACAGGTTTATTTACGGATAAACAGTAACATTCTCATATATTTTCTTTTTCCTCTACTCACAACCACTCGAAAACACTAAGACTGTCGTCTCCAATGCTACGTGCGCCCTTAGCTGCCACGTCAACCTCCTCATCATATCCTTATAAACCATTAAAAACCCCCCATTTCATCCTTAACCCTACAAATATACTTACCCTTCTTAATTTCCACCTTATCACCTACCCACTACACACAATATTTAAACAAAACATTTATTTTTTTACTTTGGGCCCACCCTAAATGCAATAACCAAGAAAATCCATGCCGTTGTAGAAGGGTATGCTTGCTACAGGCCCCTATGGATAAAGTTTTACAATGTTAAGGGCAAGTAAGGATTTTGAAGGGCATGCATCCAACATAGAGGTGTACAAAAAACTGATTACGCAATCGAAACCGGTAAAAAAACCGGAACCGGTTTTTTTAAAAACCGGTTTTTTTTTTTTCTAACAGGTTCGGTTACAACCGGTTTGACCGGTTATTAATCCGTTATACATTTTGAAGGCCGGTTCGGGTTTAAAACCGGTTTGTTAAAAAACCGGTTAATTAATCGATTAAATAAAAAAACCGGTTATTAACCGGTTAACCGGTAACGACTATAAAAAACCAAAAAAACCGGTCCGGTTAATAACCGGTTTCGGTTACTAAAAAAAAACCGATTTGTACACCTCTAATCCAACATGCCCATTAGAGGTAGTCTAACAATCATTCCTTATGGAAAATGTATGATTAGTAAATAATTAATTTTAAATATTATAACTAAACAATATCATAACAATAACACAAAAAGAAAAGTTATTCGGTTCCGACTTATATGGAAAATGTATGATTAGTAAATAATTAATTTTAAATATTATAACTAAACAATATCATAACAATAACACAAAAAGAAAAGTTATTCGGTTCCGACTTATATGGAAAATGTATGATTAGTAAATAATTAATTTTAAATATTATAACTAAACAATATCATAACAATAACACAAAAAGAAAAGTTATTCGGTTCCGACTTATTGAAATTGAATACTACAACTTTAGTGTCATTGTCGGTTTATTAGTTTTATAACCTTGTTTGTTTTTTTCTTAAATTTGATCAAATGTCATTTAATAGCTTCTCCTTGATACAGTGATTGTTAGGATGTGGATGCTTTCGCGCAGAACCAGCCCTGAGAATTCGTGTACCATGCTCGAACTTGAAAAAATGTGTCCTTATGCCTTAACGAAAATGGATATTGAATAAAAATCGCACTTGTAAAATTATGCCTTGATAAAAAAGAGGAAATTGAATATAATCATACCTGAAAAACCCATACGTGATATAATATTTCTCTTTCTAAAGGCAAAAAGAAACATATATATTTAAAAAAACGCACTTAATTGTGGTATTACTCATCTTCCTACTTTGGAATAATTTATACGACTAAAGAATAAAATCCGGTGTTTCTAAACTCTGGTATTTTCCTAACTCACGGTCCTGATGAAATTTTCCGCTGCAATATTTTCAAAATAACCACCGGTACTACTTGACTGCTCGCGGCTCCCGTCCAGGGGGTGGTCGGGGGTCGTGACAGTTTCAAATAGGGCTGTAAACGAACCGAACGAACACGAACAAAGCCTTGTTCGTGTTCGTTCGTTAAGGAAATAAATGTGTTCATGAACGGTTCATGAACACTTACCGAACGAGATTTTATGTTCGTGTTCGTTCATTAAGGAAATGAGCTTGTTCGCGAACGGTTCACGAACACAAACGAATTTGACGAACTCGACGAAGGATAAAGATAGATGGCCCAGAGAGTAGCACTCGAACTGGAATCCCTTATTGTGGAACGGAGGTCGATCGTATTCGTGTATGTAAACAATGAGAGATGAAAGGGAAACTTTCAAACAATTCCATGTGGCAAGTTCTTGATACAACACAAACAATAAAATCGGCATGTGTTCAACATATCAAACCAATGATGAAACGCAATATGCTCATGACATAACCTCAAGTCTACGGGCGGTGCGTTAATCCTATAGCGCTATCTATGTCACGGATAGGCTCGTATGAAGTTAATGATAAGTCTAACACAAGATGTCATAAACCCAAGTTTAAAGTATCAAGTAATCAAATAAGCATGCGTGTATGAGGAATGTTTGTGCAATATGAATAAAGTTTGTGTGTAAGTTTATAAATAACATGTTACACCCCAAAAAGTGGTAAATAAAAAGGGGTTCAAGTATACTCACATAATTGCTAAGTTTTCCGATTATCCAACTGTTGACGAGTGTAAGAGATGGAAAGGATGGAACACCGAGGTCTCAAGATTATGAGTGGTTGTGATTGCGACTCCTTGTAAAATAACGCACGAGTAAAGATTGGAACAATTCAAGAGAACGAACGAGAGTGTTTAGCCTAGATATTTAAAATATCACGAACTTATTATTACTTAATAGTTAAATAAATTAGTTTAATTAGATAATTTATCTCAATATTAACTTTTAATATTATAAAAGGGATTATAATGAATTGTTTATTATTCTTGGAGTTTATTATAAAAAAAATATTTATTTTATAAATTTACGGTTTATAAAGATTCTTACAAGAAAAGAATTTTAGATAAAAACTCGATTAATTAATAATGGATTTAAGGATTAAAAAGGTTTTAAAAGAACTTTTAAAAGAATAGAATTTATAAAGGTTTTAGTTTGAAACTAAAGGAAAAGAAATAGATTTTAAAAAAATTAAAAATCTAAAAAAGTGGTCAAAATAAGTATACATTTATAATTGTTGTTATAAAAATTATTTGAACTTTGATAAGTGACGATTTTAGAACATAGATGAGTATCGTGTTATAGATTTTTACGAAAAACGGGCAGAGTTTCCTCTGTTTTTGGACGATCCCGACAACTAAAGTTGTCGATTTATATGTTCAAAATTCAATAAACAATAATCAAACAATATAAATGTATATATATATATATATATATATACGCTTTTATTATGTTTACAAATAATGTAGAGCTCGGTTCCGCGACTTAAAACGTTACAAAAAGTACGGAACAAAGTAATTAACATACACGTTATTATACCGAGTCGAAAAATGTCCGAGTGACCCGTGTTGAGCGTTTGACCGGGTTTGACTGACTTTGACCGGGTTTGACCCGAACAGAAAGCTGAAACAATACACGAATCAAGACCCGAAACAGGACCGAACCTGTTGACTGTTGCTGACCGGACTACCGCCACTGCCGTGAACCTGAACCGAACTGGAGTATGACCCGAGCCGACCCAAATCGTTCACCGCTGCCATGATCCTGTAACATCACCCAGACAATTTATAACCCGCGACTGACCAGTTTAATCCGACCCGAGACCTGAACCCGTTATCGTTGTCAACCGAGCCGGAGCTCCGGTGACCCGAACAGAAACAGGTCTGACCCGAACCTGAACCGGGTTGGTTTGACCATCCGTGAAGGAACTGAAAGAATTAAAACTCGTACCTGAACATGACCACTTTCAACGTCGCCGTCGCCCGTGCGGCTTCTGTCGTTGCTCCGCCGCCGCCGCCGCGGCGAATGTGTCGGCCTCCTTTTCCCCGTCGTCTCTCTCTCTCTCTCTCTCTCCGCGTCTCTCTTCTTCGCGTCTCTCTTCTCTTCGTCACTTTCTCTCTCGTCTTCTCTGCCCAACGACGCCATACGCCGCCACCCTAGGGTGGTGCCCGACCGGAGCTCCTCCGACGACTGGAGGTGTGACGGTGAAGAAAGAGGGATGCCTTGTTTGTGTGTTTTCAGTAGGAATCGAGAGGGATAGAGGGAAATTGGGAGGTGCGGCTGGAGATAAGTGGGCACACTAAGGTTTCTCCACTCTTTTATACATAGGGTTAGATAGTGGGCTTTAGGCTTGGGCCCAAGGCCCACAAGCCCATCTCGTGTGTTTATACGGCCCGAAAGCTCCAACGAACTCGTTTACAAAACCCTAGCGTTGTATAATGTCGTAGCATAATATTTTAAGGTCAAATTACGTAGAATGTCGTCGGAAATCGTTGCGTGAGGCGTTCGTTTATCGGTTGCGTTAGGAACGCGTAAAAAGCGTCGTTTGTTATTTTGTTTTTTTATCCGTTTTTTTTATCAGATTTCGACTGTGGTTCTAAAAATATAAAACGAATACGAATTTTCTAAAAAAAAGAATTACGGGAATACGAGGCGTTACAGTATCCCCTCCTTTAGGAAATTTCGTCCCGAAATTTATTTAGAAGGAAGACTTGGAAAGGGTTTTAGCATAAGAATGATAGCTAGAAATCGAGACTTGGAAGTTTGGATGCGTGTGGAAAAAGTATGAAGTTTTGAAGAACGAAAAGTTAGGTTTGTAAAAAGAGGTTGTTTGACTAAAATGATTTAAGGGATTAGTTATAAATAAAACGTGCATGTGTGTGTATAGGCAACGAGTTCAAACGAGTTTGAATAACTCTAAATGAAGAGGTAACTTTAAAATATGATATCCAAGGAGTAAAAATTTCGTATAAAACGGTAAACGTTACGATGAAAAGTGTGGCCGCACTGTAAATTGTAAGAAGAATTTCGTTGATTTCAAAGAAGAATAATAAATCACTTGTTTGTATAAAGTTATTTATTGACGAGGAACGAGAACATTAGGTATTTTAAGTAAAATGATTTTGGAGGTAACGGCCAATTAAGTATGTTTGCACATAAATAAAGAATAGAAAGATAGTTTTAACCAAGGAAGTACTTTAAACTTCGAATGTGTGAACGGATTTGTTCGTAACAAGGTTTGTATGAAGGAAAACGGATAACGGGGAATAACGAAGGTAGGAGAGGGAATGTTTGATCTACTAAACGACTGCCAATATGAGAAAGGTAAGTGTATTGGACAAACGAATGCAACGTATTAAGAATGAAGTCTCGTCATGAATAATCGGATATCGCGCGCTTAGCAATGCGTTTGTGAGTTGTTAAAGTTTACGTATTAGGTCTAAGTAGGTCTGCAAAACACCGAATTTCTCATGGCACGTTTTACGAAAGTTTGGTAACATGATGAAAACACTTATATATAGGAAGTACCAGCGGCATATCCACCATGTTTTGACCACGTTACGTCCGTTTCGTATTCGGTGTCATGTTACGTTCCGTGTCTTACCATACACAATAGTACACTCTATGGTTTTCATACGCCCATCATTATAATCCCGTGTGCACCCGCGATTATATTGATTATCGCATGATCCGCATAGCTTGTACTAATTGTGTATGAATCAGGGTATTCATAAATTTGAAAATAAGAATGAGTACGTATAAGAATGTAGTATATAAGCAAATCCACGCTTAAGTATGTATGGGACCCACGTAAGCGAATCCCTCGGATTCCGCTCGCGCACGGGTACGAATGTAAGAATCATGGGTATGAATGTAAGCATGCATATGAATATAAATAATAGTACAAGTATGAATAAGTATGCTGGTATGAACATGAAACGTATAAGTATGAACATGAAAACTTGAATCAGTATGAATGTAAGTAGGTATAAGTAATGACAATGGTGTGTACGAAATAAATCGAATACAACGAATTTGAGCGTATAAAATGACCAAGAAGTTGTGGGTATGTAAAAAAACGAGTGATACGTGAAGTTGTGGTGTGATATTGTAAAAAAGGTGTACGATGGTATGCGTGTTTAGTTGTTTGAGTAAAACATTGAGTTTGTCGAATTAGTATAGGTTGAGCTTGTCTTGGAATGTAGAATTTAGTTCGTGGATGTATAAGAATATAAAATACTTTTTTTTGGTTATGCGTGACGTATTTTGTAAAGAACGGAAATGCTACTATTGTTTTTGAAGAATTTAAGCAAGTCGAAAATGGTCAGTCCTATGAAGTTTCCTTGCCTACGAGTTTTGAAATTGAAATGACGTATTGAGCGGTGCATAAAAAGTTCTTTGTAAATAATAAGTTTGCATCCTTTCAAAGGATCTTACATTAAAATAAGAAATTTAAAATTTGGAAGTTCTCGTGAAAACGTTGATTCTTAAAAGAAATTTAGCATAATGAACTTAGTGATCGTTGAAAAGTGTTTTTAGTAAAATGATTTATTGATTTTGAAAAGAGTTTTAGTACAATGATCTTATAATATCTATAAGATCTTATAGGCATGTGAGAAATCGATTGAGAATGAAAGCCTTTAGTATAATGATAAAACGGGAGCGTGTTTTAGTGATTACGTTAAGCATGAAATTTGTGGGCAAGATTTTCAGTAGACCGATTAAGTTGATGGGTAGCATTTCGTCGATTTTTTTTTGAAAATTGGGAAACAAACCTTATGGTATGACTAAGTATTTCATGTATGCGGTTTATGTGAAATAGATTACGGGGGTAAGATATACGTTTAATAAAACAATGAATTTTGAAATTTGCATAAGTAGGGATTTTGACAAATGAAAAACGACTTAGATATAAAACTTGGTCGTGTCGTATAATGAAGTCTCTTTTGAAAGAAAATTTTGGTAACGATCACCTAGGTAAGGGAATCACCCCAAACTCGTCGGTGAGGACGTTATAAGAAATGAAGGAGTGGAGTTAATCGTCAAGGTAAGAGTGTAAACAAATTTGAGTGACGGTTTGAAATCATGCACATGTATAAATGTATGAAAAGATTTAGTATGATGTGTGTGTGAGAAAATGATCTCGAAAATAAATTTGAATTTGAAACGAGAGAATTGTATCATATAAAAGCGATGATAGTAAAGCATAGGTTTGATTAAAACTTGGATTGTTCCAAAACAGAACTTTGACTAAACCAAAGTGGTCGAAAATTCCTTTGAATTTGAGAAACATGTTTTGGCCTAATAGGTGGAATACTCTCGCCGATATCTCGGTTAACGGTATTCACCCTTCCAGTTACTACATGTTCCAAATCAATAAAAAATTCGAGACTTGGCGGGATTTTTGAAAATCAAGGAGCGGAACTAGTCGTCAAGGTGCGGGTTTCACCCCTAACTTGACGATTTCGTACCCTAAGTGTGGTTGGTATTCGTCGGTTTAAAAATTTAATTTCGACACTTTGACAAGGATCCATTAGAATTTGAAATGGAAATTCCATCAAGGTGGGGATTTCACTCCTAACTTGGTGGTGAATTTCATGTAAAAAGAATAGATGGATTGAGAGTCGTTCACCAAATTGTGGGTTTCACGCCTATTTTGGTGAAGTCGTCTCGTTTGTGCAATACGAGTGTTTTCGAGTTTAGTATAATCGAGTAAAATGCATTAGGAAAGACGTACATTTGAAATAATATAACAAGCATGGACATGTAAAGCATTTCATGAATTTAGCACATAAGAGACATTTCAAAAATTAGCATATGAATCACGTATAGTCGAATAGGGTACTTAACTATAGACTAGGTCAAAAGCATATCAATTTTCATACTCCCTCCGTCCCATTAAAAGTGTCCTATTTTGAATTTTCAAAGTCTTTATTTATAAACTTTGACCTTAAATAATTTTGTTTGTGTTAGATAATACTTGATGAAAGTTATATGATTTGAGTGTCTTTTACAAGTGTTTTTATCGAGTTAATTTTCATCAAGTTTTATATAACATAAAAAATATATAATTAAAGTCAAAGTTTATAAATAAAGACTTTGAAAATTCAAAATAAGACACTTTTAATGGGACGGAGGTAGTAATTCACTATAGTTATGGCTCTGATACCAATCTGTCACACCCAACCGATGGCGGAAACATCGGAGTGAGACGAAAACGAGATTGCAAGAGACTTCATAACACTATTTGTGACAATAATTAAATAATGGATTTCATTTCATTTCTAAAAGTCGATTACAAAGGTTAAAATCAAATACAACAGCGTGATATACAATATGTTGAATACAAGGATACAACAAACAAGTACGAATTGATACAACATAATAAAACTTAAGACGTCTAAGTGTGTATCTAAGCATCATCACTACTTCAATTTCAAAGCGTCTTCATCCTCAACCTGTAACATGTTTAAAATAAATTTCAATGCAAAAGCAAATGCGAGTATACAGGTTTATTTACGGATAAACAGTAACATTCTCATATATTTTCTTTTTCCTCTACTCACAACCACTCGAAAACACTAAGACTGTCGTCTCCAATGCTACGTGCGCCCTTAGCTGCCACGTCAACCTCCTCATCATATCCTTATAAACCATTAAAAACCCCCCATTTCATCCTTAACCCTACAAATATACTTACCCTTCTTAATTTCCACCTTATCACCTACCCACTACACACAATATTTAAACAAAACATTTATTTTTTTACTTTGGGCCCACCCTAAATGCAATAACCAAGAAAATCCATGCCGTTGTAGAAGGGTATGCTTGCTACAGGCTCCTATGGATAAAGTTTTACAATGTTAAGGGCAAGTAAGGATTTTGAAGGGCATGCATCCAACATAGAGGTGTACAAAAAACTGATTACGCAATCGAAACCGGTAAAAAAACCGGAACCGGTTTTTTTAAAAACCGGTTTTTTTTTTTTTCTAACAGGTTCGGTTACAACCGGTTTGACCGGTTATTAATCCGTTATACATTTTGAAGGCCGGTTCGGGTTTAAAACCGGTTTGTTAAAAAACCGGTTAATTAATCGATTAAATAAAAAAACCGGTTATTAACCGGTTAACCGGTAACGACTATAAAAAACCAAAAAAACCGGTCCGGTTAATAACCGGTTTCGGTTACTAAAAAAAACCGATTTGTACACCTCTAATCCAACATGCCCATTAGAGGTAGTCTAACAATCATTCCTTATGGAAAATGTATGATTAGTAAATAATTAATTTTAAATATTATAACTAAACAATATCATAACAATAACACAAAAAGAAAAGTTATTCGGTTCCGACTTATATGGAAAATGTATGATTAGTAAATAATTAATTTTAAATATTATAACTAAACAATATCATAACAATAACACAAAAAGAAAAGTTATTCGGTTCCGACTTATTGAAATTGAATACTACAACTTTAGTGTCATTGTCGGTTTATTAGTTTTATAACCTTGTTTGTTTTTTTCTTAAATTTGATCAAATGTCATTTAATAGCTTCTCCTTGATACAGTGATTGTTAGGATGTGGATGCTTTCGCGCAGAACCAGCCCTGAGAATTCGTGTACCATGTTCGAACTTGAAAAAATGTGTCCTTATGCCTTAACGAAAATGGATATTGAATAAAAATCGCACTTGTAAAATTATGCCTTGATAAAAAAGAGGAAATTGAATATAATCATACCTGAAAAACCCAAACGTGATATAATATTTCTCTTTCTAAAGGCAAAAAGAAACATATATATTTAAAAAAAACGCACTTAATTGTGGTATTACTCATCTTCCTACTTTGGAATAATTTATACGACTAAAGAATAACCTATATAATAGCAAAAGCGAATAATATTTCTCTTTCTAAAGACAAAAAGAAACATATATAATTAAAAAAACGCACTTAATTGTGGTATTACTCATCTTCCCACTTTGGAATAATTTATACGACTAAAGAATAACCTATATAATAGCAAAAGCAAAAGTCACGACAATTTTGGCAATCAGTGAGATAGCGTGATTGTTGAAATCAAAGGCTAAAATTCTGGAAAGGTTAAATTTGATGAAAGTTTGGTTCAATGATTTATTTTCACTCTAGAGGAAGGCTCCTTACACATTATATAAATGTGACAACATCAAAAACTCCATTTTATCATTTGATTACTGGCTCAACTTAATAATGATTAATAACATCTTTGTAGAATCTGAAATTAATTAAATAAATTGAGTACTAGAGTTATTTTGATATCATCTACACCATGACTAGTACTAATTATGACGGGTGATTATATATTTATTTATTAATAAGCAAATGTGAAGTAGTCGGTGGAAGCCAGAAGTCATAAGTTGCCGGGTTCCTATCAGGTGTGATATTCCGAAATAGGTGATAGATGTTGCACACAAGTTTTCTTTTTGGAACAGTTTCTAAGGTTTTGGTTTGTCTAATCGTTTCTATGTGTCTTTAATTGATATGGTTCCAGAAATTGTTTCTAGTATTGTTTTCCATCTTGTAATTGTTTTGTTTGTTCCCAAATAGTTGCTTGCTATTCTTTTCTTTTGATGAAATTCAGCCATTCAAAGAAAAAGGTTACGTGATTAAAGGAAATTGTTTTCATTTATAGTTTCACATTCAAAGAAGTCATGCCTCAATAGTGGATCAAAAATCCAGAAGGTGGATTAAAAGTTAAAACCATACATTAGATTTTTTTTTTAAATTGCATTACATAGTTAAATACTATAATTAATTAACGCACGCAAACGTAGAATATAAAGGTAAATAAATTAAATATAAACTCATCTCCGTCGTTGAGAGTGTAAATTTACATCAAAGTTACCGATACAAGTATGTGTCAAAGCCTTTAACGAGATTAAAAAAAACTTTATTTTGAAAGCAATTCGATTTTCAATAAAGTTTATATCAAAATGTTTATAAAATGAAAAAGAAACGATAATGTTAATTTAGATTTTCTAAAAAGTAAATAGCAAAAGTTATTAATGAAATCAAATCTATTATATATATATAATAAATAAAAGTTATTTGGGCCACGTGTCATTAGATTAGGTCTACCTTTTTTCCCTTTTCCCGTCTAACAGTACCACTCCCCTCTTTTATCTATCTCATCTCTCATGTAGTGCTTCCCCACTTTGTCTCTCGCTCTGCTCTATTCCTGTCACACCCCAACCGATGGCGGAAATATCGAAGTGAGACGAAAACGAGATTGAAAGAGACTTCATAACACTATTTGTGACAATAATTAAATAATGGATTTCTTTTCATTTCTAAAAGTCGATTACAAAGGTTAAAATCAAATAAAACAACGTGATATACAATATGTTCAATACAAGGATACAACAAACGAGTACGAATTGATACAACATAATAAAACTTAAGACGTCTAAGTGTATATCTAAGTATCATCACTACTTCAATTTCAAAGCGTCGTCATCTTCAACCTGTAACATGTTTAAAATAAATTTCAATGCAAAAGCAAAGGCGAGTATACAGGTTTATTCATACGTAGCATAAAAAGATAGGTTTCTGTAACAACTCTCGCCAAAATTACTATTTCTTATTTTGTTAATGTCCATTAGGAAACCCTAATTGAGACCCCCAAGTAGTATGGCATGACCCATAATTTTTCAGAACAATCGAAACTAGGATCAGGGCCCCATAAAACTCAAGGGGGGTATCCCCTAATTGATAATTATCCTCAAAAACCGTTGTAAAGCTCGAAATTCGTTGGTTGTTGACTCACTTGGGCTATGTAGGACACGAGGCTATCCTACCCTAAAAGGGTAGCCGTCGCGCCACGCGCAGGGACCAGGTGAGCCTGGCGCGACGCGCGAGAGGAGCCAAAATTCAGTATAAAGCTCAGGAGTTTGGCACTTACATGGCTGTTGTGTTTCAACGTAAAAATTCATTTCGTACGTTGAGATATTCGCCGTTTCGTTCAAAAACACACACAAGCACGAATCTCTGCTGCGACAACAGGGTAATAACTCGATCACTGCTATGATACAATGTCCGATCGATTGAAACCGATCCGATGGATGTTTAAGTGCTGCCCAAATTCGGGCTATACTTTGTCATTCGTCGTGAGGGTTTTGATTTCGTGAGTTATCGTAAAAGTTGTATTAAGTTACTGACCTAGTTTTGTGTGCATTGTTATTTACCTAGGTTACAAGACTAAATCAGTAGGCAAGGTTCTGTCTAGTTAAACTTGCAATGTGAGTCATTCTCTTTTATCAAATTGCTTTACAAAACCCTAAATGTTTTCCAGTTATATTTTGCGGTGATTAAGTCTTTGCTAATCTTTAATTACTGGCAGTATGTGGGGGTTTTGTGCACATTACTACTAACGATTTATCACTTTAGGTGGGCGAGCCTAATTAGTGATATGTCCACAGTCATAGATCCGGTCGAGTGACAACTGAACCAGCTAATTATAAGATAGGGGCAAATATAAAAACTCTTAATGCTGGGAATTATAACAAATGTGTTTTTGTACAAAATAAATGAACTCACCAGTATTTCCTGCTGACCAAATGTTTTTAAAACGCGTTTCAGGTGATTACAGTAGATCGGAATAAGAGTGATGATACGGCACTGAACGGCTTAAAGAAGTGGCTTATTTTATCAAATAAATTAAATTAAATTAAATGTTGTTTCATATATTCGGGTTTATCCCATATTAAAACTACCTTTGTAAAACATGGGTTTGTTCCCATCTGTTTAAATAAATAAAATCCGGTGTTTCTAAACTCTGGTATTTTCCTAACTCACGGTCCTGATGAAATTTTCCGCTGCAATATTTTCAAAATAACCACCGGTACTACTTGACTGCTCGCGGCTCCCGTCCAGGGGGTGGTCGGGGGTCATCACAGTTTCAAACAATTCCATGTGGCAAGTTCTTGATACAACACAAACAATAAAATCGGCATGTGTTCAACATATCAAACCAATGATGAAACGCAATATGCTCATGACATAACCTCAAGTCTACGGGCGATGCGTTAATCCTATAGCGCTATCTATGTCACGGATAGGCTCGTATGAAGTTAATGATAAGTCTAACACAAGATGTCATAATCCCAAGTTTAAAGTATCAAGTAATCAAATAAGCATGCGTGTATGAGGAATGTTTGTGCAATATGAATAAAGTTTGTGTGTAAGTTTATAAATAACATGTTACACCCCAAAAAGTGGTAAACAAAAAAGGGGTTCAAGTATACTCACATAATTGCTAAGTTTTCCGATTATCCAACTGTTGACGAGTGTAAGAGATGGAAAGGATGGAACACCGAGGTCTCAAGATTATGAGTGGTTGTGATTGCGACTCCTTGTAAAATAACGCACGAGTAAAGATTGGAACAATTCAAGAGAACGAACGAGAGTGTTTAGCCAAGATATTTAAAATATCACGAACTTATTATTACTTAATAGTTAAATAAATTAGTTTAATTAGATAATTTATCTCAATATTAACTTTTAATATTATAAAAGGGATTATAATGAATTGTTTATTATTCTTGGAGTTTCTTATAAAAAAATATTTATTTTATAAATTTACGGTTTATAAAGATTCTTACATGAAAAGAATTTTAGATAAAAACTCGATTAATTAATAATGGATTTAAGGATTAAAAAGGTTTTAAAAGAACTTTTAAAAGAATAGAATTTATAAAGGTTTTAGTTTGAAACTAAAGGAAAAGAAATAGATTTTAAAAAAAATAAAAATCTCAAAAAGTGGTCAAAATAGGTATACATTTATAATTATTGTTATAAAAATTATTTGAACTTTGATAAGTGACGATTTTAGAACATAGATGGGTATCGTGTTATAGATTTTTACGAAAAACAGGCAGAGTTTCCTCTGTTTTTGGACGATCCCGACAACTAAAGTTGTCGATTTATATGTTCAAAATTCAATAAACAATAATCAAACAATATAAATATATATATATATATATATATATACGCTTTTATTATGTTTACAAATCATGTAGAGTTCGGTTCCGCGACTTAAAACGTTACAAAAAGTACGGAACAAAGTAATTAACATACGTGTTATTATACCGAGTCGAAAAATGTCCGAGTGACCCGTGTTGAGCGTTTGACCGGGTTTGACTGACTTTGACCGGGTTTGACCCGAACAGAAAGCTGAAACAATACACGAATCAAGACCCGAAACAGGACCGAACCTGTTGACTGTTGCTGACCGGACTACCGCCACTGCCGTGAACCTGAACCGAACTGGAGTATGACCCGAGCCGACCCAAATCGTTCACCGCTGCCATGATCCTGAAACATCACCCAGACAATTTATAACCCGCGACTGACCAGTTTAATCCGACCCGAGACCTGAACCCGTTGTCGTTGTCAACCAAGCCGGAGCTCCGGTGACCCGAACAGAAACAGGTCTGACCCGAACCTGAACCGGGTTGGTTTGACCATCCGTGAAGGAACTGAAAGAATTAAAACTCGTACCTGAACATGACCACTTTCAACGTCGCCGTCGCCCGTGCGGCTTCTGTCGTTGCTCCACCGCCGCCGCCGCGGCGAATGTGTCGGCCTCCTCTTCCATGTCGTCTCTCTCTCTCTCTCCGCGTCTCTCTTCTTCGCGTCTCTCTTCTCTTCGTCACTTTCTCTCTCGTCTTCTCTGCCCAACGACGCCGTACGCCGCCACCCTAGGGTGGTGCCCGACCGGAGCTCCTCCGACGACTGGAGGTGTAACGGTGAAGATAGGGGGATGCCTTGTTTGTGTGTTTTCAGCAGGAATCGAGAGGGATAGAGGGAAATTGGGAGGCGCGGCTGGAGATAAGTGGGCACACTAGGGTTTCTCCACTCTTTTATACATATGGTTAGATAGTGGGCTTTAGGCTTGGGCCCAAGGCCCACAAGCCCATCTCGTGTGTTTATACGGCCTGAAAGCTCCAACGAACTCGTTTACAAAACCATAGCGTCGTATAATGTCGTAGCATAATATTTTAAGGTCAAATTACGTAGAATGTCGTCAGAAATCGTTGCGTGAGGTGTTCGTTTATCGGTTGCGTTAGGAACGCGTAAAAAGCGTTGTTTGTTATTTAGTTTTTTTATCCGTTTTTTGATCAGATTTCGACTGTGGTTCTAAAAATATAAAACGAATACGAATTTTCTAAAAAAAGAATTACGGGAATACGAGGCGTTACAGTCTCCCCTCCTTTAGGAAATTTCGTCCCGAAATTTATTTAGAAGGAAGACTTGGAAAGGGTTTTAGCATAAGAATGATAGTTAGAAATCGAGACTTTGAAGTTTGGATGCGTGTGAAAAAAGTATGAAGTTTTGAGGAACGAAAAGTTAGGTTTGTAAAAAGAGGTTGTTTGACTAAAATGATTTAAGGGATTAGTTATAAATAAAACGTGCATGTGTGTGTATAGGCAACGAGTTCAAACGAGTTTGAATAACTCTAAATGAAGAGGTAACTTTAAAATATGATATCCAAGGAGTAAAAATTTCGTATAAAACGGTAAACATTACGATGAAAAGTGTGGCCGCACTGTAAATTGTAAGAAGAATTTCTTTGATTTCAAAGAAGAATAATAAATCACTTGTTTGTATAAAGTTATTTATTGACGAGGAACGAGAACATTAGGTATTTTAAGTAAAATGATTTTGGAGGTAACGGCCAATTAAGTATGTTTGCACATAAATAAAGAATAGAAAGATAGTTTTAACCAAGGAAGTACTTTAAACTTCGAATGTGTGAACGGATTTGTTCGTAACAAGGTTTGTATGAAGGAAAACGGATAACGGGGAATAACGAAGGTAGGAGAGGGAATGTTTGATCTACTAAATGACTGCCAGTATGAGAAGGGTAAGTGTATTGGACAAACGAATGCAACGTATTAAGAATGAAGTCTCGTCATGAATAATCGGATATCGCGCGCTTAGCAATGCGTTTGTGAGTTGTTAAAGTTTACGTATTAGGTCTAAGTAGGTCTGCAAAACACCGAATTTCTCATGGCACGTTTTACGAAAGTTTGGTAACATGATGAAAACACTTATATATAGGAAGTACCAGCGGCGTATCCACCATGTTTTGACCACGTTACGTCCGTTTCGTATTCGGTGTCATGTTACGTTCCGTGTCTTACCATACACAATAGTACACTCTATGGTTTTCATACGCCCATCACTATAATCCCGTGTGCACCCGCGATTATATTGATTATCGCATGATCCGCATAACTTGTACTAATTGTGTATGAATCAGGGTATTAATAAATTTGAAAATAAGAATGAGTACGTATAAGAATGTAGTATATAAGAAGTCCACGCTTAAGTATGTATGGGACCCACGTAAGCGAATCCCTCGGATTCCGCTCGCGCACGGGTACGAATGTAAGAATCATGGGTATGAATGTAAGCATGCATATGAATATAAATAATAGTACAAGTATGAATAAGTATGCTGGTATGAACATAATCCCTCGGATTCCGCTCGCGCACGGGTACGAATGTAAGAATCATGGGTATGAATGTAAGCATGCATATGAATATAAATAATAGTACAAGTATGAATAAGTATGCTGGTATGAACATGAAACGTATGAGTATGAACATGAAAAAGTGAATCAGTATGAATGTAAGTAGGTATAAGTAATAACAATGGTGTGTACGAAATAAATCGAATACAACGAATTTGAGCGTATAAAATGACCAAGAAGTTGTGGGTATGTAAAAAAACGAGTGATACGTGAAGTTGTCGTGTGATATTGTCAAAAAGGTGTACGATGGTATGCGTGTTTAGTTGTTTGAGTAAAACGTTGAGTTTGTCGAATTAGTATAGGTTGAGCTTGTCTTGGAATGTAGAATTTAGTTCGTGGATGTATAAGAATATAAAATACTTTTTTTTTGGTTATGCGTGACGTATTTTGTAAAGAACGGAAATGCTGCTATTGTTTTAGAAGAATTTAAGCAAGTCGAAAATGGTCAGTCCTATGAAGTTTCCTTGCCTACGAGTTTTGAAATTGAAATGACGTATTGAGCGGTGCATAAAAAGTTCTTTGTAAATAATAAGTTTGCATCATTCCAAAGGATCTTACATTAAAATAAGAAATTTAAAATTTGGAAGTTCTCATGAAAACGTTGATTCTTAAAAGAAATTTAGCATAATGAACTTAGTGATCGTTGAAAAGTGTTTTTAGTAAAATGATTTATTGATTTTGAAAAGAGTTTTAGTACAATGATCTTATAATATCTATAAGATCTTATAGGCATGTGAGAAATCGATTGAGAATGAAAGCCTTTAGTATAATGATAAAACGGGAGCGTGTTTTAGTGATTACGTTAAGCATGAAATTTGTGGGCAAGATTTTCAGTAGACCGATTAAGTTGATGGGTAGCATTTCGTCATTTTTTTTTTTTTTTGAAAATTGGGAAACAAACCTTATGGTATGACTAAGTATTTCATGTATGCGGTTTATGTGAAATAGATTACGGGGGTAAGATATACGTTTAATAAAACAATGAATTTTGAAATTTGCATAAGTAGGGATTTTGACAAATGAAAAACGACTTAGATATAAAACTTGGTCGTGTTGTATAATGAAGTCTCTTTTGAAAGAAAATTTTGGTAACGATCACCTAGGTAAGGGAATCACCCCAAACTCGTCGGTGAGGACGTTTTAAGAAAAGAAGGTGTGGAGTTAATCGTCAAGGTAAGAGTGTAAACAAATTTGAGTGACGTTTTGAAATCATGCACATGTATAAATGTATGAAAAGATTTAGTATGATGTGTGTGTGAGAAAATGATCTCGAAAATAAATTTGAATTTGAAACGAGAGAATTGTATCATATAAAAGCGATGATAGTAAAGCGTAGGTTTGATTAAAACTTGGATTGTTCCAAAACAGAACTTTGACTAAACCAAAGTGGTCGAAAATTCCTTCGAATTTGAGAAACATGCTTTGGCCTAATAGGTGGAATACTCTCGCCGATATCTTGGTTAACGGTATTCACCCTTCCAGTTACTACATGTTCCAAATCAATCAAAAATTCGAGACTTGGCGGGATTTTTGAAAATCAAGGAGCGGAACTAGTCGTCAAGGTGCGGGTTTCACCCCTAACTTGACGATTTCGTACCCTAAGTGTGGTTGGTATTCGTCGGGTTAAAAATTTAATTTCGACACTTTGATAAGGATCCACTAGAATTTGAAATGGAAATTCCATCAAGGTGGGGATTTCACTCCTAACTTGGTGGTGAATTTCATGTAAAAAGAATAGATGGACTGAGAGTCGTTCACCAAATTGTGGGTTTCACACCTATTTTGGTGAAGTCGTCTCGTTTGTGCAATACGCGTGTTTTCGAGTTTAGTATAATCGAGTAAAATGTATTAGGAAAGACGTACATTTGAAATAATATAACAAGCATGGACATGTAAAGCATTTCATAAATTTAGCACATAAGAGACATTTCAAAAATTAGCATATGAATCACGTATAGTCGAATAGGGTACTTAACTATAGACTAGGTCAAAAGTATATCAATTTTCCTAATTCACTATAGTTATGGCTCTGATACCAATCTGTCACACCCCAACCGATGGCGGAAACATCGGAGTAAGACGAAAACGAGATTGCAAGAGACTTCATAACACTATTTGTGACAATAATTAAATAATGGATTTCATTTCATTTCTAAAAGTCGATTACAAAGGTTAAAATCAAATACAACAGCGTGATATACAATATGTTGAATACAAGGATACAACAAACAAGTACGAATTGATACAACATAATAAAACTTAAGACGTCTAAGGGTGTATCTAAGCATCATCACTACTTCAATTTCAAAGCGTCTTCATCCTCAACCTGTAACATGTTTAAAATAAATTTCAATGCAAAAGCAAAGGCGAGTATACAGGTTTATTCATACGTAGCATAAAAAGATAGGTTTCAAACAATTCCATGTGGCAAGCTCTTGATACAAGACAAACAATAAAATCGGCATGTGTTCAACATATCAAACCAATGATGAAACGCAATATGCTCGTGACATAACCTCAAGTCTACGAGTGGTGCGTTAATCCTATAGCGCTATATATGTCACGGATAGGCTCGTACGAAGTTAATGATAAGTCTAACACAAGATGTTATAAACCCAAGTTTAAAGTATCAAGTAATCAAATAAGCATGCGTGTATGAGGAATGTTTGTGCAATATGAATAAAGTTTGTGTGTAAGTTTATAAATAACATGTTACACCCCAAAAAGTGGTAAACAAAAAAAGGGGTTCAAGTATACTCACATAACTGCTAAGTCTTCCGATTATCCAATTGTTGACGACTGTAAGAGATGGGAAGGATAGAATACCGAGGTCTCGAGATTATGAGTGGTTGTGATTGTGACTCCTTGTAAAATAACGCACGAGTAAAGATTGGAACAATTCAAGAGAACGAACGAGAATGTTTAGCCTAGATATTTAAAATATCACGAACTTATTATTATTTAATAGTTAAATAAATTAGTTTATTTAGATAATTTATCTCAATATTAACCTTTAGTATTATAAAAGGGATTATAATGAATTGTTTTTTTATTCTTGGAGTTTATTATAAAAAAAATATTTATTTTATAAATTTACGTTTTATAAAGATTCTTACAAGAAAAGAATTTTAGATAAAAACTCGATTAATTAATAATAGATTTAAGGACTAAAAAGGTTTTAAAAGAACTTTTAAAAGAATAGAATTTATAAAGGTTTTAGTTTCAAACTAAAGGAAAAGAAATGGATTTTAAAAAAAATTAAAATCTCAAAAAGTGGTCAAAATAAGTATACATTTATAATTATTGTTATAAAAATTATTTGAACTTTGATAAGTGACAATTTTAGAACATAGATGGGTATCGTGTTATAGATTTTTACGAAAAACGGGCAGAGTTTTCTCTGTTTTTGGACTATCCCGACAACTAAAGTTGTCGATTTATATGTTCAAAATTCAATAAACAATAACCAAACAATATAAATATATATATCTATACGCTTTTATTATGTTTACAAATCATGTAGAGTTCGGTTCCGCGACTTAAAACGTTACAAAAAGTACGAAACAAATTAATTAACATACGCGTTATTATACCGAGTCGAAAACTGTCTGAGCGACCCGTGTTGAGTGTTTGACCGGGTTTGACTGACTTTGACCGGGTTTGACCCAAACAGAAAGCTAAAACAATACACGAATCAAGACCTGAAACAGGACCGAACCTGTTGACTGTTGCTGACCGGACTACCGCCACTACTGTGAACCTGAACCGAACCGGAGTATGACCCGAGCCGACCCAAATCGTTCACTGCTGCCATGATCCTGAAACAACACCCAGATAATTTATAACCCGTGACTGACCAGTTTAGTCCGACCCGAGACCTGAACCCGTTGCCGTTGTCAACCGAGCCGGACCTCCGGTGACCCAAACAGAAACAGGTCTGACCCGAACCTGAACCGGTTGGTTTGACCATCTGTGAATGAACCGAAAGAATTAAAACTCGTACCTGGACATGACCACCTTCAATGTCTCCGTCGCCCGTGTGGCTTCTGTCGTTGCTCCGCCGCCGCCGCCGCCGCGAATGTGTCGGCCTCCTCTTCTCCGCCGTCTCTCTCTCCGCGTCTCTCTTCTTCGCGTCTCTCTACTCTTCGTCACTTTCTCTCTCGTATTCTCTGCCCAACGACGCCGTGCGCCGCCACCCTAGGTTGGTGCCCGACCGGAGCTCCTCCGACGATTGGAAGTGTGACGGTGAAGAAAGGGGGTTGCCTTGTTTGTGTGTTTTCAGCAGGAATCGAGAGGGATAGAGGGAAATTGGGAAGTGCGGCTGGAGATAAGTGGGCACACTAGGGTTTCTCCACTCTTTTATACATAGGGTTAGATATTGGGCTTTAGGCTTGGGCCCAAGGCCCACAAAGCCATCTCGTGTGTTTATACGGCCCGAAAGCTCCAACGAACTCGTTTACAAAACCCTAGCGTTGTATAATGTCGTAGCATAATATTTTAAGGTCAAACTACGTAGAATGTCGTCGGAAATCGTTGCATGACGCGTTCGTTTGTCGGTTGCGTTAGAAACGCGTAAAAAGCGTCGTTTGTTATTTTTTTATACGTTTTTCGATCAGATTTCGACTGTGGTTCTAAAAATATAAAACGAATACGAATTTTCTAAAAAAATAATTATGGGAAGACGAGGCGTTACAATTCCGATCTTAACAGATGTTCATATCAACGCTCCGAATCAAGGTTAGACAATCAATAACTTCCATTAAGCATACTGTTTTTATCATTCTATAAGTGTCAATCTTTGTTTTCATTGTTCACTCATTCGATCTACATGCGTCTTTACCTAGGGTTGTGCTTCGTCTAGGGTTCCGCTGGGAACTTGATGACGGAGATGATCGGAGGTTGTCGGCTCTGCGGCCTGCAGTTCTCTTGGTTAATTTTTGGTCAGGTTTGCTGTTCAATTTTGATGTACACTTATCTAATTTTCATTTTATTTTTATTTTTAGACTTCTATATGATTTTGAGGTCGATTGAATGGTTATGCTGTAATGGATTTGAGGTTTAGGGTTAGTTATAAATATATTTTTTCATTTTTCCATCTTGAGTTTTAGGTTAGGGTTTGTTTTATTTTATTTTTGGGCTTCTATATGATTTTGAGGTCGATTGATTGGTGACTTGCTATTGTTGTTTGCTGTTGTTTGTTAATTAGGCTGCTGACATCACCGACCGACTCCAACGACATCGAAAGGTTGTAGGACTATGACGACCAACTCAAAGATACGAACGACAAATATCAGGTGTTTGGTTTCATTTTTTCTATGTTTTACTTATTTTCATATTATGAAATTTGTGAAATAAGGTAAAAATGGCCATTCTAATTACCTGAAGATTGCGTATGATATCCTTTTAATTTTAATCGCCCAACAAGTTTTTTGGTTTGTTTCTTTGTTCTTTGATTATTTGTTAGATGTACAGATTCTACAGAATGTAGTTAGGAGCCGCACATAAATCTCAACAGTTATGGTTTCGACAAGTATCGGTAAATTGTTGATCCTTTTGTTAAGAGACGCACATAAATCAGGTAATTGTTATTCTTTTGCTAATTGTTAATACACTTTGTAATCAGTTCTTCTTCTTCTTCGTTATTTCTTGAGCTTTGTTACATCTTTTCCAGATTGAAGTTTCTTCAAATCGTCATCTTCTCCAATGCTTCCATCGATTCTTCTCTCGCTAAATCTGGTAACAATTTGTGACCTAGTTTCTTTCATGATTCTATGAAATTTGTTTGATATGTTTGTAGCTTTTGATTTTGTCTTTGATTTCTTATTGTTTATTCAGATGCTTGCTTTGGTGTACCATGTGATTATGAGTAGATTGATTTTGATATGTTTGTAGTTTTTGTTATTTATAATCTGTTTTGTTGGTTTATTCACCCATGTTTCATTCATAGATCTCTATAATCCTTATTTATGGTTTCAAATCTATTTCCTGAATTATTTACAGTTTTAGCACACCAAATATTTGTTATTTGTATTGAGTTAGTATATTGGGATTAAATATTGAACTAGTGGAATTACAGCAAGTCCAGGTCATGCTTCAAGCTGTCTCGATCTCTTTGGAGGCGGATAGGTGGCTTTGGGAGGTCTGAAAAACAGAATTGGTAAATTTAGGGAAAATGGGGTTGAAAGATGATAACCCAACAGTTGAGGATCTTATTCTACAGCTTCGATAAATTCAGCGGTATTCTCAAATAATGCTTCCTAGATGTTTGAAGACCGACAAATGTCCAAAGAAGCAGCACTGTGGACATTTGTCGGTCTTTGTCTGTCTTAAAACATCTAGGAACCATTATTTGAGAATACACCTGAATTTATCAGAGCTATAGAATGAGATCCTCCACTGTTGGGTTATCATCTTTCAAACCCATTTTCCCTAAATTTATCGATTATGTTTTTCAACAGGGATGTAATGCAATGATTCCTCTCAATTTAATAGACGGACACTTGCTTCCTCTCAAAGGGTTATGGAGTGGTTATAACAGCTGATCATGCTAAGGACTGTTATAACTAACCACTGCTCCTTATAAAGATTGATGGACTTAAAGACTGATGAGACCTATCCACTGTTGAATACAAATCCCTGTTAAAGACAGCACTTATGTACCTAAGGCCTGATCAACCAAAGGAAAACCACTGGTCAGTAACAACAGTGGTTCAGCATCTACAGCGGATTCAACATCAGTATTTATGTATCAGTGTTTCTTATGTAACAGTGTTTAGTGTATCAGTGTTTAGATTTTGTTACAGCTTTGATGATGGTTGTTAGATTTATGAAAATGTCTAACAATTTCCGATTGGGTATATTCATTCACAGTTTTATGATACTTCAGTGTTTATGATGAAAATTATGTGGGTTCCTTGATTGACTGCTCCCCATGTTGATTCGCTTAATGGTATGTTATGTATATACAATCTCTCGAGATAAACCCTAGAGTTTATCTCTCGAGACAAATCCTAGACAAAACCAAAGGTGAACCACTGCTCAACAAGAACAGTGGTTCAGCATCCGCAGCTAATATTCTACCTTTGTTTATGTTAACAGTGTTAATGTTTATATGTAACAGTATTTATCACATCAGTGTTTTATAGTCTGTTAGGTTGTTAGATGTCATATCACTTTAGTGTTTATATGTAACAGTATTTATCACATCAGTGTTTATATGTAACAGTATTTATCACAACAGTGTTTATATGTAACAGTATTTATCACATCACCTTAGTGGTTTGATCTGTACTATAATCAGAACAGTGGTTTGATCTTTATACTAATAAAGAGAAAATGGAACGAAAGGGTTCTAAAAGATTTGAAAAAGAAAAGGAAGTTCTGATGGCAAAGGAAGAGCAGGGTACTTCAAATAGAATAAGAACTACTAGAAAGGTCAGCGAACCCACTACCACACCTGTTATATTAACAGCTGTTGATACATCAGTGGTTGATACATCACCTTCTGAAATCCCCAAAAGTTCCTCACCTCAAACCACAAAGCCAACAGATGTTGAGACACATGTTATATCAACAGTTGTTGATACATCAGTGGTTTCAACAGTTGTCACAACAAATGATGTTGTCACTTTACCAACCACCACTCAATCCATAAATACAACTCCAAGTTCAACACCTCCAACCACACCAAAAATCAAAAGAATGAGGATAACAAATGTCATACTTTGACAATGATAAGCTAGTTAATTATGCCATTAAAGGAATAAAAACATCGAGTTCTATTCTCTAATAATCATTTCAAGCAAATAGAAACACATACAGTTTCAATTATATTAAGAAACATATCGCCTTTTGCTAGGACTGGTGTCCATAATTTCCAAACTAAAACTCAATTTGATCAAATGAGACATGTTAAACATGTATAAGAAATCATGTATGGGTCACTTTGTTTGACTTTTGGTCAATATCTGCTTGACTTTTGGTCAACATCTGATTGACTTTTGGTCAACATCTCATTTAGTATTTAGCAGACGTTTGAATAACTCAAACAGTGGTTTTAACATATGTTTGACTTTTGGTCAACAGTTGATGGAAACCCATGTTAGGTTGAACAGTGTTTTGAAGAGGAAAACAGTGCTAAAATATAAGAAGACAATGGATCTGGTTAAACATCTGTTTCACTTTTGGTCAACAACTGTTTGACTTTTGGTCAACATCTGTTTGCTCGATTAGATTGGGTGTTAAATTATTGTTCTTTAAGTCATTGTTTTGTTTTCTTGAATTCTATGTAATTTTGTAAAGAAGTACAAGAACAAACATTTTTACAAAATCCCAAATCACCCGATCACGTAAGTGCATTGAAGTAAAAGTGGAAATGATGTTATTCATGTGGTCCTGTTGCGCTTTTGTTTGACCTCTAATATGGGTTCATGATCTAATCCAGTGATGTGAAGACATTGTTGTTGAATCCAATGAGATGCTTGATGTAATGAGGTCGTATTAATAACAAATAATAATAAATATAACTAAGTTTCCCGAGCCCGGGAAGCAATCCTGGGTAATAACCTAGTTAACTAATAAATGAAACATTATTAAAGAAAAATAAAATCATCCCCAACTACTTTCTACGTGACTACACTCATGCTAATGGGTCATGATGTCCTCCCATCTGTTGGTGCATTAATGTCTGTTAACTTCTTCTTTATAGAGTCTTGTGTCTAGATAGGGTTAATCAGTGCACAGCAGGTCAAATCTTAGGGTTTACATGTGTTTGTGTGTAATTTCGCTTGAAAGTGTCATTGACAGTTTCAAACGAAATTAACCAATGTAATTCCGCTTGAAATGGCCAATGCCACTTTCAAGCGAAATCACCAAGTCTATAAATAGGGATCATGCTGTGTCATTTGAAACAGAATTAGAGAGAGTGTTTCAGAGCCGAGGTGCTGCCGGATTGTTATTTGAATTGTAAAAGCTCTGGAAATCAACAAGAGAAGATAATTAGAAAGTATCAAGCTGTGTTTACATCGATATCACTGATTCCGCCTTTGATATTGATTCTGAACTCTTCAGATTGACTCGTTAGGGTCATACGATGATCCAACAAGTGGTATCAGAGCTCAGGACGAGGAGTTCATACCAATTCAGCTTGATTTCATCGAATTTTCTCACTTCTACACCTTCTCTTTCAAAATTCATAAAATTTCACGGTCAAAATGGTCTGAATTTCACACATTATAAGCGAAACAGTATTTTAATGAATCCTTGAGAATATTGGACCTTAATTCGAGCTAAAACTGATAAAAAGAGTAATTCCGCTTGAAAATCAGATCGATTTTGATGATGTCATCTTAATTCCGCTTGAAACAGCACGTGTAATTTCACACGAAATTAACTTTTGTAGTTAATTTCGCTTGAAAGTGCCACTGATTTCACACGGAATCACTAATTTCGTTTGAAAGTGTTGTTTGATTTCAAACGAAATCAGATTCCGTTTGAAAGCTAACACGAAATTACTAATTTCGCTTCAAAGTGACTAATTCCGTTTGAAAACACTATTTCGTTTGAAAAATCCTGATTTCGTTTGAGTGGTATTCCGGGTGAAAAGTAATCTCGCTTGAAAGGCTTATTTCGCTTGAAAAGCTGTTCCCGTTTGAAGTGATTTCGCTTGAAATTGTTTTTATCAAAATCCAAAAATTTTCTAAGTGTTTGTTGATTGTTTCAGGTACTTGAAGATGGATGATTTGTTTATGAATCCGTTTTGTGATGTGTTTGCATATACTAGTGGTTCAGGAGATAGCACAACAAATAACACAAATGAAACTACACCAACACCGAGTGCAAAGAAACCTCTCTCTGATGCTTTGAGTGTAGAGAGTGCTTACGGGACATACAACAAACCTCCCAAACTGATGGCAATTGAAGATTACAACAGGTGGGCTACAAGGTTTGATGAGTGGCTTCAAGCTTTTGCATATCCAAGCCGGAAGAGTTTAAAGAATGTTTACAGTTCGGGAGGACTGGATTATCAAAATTTGGCAGATAATGATGATACAGAAAGATATGTGGCTGAACAAAAGTGCATTGCTTTGATTCATCAATCTGTGAGAGATGACATAATTTCGTTGATTGAATATGTTAATTCGAAAGATCTTTGTGAAAAACTGAAAGTGAAATGTGTAGGTAGTGCTGAGATAGTTAAGAACAAAAAGAAGTTGTTACGAAAAGAATTTGATTTGTTTGGATGTATGAAAAATGAATCGGTATCTAAGATGATCGAGAGATTTGGACATTTGAAGATGGAGCTTGCAAGACACAAAATCATATACACTCAAGAAGAGTTAGTTGACAACTTATTTGATTCTCTACCAAATGAGCAAGACTGGCAATACTTTGCCTTGATGCTGAAAAACACAATCAAGTCAGAAGATTTGACAGTGGATCTGCTTATCGAAAGATTGGAAAGCCATGAGTTCGAGATCAAGAAATCCAGCAAAGTCAACAACTCATCTTATCAGCAGAATGTGGAGCTGTATTACAGAGGAAGCATGATTCCGAAATCTGCATCACCAAAGACAACATTTTCTGCAGAGAATTCAAACACAGTGAATCATGAAACTCCTAGCAGTGGCTATCATGGTAGTTCATCGTCAAAAACTTCAAATCAGTCTGCATCAAAGAATCTGTTTCAATGCAACATTGCTGTGGATCTGAAGAACGCTCAAAATTTCAGTGAAGAATCCACAAAACAGCAAATGGTGTTCTTAGCATCTGTGCTAGAATCGTGCCCGGGCAAGATTGGAAACACTAATCTGACTAAGGAAGACTACGATCAGATTGACCCTGAGGAGATAGAACTGATCGATATCGGATGGTGTATGGCCAGTGCAGTCCAGAGAGCACAACGTTTTATGGAGATTACTGGAAGACATTCAATTGGAGGACCTTCCACAAAACTTGGTTTTGATAAATCAAAGGTCACGTGCTTAAGGTGTAAACAAAAGAGTCATTTCAAACGTGAATGTCGAAACGCTCCTGCTGATGATACTGCAAATCCATTCCGTGAGGATTACTACAAAAGAGCAATTTATCATCAGACAAATCGGAACCTCCAAGAATGAAACAAATAGAAGATAACTCCAAAGAAAAATCCAGAGCACTTGCTGTTATTCATGACGATGAGGGTTTCGATTGGAGTGAACTGCTACCAGAGGAAGACGCAGTGGGTTACGCTTTCATTGCAGAAAAGATGACTCCTTACAAAGATACCAGAACAGAAGAAGAAAAATTAGTCAACAGAAAAATGAAAGCTCAATTCAAGATGACCAGAATTTCTCGTACATTCAGTGAAGCTAAGAAGGCAAAGAGATGGGATGCTAATAGAGAATGTTATCTTGACACCAATGGAAACATTGCTATTGATCCAGCTACTCTTAGTGTTGAAGCTTTCATTGAGCAATTTACTGAAGAAGAAGAAGAAGAAGAAGCCAGACAGAGAGAATGGTGGGGAGGAGGAGAAGAGAAAGAAGAAGAGAAAGAGTCACAGCCTAAGAAGGTTGATGATGGGATTATTGATACAACAAAAGAATTCACCGTTGAAAACTTGGGGAAGATGGCTGACAAAGTGCTTACTGCTAAGAATTTTGAACACCTAAGGCAATGAAGAATGTGAATCCTAAGGTTAAACCTTCTGATGGGGATTGGAGCGCGGCTAAAAACAAACGCAAGGCTGTTCAAGAACAAAAATGTTTTTCTAAAACTAACAAGCCTGAATCAGCTAAAGTTGCTCAACAGAAGGCAACAAACACGTTTGTTAAACCGAAACAGATTTGGAAACCCAAATCCAAAGCAGTGACGTCTCCAATCCTTGAGACAAAAGGGGACTTGTGTTTAAAGGAAGTGTCTTATTTTGATGCTTCAGGAAATCCCAGGACCACGATGGCCTGGGTACCCATGTCTTACTAACCTCCTTACTTTTCAGGAACAACCAAGGAGGAGCTGTTGACAATCTCTGGAGTGTTGATAGCGGTTGTTCCAGAGATAGAACGAGTAACATTTCACTGTTGCAAAAAGTTCAAATTTTTTTTTTACAGATGATATGTTTCCTTTGGAGGAGATAACAGAAGTAAGAAATGATCAGCAAAAGTTACCGTTTAAATTCAGTACTTTGATTTGAATATTGATTAGTCTTCAATCTGATGATAGAACGGTTAACCAAATTTTTTTTTCCTTTCTTAGTTCATTATCTTTGTATATAAAGTGTCCTTTCTCTAGTAAATGGTAAATTTGCGCAAAAATACAAGATTTATGCACAAATTTAGGGGGGGAGAGGAACATATAGATAGATATAGAGTTTAGGAGGAAAAAACTCAGAAAATACAAAAAGAGTTTGCTGTAAATATGTATTGTTTTAGGGGGAGAAAATGAGAAAAATACAAAAACATTAGAAAAATGAAAAAGCCAAAAAGAAAGATTGCATGATATGGGAAGTGAAATAAATGTTCGTGTTAAAGGGTTTGACTAACACATGTAAGGTGCCATAGCTGAAAAGACTAGGATCTACTGCGATATATCGATAGGCTTGACGCTCAACATGATAAAAGATACTAAGTGATATAAACATAACGAACTATGTACCATGTGGGTAACATACCAACGGCGTATGATTTTATGGTCTTAAATCTTGCGTTGATAGATAGCCAACATCTGAGGTTTCGGGTCTTTATATTGTTGAATCATCTGGGGATATCTTGGTTATCCTTCTGTTCAGAACTAAAATTGTACATGAACCCAGGAAAGAAAGTCACTTGGAATTAGCTCATTTCTATTTGAATGTCTGTATGTTGTCCAAATACACACAATTTTGATCTGATTCTGAAATCTTCTCTGAAAAAAAGTCGTGTACCTCCTCTGCTGCATCCAGATATATGCTGACCTGGAGGTGCTAGGCAACGTCAGCTTCTGCTGCATCCAGATACATGCTGACCTAGCTGTACGTTGTCGCGCTATAGATCTAATACACCCGAAAGAGGCCCTCAAGTGCCCAAAAGAAACCCAAGAAACCTATATCAAACCGAGAAAAACTCATTTGATCTGTATATTATACCATCTCTGCAAAAGATCTATTATGTTCTCTTCTCAACCTATTCCCAGTTAAGATTTCAGAAATCTGGATTGGACTTGTGAAATATGTGGTAGGGAAGATACTTGCATGATAGAGTGTGTTGTTTATATTACCAGGATTTGATTAGTATTTATTTGGGTGTTCATTGTTAAGAAATCAAAACATGATAAAACAGATTATATGCAGACCTAGACACAGTCAGGATATCTTAAAGGATGACATCAGTATACTCACCTGCTACGATGAATCGTTGTGCTTACCTTGATCGCGGGGGTATGCCTTGGAATGGGACACACGGGTATAATAGTATAATATTACCTTAAGCATATCACGAAGTTAAAAAATTGAAAGTTGAGCGTTAAAGTTTAAGTGGACAAACATATTGGCAATCGCATAGACCAGTTTGATTAGGCTCGTACTGAAAAGTGTTCCTTAGTCTGCCTGAGAATGAATTTTGATCCCATTGCAATTGTAATTGTATATTATGGTAGTTGTTTATATTTTGAGTTTTTATTTGTTTTTAGTTCTCAATATTAAAAAAATTGAAAAATTCAAAAATTCAAAAACTACAAAAATAGTGTCTTGCTTTTCTATAAAAAAACCAAAAATAGAGTGTTTATTTATTTTCTTAAAAATTAAAAATATAACCGTTCTTGAAGATTTGACTGATCATAAAAAGTTGAAAGAATTTAAATTGTGAAATCTGAGTACAAATACTTGGATGTACCTAGTGTTCATATGGTACGTTCCTCTGTTGCATAAGAAATGTTTGCTTATGAGTTTGTGAGCATGTGCAGAACTTGATTTCAATCAAGAACAGGGGTTGATGAAGACTGAGATGCTGTTAGTTGCTGAAGAAGCCTGAAGCATCACAACAATAAGTTGTACCTGAGTCAGAAGAACTGGATACGAAACGCCGTCTGACAGTGAAAGTACATTTGAAGAAGTACCATGAACCTGCTTGAAAGACAAAAATTGCAGAAGAAAAGAGCTGATGAGAATCCTCCTCTCACATTCTTTTTGACAAGATTTTCAAGCAAATGCTGATCGAGATCCTGATATGAAGCTAACCACAAGAGTTGAAGAAAGAGACCCAGTGCTGAGAGTTCAGAAGTCAAGAACTTCCACAACATCTGCAGCATAGCGACAACCATAGACTACGTTGAAGACGTTGCTGATTTCATGTTATGAAGACAATTTGATGGCATCAGTCTAGGGGGAGATTGTTAGGCCCTAAAGTGTGAGACTGACGCATCAAATTAACACAACGGGTTATGGTTACGAACTGGGCTTTACCGGGTTAGTTATATTAGGTTTTGGACCTTTATAGGTCACTTGGGCCTAGCTTTAGGCCATGTGGGCCATGCAGGCCCAAGGGTAGCCCATGTAGGGAAGTGGGCTTGTCTATGTATATAAACAAGTTTCTAACTTGTTTTAGGGTTCTGAACTTCTTAGAGCCTCAGTTACAGAAATTCTAGAGTTACAGAGAGAGAGGCGATTAGTTGGTGTAGGAACTTGTACCAGACGATTTTGCTTGTTCAAGTAATAGAATCGTGTGCAAGTTTAAAAGTGATTTTCGGTATTGTGTTCTTCATATTTCATATTTTTCGGTTTTTCTTGAATCACCTATTGATTGGATTCCGCACAATCAATAGGCTGTTTGATATCACTGAAAGATCCGGTTCAACGGGACTTACAAGACTCTAAGTCTGAAACTGAGTCTAAATGCAAGGTCAGTTCAAATGCTTCAACAAGTGAGTCAGGTAAGAAAGTCAAAGGTGACAGTGACTGCAAAAATTGCATGAAAAACTGCAAGGTTTGTAGTACACTCACTTACCTCAGTGGTAAGAAGGTTGAAGATCTGACAACAAGAGTCAGAAATGTTGAAGATCAGATTCTTGATCATGACAAAATGCTAAAAGCTTCAAATGATCGAGTTAAAAATTTAACTGAGAAAATTGAAAATGATAAAATTGAAGTAGAAAGAATTAAGAAAGAAAACGAAAAATTGATTCTTGAAAATCGTCAAATTTCAGAAAATTTTGAGAAACTAAAACGAACGGTAAAAGATTCTGATGAAAGAAATGGTAAAACCAATAAAGAAAATGTGCAATTAACTGGAGTTCTTAGAGTCAAAGAAGAGCAAATCAACCAACAACGGGATGAAATTGCTAAGTTGAAGCTTCAGTTTGAAGAAGCTAAGATTGAGAATGAGCGCATCAATCTGAAGTTAACCAGTTACAACTCCGTAAGCTTTGTTTTACAGCACATTGTTCCCAAACCCATCGGGAAAAACAAAGCAGGCAAAGATGTTTACTCGGATGGAACTGGGGTTAGGTTTCATCAGGTTCCACCGCCAGTGTTAAACAATTTTTCAAAGAAAAAGTCCGGGTTGGTTAATGATGAAGATGAAACAAATGAAATAAAACTCCCAGAGTCAATTGATGTTACATTTTCTTCATCATCATCTGATGATAATGTTCAAACTGAGATTGTTAAAAGCATGGCTGAAAGTGTTTTGAAGTCTGATAGTGATTCAGCTGAGGATGAAGAGTGTTTTCTGAACAATTACATTCCGAAACCAAAATCCAAAAACAACTTAAATGAAGAACCTACTCTTGTCATGTACAAGAAGTCGGGATTGGATTAGTTGTATTCGGATTCTGAGTTTCCTCTGGAGAATGTTAATGTAGACAAATTGAAAAATGTTTTCAAGTTGGTCAAGATTGACGTGTCAGAAATTGAAAGTTTGAAATATTCCAAGAGGCAGTTAAACTTTGAAAAAGATAAAGCTTACTATAAAAAACCTGTTGTACCGCCACGTTTTTCTAAAAACTATCAAAACAGATGGTCGGGTGGATATCAGGGTAGTAAGAATTATCAAAGAAAGAATTTTCAAAACAAAAAGTTTGTTGAGAAAAAGACGCTTGTAAAAAGTTCAAGTTCACTTTCTGATGAAGAATCTAAATTTTTTTCAAAAACTAATGAAGAGTTTTTTGAGAAGAAGGCATCACAATCTCAGACTGAAGGCACAAGTCGGGTTGTTGACACCCGTACATGCTTTAAGTGTAACAAAGTTGGACATATTGCACGAAAATGCACCAACTTAAAGCCTAAGTCTGAAGTTGTTGAGAGTCAAAAAAAGAAAGCTGATGCAAAAGGCAAAGCACCAATGGTTGCTGAGAAGAAAGTTTTGAAAAAGGAAAACACCAAGATCAAAACTGGATCCGTAAATAATGTGGTAACTAAAAATGACAAATTTTATAAACGGGTTGCATCATCTCAACAAGCATGGAAGCCAAAATCAGTGGAAAAGAAAACAAGTTCTCCAAAACCAAAGGTGTCAGAGACTGCAAAATCATCATCTTCAACTAAGAAGATGCATGTACCTTTGGATTACTATGAGAAACTTGAATCACAAGAGGCTATTACTTCTGAGAAGAAAGATGTACCAAAGAATGACCAATCCTCTAGTCAACCTCAAAACGACCAATTTTTCTTATACAAAAAGGTTGAGATTGGATCTGAGGAGAGCTTAAAGATGAATGATAAGAATTTTCCGCCACTTTACACTGCTAAAACTCACCTAAAAGTCAAGCTACCTGAGTCAAAAGAGGCTTGGGTGGCATCACAATCTAACTAAAGTGTTTGTGATATGTGCAGGAGCTTCCAAGATCCGTTTCACGATGGATTATGGATTATGGATAGTGGAGCTTCTCGGCACATGACGGGGAAGAAAACCCTATTGTATGATGTTCGTGGGTTTAATGGAGGTTATGTGGGTTTTGCAGGAAACCAAGGTGGTAGAATAGTTGGTGAAGGAACTCTATCTAATGGTATTGTCACGTTTGAGAGAGTTAACTACATCGCCGAGCTTGAAAACAATCTTCTAAGTATTTCTCAGATTTGTGATCGCATGTATACAACGCACTTTACAGACAAAGAATGTTTGATCTTGAAACCAGGATTTGTTATTCCCTAAGAGTGGGTTATCATGAGAGCGCCCAGAGTGAATGATTTATATGTTTTAGACATGATTATAGCAACTACTACAACGGGTCAGGCTCATTGTTTTGTGTAAAGAGCAACGGAGAAGGAATCGCAATTGTGGCATCGGAAGATGGGTCATATACATCTGAGGAAAATGAATCACCTGGTGCACAATGACCTAGTTATTGGTGTTCATGTAAAAGGTTTTCATCTTGAGGGGGAGTGCATTAGCTGTGTCAAAGGCAAGCAAAAGAAGAAATTTCACCCTGGGAAGAAGGAAAACTCAATTTCAAGACCGTTAGAGAGACTTCATATGGATCTGTTTGGTCCAGTAAACGTCAAAAGCATAACTGGAGAACTCTATTGTCTAGTAGTAACAGATGACTACTCAAGATTTTCATGGGTATCATTTCTGAAGACCAAAGATGAGACGCTTGAAAGTTTGATGGCGTTGTTCAGAAAAATTGAAAATTTGTACCAAAGGCATATCAGAAGAATAAGAAGTGATAATGGTACTGAGTTTAAGAACAACAAGATGGAAGAGTATTGTGATGAGAGAGGTATATTGCATGAATTTACTGCTCCTTACACTCCGCAACAGAATGGAGTCGCTGAAAGAAAGAACAGGACGCTAATTGAAACGGCCAGGACGATGCTTGCTGATTCCAAATTACCTGTCAACTTTTGGGCAGAAGCAGTATCAGCCGCATGCTATACGCTCAACCGGGTTCTTACAGTGAAGAAATTCAACAAGACATGTTATGAGCTGATCAATAACCGCAAACCGAACCTGAAGTATTTAGAACCAGTTTGGGTCTCCCTGCACAGTTCTAGAGCCTTTTGGAAAGTTTGGTGCAAAAAGCATTGAAGGAATATTCGTTGGTTATTCAACTCCATTAAAACGAGTCTTTGTTCCAAGCTTGAAGCGGATTATTGAAGCACATAATGTTGAATGTCAAGGTCACAAAATGCCACCACAGAATCCAGGCGACTCATGGCGTTTTCATTACGATACACTGTGGGATTCGTATGACATGGAAGAAGAAGAGGAACCGGATTTCTTTGACGAGTTAGATATTCTGAGAGAATATGAAGAATCTCAAGAAAGATTCCCAGCTGAGTATTCTATATGTCAAAAAGCTTCCAATGATGATGAAGCTGGTCCAAGTAATGCTGGAGAACATGATGATATTCAGCAAACTCTTGACAATCAGACGGCAGTCAACGACAATCAAGAATCTGATGATAGACCTATATTTGATCATGGTGATTCAGATTCTGAGGGGGAGCAGATCCAGTTTTCAAGTCAAACTATTTCAGTTAGTGAACAAGGTGCAAATCAGAATGTCACTAATCTGGAAGGCAAGGTAGATGTTCCAGGCGAGGTGATGCCAAGAACTCTTTCATACCATCCAGAAGAGCTGATCATTGGAGAATTACAATCAGGCGTTCGCACTAGACGTCAAATTGACCAAGGCCTTACTTGTTTTTATTCAACAGTTGCTCCTTTACAAACTGAATTTTCACATAGTTGTTTTATTTCGCAGATCGAACCGAGAACTTATAAGGAGGTGCTTACTGAAGATTCTTGGGTCAATGCCATGCAAGAAGAGCTGAGTCAGTTTGAGAAGTTAGGAGTGTGGAAATTGGTAGACTTGCCTGATGGTCAAAGGAAGATAAACACCAAGTGGGTGTTCAAGTGTAAGAGATATGATCAAGGGGTTATTATTCGTAACAAAGCTCGACTCGTAGTCCAGGGTTTCAGTCAGCAGGAGGGTATAGATTTCACTGAAGTGTATGCTCCGGTTGCTAGACTTGAAGCGGTCAGAATCTTCCTAGCATTTGCATCTTGGAAAAATTTTAAAGTTTATCAGCTAGATGTTAAATCAGCGTTTCTCTATGGGAAGGTAAAAAAGGAGGTATATGTCGGAGAGCCACCGGGCTTCACCGATCCAATCCACAAAGACAAGGCCTATTTGCTGGATAAGGCACTGTATGGTTTACACCAGGCCCCGAGAGCTTGGTACGAGACATTATCTCAACACCTGCTAGCCAACAGCTTCATCCGTGGAAAAGTGGATGCCACTCTCTTCACCAAAGAGGTTGACGGACATCTTCTGATAGTTCAGATATACGTGGATGACATCATATTTGGGTCTACAAATGAAAATTTGTGTAAAGAATTTGAAAAGGTTATGAAGCAGAAATTCAAAATGTCATCGATGGGTGAGATGAAATTCTTCTTGGGACTACAGGTTGATCAACTGCCTAAGGGAATTTTCATACATCAGACGAAGTATGTTCATGATATCTTAGAGAAATTTAGGATGTCAGGTTCTACTCCAGCTTCCACCCCATTAGCAACGAATCATGGGATAAACCCTGATCTCACCGGAGAGAAGGTAGATGAAACATTACATCGTTCCATGATTGGATCGCTGATGTACTTGACAGCTTCAAGACCCGATATTATGTATCAAACCTGCCTCGCAGCAAGATTTCAATCTAACCCTAGAGCTTCACATATGGTGATTGTGAAACGGATATTACGCTACCTGAAAGGAACTCCATCATTGGGGTTGTGGTATCCAAGAGAAGGCGATTTCACGGTCGAAGGGTATTCCAATTCCAATTTCGGATGCTGCAAAGTCAACGCTAAATCAACAACAGCGGGGTGCCAGTTTTTCGGACCAAGATTGGTTACCTGGCAATGAAAGAAGCATGCCTCTGTAGCTTTGTCCACATGTGAAGCAGAGTATGTATTTACTAGCAGTTGCTGCTCTCAGATCTTGTGGATCCAGCAACAGATTAGAGACTACGGTTTTCAATTTCTTAACACCCCTATCTTTGTTGATAATGAGGCAGCGATAAACATTACTAAAAATCCAGTTCATCATGCTAAAACGAAACACATTGAAATTCGTCATCACTTCATTCGCGATTGTTTCAAGAAGAAGTTGATACGAATTGAGAAAATCCACACTGACGAGCAAAAAGTTGATTTACATACCAAAGCGTTTGATAAAACTCGTTTTCAATATTTGTTAAAATTGAACGGTATGAAGCTTTTATCGATGTTGGAGGAGATTCTTGGCGTTGATGAAGGAGACATTGTAGATGATGTTGAGAAGCAATCTGCAATGGTTTGTTGATTTTTTACTTGTTTTGGTATTTAGGGGGAGTAAATATTTTCAGAAAATACAAAAACAGTAAAAAAATTCAAAAATCCAAAAACATGAGATATTTTTAAAATACAAAAACAATAGAAAACCAGAAAAGAGCTTGTGTAAAAAGGGAAAATGATAGTACATTGGCTTGACAGTTACAGTATGCTAAAGATATGTAAAGTTTAAAAGTCTTAAACAGTCTTGCTGATGATGTGCCGATAGGTTTTTACACATTTAGTAGGTTTGTTCGGGATATAAACCTAAAATCCTTACTTGCTTATTTTGTGGGGAACACTACTTGGATATATAGGTAACCCCTGAAATCTTGTTTGAAGGATCCCTCTTTCTGAGATACTAGGTCTTTATACTCAGTGATATCTGGGGTATTATCCCGGGACTTCTGATTTTGCGGAAGCAATGGCCTAGTCCCCGGATAATACTTTCCGCTTGCTTGAAACATAGCATCGCCCTCAGCATAAAAAATGATGAAACATTAAAAATGATAATCATTGCTGTTGTAAAAAAGATCCTCTAAAGGGGACCCACTTAAAGTCGAAGCCGTCATCTCTCTGCTGAACGGAAGTCCTGACCTGAGCTCTCACGGTTCTTCGCAATTTAACCCCTTACAGATATCATCTGTGGTATACTCACCTGTAAGACTGAATATTGGGATCTGGATACGGGAGTATATTCAAGAGGTGGGACACATGAATGAGGTTAAGTTCTTAATACATCTAAATCGTATCCTGAATAGATTGAAATTTGTGTGAGAATTTAAGTGGATCAGTATATCGACAATCTAAGTGAATTGTTTAATTCTGAGTATGTAATCAAAGCTTAACGGTACTTGTGACTTGTCGAATAGCTGATATGATTCCCTAACACGCTCACCAAAAATATGTTTGTAAATAGTTTACATTTACTGCATTTTATTTTTGTAATTCATTTCTAGTTTAGAAACTTTATTCAAAATCCAAAAAGATTTTACATTTCTGCTTTATTTTCCGACAAACCAAAATGGAAAGCTGATCTTCAGATTCGCAATTTGAAGCAGATGCAGGAAGTTTTCTGAGCTGGAAGATGAGTCGTGAGCTTAATATGTTAAACCTGTGAAATTGAAAAGTCAAAACAAGTTCATTAATTTGAAACTTGTAAATTTCAGAAAATTGTTTGAACTAGTTTGTACAAAATGTCAGTGTATTTTGTCTCAGATCAACCAAGGTCATTAAGTTGGACTTGGTAGATAAAATTAAGTGCACAGGGTCATTAATTTGGACATGGATACTTAAGTGGATTTCTAAATTCTGACAAGACTAATAAATGAAGTCAAATGGTAAGTTTAAATTGAAGTTGTCATAATCATAAATCTTATGTTAAGGTAGAGATTGTGCAGGTAACAGGTTTATTATTAAAACAGCATAGCAAAATCCCAGCTAACTGATAGGGGAAGTTTGAAGACTTGTATAATATGGGTAATCTAAACACCTTCTGGATTTTGAGATAAAACCGATAAGGTTTGACCCGCTTCGGCTAATTTATGTAAATTAGTTACATAAACCGAACCGAACGCGTAATAAGCGTAACGGGTATTCATTAGAGCCATATACAGGTTTCCTAAGTTAATACGCCTCAAATATGTTGTGACATCAGTAAGATGTCTTTTATTATGCCCGAAACGAATTTAAACACAAACTATGCCCCGTAGGGGTAGTTTGGTCATTTTCAAGTTTATAAAAGAGTTTAAGTATTAACCTGAGTTACAGGTCTGATGTAATCAGCAAAAATACTCCATTTAATAAATTATAACAGTAGGGTAAAGTATATATGTGAAATTTATCAATTATAACCAAACTATGCACCGTAGGGCATTTTGGTAATTTCACATAAGCCGAAAAGCTCAAATCTGAAGTCTGAGTTTAACAACCTTTGCTTACTGTTAAAATATTATAATTTACCTCAAATATCAGTAGGTATCATCCCTTGTATGTTTAAAATAGTTTTAGTACATACTATGCGTTAAGAACGCTTAATAAGGTGATTAGAAGCCATTTCCGGGTTCTATATGGTAAACTGATATTTTTATTATTCCAGGAGGCTTAAAGTAATTTATTTATCATATGTAATCAGTAGAAAAAAGTTTGGAGTCAATTAGATATGAAAAACTCATTTTATAGTCCGTAAGGGCAAAACCGACAATTACCGGATTAAGCCTACGACTATAAGTTATGCTCAGCCTAAAATTAATTAAAAATCTTCAAAAATCCCAAAATAATATATTACATCAGTGGGTAAAAGATTTGGTATCAAAAAGTAGGCTTAACTAGGCTATACGCTAATTACGCCGTTTTATTAACATAAAGCTTTAATTTTTACGCTAACGAGCATAACTCTTATTCTACACCTCAAACTGATGTCAAACTTTGCATACAAGTTTATATATCAGTAATTAAGGTTTCTACTCTTTTACATTTTCATAAATCACGTTTTAAGGTAAAAAGGGCATAATGGTCAACATATGAGCAATTAACGGAATCATGCATATTAATTGGATAACTAATGATCCGAGGTGTATAATCACAGAGGATTATACTAGCATGTAACCTGGTCCAAATGAAGCTCTAAGGTATTTCTAAAACATACCATAACGGGTCAGAACTGAAAGTCGAAGTAATAGTCAAACTATGCGACTTTCGGTTCTGAACCGGGTCTAAACAGGAAATTGTCGGGTTGAACATGTTTAGACATGTTCTTACACTAATTACCAAGTTATATTAATGATCAAACAGGTTGTATGTGTTCTACATTGCTAATTATGCATAAATTAGAAATTAATTATCCTGTTGACTTTTTAATAACAAGTTTGACCCGACATTTGACCTAGTTAGAGTGGGAATCAGAGGGTGCCCTTTTAAGGGTTTAATGCCCACATAATATAACAAAATTCGAATCGTTAAAAATTTTACCGAGCCTCGTGTTGACTGCGTTGACCAGCAGTTGACCGCGTTTGACCGATGTTGACCAGGTTTGACCGAACCCAAAACTGAACCGAGGCACTAACATGACCCAATACTTCCCCTTGACCAGTTTTGACCACGTTTGACCTGTTGACCAAGTTGAACCGAGCCCGAGAGCGTCCCGAACTTAAATTTTTCACCCGAGTCGAAAGTGGTTCGATGGACTCTACAGGTCACTAGGAGTCCAAAAATATATTTTTCATCGAAAACTGACGGCTGGAACTCGCCAGAACCATGTCAGAAGTCGAGCCCGAGAGCGTCCCGAACTTAAATTTTTCACCCGAGTCGAAAGTGGTTCGATGGACTCTACAGGTCACTAGGAGTCCAAAAATATATTTTTCATCGAAAACTGACGGCTGGAACTCGCCAGAACCATGTCAGAAGTCGAGATTTCGCCGGAGAATGAAATTTCTTAAACTGTGCAGAAATGCTCCTAAAGTCCCGATCAAAGCATCTGCAAAGTCAAAAGTTCAAAACGACTCGCCGGAATTTGACCGGAATGTCGCCGGAGTTGCCATAGAGCTCAAACCGCTAAGAATTAGCTAAAACTAACCACACCACGTGATCCGGAACGTCGGATATAGTCGAAAAAGTGTACTCTTGGCCGGAAAACGGCCGCCGGAAAAGTCGCCGGTCGCCGGAAAAGTCGCCGGAAAAGTTTCTAGAGAGAGAGAGAGTAGAGAGAGTTTTAGAGAGAGAAAGAGATGGTGAAAATGATTTTTTTTTTTTATATTTGTTTTTTCATTTATATAGTGGAGGTTTTGTGGGCTTGGGCCCAAGGCCCACAAGCCCGTCTTCGCACCCGAACATCATGGAAGCATCGTAGAGCATAATATTAATACTAAAATATGCAAATTAGGATCGGTAGTTGATGTTTGCGTGTTCGTTCGTCGGTTGCGTAAAAATCGCGAGAAATTAAATCGTTGACGTTTTTAACCCCTCGTATACGAATATTGCCATAACTTTCTCATACCTTAACGAAACCTTGTGAAATTTTTATCACACATTCTTGTGAGTATAATTAAGCATTACAAAGCTTCGAGTTCGCTAAAAGGTCACTCAGAGGTATACCTTTAAACATGTTGACACATTTAACCCCTGTAGTTTGTAATTCCTCACTTTCTTTCACAATTGGCTTCGTACGATCCACGATTTATTCGGTTGAGGTTATGAACATCATGTAGGGTTACTGTAAAGTATTTTTATCCCTAGTTGACATTTTGAACCCTTATTTTCACATACTTTCCATGTTTGTCAACTTTAGTCCCTCTAAATATAATTTCACACGTTCAAGCTTATGACACGTGTCAATACATTATAGGATGTGAATTTTCGAGGTGTTACATCCTCACCCCCTTAAAAGAAATCTCGACCTCGAGATTTGCTAAAATGATGGAAGTACTTTTTGTCGCATAATGGACTTAACTTCCATAACATATCTGGAGTCTTTCCAAGCTCCTAAAGTGACTCCTATATTAGGTACATATATCCTTTTTGGAGCTTCTTAACCTGTCGATCCTTAATCGATATAGGATGCTCATCACATCATAAATTTGCATAACATTATGTGATAGTGCTTCTTGACTTATTGGTGAAACACACCTTTCAGTCACTAGTGTGTAATGTATTGCGAGCTCCGTCAAGCTCCTTAAATAGGTTTTAACTTATAAGCTACCTGATCTTGATACATTCGATTCCCTTCGAATGATTCTATATATTCAGCGCTTAACTAGCCTGATAATTTAACAGATTTGGCACACCCTTCCTGGGTGATATCTATTGTTGAACCTTATTCCTTAATCAAGAATTTAGGAGGTTTGCTATTTTCATTAATCCTTGATTTTCTGCCGAATACTGGCATCTTACAGATGATTATGAATTTGCGTGATCTTATTTATTGTTTCCAATGCAACTTTTAGATCCTGATAATTGGACTTACCAATCTATTGTCCTAACAATAGATGTTTAACATTCCATTTATACAAGGTCTCCAAAGGAGTAGCCTTGATACTTATATATCAACTATTATAGGAAAGCTTATCTTAAGGTGAGATGGTTATTCCAACCACTGCTTAAAAATTTTTAAGGAATAGCTAATCCTTACAGCTAGTCGAACAAATCGACGATCCTGGGCAGTTGATTGCAATTTCTTAATTGTTGCCTAATTAGGGTTGCGGTAAAAATGCATAAGCAAAAAGAACCGTCTTTCATAATTAACTATACCGAAATCTCAGGATATTGAGTTAGGCTATATGAACCCTCTATTTTAAAACTTAGTTAATCAGGGTTTCGATTCTTCCAATGATGGTGCTAGCCGTCTTGGAGATTTCATAATAATACAGCCTTAAATGGGATATAAACCTTAACTCTACCTGCCCCTCAGGGGTAAACAGGGTAATCTTAGGAGAAGATAATTAAGGTACAAGGAGGTTACAGAGATTTTACAAATCTCAGGCTCCAATTTATCCATCATTGCTTGTGTCAATTAAGTGACACACTTATGTTACTAGTCCACGAATTCCTTAATCGGGAACATTTACTTGGATAATTCCATTCTGGATATCTTCTTTGAATACTACTAGTCGACTTTGGTACAATATGACCATTGGGATATCTCAGGGGTTCCATGCATTAAACCTCCATACTGATCAGGCATGGAAGCAATCTATGGGACACACTAGGATACGCCAATCCTCATATGGAACTTTTATCAAACATAGTTTGGCATTCGCAGTCGATAGAAAACAATGAGAAAATAATAAAATAAAGTAATATATATTGTCGTACTCTATTCGAAGAAAGAGTACTCTTAGAGTTTTCAGAAGGATCCCTTGCCGATACTTAGAAGAATCGGTTACTATGGTTTCCTTGGTAAGTTATACCCTGTGGATAATATAAAAGTTTGCTAAGCTTATGGTTTATGAAGATTTATTATTGCCTGTATTAAATCAGGACACTTAGCAGAAATTATCGTTGGTAAATGATAAGGAATGTACTTGATGACATCGTGAACTGCCTCTTGGCATTCATCAGGTGAGTTCAGGCGTTTCCTTTCTTAGCCTTTCCAGGCTTAGCTGCACCTTCTTTGGCAGCTTTATGGTATCTAGTTCTGATGCGGCCTTACTCACCACAGTCGTGATAGACTGCATTCTTTATGTCCCTACATTCATGGGAAAATGATGACCCGTTCCTTTGCAGATGTCACACTGCTTTGGTCCTTCCAACTGCTGCGTCAACCACAGCTTGGAGATTAACTCCATTAATATTGAGGTTTACGTTTGTAGCTTTATTAACTTTCGTCGCCTTAATAGTATTGCGACTGTCGTCTACCTCATCCGAGTTTTCCATACTTGAAACTTGGTACCAATCACCAAAATTTAACAATTATTAGTCATCATCCTGATGACCTGACTTAGATTAGCCACGGCATTCATAAACCGTATGGGCTATTCCGTTCCGAACATTCATAGTGAATATTATTTTGAACGTATTTCCATTATATTTAGCCTAGGTCACAACAGGACCATCAATGGCATCCAAAGTTTGGAGCGAGTCCAATACTTGCTTGGCAGGGGGCCATAATGTCACAACTGTCTTCATCACAAGGACGATTATAAATAGCTCAAAGGCTAGCCTTACATGACTTCGGTTATATATTTATATACATATATGGCATAGAAGCCTGTCGCGAGGGACGTAGAAAAATATGGCATAAAGCACAGTCATGAAGGACATAAGTAATCATATGGCGCGAAGGCCTTGTCGTAATGACATTCAGATACGGCACAAATGGCCTTGTCTCTAGGACGTTATAGGATATGGCACTAAGGCCTGTCACCAGGGATGTTAACATTTAGTATGTTAACTTGTCACGAACGACGAATTATAGCACGGAGGCTTGTTATGGGTGACTTGCATTATAAGTTGTGGATTTGTCACAAGGACATCAATTCATAGGCTGTAATCTTAATAGATCAGGAGTTTTAAGGTTTGAACATAGTTCTTCACCTTTGGACAGGGAGTCATAGACTACAATTGTCTTCGTCTTGAAAGGCGATTCCCTTAACAGAAAGGTAAACCAATTAACATCACTAATGGATGTTTATATATAATTATCGTATCTAATGATATTAGTCGTGATCATATCGATCATATTGACTATTAGGTTTGGGGGTAACCCACCATTTTGAATAGGGGATCATAAAGATCACCACTATCCTTGACTTATCGACAATAGGGTAAAGTATAGCCCGTAGGCAATTTATCGCTGGGGATTTCAATATTATGATCATCTTACTGATGATATGGGTCAGGATCACCATGATCACATAGACTATGGGATTTGAGCGTAGCTCACCCCCTTGGGCAAAGAATCACAAAAGATTACAATTGCCTTGTCTTAATTGGACAATATAACATAGCCCTTAGGCAAAACATCATTGGGGATGTTAAAATTTTTAATCACCTTGTTGATGATTTTCGTCATGATGGCATTGATCATATAGACTATTAGGCTCGAGCATAGCTCACTACCTTGGACAGGGAATTGTAAAGATCACACTGTTTTTATCACACATGGAGGATATAATATGTCCCATAGGCGAAACATCTCTAATGGATGTTTATAATAGGTTCATCCTATTAGATGATATAAGTCATGATTGCATTAATCATATTGACTATTGTGGCTTGAGCATAGCTCACCACCTCAAACAAGGAATCATAAAAATAACAATGTCAATGTCTCAAATGGACAATATATTATAGCCCGTAGGCAAGACATCCCTAAAGGATGTTTAATAATGCTATCATCGCATCAGATGATATTAGTCATGATCGCATTGATCATATAGACTATTACGTTTGGACATAGTCCAATATTTTAGACAGGAGGTCAAAGACCATCACTGTCGTTGTCTTAACGGACAACAAGTTTAGCCCGTGGCACTTTGTCATTAACGGATGTTTATAACATGATCGTGTTATGGGATGATATAAGCCGTGATTTCTAAATCACCAGGCTAGATAAGGAAATTGGAAGAATCCAATATAAGGATGATTGTTGTGATTTTCTCGAATCACATTTCTCAAGAGTGCTAACACGTTCTTAAGTGTTACCAAGGATCTGAATCCCTTGAGTAGGTTTCACCATCTTGGCCGCGTAGGCTAGGTTTCACCTTTAAGATTCTTTTTAAAATGCATACAGATAGGGAAGGAAGGATATTTATTTCATTCAGGATTTTTATCATAAATCCTAATTCATAAGTTAATAATAGCACAAATGGCCTAGTCGCGTAGACAAGTTTAATTTATAAGCCATGATTTCAAAGAATCGAGGCATTAAGGTTTGAATCATAGTTCATTACCTTTTCTTGACAGGGAGTTGTAGGCTACCACTGTCTTTAGTCTCAGAGGACATTAACTATAGCCCATAGGCACTTCCCTTCTAAGGGATGTTTATTACGGAATTGCCCCTTAGGGGAATTCATTAACCATGGTAAACAGAGACCATATTTGGTTAATTTATTAATCATACATATTTAGGATTTCTATTATAAGTTATCCTAATTATAAAACATTAACAGTTTTATTTGTGGCACCCAATGGCCTGGTCACATGGACATTTATAAATTATAAGCTTATGATTCAGAGAATCAAAGCAACAATAACAGTTTTATTTAATAGCACAAAAGGCCTAGTCACTAGGACAATTTTTAAATCATAAGCCAGGATTTCAGAGAATCAAGGCCTTTAAATATATTAGCACAACAGGCTTAGTCACAAGGACACTTATAAGTTTATATGCTATGATTTCAGAGAATCTAAGCATTTGAGGTTTGAACCTAGTTCATTACCTTTTTCTGACAGGGAGTCGTAGCTACCACTGTATTCTGGCTCATGTGGAAATGAGCAAGGCCCGTAGGCACTATATTACCACGTATGGTTAAAATATGATCATCTTAATTGATGATGTAAACCCAGGATTTAGAGATCATTAAACTGGGTTAGGAATCTTTTGAAGAATCCTTAATAACGTGTGTGATTTCCAACGAATCACATCTGTCGGGAGTGTTAACATGTTTTCAGATGTTAACTGAGATTCGAATCTTTTAAACAGATCTTACCATCTTGGCCAGGTCTTTATAATGACACTCGGCTAGGTTTCACTCTTAAGATTCTTTATTAATGGTTTGAATCTTTTTAACTGGTCTTACCATCTTGGCCAGGTCTTTATAATGACACTCGGCTAGGTTTCACTCTTAAGATTCTTTATTAATGGTTTGAATCTTTTTAACTGGTCTTACCATCTTGGCCAGGTCTTTATAATGACACTCGGCTAAGTTTCACTCTTAAGATTCTTTATTTATAATTAACGCAGAACAATTTTAAATTGAGATGTTAATATGGATCTGAATCTAATTATGGAACTACCATCTTGGCCCGGTCTTAAAATGACCCGAAGCTAGGTCTTGTCCTTTTTAGATTTTGCCATTTTATCAAAATGGTAGACCTTGCAAAAGGAAATGATATTTTCCATTTATTTAATATTTCTTGTTTAGAATGAAAGTTTAAACTTAATCATTCCATTATATAAAAATAAAAGTATAAAGTTGCCCTAAGCGGGACTTGGAAGAAATAATGTTGTCCTCGGAGGGACTGAAAGATAATTATGTCCTTATAAGGACTAATAAGGAACGATCTTCAGCAAAGGAGTTTCTTCTTCATTCAATTCCTGAATGCTTTCTCCTTGGTTGCACATCTCATCTTGGTCGCTGTACGAAGCTCAACATTTCAAGGCTCCGGGTGTGGAGAATCCCTAGTTCAGCTTCCTCGCTTGGCGACGTATCCAATAATAATAATAAAAATTGGAAGCAAAAATTTCCATATTAGGATTAAGATTATTCCTATGTTAAGTCTAGACTCAGAAGTTTAGAATTGTGCAATTGTGTAACTGAGATTAAACACAAAAAGGCTAGTGTTTAATTCACTCAGTGTTGGCTCTGATACCAACCTGTCACACCCCGATTTCCACGTGTCACCGGTGGGCCCGGTGGGGAGTATCGTGACGTCACGGTTGGCAACATAATAGTCAAACAACATAATATTATTAAGCACAGCGGAAGCAATTGAAACATAATACAACCGAATTTATTATTGTGATATCAACTGTCACAATATTCGGAAGTTTATCCACAGAAAGATCGAACATAAAATGGAAACAATAGTTCAACAGACTTCAGGCATCTTAAGCTTGCGAGACTCTTTATTGATGCTAAGGAGACAATCCAGCCAATTACGTTTAGTACCTGCATTTAGTCTTTTTGGGAAAATACGTCAGTTTACACTGGTAAATACAATCAACTGACTCATTTTGGAAAATGATTTAAAAATTTGTTTGGATGCACATGGCATTAACATTTTTTGTTTAACTTGGGAGAATTATTTAATATTATAATCTTGTGAACGAATTACATGCTACTTATGCGTTCAGTAGCCCGGATCTTGTCCGGGTTAAAGATCAATAGACACACCACAATATAGAGTTATACACTGACAGGTGTACGCCTACACCCCGTGCTCAGGTCGTGGCCATCTCGTAAGATGATGCCAAGGATATCCGGGACATGGTCATTAACCCCCCAAAGGCTGTAAAGTAAACAAGACTGTTTAAACGAGCCGATCAAATTATTCAATTAACCACCTAAGCGATGGAAGATTTGATGCTCGATCAAGCGGTATGCTATATACCGTAACCCAAGCCCGTATAGGGAAAATAAGTTAAAAGTATTTACCTGAGCTAAATATAAATTCAATCCCAGCCATATTTCAAATCAGCAAGTACAGATAGCTTTTACTGGGCTCCTAATCTGGAACGAAGGTTTTTAATAACCTATTAGATTCCTAACGGGTCTTTAATTAAGCTTAAGCTTAGACCGATTAGTTTCAAAGATACGGTTCGTACGCACGATTAAGCGCAGACCGGATAGAATGTGATTTAGACCCGACAAGTTTGAAGACTTGTATAATATGGGTAATCTAAGCACCTTCTGGATTTTGAGATAAAACCGATAAGGTTTGACCCGCTTCGGCTAATTTATGTAAATTAGTTACATAAACCGAACCGAACGCGTAATAAGCGTAACGGGTATTCATTAGAGCCATATACAGGTTTCCTAAGTTAATACGCCTCAAATATGTTGTGACATCAGTAAGATGTCTTTTATTATGCCCGAAACGAATTTAAACACAAACTATGCCCCGTAGGGGTAGTTTGGTCATTTTCAAGTTTATAAAAGAGTTTAAGTATTAACCTGAGTTACAGGTCTGATGTAATCAGCAAAAATACTCCATTTAATAAATTATAACAGTAGGGTAAAGTATATATGTGAAATTTATCAATTATAACCAAACTATGCACCGTAGGGCATTTTGGTAATTTCACATAAGCCGAATAGCTCAAATCTGAAGTCTGAGTTTAACAACCTTTGCTTACTGTTAAAATATTATAATTTACCTCAAATATCAGTAGGTATCATCCCTTGTATGTTTAAAATAGTTTTAGTACATACTATGCGTTAAGAACGCTTAATAAGGTGATTAGAAGCCATTTCCGGGTTCTATATGGTAAACTGATATTTTTATTATTCCAGGAGGCTTAAAGTAATTTATTTATCATATGTAATCAGTAGAAAAAGGTTTGGAGTCAATTAGATATGAAAAACTCATTTTATAGTCCGTAAGGGCAAAACCGACAATTACCGGATTAAGCCTACGACTATAAGTTATGCTCAGCCTAAAATTAATTAAAAATCTCCAAAAATCCCAAAATAATATATTACATCAGTGGGTAAAAGATTTGGTATCAAAAAGTAGGCTTAACTAGGCTATACGCTAATTACGCCGTTTTATTAACATAAAGCTTTAATTTTTACGCTAACGAGCATAACTCTTATTCTACACCTCAAACTGATGTCAAACTTTGCATACAAGTTTATATATCAGTAATTAAGGTTTCTACTCTTTTACATTTTCATAAATCACGTTTTAAGGTAAAAAGGGCATAATGGTCAACATATGAGCAATTAACGGAATCATGCATATTAATTGGATAACTAATGATCCGAGGTGTATAATCACAGAGGATTATACTAGCATGTAACCTGGTCCAAATGAAGCTCTAAGGTATTTCTAAAACATACCATAACGGGTCAGAACTGAAAGTCGAAGTAATAGTCAAACTATGCGACTTTCGGTTCCGAACCGGGTCTAAACAGGAAATTGTCGGGTTGAACATGTTTAGACATGTTCTTACACTAATTACCAAGTTATATTAATGATCAAACAGGTTGTATGTGTTCTACATTGCTAATTATGCATAAATTAGAAATTAATTATCCTGTTGACTTTTTAATAACAAGTTTGACCCGACATTTGACCTAATTAGAGTGGGAATCAGAGGGTGCCCTTTTAAGGGTTTAATGCCCACATAATATAACAAAATTCGAATCGTTAAAAATTTTACCGAGCCTTGTGTTGACTGCGTTGACCAGCAGTTGACCGCGTTTGACCGATGTTGACCAGGTTTGACCGAACCCAAAACTGAACCGAGGCACTAACATGACCCAATACTTCCCCTTGACCAGTTTTGACCACGTTTGACCTGTTGACCAAGTTGAACTGAGCCCGAGAGCGTCCCGAACTTAAATTTTTCACCCGAGTCGAAAGTGGTTCGATGGACTCTACAGGTCACTAGGAGTCCAAAAATATATTTTTCATCGAAAACTGACGGCTGGAACTCGCCAGAACCATGTCAGAAGTCGAGATTTCGCCGGAGAATGAAATTTCTTGAAACTGTGCAGAAATGCTCCTAAAGTCCCGATCAAAGCATCTGCAAAGTCAAAAGTTCAAAACGGACTCGCCGGAATTTGACCGGAATGTCGCCGGAGTTGCCATAGAGCTCAAACCGCTAAGAATTAGCTAAAACTAACCACACCACGTGATCCGGAACGTCGGATATAGTCGAAAAAGTGTACTCTTGGCCGGAAAACGGCCGCCGGAAAAGTCACTGGTTGCCGGAAAAGTCGCCGGAAAAGTTTCTAGAGAGAGAGAGAGTAGAGAGAGTTTTAGAGAGAGAAAGAGATGGTGAAAATGATTTTTTTTTTTATATTTGTTTTTTCATTTATATAGTGGAGGTTTTGTGGGCTTGGGCCCAAGGCCCACAAGCCCGTCTTCGCACCCGAACATCATGGAAGCATCGTAGAGCATAATATTAATACTAAAATACGCAAATTAGGATCGGTAGTCGATGTTTGCGTGTTCGTTCGTCGGTTGCGTAAAAATCGCGAGAAATTAAATCGTTGACGTTTTTAACCCCTCGTATACGAATATTGCCATAACTTTCTCATACCTTAACGAAACCTTGTGAAATTTTTATCACACATTCTTGTGAGTATAATTAAGCATTACAAAGCTTCGGGTTCGCTAAAAGGTCACTCAGAGGTATACCTTTAAACATGTTGACACATTTAACCCCTGTAGTTTGTAATTCCTCACTTTTTTTCACAATTGGCTTCGTACGATCCATGATTTATTCGGTTGAGGTTATGAACATCATGTAGGGTTACTGTAAAGTATTTTTATCCCTAGTTGACATTTTGAACCCTTATTTTCACATACTTTCCATGTTTGTCAACTTTAGTCCCTCTAAATATAATTTCACACGTTCAAGCTTATGACACGTGTCAATACATTATAGGACGTGAATTTTCGAGGTGTTACATCAAGGGGGAGTTTGAAGGTTGTTAAAGATTCAGTTTCTGTGATTCATGCTAGTTGTTGCTAGTTTGAAGATAAGATTTGAAGGATGCTTTACAAATGTCAAAACAATTTGGAATAGAGATCGATAGATCAAGACTAAAGACTGAAGACTGGATGCTAAAGACTTCGTCAACATCCAGGGGGGGTCTGTTGGTGCATTAATGTCTGTTAACTTCGTCTTTATAGAGTCTTGTGTCTAGATAGGGTTAATCAGTGCACAGCAGGTCAAATCTTAGGGTTTACATGTGTTTGTGTGTAATTTCGCTTGAAAGTGTCATTGACAGTTTCAAACGAAATTAACCAATGTAATTCCGCTTGAAATGGCCAATGCCACTTTCAAGAGATATCACCAAGTCTATAAATAGGGATCATGCTGTGTCATTTGAAACGGAATTAGAGAGAGTGTTTCAGAGCCGAGGTGCTGCCGGATTGTTATTTGAATTGTAAAAGCTCTGGAAATCAATATGAGAAGATAATTAGAAAGTATCAAGCTGTGTTTACATCGATATCACTGATTCCGCCTTTGATATTGATTCTGAACTGTTCAGATTGACTCGTTAGGGTCATACGACGATCCAACACCATCTGTAGCTACCCTACCACATCATCTCTCGCGGGAGTCGTGATGACCGCATCAGATAGCCTACCATATAGTGTATATTGGAAAACAAAAACATCATCCAAATTAATGACGATATATAAATTTCTACAACCATGCACTAAAACCAAGTATCTGCATCTTAGGGTGAGAGAGGTGATTACCTTGTGGGGAGTGGTAAACTCTTCCTAAACCAATTACGCCATGTCATGTTAAGTCCCCTCTCCAATTCCCCTATTTCCACTCAAACATAAGGGGTGGTCATCTCGGGTCGAGTTCTTTACTATTTCTATAAATTATGCAATAATAATTAAAATATATTTTAAAAAAATAAAAATACATTAAACTAAAAAAAGACATTACATTAAATTAAAATTTAAAAAACATTACATTAAATTAAAATTAAAAAAAACAGTACACAAAATTAAAACTAGGAAAATAAAACTAAAAATTAGAAATTACATGACCAATTTTGGCGAACTTGCGTTTTCGGGCTAGAGTGAATGACAACATCTCCGGTGGAACATTGTCGTGTGGCTTATTAAACGTCTCCAAATCCCGATCACACAAAAGTGTTCTTTCCACATCGCGTTGTCTGCCACCGAACCGGATCCCGAACATTTTTTCTTGCCCTCGCCTTTGTTTTAGTTATCCATGGTTGAGAGGTTTTTAGCTTGTAGTTGTGAGAAAAAAGGAATTGTAAAATGTGGTATTTAAATAAAGAAATTATTTTTTTTAAAACACATCGACATTATAGCCGTTACATGCTCCACCAACGTTCGAAAATTACAATCACCGTATGCGGTGAATACTTACCACATTCATGAACATCAGCGCGCGGAGAAGGGGTCGGCGACGGTGTTACCATGCGGTAACTCGACTCACCGCCCCAACTCCACCTGACCACCCCGCTCACCCTTAGTTTAGAGGAAGAAATTAAATTACCTTTTTGAATTCCAGATTTAAATATACCCAACCATCACTCATGAATGCCAACCATTCAATTGTTGTGTTCAATTGCATCTCAATTCCCCTCTTCGTAAGGCTGCTTCTAAGGATGTAGGGACATTTAGGGATGATGATTTGGAGGTTGAGTACCGATGGCAATAACGTTGCATGGTGTGTGGTGCCAAACAAAACCATCCGGATTCAGGATGGCCATCATGGCAATAGTGACATCGGCGCGTGCATTGGTTCTTGTTAATGGCTCCCCGACTCAAGAGTTTTCATGTTCGAGGGGTTTGCGACAAGGTGATCCATTGTCTTCTTTCCTATTCGTGCTCGCCATAGAAGCGTTAACCGGTGTAATGCAGAAAGCTTGCACCTAAAGAAATTTTCAAGGTTTGTCTATCTCTTCTAATGGGACTCCTTTATCACACTTCCTCTATGCCGATGACGTGATTTTTGTGGGCGAGTGGTGGTATGGTGAACCTGAAACGCCTTCTTAGATACTTCTATCTCACTACGGGGCTTCCGCTAAATCTAAACGAAAGTAGCCTTTATGGGGTAGGGGTGGAGGACACACATGTACAAATTATGGTTAATGTGATGGGATGCATGAGTGTAACACCCTAACACGTGTTGACTGAAAAGATGCAGCGGAAATACATACCATAAAATTTCTTTCTTAAAATGTTCCTTTACACTTGAAAATCATTAAAAACAACTTCTTTAAAAGAATTACATCGTTTATCCTTCATTAATGTATCGTTTATAACATACTAATACAGATTACATGACCACTCATTCCGTACAATCCATGTCTCTTTAACTAGATCTTCAATTACTTGCCCTTCATGATGTTGATCCATAATTCTATACAACCTGCACTCACCACATACATTCGTAACATTAGTACACATTATATATATAATTAAGATTCATAATTATAGAGTCTCATCACGTTCTACCCTCGTATACTTTCCATTCCGTTATCCTTCTAAATTCAAGCATTTCATCTGGGTGTCTAATCTTTGGGGAGACAACAATAATGTATCTGCATTACATTTCATTCTCAAGGCACGTCATTAGTAACGTAAATGTTCGAACGTATAGAAGCCACGTATATATATATATATATATATTCATACACACATACATACTTAATAACATACATACATACATTCTTGCATACATGTTCTTACATGCCACTTACACTCTCATGTGATTATAGTCACAAACCCCCATATAAATAAATCTCATGCGTATCAACCTACGTGCTTACTCATTTCTAATCGTGCTTACCTATGGATTCCATTGCTAATATGTAAGTAAATCCATACCCGTACTTATATATGGCTCTAGACTTATTTCATTCCCTCATATACTTTCGTACACGCTCATCGCACCTCATAAACACTCTTCAGTGAGTTTGGAATACATTTCGAGACTCCTTAAAGATTATGGAATAAGTTTCGGAAGGCACGAAACTCATGGTGGTTCAATTTCACAAAATCAGTGTTTCTGGACCAGTATGGGGAACAGGGCGTCGGCGACGCACCACGGGGCATCGGCGACACCTCCCCTATGTTCCAAACGCTGTTTTGCTTTATTTTAGCTCGTTCGACCCCTTTCCGAGTCCCGTTTCAACCCGAACTGACCCAAAACATTTCGAAACATTCTAGAACATTCCTATAAGACTCCCAACATTCATACAACTAAACTTCACACTAATCACCATACTCAAATGTCCAAAATCGAAATCTTATTACGCTACTTCCGGTTTTTGACCCATTTGCTTCTACCATACAATCTTCGACATAGTCAACTACATTTGACCCACAACAATAACATCTACCTTGATGCTTACTATTACCTATACTTTCTTACATGATTCCCTATACTAAATCATATCAAACATCAAATATAATATAAGAAGTGAATTCGGGATTCACTTACCTTAATTAAGCGTCCATATACGTGCTTGCCTCCTTGCTTCCTCTTGACCCGTTAGCCATCCATGCTTGAGTCGATTGACAAGGTTTCCGTCCTTACATATCATTGCATTCATAACATGGTTAGCTTATGTGAGCTTACATACAAATATTCATTTTCTTTCTATTTGTACATTAATTGACTTTCGTTAGTCAAAAGCCGCATAAATGAGACATACACTATTAGTCATCTTGTTCCAAATCCACGCTACTCAATTATCACGATGCATAACACATAAATCATCTAGCACACACCACATTAACTCTCTATTCTAACAATCATGTCTAAAGACCAATTCATGATATTCATACATTGTCGACTTTCAAAAGTCAACTATCCTACTTATATACTTTCAAATTAGGAACATGAAACCATCTTAAAATGGTAGACAATTGTATTAGCATCATACACACTTCATGCTCATATCATATGACATATACTTTTACATACTCAATTAGTTATATACTCATATACATTCATAATTCATTCCATCCACACTAGCATTTCCATTACTTCATAACTAACACCAATATCATTCGAATTCACTCTTTTCTAAGATTCTCATACGCTCCCCATCTACTTCTTAATCGCGATTAAGACGATCAACAATTCATATGTGTGCATTACATCACTCAAGCATATGACACAACTCTTTAAATTATACTTTTACCCAATCACTCATTAACTACTTTCACACATGGAATTTCACCAAGAACATACTTATCATGATATTTCACTACTAAATACATCATGTCTACATTCTATATATATTCATCTGTTATTTACATCCAATCTCATCTAATAATCTCACGTATGCATTTCATCAAACACTTGGTGTGCGTACACTATTTAAGCACAATGTACAAGTATCATATGTTCATTCTCCTAATACATGCTTTCTTTCATCAATATAACCAAATATCATACATATTCTATAAAATACTCAATCCATTTAACAAGAATCCATTTAATACCTTACACTACATCATGAATTGAACAAGACGGGACATGGTGAAACACCCATGTCATCTTCATCACCTAACTAGAGGGTTTTTAAATTTAAACATCAAGTTAATCAAAATTATGCATAACACATGTCTCATATGATGATGCTAACACATATTCATACTCAGTTTCATACAAATTCGTGGATTGATCACAACCCACATCATACAAGATCATCAAATTAACTTCTACAACTTACCTCATGTATAACAAGTCTAGATGATCATGAATTTGAGTCCATGCATTGGATTTGAGCTGAATTCCCCTTTCAATTTGAATATTTTGAGGAATTAGGGTTCTTCCCTCTTTTTCCTTGTTCCTGGTCGACACACACACACACACACATACATACAAGTGTGTGTTTTGTTGTGTTGTGTTTTATTTTCTTTTATTTAAAACAATTAGTTTCTAATTGTTCCCATTTAGTCCCTCAACTATGGTTTTATTATAAAAGCCACTAGTTCATGTTTTCATCCATTACTTAATACTAATAAACTAGGTTAGTTAATCCTAGATACTATACTTTATTCCAAATATATGGAAATTGTATTAGCGGGTTAAAGATTCAAGTTTTGGGGCGTTACAATGAGAGGGGAATTTCGGTTAAATATTTGGGACTACAAGTAGGGGCAAACATGAACCTAATTAAAAAATGGGATCCGGTTGTGGAGGTCTTCAAAAAAAGGGCTATCATTGTGGAGGGCAAATACGTTATCCTTTGGTGGCCACTTTGGTCTGGTCCGTTTTAAACGCGCTCCCGACATATTATTTCTCATTATACAAAGCTCCAGTTTGGCTTATTAAGAAGTTAGAAAAGTTGTGTAGGGACTTTTTATGGGGTTTGACTCTGTATAAAGACAAGATGAATTGGGCTTCGTGGAAGAATATAATGACACCGAAGGATCTAGGAGGGATGGGGGTCGGTTCGCTTTGGTTGGCAAACTTGACCATGCTATCCAAATGGTGGTGGAGGTTCAAGGTAGATAGGGCTAGTTTATGGAGGAAAGTAGTGTGGGGTCTGCATAACAACTCGAGGACGTGGAGTTTTATCACGACAAAATTGTCGTTGGCGGGTACTTGGAAGCAAATCCACAACTTATCGGTTGAATTTGGGGGCGTGGGAGTAAACTTGGAGGCCTTTTTTATGTGTATCCGAGGCAGGATAAAGATGTATAATTTTGGAAAGAAAGGTGGCTTTTCGATGAGGCGCTTTGTGATGGGTTCCCTTCTCTGTACCAGCTAGAGAGTCAAAAAAATGTGTTATTGAAGGATCGAGTGAACATTAAAGCAAGTACGGCAGAGCTATTCACCTCTTGGACCAGACCTCCAGCGACTGATGTGGAGTTAACATAGCTAGGCTACCTTGTGGCAGCGCTGCAGGCCTTCGATATTTGGCAGGGGGTGGATAAGTGGGGCTGGGTTGTGGATGTTTCTGGTTCATTTCGGTCAGAAGTATTAGGGATTTTCTTCACAACCAAGCATTTCCAGATCTAGGTTTAGAGAATGTATGGAATAATTGGGCTCCAATTAAGGTAAATTTTCTGTTATGGAGGGTTATACAAGACAAGGTTCTTATGGTTATGATGTGTGTAAAATGCAACATATAAATTACATCAATAGAGGCATAAAACTAACCCTTTTTTAGTACTAATGTTGGAAAAAGTGTGTTTCTGTCTTCCTTTTGTATTTTCAGTACCAAATGAGCTTAATTGAACAAAAGGAACAAATATGCAGCCAAATCTAACATAAATACAAGAAAATGAATAATCGTGGCATGCCCGACCCCTCGACAGCATCTTCCCAAGCAAAAACAAGAGAACAGAAGGCTGACCACGGCCCTGTGCCCAGCGGACACGGGGGCGTGGCCAGTTGTCTGCAGAAAGGACAAAGCTATAGAAGCTTCTATTCCCGACATGGGGGCGTGCCCAGCTCAACACGGGCTGTGGTCAACACTAAGATTCGCAGAATCCAAGCAAATCTTGATAGTACAGATACGCTTCTGCACACGGGGCCGTGCCCAGCGGACACGGAGGCGTGTAGAGCTAATGCAGACAAATTGCAATTAATGAAGAAAGAGAAAGAGAAAGTGGATGGACACGGGGCCGTGCCCAATCACACGGGGCCGTGTCCGAGCTTCTATGCAGGCTATAAATAGAGGTGCTTGGTTCACTTCAAAGGCATCCCTTGGCAAACCACCTCTCTCCCACTTCACCCACACTCCACCACCACTGCAACCCACATCCACCACCATCATCCATCATTCATCTTAGAGTGTGTGTAGTAGTCTCGGGATCTAAGATTGATAGTAAGAGTTCTTGACAATCAAAGGCCATGTTTGCCTAAGTCTCTTACATCACTTGGTGAAGACAAGCATTTAGTGTAATACTTTTTGATTTTTAATCTTTTCGCACTTTTTATTTGGTTTTGTATTAATGACTTTAATAACTAGTTTCTTATGTTGAAGGTGAAATTTCCTTATCATTTGTCCGTGGTGTATTGGCATTATTTTATTGTCTATATAAAATAAAAGATTTTCACCATTCATATCTCTACGGTCTATATAGAGATATGTTGGCTACCTGGTCGGGGGTTAAGGGAATGGTTTGGTAAGGTTCTTGCCTTGTTCAGTGTATAGATCCTGCAAGGACCTGGGTCAAGCTTACTAGGACCTCCTTCGATACCCACTGGTGTTGGATGGTGGGGGTGTGAATGGCTTGATCCCCTCATATGTAAACTACTATTAATACATTAACCCGGCTACTTGGGATTGTATCCCTGCTGACTTAAACCACGTAGCCGAGGGTAACGTCACCTTCAAAAGAGGGGCCTACCACATTACGCATTAATAACTTAATTAATTATCTTTCAATATTCCGACCCTTTAGGATTGTATCCTTGCTGACTCAAACTACTGGGTTGAGGGTAACGTCACCTTCAAAAGAGGGGCCTACTACTATAAGTAAGATAATCTCTTAAAAAGTGCAAAAGTGCGGAAATCATCAAAGGTTACACTAAAGGCGAGTCGGATCCAAGTGATTCATCTTGTCTATCTGTTTTTATTTTTTTTTCAGCATTTTTGTTTTTATTTTCATGTTTAAAACCTTTATCTAAAATTTTGCTTTGATTAGACGTTGAAGATAAACCGGTACTAAAAGCTCTTGTGTCCTTGGACTACCTCGGTATCTTACCAACACTATACTACGCTCACGATGGGTGCACTTGCCCATATGTGTGTTTAGTGTTAGTAGAATATCGTGTTTTATAAATTTAAAACTTGACTAAAGTGTTAAAAAGGGCTTAAAATATAACTAAAAACCTATCACGCACTACGCACATCAAGTTTTTGGCGCCGTTGCCGGGGACACAAGGATTTTAAGAAAGTTAGGAATCAACGGCCTAATCGTTTTTCTTATTTTTCTGTTTTTTTTAGGATTTTTCTTAATTTTTCAGCTTATGCAGAGCTCAGCACAGGGCCGTGCCCGCTGAACACGCCCCGTGCCCAATCTTTGGTATTGGCAATCCTGTTTTATGTCAGACAGTAGCTGAACACGGGGCCGTGCCCACTAGACACGCCCCCGTGCCCAAGTTTCAGATACTGAAAACAGAACCGTAAGATCCCGACGGTTGGTAATTTCTGACACAAACATGAGTGATACTGATCTTTTTTACATTCGCTCCTCCTATGGTACGTGGTGTCAAATATGTGGCGGAACTCATGAAGATTTAAAATGTTATTTTTTAAATTACATTCCCCACTATATAGACCCATCGTTTTCCTGTAGCCTTAAGATGGGCGAAAGTAAAAATAATCCCTATCTCTCCCTCGAATGCTCTCAATCATCCTTTCTAAATGAAATGATTCTTGAAGAATCATTTCAAATGGAAGAACTAATTCTCCAATGGATAAAAGAACTTGAGATGGAAATAACTAATTCATCTCAAGACGACGATCAAGGAGAATTAGTGAGATCGCATTCGGATTATAACAACATCGTTGCTCCCGAAATCTCCTCTAACTCTTGCGAGGACTTGAGCGATAGTCGTCCCTGTGTCGATTGTGCCGTGAAGGACTCTCCATCGGTGTCCGCCGATGCATACATAGACCTGAGCGATTCGACATATACCTTCTTTAACGAGAGCCCGGATAAGGGAAATAATGGATGGTTTTGCCCACCGGTATTTAGCTTAGGAATCACCCGTTCCGATAACCTCTTGCGTTCTTGTCTAAAACTAGGGCAACTTAGGTATCTCAGGCACTTCGGTGTTGTTCCGTCCAGTAAAGAGCCACCCGATCTCGATAAACTCCTTAAAAATAGATGAAACTTCATAACAACTTCTAGCCACGGGGCCGTGTCCAGGTCAGCACGCCCCCGTGTCCACCAAAAGATTCCTGTCTGACTTTTGGTCAGAATACAGACAAAAAGTGTCAGAATTTTGTCTGCACACGGGGCTGTGTCCAGCCGACACGGGGCCGTGTCCAGCGTGCTGTCGTTTTCTATAAATGCAGCAAGATTCCTGCACTCTTGGACCCATTCCAAAGACAAAGATCTGGTATATTCTAAAGAAGGTTCTCAACAACCATATACCATACTAGGTATATTCTAAAGAAGGTTCTCAACAACCATCTTGTCTTTTCTACATTTGTCCATTGCCTTCTTCTTCATTTTCTCCTCAAAACCTCCATTAAAGTTTTAAATCTCCATGTTTTCAAGCTTTATTGTGATATTTGTTAGGTTTTTGTTCAAGGAATCTTGATAAAAATAAGTTTTACAACATTGTTTTAAGTTATTTCTGCTTAAAAATACTTCAAAAGTCAGAAAAATAATTTAAAGCTTCAAGATTCCCTGTTTCAAAAACCTGCAGAGAGGTGGCCACGGGGCCGTGCTCAGCGAGCACGGGGCCGTGTCCGAGGCACTGTTTCATTAAATTGAACTTTTCGACTTGTTTTTCGTAGAATGTCAAGCCAGAATAGTGGAACCTCTTCAGCACATTCAAGGAACAGTCGTAGGGAACGAAGGCCTTCCATCGAAGCAACTCTTGTGCCCTATGTGATGGCACTGTGGGAAGCTCTCGACGAAATGACATCCGTAGAAGAAGTCCTAATCGACCGTATTAATTATCTCACGGTGGGGCTACAAAACAGTTTTCAAGAAATCAACCTCTTGCACCAGAGGTTGAACATTCTTATAACACCTCCCATGGAACCAATCCTTCCCCAAGAGGATTGGAACTTAGCACTTGGAGTCAATAACCCTACCGGGTGGGATGACATCCCCGCGGAACCTCCTCTTGAAAATCTACAAGAAGTTCTGGTGGAAGTCACACCCCCTCAAAACGAGGACGCCAATGAGCCCGCCTTTCTTCTCCCTCGGGAGATAGAAGAATGGCTAAACGATGTATGATTGACCATTCCCGGAGAAGAAGTTCTTCAAGCCGCATTCAACCGAGAGAATTATCTTTCTTGGAAATTTTGCTCTTAAAATAAACTATAGGCTAGGACTTCTTTGTGGTTTTAGATTTCTTGTGTTTCCTGACCTACTTATCTAAGATTTAGTTTATGCTTTTATTTTCTAGGAACTAATGTAATTCACTCTTCAATGAATGATGGTTTTTAATTATTAAATGGTGTTTGGATGATGTTGTAATGGGTAAAATACACTCGGAATGGTGGAGGTTACTGAGGGAAACTTGAACCCACACCACATGCACAAAAACAGAGCCACCCGACAATTTTTCTTCGTTACAGGAAGTTTAGCACGAGGCCGTGCTCAACCCAACACGCCCCATGCCCAAGGTTCAGCAGAAAACGCCCAGTTCAGGTAACTGGACACGGGGCCGTGTTCACTGAACACGCCCCCGTGCCCAGCCTTCTGTAAACTATGATACTGGCAATCTGAACACGGGGTCGTGCCCGGGTCAACACGGGCCCGTGCCCGGATCAACACGGGCCCGTGTCCAAACGCCCAGTAACATTAATTTTTGTTTTTCAACGCCTTTTTACGCATTCAATCAACCTAAAAATTTCATTTTGGGACACATTTAGGACAATGTGTAATTTAAGTGTGTGGGGGATGCTAAAACTTTGAATCTTGCAAGTCCTAATAACAAGCCTTACACAAAACTCTATTGGAACGCTAATCACCCCAAATTTTTTCAAAAACTTTTCATTTTTTACTTGTCTTGGTTTAATTTGGGAATAACAAGTTCTAAAAAGGTTATATTTTTACAAATTTACAACCGATAGCATAGTGATAAAAAGAACCAACATAAGAAAATTATGAAACGGCATGACAAATCTAGTTAAAATTTGATTATATATACTTGATCACATTATAAACCCATTCCCACAAAAAGTGAGTTTTGAGCCTTTATTGAGCATACAAATACACATCTTTAAATTAAATGCTCATTGTTCGTTTCTTGTGTGAATAGCCGCTTGGTTTCTTACAACTCTAGAACTTGCCATGACGATACATTCCCGGTCCTTACCAACTTAAACCCAAGTAAGTAAATGATGGAGGCATTAGGACTAACCCTTTTTCTTTTCAACACCATTATTTTTCATTTTTTTTACCACCTACCTAAAATCCCCCTAGTTAACCCCTTTGAGCCTAAACCTTTTCGTTTCTAAACCCACAAAACAAACACCCTTTACCCACCAAAACCTTTTTATTTTTAAACCCTTTATTTTAGTAAAAAGCTCGGCCTTCATGTGACATTCCTTATAAAATAATAATAATAATAATAATAATAATAATAATAATAATAATAAAATGATGAAGTCTTGCAATAAACAAACAAGTTCCTCAAAGAAACTTTGTTTGAAAATGTTTTGTTTGAATAAAAGTCACAAAAACAAAAAAGTTTTACGACGATTGACGCTTTTTACGCTTTTAGCCCTTTCTACTAACCACTAACCCAAAACCACCTACCTTTAACCCAAGCCTAACCCTTCCCCGGGTCCTCTTGATATTTACAAAGGTTTATAGTTAAAAAGGAGGAGGATTGATTGCTTGGCAAGCATATGTTAGAAGTAAGTTCCATGCCGGTCTCGAGTGTTTCACAAAAATAAATCTTCGGCCGAGTGTTGAGAGATCCCCCATGAGGTATGTGAATGTAAGATCGAGGTTTTGACCTAACGAGTCGATCAGAAGAGTTCTAATCCAAACCATAGGTGGAATTCAATGATTCGGACTTCATTGCAGCTTGTATAACACTAGGAATCACTTTAAATGTCAATTAGATTGATTTGAAAATGATTACAGCTTGTTCGACACTTCGGCAGCACCTCAGCTCTTGAATTACAACTGTTACAAATGAAATCACAAGACCAGCTATTTATAGGAGACACCAATTCGCACGAACCATACATGCCAGGTCGTGCGACCTGGTCAGTTCGTACGAATTGGTCCAGCCAGTTCGTGCGACCTGGACTGTTCACCCTAAAAATATGTTTTCTAGCCTACCGAGCACTGGTCTATCCAATCTAGATACACGACACGATACAAGACGAAGTCAACAGACATATGCACCAACAAACTCCCCCTTGGATGTTGACGAGTCTTCGGTGTATTGAGTCTTCAGTCTTGATCGGTCTTCTCGCTTTCACCACAGTATCTTACACTGTAAGCATCCTTCAAACTCTCTCTTCTCTTCAATCACCATTATCAGCTATGCTCCAGAATCTGAGTCTGGCTCTTTCAATCTTCAAACTCCCCTTTGCTAACAGACTCCCCCTTAAGTTGATCCGGGATCGCAATCTGACATAGCTTTCGTTCCAAAAACGTATCCTGGCTCAAACTCTGCTCAGGCTTGGACACGGGGATCTTCACAGGTTTAGAAACATCTCCTGGCTCTCCGTAGCAACAGGATCTGAAACCTGGATTTTAATCTGCATAATCCGCAGGAATCGAAACCTAGCTCTTTCAAAGCTTTATGCATGCACACATACTCTACCCAAAAATAAATTTCACAAATTTTTAAAATTTAACAAATTTAAAATCCACTTGCAGAAAACATTCAATCAACAATAGTAATATCAAGTTCAAATTAATGACCTTGATTTACCACTTGTAGGATACAACACATCAATACAAACATTGATCATTTTTCAATTTTCCTTTTTCAAAACAATCACCCAACCAGTTATTGTTCATCATGTTTAGCACTTGGAATTTTGAAAATCAGCTTTTCAACATCAGTTGTCGAAAATAATATGAAGTAAAAATCTTTTTGATTTTTCAAAATTTTATGCTAAAACATACTAGTGAAAAATAGTAAAGAAATATTTACAGACAATATTTTTGTGAGTTTGTGTAAGAGGATCATATCAGTTTTTGAGACAAATCACTAACACCGTTGAGCTTTAAACACTTTAATTTCTAAATGATTTACTTAGATTGTCAGTATACTGATCCACTTAAATTTTCACACAAAGTTCAACTGTTTCGAGATACGAGATTAGTGTTTTAATGGACTTAACTTATTCGCGTGTCCCACCTCGGAATGTACTCCCGTATCCAGACTCCTATATTCAGTCTTACAGGTGAATGTACACTAATGATATCTGTAAACCGGTAATGCGAGACCATGAGAGCTCAGGTTAGAACTTCCATTCAGACAAAGAGATGATGGCTCGTCTTTAGGTGTGTCCCGTTTGGGGATCTTTTCTTCAACAGCACATGATTAGCATTTTTCAATGTTTCATCATTTTTTATGCTGAGGGTGGGCTTTAAGAATAAAGCAATGCAAAGCATTATACGAGGACTAGGCTATTGCTTCCGCAAAATCAGAAGTCCCGGTATAATACCCCAGATATCATCACGCACAAAGACCTAGTATGTCAGAAATAGAAAGCACTTCAAACAAGATTTCAGGGGTTACCTATATATCCGAGAGATGTTCCCCACAAAATAAGTAAGTATTGATATTTTAGGTTTATATCTCGAAAACAATCTACTAAATGAGTAAAAACCTACTGGCATATCATCAGTGAGATCGTTTATCACATTTGACTTTCCAATTCTTTAGCGTGCTGTGATTGTCTACTGATGTACTATCATTTCCTCTTTTTCACAACAAAACTCATTTTTTATTTTTCGATGTTTTTGTTTTTAGATTTTATCATGTTTTTGGATTTTTCAAATTTTCAAAATTTCTAAATTTTTTACTCCCCCTAAAATCAAAAATATGTTTCAATTTTTGATTTTCTGGGAAAATTTGAAAATGAAATCAATAAAATGTACAAATATAAAATGACAAACTGATATGAATTGCTTCAATTCGCCATCCACTTGGCTTAGACAATCAGAACTCCCCCTGACAACAAACTATTTTCCCATTATGATTTCAAAACACTTAAGTTTGTTTTAATCAAAATGGTTTTTCCGGAAAAATTAGTTTTGTCATTTCACAAACATGGGGATTCATTCATCACTTTTTTTTTCACCCACTTGTAAAATCTAACACTTGAAGGTTTTATCAACAATACCACTTGTACGTCTTTCACAAAACAATACCAAGAATGATGCCGATTCCTACTCCTCAATTACCAACTTGGGAGTTCCAGCAAGTCAGGATTTTTAAACAAAAAATACAGACACCCAAGCCTGACCAGCTTTGGGTGTGACCGGTTCAATTTCACTTGGCCTTTGAACATTCCTTTTTGATTCGTACAATTCTTTTACCCCTTTAGCCTTTCCATCGACCATTTCTTCAAAAATGTATTTTACTTTCCCATTGAACGCTTTTTCGACATCAAATTCTTTCTTTTCAGAATAGAATTGATTCGAAATCTCCACTTTTTCAACTTTTTGTTTAAAATTTTCAGTCCGCAGTGGTGGAAAGTTTGCGTCATCCAATGGCGGAACTGAATTTTCTCTTTTTAGCTCAACTTGTGGCTCCTCTGACTTTGACGAGTCAGATTCATCGCCAGAACCATCATCTGAATTTTTAACAACCCATTTTTGTTTGTTTAAATTTGCTCTTCTTTTGTAAAACTGTTTCGATCTTTCACCAACTTTGAAAGTCGAATTTTTGAACTCTTTAAATTTCTCTGTTGGTTGTTTCTTTTCATCAACACATTTTTCTTTCAATTTAGAGTTAGAAGAAACTCCCTGTTTTGTGTTGGTGGACTTTTGGCAATTCCAAGCAATATGTCCAACCTTATGGCATTTGAAACAGGTTCTTCTTTCAACTCTTGGTTCAGATTCCTTCAACATGTTCTTTTGTTTTTTAGCGAAAAACTCCTTATTTGACTGTTTCCAGAATGATTTCTCCTTCTCCTCTTCTGAACTTGTTCCTGAAACAAATTTAGTTTTTAATTTATAAATTTTCTCATTTTTATGATTTTCAGGTGGAATAAAACCTAATCCCTTCCTTTTAAAATTACTGTTATGGTTTGGTTTCTTTCGATAACCCAAACCAGAACTGTAACCTTTTTTCTTGTTCAATCTTTGTTGAACTCTTGAAGTGTATTTTTTAGGTTTTTCAGTAAGATTTAAATCTTTTATTTCAGAAATATTAATTTCTGTTAATTTGAAAACCTTGTTGATCATTTCAGTTTTAACACTTCTTATTGGAAATTCTTCATCAGAAAATAATTTGTCAGAATCATTCAAAGTATATGCTACTTTGAATGTTTCGTCATTCAAATTATTTTGTGATAACAGAAAATCTTTATTGTAAACCCTTTTGACCGGTGAATTCGAGCTTTTGTCTGATGAACTCGAGTTTTCAGATTCAGACTTTGACTCTGACTCCTCATTCTTATCCAACACCTGATCGACCACTTTCTTTAATAACTCAGACTCATGATCAGTGTCAGACGATGTGAATGTAACGTCAATGTTGTCTGGTAACTCATCAGTTGTTTCAGACTTTAACTTTATATTGACTGCCGTTTTGAGTTGTTCCGAATTTGGTTTTCTGGGAGAATAACCTTCCCAGATCGGAGGCGGACACTTGTTATAATTTGCACTATGTTTCTTACCAGTATCCGTATCTTCCGACTTCTTATCTTGAAAGGCTTCAAAACCTGCTACAGTCGGATAGATTCTATCAATCAAGTAATCGGAACTTGAGTAACTCTGCAACAATCGTCTGATTCTTTCATTCTCAATCTTCTCAGTCTCCAATTCTTGCTTCAACTTTGCACACTCATCAATATAGTGATTGATGGCCTTCTGCTTAGTCATCATTGTTGAATTCATCATTGTCAAAGCATCTTCTCTTTCTAAGTTTGTCTTTTGCAATTGGTTAACTGTTCTGTTCAGCACATCATAAGATTCTTTCACGTACTTAACATCAAACACCAATTTTTCTTTCATCTTGTCTAGCTCAATATACTTCTTATCTTTCTCTTCACAATGTTTTCATGATTCCAAACATTTCAGACAAGATTTTTCAACCTCTACAATCTTTTCTACTTCGACAATTTTTTCAACTTCAACTATTTTCTCAACTTCGACAATTTTCTCCACCACCTTCTCAATCACAACCGGTTCTTTATCAAATTCTACCTTCACTTCACTCTCTTCAACCTCGACCTTCTCTGTCAGTTTTTCTTCAAACTTTGCCTTCTCAGCTTCCATCTGGACTTTAGTCTCTTCTTCAGTAACCCTTCTTGCTTCCATTTCTCTCTTCAGTCTAGCAGCCTTTTTTTCTTTCAACATCTTGATTTTATCTGCAAAAACAGATTAAAACTATAAGAATCCAGATTTTTTCTAGCTTTATTAATATATTATTCCTCATCATCAGTATCTTCATCACTTCCTGAAGATTTAAAAATCGGTTGTCTTTTAGGACTTTTCTTAGATTTGACTAATTCTTCTTCCGATGTTGAATCTTCAAAGATTTGAGCAACAAATGCTTTAGAAACTGAAGGTATAGGAGGAACATAATTATCCCAATTGAAACCTTCTGGAAGTCTCTCATCATCTCGGTCTATTATACCATAACAAGCTCTACCCTTTGATTCTTCAATGGTACGTGCGTGTGAAGATTGTTGTTGATATGGTTGTTGAGCAACCTGATGATAAATTGCTTTTTTATGATAATCGTTGTTTCCGAATGGATCTTGTCTTCCAGTGGCTTCTTTGTTTGTACACTCTCGTTTAAATTGCCCCTTTTCTCGGCAACGAAAACAAGTAACATTCGATTTGTCAAAACCAAGATGAGATGTAGCAGCATCACAAAGATCATCTCTTCCTGTGATCTGTTTAAACTTTTCTGCTCTTCTAAAAACACTAGCTAAACACCACTTGATGTCCATCAACTTAAGTTCCTCAGAATCAATCTGGTCATAATCCTCTTTAGTAAGCATCGGATTTCTGATTTGTCCAGCAACCAAGCTTTCATACGACTCTAACACAGTAACAAGTGATGCCATGTGTTGCTTCGCAATATCTGGAGAGAAATTTTGACCATTTTGAATGTTTATTGTCACATTGCATTGCGAATTTGTTGTTGAGAACTTGGTGTTGAGAAATTTGGTTCAAAACTTGAATAAGACGAAGAATATCCACCACTCTGAGTTGTAGTGCTAACATTTATTCCGGAAGTACCATCAGCACTGAAAGCAGTCTGAATCTTCGGACTCGGAGTCATCTCAACTTTGCTTCCTCTATAGTATAGACTAACATCTTGTTGAGCACCTGGATTCTTCCTGAAAGCAGTTTTCTGAACATCCAATTCATGTTCTTCAAGCTTCTGAATGAACTTACACAAATTCATATCTTCAGATTGTCGGTTATGCTTTAAAATCAACAGATATGTTCCCTATTTATTTTGTGGTAACGCATCAGCTAGCTTATCAACCCATTCTTCATCTTCTTTCTTGATATCCAATCTTTTCATCTCCTGGACAAGATGACAATATCTCTCGAAAATCTTCCTAGTCGTCTCTCCTTCAAAAGCTGTAAACATATCAAACGATTTTTTTAGTAATGCATGTTTATTTTTTTATCATTTCAGCACTTCCCTTAAACTTTTTAATCAACGCTAACCAAATTGATCTAGCAGTTCCCTCATGTTGAAGCAAAACGAAAATATCTTCTTTTATCGCTTGTTGGAGAATACTAGTCATCATTTTTTCACTGGTGTATCTTAATTTTTCATTCGCTGTAAATTCACGTAATGGTTTTTCATTTTCCATATCATCTTTCGGTCTAAGGTAATCTTTCTCTATCGAAACCCATGCATCAAACTTATTAGCTTGCACCTAGTTTTCAAAACGATTTTGCCATCCTTTAAAGTCCTCAATGTACATAAGCATTGGAGGCTTTTGTAAAGTTCCTGTTTCATTCTCGATTTCAACAGTCTCAGCAACGGTAACTGGAGTAGCCGGGGTAGTAGCAAAAGCATTGTAAAATTCAGTATCCATGTTTCGGTATCTAAAGTTCACAACCACAATTTTTCAAACAAACTGATGTTTCAAACGAACTGGAGTTTCAAACGAACTGAGTTCAAATGAACTGGCTAATCTCACACGACCTGACAACTCTTAAACGACCTGATGATTTCACCTCGTGCGAAGTGGATCACTTCGTGCGATCTGAGAATCAACTTTGCGCGACCTGGATATGCACTTCGTGCGAACTGATGTTTCGTGCGAACTGGACCTTTTCAAATCAACAAAACCGTGCGAAGTGGAGATCCTTGCTGCGACCTGAGTGCAGACCATGCAAATTGGATAGGTCAGCCCGTGCGAACTGGAGAGGTGTCGAACAATCGGAAAGTTTTTTGATAAATTGATCAACTTTTAGGCTGAATTAGGGTCTAATATGTTCACGGATTGATTAAAACAGTATTTCGCTTGTTATACGTAAAAATCAGGCCATTTTAACCGTAAAATCTCAGTTAATTTTGAAAAAATGTGAAGAAAATGAGTAGAATTGAGAATTTCGGATGAAAACAAGCTGAAATGGTAAGAACTCCTCCTCCTGAGCTCTGATACCACTTGTAGGATCGAGGTTTCGACCTAACGAGTCGATCAGAAAAGTTCTAATCCAAACCAGAGGCGGAATTCAATGATTCAGACTTCATTGCAGCTTGTATAACACTAGGAATCACTTTAAATGTCGATTAGATTGATTTGAAAATGATTACCGCTTGTTCGACACTTCGGCAGCACCTCAGCTCCGGAATTACAACTTTTACAAATGAAATCACAAGACCAGCTATTTATAGGAGACACCAGTTCGCACGAACCATACATGCCAGGTCGTGCGACCTGGACTGTTCACCCTAAAAATCTGTTTTCTAGCCTACCGAGCACTGGTCTATCCAATCTAGATACACGACACGATACAAGACGAAGTCAACAGACATATGCACCAACAGTGAACTTGTATATAAATGGAATTTTAAAGAGGCATGTTATGCCCAAATAAGTAATTTCTCTTATGAAACGTTCTAAATAAATCATAACGAATAGGATTGTAAATAGCATAAAAATAAAACCTAATGAAGATCTTAGATTCCCGACCCCCAAGACAAGCCCAAAAACTTCTTTTCTACCCATTCCATTTGGGCGTGTGAGCCACATTAAAAAGAGTTTTGCTTGAGGACAAGCAAAGATTCAAGTGTGGGGGTATTTGATGTGTGTAAAATGCAACATATAAATTATATCAATAGAGGCATAAAACTAACCCTTTTTTAGTACTAATGTTGGAAAAGTGTGTTTTTGTCTTCCTTTTGTATTTTCAGGATCAAATGAGCTTAATTGAACAAAAGGAACAAATATGCAGCCAAATCTAACATAAATACAAGAAAATGAATAATCGTGGCATGCCCGACCCCTCGACAGCATCTTCCCAAGCAAAAACAAGAGAAAAGAAGGCTGACCACGGCCCCGTACCCAGCGGACATGGGGGCGTGGCCAGTTGTCTGCAGAAAGGACAAAGCTATAAAAGCTTCTATTCCCGACACGGGGGCGTGCCCAGCTCAACACGGGCTATGGTCAACGCTAAGATTCGTAGAATCTAAGCAAATCTTGAGAGTACAGATACACTTCTGCACACGGGGCCGTGCCCAGCGGACACGGGGGCGTGTGGAGCTAATGCAGACAAATTGAAATTAATGAAGAAAGTGAAAGTGGATGGACACTGGGCCGTGCCCAATGGACACGGGGCCGTGTCCGGGCTTCTGTGCAGGCTATAAATAGAGGTGCTTGGTTCACTTCAAAGGCATCCCTTGGCAAACCACATCTCTCCCACTTCACCCACACTCCACCACCACTACAACCCACATCCACCACCATCATCCATCTTAGAGTGTGTGTAGTAGTCTCAGGATCCAAGATTGATAGTAAGAGTTCTTGACAATCAAAGGCCATGTTTGCCTAAGTCTCTTACATCACTTGGTGAAGACAAGCATTTAGTGTAATACTTTTGAGTTTTAATCTTTTCACACTTTTTATTTGGTTTTGTATTAATGACTTTAATAACTAGTTTCTTATGTTGAAGGTGAAACTTCCTTATCATTTGTCCGTGGTGTCTTGGCATTATTTTACTGTCTATATAAAATAAAAGATTTTCACCATTCATATCTCTACGGTCTATATAGAGATATGTTGGCTACCTGGTCGGGGGTTAAGGGAATGGTTTGGTAAGGTTCTTGCCTTGTTCAGTGTATAGATCCTGCAAGGACCTGGGTCAAGCTTACTAGGACCTCCTTCAATACCCACTGGTATTGGATGGCGGGGGTGCGAATGGCTTGATCCCCTCATATGTAAACTACTATTAATACATTAACCAGGCTACTTGGGATTGTATCCCTGCTTAATCAAACCACTTAGCCGAGGGTAACGTCACCTTCAAAAGAGGGGCCTACCACATTACGCATTAATAACTTAATTAATTATCTTACAATATTCCGACCCATTAGGATTGTATCCTTGTTGACTCAAACTACTGGGTTGAGGGTAACGTCACCTTCAAAAGAGGGGCTTACTACTATAACTAAGATAATCTCTTAAAAAGTGCAAAAGTGCGGAAATCATCAAAGGTTACTGATGACGGGGGTAGCCCAAGACTAAATAAAATGACTAATTACGTAAACGCTTAAATGGTTAAATGGTTCAAGGCTTAAAAAGCTGTGGAAGGAAAAAGCAGCACGGCAACAGTAGCCAAGTCACATCTGAAGATTGCTTCACCAACCCACAGCCGCAAAGGCATTGCAGGTCTGCACGGTGCACGCTATTATCCGGGGGACTAAAGCCTTCAACCCCCAAAAGGGGAAACCCTCCACTGCAAGCGAGGTTGCTAGTCAAATCCATTCCACTTCGGGTGATGCCTTCCCTTATAAAATGACACTTCATTTACTTCAGGGAGACATCTGGACCAGCTCTGATTCTTCTATCTCTGGTCATTCACATCGAATGCTTGTCTCGCACAAGTCATTCCCTTTCACATCCAACACACACATTCCCTTTGCTTTCACTCCCGAATCTGAGCACAAATCAGAGGAGGATCTATAGCAAAGAATAATAACAAACTAGTAAACCTCCTTCCAAGTCTCGCAAACGTGGGGGGACCCCACGACCTGCGTTAGGCAAGGTTGAACCCTTCAACCCTCCTGCCTAGCCAGCCAAGCTACCACCGTTGGTCTTGTATTTGTTGCATCAACAAGTTGGCGCCTACCGTGGGGCTACGCCACTATTTCTTCTCAAAAAGACCTAGTAGTGTAGCTCTATTCACTTAAAATCACCATGTCTGAAAGTGGATCCCCGGAAGAAGTGAATCAGATTCCAAACACTTCTACTCCGGGTAGTAGCCAAGCTCACGTGGCTATACCAACTTCTTTCTCAACTCCGGGGAGCACACCCGAGTTCCTTAACTTCAACACACCAACCCCGTCCCGATCCGGAGTTCCATCTCCTAATATCGGTGTCTCTGATGCTCCATCACGTCTTGAACTCACCCCTGAAGGGGTTGCTAACAATTTCCTTGTGCTAAGGTCTCTTCTCAACCAACACGTGAGTAAAGAAAGAGAAAAGGGAGTGAGGATTCGTTTAGACTATGACGAACCTGAGCCAACATTGTCTCCTGGACCACCTCCTCCTCTTTTTGCAACAAGAAGTGAGGCTGGTCCCAGTAACCCTTCAAACCCTCACCCTTATCTGTCCTCTATGACAAATCCTACGGTGCATCCTATCTTCTCTTCCCAACCAATTACTAGTGGTGCTCCTTTGGGGCATGAGCTGACTCTTGACCAGCTCCTACAATCCCCGGTGACAAGCTATCCAGCATCCACTACAACTACATGGGAGCAAGCTCTGTCCGTGCTCCCTTTAGCACGGAGTGCTGTTATGAGCACTCCCCTCGGGATGAACTGCTCCACTGGCCCAGGAAGCCTTCAAGGCTTCAACCCTATGCCCAACATGATGACCCAGATGATGGCCAACTTCCCGTGGCAGCACTTCATCAATCAAGTGCTCGCCACTCAAGGAAACAATGGCAATGGCAGCAATGTGGATGCAAGGACTGAATAAGACTTGGCTAAACCGTACAAGCCAAGTAACCTTTCATGTTTCTCAAGACAAATAGCCGATTATGACTTCCAGTCAAAGATCAAAATGCCGGCCCACATCAGGACATATGATGGGACTGAAGATCCTGAGGACCATCTTCAGATCTTCACCGGTGCAGCTCGGATAGAGAAGTGGTCCAACGCGGAGTGTTGCCTAATGTTCATGCAAACTCTTGTTGGATCCGCCAGGATCTGGTTCAACGATTTACCTGCTCAAAGCGTTCGAAGCTTTGACGATCTCAGCAAAGGTTTCCTGGCCAATTTCTCTCAACAAAGACGATATGTCAAAGACGCAACAGTGATCTTTCAGATAAAGCAACGTGATGATGAAAGTCTCCGTGCTTTCATTGAACGATACAAGAAGGAAGGTCTAACTTATGTAGGGGCCGACGAGAAAATGAGGGTGGCTGGCTTCATGAATGCCATCACCTCTAAGTACCTTACAAGGGATTTCAACAAATCTCTACCCAAGACCTTAGAGGAAGCTCTCGAAAGGGCCGAAGCCCACATCCGGGGAGAGGAGGCAGTAGACATTAAGGAACAAAGAAAAAGAGGGTCCGGCTGGAGGAGCAACAGTCCAGCCAGAAAAAGAGGGAACTTCAACCCCTATGACAGGCGGCCGAAGGGTTCAGATCCTCGAAGGTCTGAAGGTCGGAACCTTTCAAGCAGGGAAAAAGGCATAAGCTTCACGCCCCTCACAAAGACCCCTCAAGAAATCCTTGCAACAGAGGAAGTTAAACAAAACTTTCGGCCTCCTAGACCTCTCCCCAAAAGCAGGAAAAATGAGAACTCCACCCAATACTGCGAGTTTCATGAAGAAAAGGGTCACCACACCAATGATTGCTTCCAACTCAAGAAAAGAATAGAAGAGGCTGTTAAATCCGGAGAACTCGCTCATTTGGTAAAGGGAGTCCGAGACAAAATGGCTGAAGGAAAGGGTAAGGAAGTCAATATGGTAGATTTCGATGGAAAGGTTCCTCATAAAAGACAAAGGTTGGAAGCTTGGGAGCTTCAATGTGTCTGTTTCCCCCCTACGGAGAATGACCCTCTCTCTAGCCCACTCGTGGTAGGGGCTACCGTAGGAACGTTGCAAACATGCAAGGCATACATAGACACGGGTGCAGCCACTGAAATCATGTTCGAAAAATTCTTCAACCAATTGAGCAATGAAGAACGTTCAAGGCTTCAACCTTCTGGAACCTCTATAAAGGGTATCGCTGACATACCCCTCAAGCCTTTAGGGCAGCTAACACTTAATGTTCGTTTTAGTGAAGGTTCAAAAGAACGAACCCAACCACTCACCTTTGTGGTTATTAACATCCCCTCAAGCTATGATGTGATCATTGGAAGACCAGGACAGTGTGCATTTTACATGGCCGTGTCTGTTGGTCATGGCATAGTCAAATTCCCCACCGAAAGGGGCATAGCAACCCTTCAACCCTCCCAGGAAGCCTACATGGTTGAAGGCGAAAGTTCAAACAGTGAAGAAGACAGGCAAAGATTGGTCATAAACCATAAATACCCGGAACAAAGGATAAGGGTCAACCCTGACCTTTCTCAAGAGACCCTTTCATATCTTGAAAAATTGCTAACACACTACAGTGATGTATTCGCTTGGTGTCCTGAAGATATGACCGGGATCCCTCGGGATATTGCCGAGCACGAGTTGAGAATACCACCAGAGGTCAAGCCGGTGGTTCAAAAGAAAAGAAGCTTGGCACCTGAAAGAAGTCTGGCAGCCTGCCAAGAGGTTGAAAAGCTTGTGTCAGCCGGCATCCTCCGAGAAGTCAAATACCAATCATGGGTTGCAAACCCAGTTATGGTCAAAAAACCAGACAACTCTTGGAGGATGTGCATAGACTTCAAGGATCTTAACAAAGCTTGTCCTAAGGATTGCTATCCACTACCAGAGATTGACCTCAAAGTCGACTCCCTCACCGGGTACTCGTTCAAATGCTTTCTCGATGCATACAAAGGTTACCACCAAATCCTCATGAAGGAAGAAGATGAGGAAAAAACAGCTTTTCACACGGACAAAGGAATCTTTTGCTATCAAAAGATGCCTTTCGGCCTCAAAAACGCAGGAGCAACCTATCAACGGCTCGTTGACAAAGCCTTCGAAAGCCAAATTGGCAAAAACATGGAGGCATATGTCGATGACCTGGTTATTAAAAGCAAAACGGAATACCAAATGCTCGATGATATACAAGAAACTTTCAAGAACCTCAGAAAGGTTAACATGAAGCTTAATCCAGAAAAGTGTTCATTTGGATTCGAGGAAGGAAAATTTTTGGGCCACATTGTTGGAAAACAAAGCATCAAAGCCAACCCTAACAAAGTAAAAGCCGTCCTTGAAACCAAGCCACCAAAGACCAAGAAGGAGGTTGAAAGCTTGAATGGGAAGCTTGCAGCCTTGAAGCGTTTTACCTCCAAGTTAGCCGAAAGATCTATGCCCTTCTACAAAACGCTCAAGAACTGCTCAGATAAGAAGGATTTCAAATGGACTGAAGAAGCTGAGGAAGCTTTCAACCAGATGAAGCAACACTTAGCTTCCCTACCAGACATAGCAGCACCAAAAACCGGGGAGTTAATATCGGTGTACCTCTCAATCACGGACGAGGCCATCAGTGCAGTCCTCACCATTGAGCGAGACAAGGCCCAGGTACCCGTTTATTTTTTCAGCAAAACTTTAAAACTAGCTGAAACAAAATACCCTCCTCTTGAAAAACTTTCCCTAGCTTTAGTTCAAACAGCTAGAAGGCTTCGAAGGTATTTCCAAGCACACCCCATACAAGTAGTCACAGACCAACCAATTAAGAGTGTGCTTGAAAAACCTGAAAACTCGGGGCGATTAGCCAAATGGGCCATAGAACTGGGTGAACATAACATCACCTATGTTCCAAGAAAAGCTATCAAGGCTCAAGTCTTGGCCGATTTCATTGTGGAAGTCCCAAACCAAACACTTACTGAAGTAAACACAGCCACCACTGAACCTTCTAACCCTGAAGCCTGGAAGCTTTTTACCGATGGGGCTTCAAGCGTTGAAGGGTCAGGGGCCGGATTAATTTTGATTAACCCAAAAGGTTTGGAGTTCACATATGCTCTTCGATTTGATTTTCAGACCACCAATAACGAGGCTGAATACGAAGCACTAATAGCCGGCTTAAGGCTGGCCAAAGAAATGAAGGTTGAAAAGCTTGAAGTGTTCACGGATTCGTTGCTGGTCTCAAGCCAAGTGAATGATAGCTACATAGCTAAAGAGCCCAACATGAAAAAATACAGAGAAAAATCAAAGGAACTAATGAATACCTTCCAAGCATGCAACATCAAACAGATCCCCAGATCTCAAAACAAAAAGGCCGATGCCTTAAGTAAGCTTGCATCTCTCACCTTTGCCCACCTCACCAAGAAGGTACTAGTAGAAGTGTTGAAGGCCCCATCCATTAACGAATTAGAGGTTCAAGATGTGGTTACCGAAGAAGAACCAAACTGGATGACTCCCATAAGAAAGTTCCTCAAAAATGGTGAATTACCCAATGATCAAGTGGAAGCTAAAAGGGTTGAAATCAAGGCAAGACAATACATGCTGCAAGGAGAAACCCTTTACAAAAAGGGTTACCTTGCTCCCTTGCTAAGGTGTGTCGGCCCCGAGCAAAGCAAGTATTTGATCAAGGAAATTCATGAAGGAGTGTGTGGAGCCCACTTTGGAGCTAGATCGGTAGTTGCAAAACTCATGAACCTCGGATATTTCTGGCCTTCAATGCATCGTGACACAGCCGAAGAATTGAAGAAATGTGATGCCTGCCAGATCCATGCACCAATCCCAAAAAATCCCAAGCACGACTTAGTCCCAATAACCCCCGCTTGGCCATTTCACAAGTGGGGAATGGACATTGTTGGTCCATTTCCCCCAAGCAAAGGAGGAGTAAAATTCCTATTGGTGGCGGTGGACTATTTCACCAAGTGGCCCGAGGTCAAACCACTTGCCAAGATAACAGGAAAGCAAGTCATTGACTTTGTCTGGGAAAACATCATTTGCCGTTATGGGTTGCCAGGAGTACTTGTTACCGACAACGGAAGACAATTTGCTGAGAAGCCTTTTAGCGTTTGGTGCAAAGAATACAAAATCGATCAGGTTTTCAGCTCAGTGGCTTATCCACAATCAAACGGGCAGGTTGAGAGAACAAATAGAAGCATAGTGGAAGGAATCAAGACAAGATTGGGAAGATATGAAAGCAACTGGCTTGAAGAATTGCCTAGTGTTCTATGGGCAATTAGAACAACGGAAAAAACAAGCCATAAGAAAACACCTTACAGCTTGGTATTTGGATCCGAAGCTGTGATCCCTGCCGAAATAGGAGTTGTAACCCAAAGAATTGTCAACATGGATCCCGAAGCAAACCAAAAAGAGACCATGTTGAATTTACAACTCCTAGAAGAAGCAAGAGATCAAGCCGCAATTCAAGAAGCCAAATACAAACAACAGATGGAAGCTTATTACAACAAAAAAGTCAAAAACGAACGTTTCAAGCCAGGGGACTTAGTCCTCAGAAACAACGAGGCCAGTAAGAAAGAAAATCAAGGAAAGCTTGGCCCAAAGTGGGAAGGCCCATACACCATCCTTGAAGCACACAAAGGTGGATCCTACAAGCTGGCTGATTCAGAAGGCAAAAGGCTTCCAAGGCATTGGAACGGCAAAACATTGAAAAGGTTCCATGTGTAAACGGAAAGTTTGGTTTGTATCAAAATGTATTTCAAGCAGAACTAAGAATACCTTTTGTAAAACGCAAGTATTGCTCTAATGAATGAAGTTGTTTCTATCAAACTTGTCTTTCTATCCTAAAATCAGGTTGAGAACCTAGCAAAAAACTCCATGGCAAGTGCCATGTAAGGGGATGAGCTCCCAGGCCACATCGCTCAATAGGTTCAAGGGTTGAACGAGCCTATATAAGGGGTGAGTTCCTAAATCAATACAACTCCATGAGACTTGTCAAGAAAAAATAAAATTGTCTCATAGACGGGTATAAGCAGCCTACACCAAATGTTCACGAAGTTTTAGAAATATAGTCTACAAAGAGGCTAGAAAAACCAAAAGAAATAATGAAAAGGATAGGTGTTATCTCTTCTTGTTAAAAATGCCAAGGCTAAGTGTCTGCAGCACTGAACCCTTTTAGGTATAAAAAACATAAGGGCAACACAAACCCGACAAAGACAAAGTTACAAAAAGAACAAAGTCAATTGGAAAAAATCACAAAGGTACAAACCAAGCCAGGACACAAAATCAAAAAGCCTTCAAGGCTTCAAGCCACTCGGGCAATACCTCGAAGCCTTTAAGGTTTCAACCTTTTAAACGACAGCCAAAAGGCTTCAATAGGCAAACTCCAAATAAACTACCTTGTCCAAAAAAGGCACAAGCATAAAACCATAACAAAAAAAAAATAGTTAAAACATCACATCATAAAAAGTCCTAAAAAGACTTCCAAACATAAGTTAAGGCAAGTCCTAGTAACTTGCAAATCTAATCATTGTCCAACGGCCATACAGGCCTTCAACATAACCAAAAGGAACCTTAGGGGTTCCTACCAAACCTAACATTGTTCAAGTTAACATTACAAACATAAGTTGTTTTCAGTGCTAAGAAAGCTACGAATCAAGCATCAACAGATTTGGAAATTCCAGAACCTTCGCCCTTGGCCTTCTTTGTTTTCTTCAACTTTTTAGTCTTCACACCTCCATCACCACCAACCGCCGAAGCCTCCAAGCTTGCATCCTTAGGAACATCCGGCTGACCTGAAAGGGTATCATCGCTATCCCCCGAATAGGACCTCTTCCTTGAAAGAGAGCCCAAAACCTCAGCACAAACCTTCTCATTTAGGCCCTCCGGTTTCAATTCCTGCAATACAGAAAGAGGTTTACCAAAACAAGTGGAAACCTGATGGATGTAGGGGTAGGTCAGCTTCTCCATTTGCTCAACGGAGCCTTTAAAAACGTCAGAAGCCTCGGGACGAAACAGAGGTGACTTCTCCAAAGGATGACCGGATTCATGAAGTTTATACCCAGCAATAAGGCCTTGGTGTTTCCCCAGGTTAAGAAGCTTAGTGTAAACGTCACCAAGAGCAGAGTTAAACTCTTTGGAGTGCAATAGATAAGTAACCACTTGATGAAAACCTTGCTCTATGAGCCATTGGTTATCCCCAGTAGCCTGAGCAACTGAAGCTTTCAACCCTTCTTTCTCCTTAACAAAAGCCTGCTGCTGAACAAACAAAGCTTCCCGGTCAGCCCTAAGTTTCAGCCTAGATGCCTCGAAGCTCTTTTTCAAATCATCCATCTCAATCTCATGCGTCTTTTTCAGATCACTAACCTTCTTCTCCCATGCTGCTTCCTTCTCGGCAAAACCAGCTATCTCCTTCTTCATCCCAGCCATGGAGGATTTCATTTTATCCTTCTTCTTGGAGAATTCTTCATATTCCCGCATTCTCTGACGAAAACGGGCAATGCCTTGAGGAAGCATAGAAGCTAGGTTGCAGGTACTCAAAATCATTCGGGACAGCATCAGGTCATCATCCATCCCAGCAATAGTCTCGTGTACTGAGGGAGGAGCAATGTGACTCAGAGCATCCTCACAAACAGTAACATCTTTGAAACTGTCATCATTCTTCACTGACCAAGCAGGCACATAAATCCCTTCCGGATCCAACCCTTCAACGTTCTTGCTTGAGGACTCCTGAACAGGAGTAACAACAACCTTCTTGCTTGAAACCTTTTTACCATGAACAACCAATTCTTTATCCTTCTCCGCACCCGCTTCAACACCTTGATCCTCCGAAACTTCAATGTCATCACTCAACTCCACCGGTTCAGTAGAAGTGGATTGAGGACCAGCCTTCAACAACCGACGAGAAGATCGGCGAGTTGAAGATTTAGGAGCATTAGACTTAGAAAAACCCTTGGCAGTAGCAGCACTAACATAACCTGAACCCTCAAACCTTTGATCAACAGTCCTAACCACAACATTCTCACCAGGAACAGACGGAGCATCCTCAAAAACAACATCGGAAGTATCGTCGCTCTTAATAAAATCCAAGGCAGACATGACTGCAAAAAACAACAACACATAAGTCATAGACTAAGAAAAACATAAAAAGGACAAAAAAGGAAAAGGCATACCAATTCCACTCCTCATAAGAACCGGATCCCGATCAACATTTCCCCAAATTTTACTAACCCCTAATAGAACAAGTAAGTGTTCAGGAAAGGGGCGAACCCTCGAAGGGCACCCCCGGATGGCATTGAGAAAAACATCATTCAATTCAGACTCAGAAGGTTCCGGAGCATTGAGAACAGCATCCGGATTCCTCCACACCATTTTGAAAGGGATGATAGTATCGGAAACCCAGAAAAAGCGGTCTTTCCAAGCCCCAAGTGTGGTAACCATCGATGCAATAAGGCAGGTATCAACTTTGGTTGTTTCAAATGTAAACCAATCGCCATTCTTCGCCAAGCGAAAAAACCGGCGAAAGAGTAAAAGGGAAGGATCATACCCTAGAGCACGACACAAAACCTCAAAATGCAAAACCCTAGCCATCCCCTTTGGATGAACTTGCCCAAAAGAAACCCGATAATACTCCAACAAGTTCAAAACAAAAAACGAAAAAGGATAACGAAGGTTTGAGAACTCAAAATGACTACAATAGAGGGCAATCGAACCAGAAGGCGGTTTATCAACGGGAAGATCACAAGCAGGGGCAGTGGGGTTAAATTTCCTATCAATACCATATTCCATACAAAATAAATCTATCTCCTCTTGTGTTAACCGGGAAAAAGATTTTGCTAAATCCTTACGAGCACCCATTTTTTTGAACGGAAAATGAAGAATGCAAGATGAAAAGGAAACCGGAACTAACCTTAGAAGGAGAGAAAATGGCAGAAAACTTGGAGAAGATTATGAGACAAATGGATAAGTATGGAAATATAAAATAAATATAAGTCTACAATAGGGGTAATAATGGCAACACAGTAACTTCTGCGAAAACCGCCACCCTATCACCTGACATACATCAATCAAATCAAGTGTCAGTTATTTGAAATTCAAATTCAAAACATTAACTGTCGTTAACCTTTCAAGCCTTCAAGCATGGAAACATTAAAACTTTTAGGCAATAAAACACGCGTATAAAGTCAGAAGTCTTTGAGCTCATCTCCCAAAAACCTCTGACTTGGGGGGCTGATGACGGGGGTAGCCCAAGACTAAATAAAATGACTAATTACGTAAACGCTTAAATGGTTAAATGGTTCAAGGCTTAAAAAGCTGTGGAAGGAAAAAGCAGCACGGCAACAGTAGCCAAGTCACATCTGAAGATTGCTTCACCAACCCACAGCCGCAAAGGCATTGCAGGTCTGCACGGTGCACGCTATTATCCGGGGGACTAAAGCCTTCAACCCCCAAAAGGGGAAACCCTCCACTGCAAGCGAGGTTGCTAGTCAAATCCATTCCACTTCGGGAGATGCCTTCCCTTATAAAATGACACTTCATTTACTTCAGGGAGACATCTGGACCAGCTCTGATTCTTCTATCTCTGGTCATTCACATCGAATGCTTGTCTCGCACAAGTCATTCCCTTTCACATCCAACACACACATTCCCTTTGCTTTCACTTCCGAATCTGAGCACAAATCAGAGGAGGATCTATAGCAAAGAATAATAACAAACTAGTAAACCTCCTTCCACGTCTCGCAAACGTGGGGGGACCCCACGACCTGCGTTAGGCAAGGTTGAACCCTTCAACCCTCCTGCCTAGCCAGCCAAGCTACCACCGTTGGTCTTGTATTTGTTGCATCAACAGTTACACTAAAGGCGAGTCGGATCCAAGTGATTCATCTTGTCTATCTGTTTTTATTTTATTTTTATTTTTCATCATTTTTGTTTTTATTTTCATGTTTAAAACCTTTTTCTTAAATTTTGATTTGATTAGACGTTGAGCATAAACCAGTACTAAAATTTCTTGTGTCCTTGGACGACCTCGGTATCTTACCAACACTATACTACGCTCACGATGGGTGCACTTGCCCATATGTGTGTTTAGTGTTAGTAGAATATCGTGTTTTATAAATTTAAAACTTGACTAAAGTGTTAAAAAGGGCTTAAAATATAACTAAAATCCTATCACGCACTACGTACATCAGTTGCGACCATAGCAAGAAGAAATATTATGGTGCAAAACATTTGGTGTAAACTATGTAATGAGGCGGAAGAATTAACCTTGCATCTCTTCGGTTCGTGTCATGTAACGGAGAAGATTTGGGACCTAGTGTCTCAGTGGTGTAGGCTAAACTCTATTTCTATTATGGAATTAAAGGACCTTACAAGCATCCATAATCAAAATAGAGGATCGGGAGAGTGGTAGAAGGTAATATCTTTGGTGATTCAAACAGTAGTCTGGGTAATATGGAGAATGCGAAATGAAGCTACTTTCAATGCTAAGCGAGTGTATTTGACAAGGATGAAAGAAGAGATAAAAATGCTTGGATACATGTGGCTGAAGAGTAGAGCGAACACCCCTAGTCTCGCCTGGAGAATTGGTGCAACTTTGATTTGATTAGTTTGGGGTTATAAATGTATTTGGTGTATGAACTGTATAAACTTTGGTGAATCATTCTGCTTAACAGTGGGTTAACCAGAAGAATTAATAGATTTTGTTGGCCTTTCAAAAAAAAAATATTAAATAAATGGTTTGAGAATAAGTGAGATTGCGAGTACCCATTTCCATGATTTAAGGATGAAAAGGATGGGAAAATAGTTTAGCGGAGCTGATCAGTGGTGAAGCTTGAGATATTCGACTGGGGTCGAAAACGTATATACCTAAAAAAATTTATAAAACGGGGGGTCGAAAAAGTATATACCAAAAAATTTCTATACAAAAACTACATACTCTCCACTACTGAGCGAAAAGTTCGGGGGGTCGGCCGCCCCCTCCCGCCCCCCACTATCCTTCGCCCATTGAGTTGATGTGACCTAAAGATGGCGATGATGATTCCGTCTATCCTAACAAGTAACACTCACCTACAAGAAATTAAAGAAAATGACAATTCCATAGTCTTGTCAACAACTTTGAATTAATCCAAACAAAACAAACCAACCGCTCTAGATTTCTTGTTCTTGTTGGACATGTCGTACTTATTATCTATATTCTTAAAGTAAAAGGTGGCTATGTCACCAACAAATTACAAGAATGCCCTTAGTCATGAAATTACAATAATGCCTTTCACCGTTGGTTACAATTTACACACAAAGGTCTCTATCATCCCGTCTAATTATGGTGGAGTCACCGACGGTCATTATTTTCCGACCAATTTATCAGTGTTTTCTCTCTACCTTCAACGTCAGGCCGGAATACTTGGTTACCATCATCGTCATTCATTCCGGTTGCCGGTGTGGAGTTCGCATAAAGTGAGTAAGGTGGAGATATCAAAGTAGAAGGAGAAAGAGACATGGGTTGAATTGTTTCCTAAAGTAAGACTGAATGCAAATCTATGAGGACTTCATAGAGGAAAACAATTTTTACAGATAGAAAAAGGTGAAGGGAAGTCGTACACAATGGGTTAGCCAAAGGTAGATGATTTTTTTAAACGACCAACTGAATGGGAGAGGCGTCTTCCCAAAACCGGTCATAGTCCGTCACCATTCCACCAACCCAAGTTTGATCCCATGTGTTGCCACTGGAAGTTTCCAGTTGGACCTACAAAAGAAAAGATGATATCCGAAAGCCAAAGAATGATTTGCTGATCAAGAAATAAGGAAAAGATTGAACCAGACTCTCCCCAAAGATAGTGAATCTTGAACACCTATTAAAATCATCTGATCAAGAGCATGGCTAACATTTGTTGAAGACTTGGAAACGTTGTTCAAGAGTACAAGCATCTGTTGAAGGCTAGCATTTGTTGAAGACCAAAGTCCTGATCAAGCCAATGTCTGTTGAAGAAGACCAAACATCTGTTAAGTCAAACAGATGTTTGGACAACTGCAACAGAGGATAGTTTAGATAGTGTTTTCTCAATGTAACAGTACTTTATTTCATCAGTGTTTTAGTATAGCCTAGATCGGATGATAAGGTTGCTTGGATGTTTGCAAACATCTGAGAATCTTTTCTGTTAGGAATGTTAAATGTCACTATGAGGGTGACGTCAGTTGATCTCATAACAGAGCTTTCGTACTTTTATAAATAGATCACACCTGTTAGTAATCTATTTATCACACACACTCACATTTACCCTTGTATGAACTGATTTGTTTATGTGATCAGCTGAGGGGGAGTTTGTAGAGTCAATCGAGTTGTAAAACATTTAAATCTTGATGATTAATGAAAAACAATCGTTGATGATAAATCCCAGTTTGTGAATATTATTGTGATAATCAATATTTGTTTGCAAACAAAGAAACTCAGTTTCTAACATTCCGAATAATTCTTGTCTGTTCAAGACTTGAACCTTGTACCTTTCCCTGACCTCAAGACTAGTTTCATTATTGTGCTCCACTCTACTAGACCATCATTGGCACAAAGTTGGATGGTTAGGGATGGGTTAGGTTTGGTTACATTGTATATCATGGCCTCTGTTTTATATTATGAGCCTAAAACATGGTTATTAATTTAGCACCTGATTATCTATGTCAAATAAACAAAAAGAGTGGTTACCAGCATATCAAGATTTGTAATAAAACATACATATTGATTTAAAATAAGACGATGGGTTTTACATTTAGTAAAAAATGAATATAAAAGGTTTTGTAGAAAAAGATAAGAATTCATACGGTATCAATTAAGTATACACTATGAATACTATACAAATAATATAAACAACATTGTTACCGTGGGTCGGAACAAAGTTTGTTAAAAACTGAGTTGTATTCGCAATTGAGGATTTTTTTAGTATGATAAATTATGTACTTATGCATGGTATGATAAATTATGTACTTATGTAAGGACGTTAATCTTTTTTGCGGTTTAACACACCTTCATAATTTATCTAAAGGATAAAACACCATCATAAACAGGTGTGATTGTGTCTTGATTGAAGTTAATGTCTTGTTTCTGTTCATAGTCTTGTGCAAGTTGTTGCCTTTTAGAATATTTACTTTCCCCCTTTTGATGGTTTGACTAATTGGGTTTATGCCGGCGAAATGAACAAATGGTGTGTGGGGATTTGGTGGCGGCCGGAAAAACACGGTGGTTGGGTACGTTTTTGGTATGGAGGAGTTATGGTGGTGGTGGAATGGTGTGGAGGTAGATGCAGACAAGTACAAAGTACAGAGAGAAAATGCAACTTCTGTTTATTAGGGGAATTGACTAAATTGCCCTTCATGTGAGAGGCACATGACAACTTTTTAACCATGGTAATGGATGGAGTTAGAAGCACGAGCTAAAATAGTTAGATAAAAGGACGTTGGGGTTTCAGATGATAAAAAATTCTTTTTTGGCTAAAATAGTAAAAGTTATATAACCACAGGGGCCAAAATCGTAATTTACTCTTTTTTGTTTTATAATAACAATAAGGTTGGGTGGTTAAGTGACAAACTTGTTCAACTTGTAACCAAGAGACCTAGGTTCGACTTTGGTCTTTCACTTTTTTTGGCATTTTTTTCCTTCTTTTTATTTTTTTTCCTTTCGGTTTTTATTTTTATTCTTTTTTAAATTACGTTTATGAGTTCACACCGCAACGTGTTAGTGTAACACATGATACTTTTTTTTTTATCTTTGTCTAATCACATTAATGTCATGATCTTAATCAACGTAATGAAGTCGTAAACATGTCGTGTTGCGCGAGTGTAGTACATGTTAATGTCATCAGTGACGAATTGAGTCATATAATACGTTTTATTTGACGCTATAAATTCGAGTACTACACATTGTGACGCCGCCCAATGTGCGTCGATGGGCAAGTAGCTAGTTTTAAAAACAGTTCCATATTGATAAATAATAAAAAATAAATAAATCCAAATTAAATTTAGAAAGAAACGAAGAACACAAAATGTAAATTCATAAATACAAATAGCTGCCAATGAAGTGATGGTGGAGTGGTAAGGGAGAGACTTGGTGTTCTAAGAGACCCAAGTTCGATTCCTGACCTCCCCATTATTTTCTACGGCACCTGGTGATGATAAGAGACTAGACGAATAGGTGGAGATTCTTGAACTGAGCGGATTTTACCTCACCGCACTGTCGTGCCTTCGGACGAGTGTTCACGGGCTTCGGCCCTAGGTGAGGGTTTTCCTCGGTTTGGAGACGAGTGTATCCCAATGTGGTAAATTTTGATAATAACTCATTTGAAGGTTTCGTTGGCCGTTAAAAAAATATAAAACATTCCATTTTTTCTATATTTAAAATAAACCTTGTGAGATTTCCTATGCATCAAACATAATCCATTCTATTCTAGTACATCTACCAATCCAATTTTTTTTTAACAGGAAACTTAAATCACTAAGCATTCACAATAAGCAATTTTTAGAAGATATTTTTAAGGTGTCATATGCTAACTGTCCATAAATTTCTCTCTCTTGCCATCTTACAAACAAAATACCTATTAAATATTTATCTTCTCTCTCATCTCTCCTACATCACACTCACATACCTTTTTTCCCTCTATTTTTTCTCAGGTGCACCACTACACTATCTCTCCTCCACCTCACACCCTCTCTCCTCCACATCACACCTCTTTTCTTAAAAACACCAAAAAATACCTCTATTGTAGATAAGAATAGAGATTATCGTGTCACCTACTCTTTTTCTTACTTTCTAGTTTCTTCGTATTTCTTCTCTGTATTTCATTTCATCTTTTTAACATTTTCAACCTCCGTTAAATACCAGCTGGAGCTTTAGATTGCAATTGATTCATGTATTTTGTGGATCTTATTTCACTCTTCTTTCCTTGATTTAACTAAAGGGGTGCAAAACCAAAATTTTATGACAGGAGCTCCAGATTTTAACGCACCTATATAATTAAAAAAAAAAAACTTTTTATGGGGCGCCAGCCACCGGCAACCACAGTGGGTCTGTCTTTGCTGACAGGTCGATCTTTTCAAAAAAAGCATACAGTAATTATAAATCATTAAAAATAAATCGAAATTAGACTAGTGGGTATTGGGGCCGGCTGAGGCCCGGCTTGGCCCGGCGCGGATCCCCCACAGCACCCCCCATAGGGTCGGCTCGGCAAGTTCGACTCCCACCAGCCGGTGTAGCCGTGCCTCTCTCCTGACACACACACATCTATACATACATACGTATATATATAAAGGGGTGCATCCCCCACCCCCTAGGTACATCCCCTCCAAGCCTAACCTAAGTGGCGCTGACGTAGCGGCCCATCCCCTTGGGATGAGGCTCTCCATACCCACTAGTCGGAGAAGATAAAATTTAAAATCATATTAAAATTACATTTAGAAAATTGCAGGAAGGTACACTACCCTTTCCCTGCAAAGTGTACGTTTGTATTGTCTTGTTTACCATCATTTCCACTGCTTTTTCATAACCAACTTTTCCTTTTCCCATCATCCCTTCCCCTCCAATTTCCTCTCACACCCGGCTGCCCACAGCACTTATACATCCGGCTGTCGCTTGCCTTTTCGTATTGTCGTATTTATTTACCATCATTTCCACTACCAACTTTGCCATTTCCCATCATCCCTTCCCCTCCAATTTCCTCTCACTTGCTTGCCATTGCACTTATAGATCCGGCTGCTGCAACTATTATCTACATCTCTTTCAGCACTGCTCGCTGCTACTCTTCAGATCCGTTTCTACTCATCACCAGGTTCGACCGTTCAACCCATTTCAACAAAAAGTTACTAACCCGGTTACAATACTTTTGAAATCTAAAAGAAAAGGACGTCATTTTTAACACAGAGGGTTTCTTTTTTTTTTTTTTTTTTTTTTTCTAAAACTAATTGCTTAAAAAAATTTCATATATAGTGTGGTTGCTTATATGTATAAGTTACAATCTCATCCATTTGTAACCCACTGATTTCCACTCTTTTTTTTTTTTTTACTTGATAAACAGAAACATGACAACAACAATCGCCAAGTTTGCTCACTTACAAATCCCACTTGAAGACGTACGAAACGCCACCAACGACTTTGCTGATGATAACATCATCGGACGCGGTGGATTGGGACATGTATACAAAGGACAACTCCAGCGGTCCGGGGAGTTGATCAAGATTTCTGCACTGAGGTTAGATCGTAAGCACGGGGGAGGAGTCGTCGAGTTCTGGACGGAAGTTTCAATGCTTTCTGATCTCAAGCATCCAAATATAGTCTCTATTGTTGGATTTTGTGATGACGAACATGAGAAGATAATTGTGACCACGTATGAGGCCAAAAATGGAAGTCTCAAGGAGCATCTAAACAACCCTAACCTCACATGGACGCAAAGATTGAAGATATGTGTTGGCGTGGCTCGTGCATTGAGTTACCTCCATTATGACGAGGGACGTGGCTATGGTGTTATACATCTTAACATCAATAGCTCGACAATTTTATTAGACGAGAACTGGGAACCCAAGTTATCCGGTTTTAAAGTTTCCATCAAACAATCGCTTAACCGAATGGACCAGGTCGTCCTTTCTGAACCTATTGGTACAATAGGCTACGTGGACCCAGAAATTGAAAAGTTCAAAGGGGTGACTTGCAAGTCGGATATCTACGCATTCGGTGTTGTTTTATTCGAGATATTGTGTGGGAGGAGAGCATATATTAAGAGCGATGTTAATAGGTTACTAGCTCCATTGGTTATCCATCATTATGAAAAGGAAACATTGCCCGATATAATACATCCCGATCTAAAGAATCAAATGTCCAGATACCAAATATCCGTAAGATCACTCAGAATATACTCAGAAACCGCATATTCTTGCCTAAAGGAAGAGCGATCACATCGCCCATATATGCTCAATATTGTTAACAGACTTGAGAAAGCATTGGAGAAATCATTGAAGTTTCAACCACGACCTGAAGATTTTGTAAGACCTTTTTTTGCTTTTTTTTTTGTTTTCCTTTACGTCTTTAACTTTATTTTCCTTCGTTCTTAATTTGTTTCCTTCAAAGAATATCACTTTAAGAGGAAAAAAAAACTGAAATTGCCATATAATATTTGTTAATTCATAACAAAGTAATTTTGTTAGTTATACTTTAAAATTCATTGTTAGTAACAACTAAAATAAAATTAATTATAAGAATTGCTATATTAAATAAAAGTTGTTTTTATATTGTATTTTAAAATTACTGGTATCGACATTTTTAAATTTACAAATTGTTAAATTCAAATGTGGACCCCGATGGGTTCCAGAAACTCAACGATACACGTTGGCTGGAATCTACGGACGGTCCGTACATCTATTTGAAGAAACTGGAATTTACTTTCCTGATGTTCTGGTGAGCATCAGGTTGTTTTTTCTTCTGAATTCAGACATTTGAAGCAAGAATTTTAGTTTTTTCTCCGTACATAGGAACTAAAATGATTAGGATGATAAAATTTTAGTTTTTCCTTCTGAATTCGGTCTGGCAACTGAAGTTTCATGCAAGTTAATAGAGATATGGATAAAAAAAAGGTTTGTTAAATTTATGTGTTGCTACTTTGTGATTAGGGTGAGAGGGGCACTCCTCTCTTCGGGGAGTGACCTCTCTTACACGCACCCAATCAGCACGCGTCACGTCAACTCCCCTCTTAAGTCCTCATTTTGCACTCAAACGTTGGCATCACTCCACTCACACAATTATTTTTTTTTATAAAAAAAGAAGAAAAAAATATGATTGGTGGAAAAAGGGTGGACCTACATTAACAACCAATCACCCCCTCTCTCTCCTCTCTCTCAATCGGTGAGTACACACCGAGCTTCCCACTCCCCGCGCGGTAAAGTTTGGATGGCAGCGGTGTTCCCGCTCGGGGACTTCACTCACCGATCCCCTCCCCGAAAAGTGCCCCGCTCACCCTTATGAAGATGTATTTGATACCCTATATCCCTGACATCTCACCACCACAACTTACCATCAATGACTCTACCCACTAGCCTGGCCTCTACAGTTTACAACCAAATCGAAGAAGCTTATAATAATAATAATAATAATAATAATAATAATAATAATAACCAAAGCACTTTATTTTTAGAGCATTCACAATCCATCCACAAAATTACAACAGAGTGAGGTTTTTATATTATAAAAAGTAGTTGTAAGTGTTTGTGAGTAGGGGAAGACATATATTAAGAACCAGGCTAATAGCTTTCTAGCTCGATTGGCCAAATATCATTATGAAAACGAAACATTGCTGGACATTATCCTGGTCTAAAGAATCAGATTTCCCGATATCAAATATCCCTAGGATCACTTAGAAAATTCTAAAAAACGGCTTATTCTTGCCTAATGGAAAAGCGAGCACAACGCCCACATATGTTCAATATTTTTAATGAACTTGAGAAAGCATTGAAGTTTCACCCACGACCTGAAATTGTAAGACCTTTTCATTTACTCCGTTTAATTTTATTTTCCTTTGTTTTAAATTTGTTTACTTCAAAGAATATTATTTTAAGAGTAAAAAAAACTGAAATTTCCATTAATATTCGTTAACTTTTAACAAATTAATACTCTAAATTATATAGGATTTTGTTTATTTTTGCTAATGATTATCGTTCCTTTATTTTTGCTAATGGTGGTCGGAGGTGGTAGCGGTGGAGGCGGTGGGTGGTGGCGGTTGATAGCGGTGGTGGCGATGGGTGACGGCGGTGATCGGAGGTGGCAATGGCAATGCTGGCGGCGATGATCGAAGGTGGGTGGTGGCGATGATCGGAGGTGGCAGTGGCAAATAATAAGAAAATTGTACTTTTGTTCTATTAACTTTAACAATTACCCTTATTCTTCTTTTCGTTTAACATTTATTATCTATCCATCCTTTCATTAGACGTAAAGATGTTTATGGTTATTGAATAATGTTCATCATCTAATAGCCCCCCGCAGTTGGAGTGTGACAGGAATAAACACTCAAACTGGACCGAAACTCTTCAAACAATGCCCGAGGTAAACCTTTTGTGAAAATGTCTGCATACTGAGATGAGGAAGGGACATGAAGTACTTTAACGTGACCGAGCTGAACCTTTTCACGAACGAAATGGATGTCTAATTCCACATGCTTTGTGTGCTGATGTTGAACAGGATTCTCCGATAAATAGACCGTAGATATATTATCACAATAGACAATAGTGGCTTTGAGGATTGGAACCTGAAGCTCCAGAAGTAAGTTGCGAAGCCAAGCAGCTTCGGCGACCACGTTTGCAACCCCACGGTATTCAGCCTCTGCGCTTGAGCGAGAAATAGTAGGCTGACGTTTAGAGGACCAGGAGACCAAATTATTTCCCAAGAAAACACAGTTGCCTGACGTGGACCGGCGAGAGTCAGGACACCCACCCCAATCAGCATCGGAATAAGCTGTGAGTGTTATAGGCGAAGATACAGATAAATGTAGGCCAAGGTCGATGGTGCCCTGAAGATAACGCATAATACGCTTGAGAAAGGCAAAGTGTGTTTCCCGTGGGGCATGCATAAACAAACAAACCTGCTGAACGGCATACGTAATATCCGGTCTGGTGAAAGCGAGATACTGAAGAGCTCCTGCGAGACTACGATACAGGGTGCTATCGGATATTAATTCCCCATCAGATGCGTTGAGTTTGGTGGTAGTGTCGCATGGAGTAGCACAAGGTTTACAATCGGTCATGTTAGCACGATGCAGTATATCTCGGGTATACTGTGATTGAGATAAGAACAATCCCTTAGAGTCCTGTGTGACTGTGATTCCAAAAAAATGATGAAGATGACCCAGATCCGTCATGGAAAATTCATGGGATAACATAGTGATGATGGACCGTAGGAGAGCCGAGTCAGAGGCTGTGAGGATTATATCATCTACATACAGAAGCAAGTAAGCCATGCGAGTACCCTGGCGAAATATAAAGAGAGTTGAATCACAGACGCTGCTACGAAAATCATGAGAGAGTAGGTATGTGGAGAAGCGTGTGTACCAAGCCCACGGGGCCTGTTTGAGGCCGTAAAGTGACTTTTTCAACCGACAAACATGGTTAGGGAAATCTTTATTAGTAAAGCCAGGAGGCTAATGCATAAACACAGTTTCTTCCAAATTTCCATGAAGGAATGCATTCTTAACATCCAACTGGTGTATAGGCCAATTTCGGGATACTGCCAGGCTTAAAACTATACGAATGGACGCTGGTTTTACCACTGGACTGAAAGTGTCATGATAGTCGATGCCTACTGTTTGAGATTTTCCATTTACCACTAAGTGTGCCTTATACCTCTCGAGAGAACCATCAGTCTTAAATTTATGACGAAATAACCACATGCACCGGATAATGGGTAAGCCAACCGGTCTGGGAACCAACTCCCATGTCTGATTTTCTTGTAAAGCACTATATTCGTTGTGCATAGCTAGCCTGGTGCCAATTAGGGTCGGTAAAAGCCTTTTGGTAGGATTTAGGAAGAGGGGAAATAGTGGTGGCAGGAGATGAAGTAGTAAGACCGAATTTGGGATTGGGCTTCGTGACCCCGGCTTTGGACCGAGTCATCATGGGATGCTGGTTTTGGGTCAGAGGAGCGGGCATAGGGGCAGTAGGTGAGTGAGAGTGGGTCGGGGAGGTAGCGAGTGGGGACTGTGGTGGTGATTGGGAAGTAGTGGGCTGGACAGGAGGTGGGCCGGTGGGAAAGTGGGCTGGTGAGGAAGTGGGCTGCGCAGGAAGGGGCCGGTGGGAGTGTATTGGCTTGGGGCTGCAAAAGGGAACAAGAGAGGAGAAGGAACATCCTTGAGGAAGGTGTAGGTATCGGCTGAGGATGGGTATTGAAAGGGAAAGTCAGATTCGTCAAAAATTACATGACGAGAAATGTGAACGCGCCCTGATGTAGGATCAAGGCATCGGTACCCGCGAAAATTCGCCGGGTATCCAAGAAAGATGCAACGGGTTGATCTTGGGAGAAGCTTATTTGATTGGGTAGCAGATGCATTTGGATAACAAGCACACCCGAAAACCCGAAGGTGATCATAAGTGGGGTGGCGTTGATACAAAGCAATGGCGGGTGTGCGGTGATTAAGCTTGGTTGTGGGTAAAATATTATGTAGGTAGGTAGCAGTGTGTAAGGCTTCAACCCAAAACACGGGTGGGAGGTGAGCATGGACAAGAAGAGCACGGATGATGTTGTTAAGCCGGCGTTTCATTCGTTCCGCCTTACCATTTTGGGAAGAGGTTTGGGGACATGAAAAACGAAAGACCATATCGTGTTGTGAGGCAAAATTTTTGAAATTGTGGTTGTCAAACTCACCTCCCAAATCACATTGAAATGTTTTTATGAGACAATTAAATTGGGTGTGAATAAGTTTGTGAAATTTAACAAAAGTGACAAAGGTCTCAGATTTGAATAAACCCACACGTGTTGGGTAAAGTTGTCTATTAAAACCATATAGTATTTGTAGCCGGTTTTGCTTAAGTTGGGAGATGTCCATAAGTCACAATGTATTAAATCAAAAGGTGCAAAGGTGACATAATTGGAATCATGAAACGGCAAACGATTACTATTAGCAAGTTGACAAGACGAGCAAACAAAGGAATTACTAGTCTTATTACATTGAATAAAATGATTACGAGACAAAAAATCTAAGATAGTTGCTCCAGGGTGACCAAGACGGGTGTGCTATGGAGGCGGCTGAGCAGTGGAGACAAAAGCATAAGATGGCGGTGTAAATGGGTAGAGGTCGCCCGAGCTATTGTGGCGGGAGAGAAAAGCACCTGTCTTGAGATCCTTCAAAGAAAAACCAAAGGGATCAAATTCGACACTAACTTGATTATCACGAGTAAATTTACGGACAGAAAGGAGGTCTTTTATGACAGTGGGCGAGTGTAGGACATTGTTTAAATGGTATGTTTTATTGTTGACGGTGTAAAGGCTTTTACCGGTCCCTGTAATCGGCAATTTTTGGCCATTGCCAACAAGTATAGTACTCGAGGAAAGAGACATAGGAGAAGTAATTTTACCTGAGTCAGAGGTGATGTGAGAGGATGCCCCGGTATCCATATTCCAAGAGGGGTCCGGATAATTAACCTGCATCAGTGAGAGGGCTGTCCCCAAGTCAGTTGGGCTGAGAGCATTGATCACGTTAGGATCAGGAAACTGGGCCTGTTGGTTCGGGTTTTGGGGCTGGTAGAACTGCGGTTGCGCCAGCTGCTAAGAAGCGGTCTGATAGGTCATATGGGCTTGATTAAACTGCGGCTGGAAAGGAATAGGAGGCTGATTCGGAGCCAAAGCCTGTGCGGGATACGAACTCGGTGGGACATGCCATGTGCCATATTGGGCTGGTTGTGGTTGTGGGTTATATGGGGCTGGAGAGCTAGTGTACCAGGTGGGGTTTTCAGCTGGTTGGGTGGGTTGTGAGCGCCCGCGACCACGACCGCGACCACGATAGCCGCATCCACGACCGCGACCACGATAGCCGCGTCCACGACCGCGAGAGCGGTTTGGGTCATAGGTGGATTGATTATAGGCAGGGTAACGAGGTTGGTCTGATGGAGCGGTGGTAGAGTTGGGTTGGTAAGGGGTGGTGTTATCTTGGTTTAGGGTCGGGTTATTAGTTTGGGTGGATACCAAAACCGATTGGTTTTGGGATTGTCGGGCCGCTTGCCTTTGTTGTTCCTTTTGTAACGTGGTACGAGCCTCATCCCACGAAGGGCTGTTGTGGTTAATAATCGCGGCTGTGACATCATACTCCATAGGGAGTCCGCGAACTAGTTGCATTACAAGTCGTGCTTCACTTATCGGGAATCCAACGTCACCAAGTTGATCTGCAATCTCTTTCAACTTCTGACAGTAGTCATCAAGGGACGAACATGCGCCAAGCGTGAGATTCGTGAACTCATGCTCGAGCGTAGTCGCTCGAGACCGTTTATTATTCAAGAACAGGCCCTCGAGTTTAACCCATGCGGACCGAGCCGTGGCATTGGTTTCCAGTACGCGGACCAAGAGATCATCTAAAAGGGTTGCATAAATCCATTGGAGGATAAGAGCATCAATTTCGGACCAAGCTTCATAATCATCATCGTTTTCTGACGGGGGTTATGTACCATCAATATGGGCTAACACTTTGTATGCTTTTGCATGGTTTGAATAATTTAACCCATGATGAATAAGTTACTTTTGTACCATCAAGGGTTCTCACCTTATTTTGAATGTTCGTAACAGTGTAAGCGGGGTGAAGTGATGATTTGGAGTCTGGCTTGGGATCGGATGAGGAGGTTGGAGATTTGTCGCCCATTGTTGCTGTCGAAACAGGATCGGGTATGATGGGGCGGCTAGGGTTTAGAGAGCAAAAAGCTCTGATACCATAAAGATGTTTATGGTTATTGAATAATGTTCATCATCTAATAAGATGGACTTTAGAATGGGATGTTAAATGTACGCTGAAAAATCTTGTAAGTTGCACCCATTCATAAAAATAAGAAATAAAAACCGTTAAATAATTAGAGAAAAACTAAAAGGAAATTCAACAACACTACTTTCTCTAATTACACCATTCCCCCTTAAGACTTTCTCTAATTACACCATTCCCCCTTAAGACTTTCTCTAATTACACCATCCCCCTTAAGAATTTTATACTCAATCAAAAAACCTCTCAACCGAATCCCAAATACTAAACTAACGAAACACCACCCATTGAATCACTCAATTCATGACCCCACATTTCTTGTGTTCATAGAGCCTTTAAGATCCAAACTGGGGTTCTCTCATTACGCTTCTCATTTACATAGAGCCTTCAAGATCAATTTTATTAACCACAATTCGTTCTCATGTATATAATAGGCATATGTAATTCCATAATTTGTAATTCTCTTTTCCCTTTGTTACATGTTTGCAGGGAAATAACTTGGAACACTTGAAGATTGAGCTTCATGAAATAAAGTTAGCCACCCATAATTTTTCATACACAAATAGAACTAACTCTAACAGTTGCTATATTTGGTACAAAGCAGAACTCCGCCAATTTGATAAAGAAAACCCTTCCTTCATAGAAGGGATAAGTAAAAGTAAACTATTTAAGAGACACGACACATTTGTTATAAAGCGCTTCCTTCCTAAATTTGACGAGTTCGAAGAAGAATTATTTTTCACAGAACTTGAAGTGCTTGCTAATGTTAAGCATCACAACATAGTCACTCTAATAGGATTTTGTGTTGAAGGTTTTGAGAGGATACTTGTCACTGAGAAAGTATATATTGGATTCCTTGGTAATTGTTTGGGTAACGCAAGAAGAATGCATAATTTGACTTGGGAAAAACGTTTGAAAATCTGCATTGATGGTGCGCACGCACTGAACTACCTTCATTATGAGATGGATGATAAAAAAATGATGATACACGGTGATATAGATTCTTTTAAATTTGCGTTGGATAAGAATTGGAGGACAAAGATCCAAGACTTTGAGTATGCGGTATTCCTGCCTCCAAATCAAAAAGACGAAACTCTGTGTAAAAGCACATATTTTAGGTCCAAGTATCATGTGGATCCAGAATATGCGAAGATTGGTAAGCTAAAAAGAGAGTCGGATGTGTATAGCTATGGAGTAGTTTTGTTGGAAATTCTATGCGGAAGACATGCTCGTGACGAAATTTACCTTACGGAGAGTGAGAAAGGGCTCGTTCATGTTGCAAGACGAAACTTCTGCAATGGAACAATAGAGGACATGATTGATCCTACACTAAAGGAAGAAACTGGTAAAAAGATTTGTAGTTCAATTAGAGGAGCCAACAAGGATTCTTTGTACACATTTTTAAAAGTCGCAAACCAGTGTGTGGCGGAGACTCAAGACCAACGCCCAACAATGAAAGTTGTTCTCAAGGAACTTCAGAAAGCATTGGTCTTTCAAGTAAGTCGGGTATGTTTGTGTGTGTATAATCATGGGTGCATATTATTTTAATGCATAAGAAATAAGTAGGATAAAGATCAAATACAAATAAACTTAACCTACTAAACTTACAAATTGAAGGAAAAGGCAAGAAGACAAGGTGGCATTTTTGTAATTACCAACAACTATCAAAGTTACTATACAAATGTGAACCCAACCAAAAATACTTAAAAATAGCTAAAAAACTCACAATTTTTTTAAATATTTTTTATAAAAAATCGCTAGATTTCGTTACAATATATATATTTAATGTAAAAAAATATTAAAAAAAAAATTGTGTGTTTTTTTTTTTTTTTAGGTTTTTTGGGGGTTTAGTTTTTAGCATTTTAGCTTGGGTGGGGGGTGGGGGATGGGGGGGGGGGGGGGGGGTGTAGGTTTTTTTTTTTTTTTTTTGGGGGGGGGTTAGGTTTTTAGGTACATTTGTAGAGTAACTTTGACAGTTATTGATAATTACAAAAATACCACCTTGTCTCTTTGACTTATATTTAAATTTGTATGTTTAGTATGTTAAGATTATTTGTACAAGAACTTTCCCCGAAATAAGTATTATGCATATTCAATGATACAATTTCTTTTGGCTAAATTATTACATAGAAATGGTCCTGAAAATATCCAAATAAGACACAACTGAAGAGAAGAACCCTATCATTTAAACACAAAACCTTTCAAAGATTAAAGACAACCTATGCTAATGCTATTGAAACTTAAGCTAGACTTCTTACAAAGACATCAATGTTGATCCACAACTGAAACTGTATGTCCATACTGTTTGTCTAATAAAGTAAACGAGTTAACGCAAACCCGCGCGTTGCTGCGGGATGTTGATTATGAATGTTTTTCATATCATTGTAAGATGTATCAATTATTGATATGACATTGACATTCCGTATAAGAATTGAAAGGAAAAATCCCAAAAGATAAAGCTATCATACGCCAAAAGAATGACAATCCATTATGTAAAACATTTAATACACAATTAGTCTATTGATTGATTGATTTAATTTTAGAGTGTATTGTTTTTTTTTTCCAACGATAAATTTAAGTATAAGGGGGTGTTTTCAAAATAGATTTTGCGTTTTCAAAACTGCGTTTTGAAAAAGCATGCAGGTACATACTTCTCCAAAACTGCGTTTTGAAGGCAGATCATCACTTTTTCATCCAAACATTTTTTTAGATTACTTATGTTTTACAAATACAATAATCAAATAATCACTTCAAAACGTAATCCCAAACACCCTCTAAATCATATGTTTTATGAATATATAACTATCACAAATCTTAACTTAAATGTAACGTATTTTTATCATTAAAAAATGCAACATTTCTATCATTTAGTTTTTACGCATATTATTGTGTTATATACGCACAATAAACATTTTTATTTTCACAGTATTTCATCACTTCATTATTCATTCAATTAAAAAAATATAAGGTCATAAAAGAATATTTTAAATTATCTTAACAATATCACTACAACACTTAAAAATCGGTCCATATATAATCCAATTGCCAATAATTTTTAACTAAAGATATAATTAATTACCCAATATGCATTCCAGCCCAGCCCATCACATCATATACCATAACCCTTCCTCTTGTATTTGGAAAATATGTCCTCGTAACACAAAGTACCACACAACCTTTTCAGTTTCCCCTATCTCGGTAGATCTCTCATGTCTCCTAAGACTGAAGGTAGTGGGGCGACTCCCACCCCAAGTCGCCCCCAAGTCGCCCCCTACACCGCGCCCCTCGCCCAACTTCCATAGCAACTTCATTTGCCCGTCCTCTTCTCCTCCTCTCACACTTTACCCAACTTTTGGCACAAAATTCCAAGAACTCCCCCCTTTTCAAACAAATCAACCAATCAGAGGTCTTGGTGGCAACTTGAGTTGCCATGAACACCACGCCCCCTTTTTTGAGGACGCCCCAAGTCGCCCCCCAAACGCCACGTGTCGCAAGACCCCCTCTTTTGAGGTCGCCCCACTCCCTTCGGTCTAAGTCCATCTTACACACTCACCACCAACAATCACCGCAACAAACACAACGCTGGTACACATCGTTTCGCCATCCTCAACCAACCGAAAGTCGTAACCGTAGCCGTAGCCCCATCTGTGCAATCACACCCACCCACCAAAAATGACTTCTGATTGAAACTGACGGAAGGGTTGTTTTTTTATATTCAGATCTTTGTCCTTTACGGTTTGTTCAAGTTTTTTCGTATGTGATTTTAGTCTTCATATGCACATACAGTTTATAAACATGATTCATACCTTACAACTAAAGAACCGAATGAATTAATCGACTACAAAAACATAAACGATGAAAGTGAAAATTTGGGGGAACCAAAAATACAGATGAAAATTTGAAACTTACTGTGCCAAATCAGAGATCAATGGAATTGAATTGAAAGTCGGTAACCAAGGAATATGAAACGGCGAGAGAGAATCGGTGAGAGATTGTTGTGGCGGTTACTGGTGGATGTATGAGAAATTGTTGTTGGCAGTTATTGTCGTGAGTCCCGTGACTTCCGTTGGTATTTGTATGTGTCGAATAACAAAGAAACGACACAACCTTTAGCACACACAAAAAAATAAACGATGCAACTTAAGTTGAATTTTAAACAAAGGGTATGTATATGGGTTTTTAAAAAGTCACAACTTTTCATTTAAAAAGAGGCAATCCAAGTTGCTTTTTGTAAGATTATATATAATTTCTACTCTATAAGAACCCAATCTCTAGTGCTTCCATTTAAAGAATTGGTAAGGGAGGCCGCCCCTTAGTTGAGGCTTATGGGACTTAGATGGAGACCTCCTTTGATGAAGGTCATGCCCTTGCTAATTGGCAGCCCCTTGGGGTAAATAATAATGTGTTTTTGTCACTTTCTCACCTTTTTATTTGGATTTGAAATATTGCATGTTCTATAATATTATATGCATTGTCAAACGCAAAAAACTAATCTTCAGTTCACATCCGTATCCTGGATGAATTCTCGCCACCAATCGTTTTCGTGTATAGAAGTTACAACGGAACGCCCACTTTCTTTGATATCCATTATTTTGTTACCAAATTTGACTTGTTTATGGTATTAATTCTACTTTCTGTTAATTTCTTTTTCATATTCATTATTTTGTTACCAAGTTTAACTGGTAATTTATTGTTAAATTTATTGATGATTTTATTTTTAAGGTATCATATTTAGACACTAATTTCGCTGACATCTTATAATCTATTATATTATCAATTATTTCATTGTTTTATAGTTTTCCTTAGCAAAATAGCTTTCACAGTTAATTTGTGTAGGAATCTGTTCGTGCAAAAATAAATAAACTCTTATTAACTTGAATTACTGAAACAGAGCAGAATGAAAATAGAAGTACAGAATAATTACAACTGAAAAATCAAAAAACATGAACAGGAAAAATCAAACAGAACTGTTGTTCTTGGCTGAGGATCGTGTTAGACACGGGTCCCTTAAAACAAATTTCGTGTCTCCCAGGAGATCACGTTTGTTTCCAGGATACAACAGCCCTAAGCAGTCGCACTGCCGGTATTGACTCCAATCCGAAGGGGTACCTTGAAAGCTTGAAGGAAGAAAAAGAAATCTGTGAGAGAAGATTTTTAGAGCTGGTGAATTCGGTGTGCTTTCTGCAGTAGGGTAGCACCCTATTTATACTGCTCATCTCGAAGTGAAACTGAAAAAATGAATGAAATGGGAGAATTAAGTTGCATTGAACGTCTTCAATGCACTTTAATTCGTCATTTAATTCACAGTCAAAAGCATTGACTTCGTCAGTTTCGAATGCTGACGTGTAACTGCACTGGCATTAACTGCTAAAGCTTCTGCGCGCGCGCAAGACATTCTGGTGCGCGCGCAGGTCTGCACGCTCATGCGTACGTGCGCCATTTTGGCTCAATTCCATGCGCGCCTCCGCGCGTGCGCCACGTCACCTGTGAGCCTATACGAGCACGCCACACAGTAGCGCTGTATTGGCTCACTTTGGTGCGTCGTGCACGTCACTTCAGTGCCCATGCGCGAGTGCGCGCCACCATGCCAAGTGTACCCGCGCGCGGATGCACATGAATTCCACGTCGTGCGCCACTCCGTGCGGACCCACCTGGGTCATGCGCCTGCATGCCACGTTACTAGCCACTTGGTCCTTGCAGCCCCTGTGCTCCACCACACGCACGTGGTCAAAAATACAAACGCAACTCTCAAGCGGCGATGCGAAGTGCAAAGTGCCAAGTGCGCCATCAAAGGGCCACATTGCGCCTCATCGCCCACGCCACGCGCGCGCGTGTGCGAGTTAGGGTGCTCCGCACCCTTCGCGAGTACACTTAGTGAGTGCTTCCATGAAACATTAAGGATGGAGAGTTCCCACTTAAATACCCCTTTAAGTTTCATCTCTCCTCCTATGTGGGACAAGGTGCCACTTTCCCACTTTTTCAGCATTCTAGGTTTCAAATACTATACTTTGAGCATCGATATCTCATTCATCTTAGCTCCGTTTTGGACGTGGTTTAGTTCGTTGCGAAGCCCTTCCAACATAGAATACAAACCCACAAATAAATATATAAAACCCACTCATTTTCTTATATTTAATTCTAGTCCAAAATAGGAAAAAATCATTTTCCTATATTTGTGAAAAATGCTATTTTCACAAATTACCAACTGTAACAGCCCAGCGTAACCGCACCATGATATTGTCCGCTTTGGCAGCCAGCACGCCCTCGGCGCCCGCCCCTCACGGCTTTTAAAACGCGTCATGATGGTGAAGGTATCCAGCCCCTTATAAGGCAGCCTTTGTTCCCCTTCACAACCGATGTGTGATATCACAATCCACCCCCCTTAAGGGGTCCAGCGTCCCCGCAGGACCTGGCACCACCGGTCCGGCCCTGGCTCTGATACCATCTGTAACGGGCGTAACCGCACCATGATATTGTCCGCTTTGGCAGCCAGCACGCCCTCGGCGCCCGCCCCTCACGGCTTTTAAAACACGTCATGATGGTGAAGGTATCCAGCCCCTTATAAGGCAGCCTTTGTTCCCCTTCACAACCGATGTGGGATATCACACCGACAATTTGTAGTTTTCTCACAAATTTATAGTTTTTAGCATTAATTTTATTTTCTCAAGTACTATTTCATAAAGGAGGAGCAAGTACATGAGCGAAATAAGGACCAAGTTGTCAACAGACTTTAGATAACAACTTTTCAAATTCGTGTAAGACCTTCCTTTTTTTACTTCATCTTTTTTGTTAGTAAATTTTTTAATGAAACTAAATTATAATTGGATAAAATAGAGATAATGTGTCATTGTAAACTAGTAAGGTGCAATCCGCGCTGTACCGCAGGGAAAACGTGAAAAAGGATTTAAAGTATATAGTATATTCAACACATTTTTGCCATCCCTATGCCGCTTAACCCTAAAAATTAACTGGGTTTGTAATAAAGGACTTAACCTGAAACAAAAAGCACATGTATATAAAGGTCAGCAGGTGAAATCTTAAACGTTAAAAATACCTAGGGTCTGTTTGGTATGGGGTAATGAAATAAATGAGAGAATGGAATGAGCGAGATAATGGAATGGACAAAGGAATGAAATGGATCATTACCATTTCATAGTATTGTTTGGTTACATGTATGAATGGAATGAATGATTACCTTGTGTTGTTTAGTGGACAGGAAAATAGATGGAATAAAATTGGTGATGTGTGGTGGAGTTGGCGGTGGGCGGCGGTAGTCGGTGGCGGCAGTGGAGGGTGGTGGGCAGCAACGGGTGGTGGCACCGACAACGATGGGTGGTGGTGGTCGATAGTGGCAGTGGGCGGCGTGGTCGACAGTGGAGGGTGGCGGTGGAGTTGGTTGGCGCAGGTGTCGGGTGGTTGATGACGGTCACTGTGGCGGTGATGGAGGGTGGTGACGGCTGTGCTGATCCGTGGTGGTGGCGGGTGGTGAAAATGCTCGGTGGTGGCGGTGGTCGGTAGCGGAGGGTGGTGGTGGCAGTTGTCGCCAGTGGAGGGAGGCGACAGAGGGTGGCGATGGTGCCGTTGGTGACGGTGGCAGTATAACGGTGCTCGGAGGTGGCAGTGGTCAGCGGTGTTGGGTGGCGGAAGGTGGCCGCGGAGATGGTGGCGGTGGCGGGAGGTGACGGCAGTGGTCGGGGTGGTGGTGGTGGTGGTTGTCGGTGATGGTCGGCGGCATAGGGTGGTGGGTGGTGGTGGTCGGTGGATGTGCCAGAAGGTGGCAAGTGGTTATGGTGGTCGGTGGTGGGTGATGAAAGGTGAGAGGGGGAATGGAATGAAAAAAAACAAGGGTGGTGGATGGAACGAATTTGAGAGAATAGAATGCCTTATGTAATGGATGATTTCATTACCTTGACCAACGAAACACATTTATTTTCATTTGCTCGTAATAGTTCGTTCCATTGTCCCTCTCATTCCAACATATCAAACACCACCCTAGTGGAGTTTAAAGAAACTTAAATCATGTGTTTTCTGTAATTTTGTCTCAAGGATTTATTTAAGCATATTATGTAATTCAATTAAGGATTTATTTAATCATATTATGTAATTCAACTAAAATGGTAAATCAATTTTTCATATATGTGGGTTGAAGGTGGGAAAGAGTGAAAATACATAACGTTTGGGTGACCCATAACCTAGTGTTCTAGCGATATGATGTTTGTCTTCAACAAAAGTGATTTATGCTAAAATCGTTAAAAAAGGTTGGTGCTTCTTTCTGTTAGAGAATACAACTATCATGGCAAGGCTGATCTTAGAGCACAGAGCTAAACACATAGTTTACTATTATTATATACTACATATTTTTACGTATTTAATACTATATATATAGTTATTAAACATGCAACATTGCGTTCTATATATGGCGAACAAATTGAAAGCCAGATAATATAATAAATAAAAATTTAGGGAATTTTTTTACAATAAGTGACATGTTTGGTAACTTTTTATATCACATTTGATCTTTTATGTGTTTGATTTTTAATGGGAAGAGGAAGAAATATGAAACTACAGCTTTACTTTGGTTGTACAATTTGCATTGATGTTCGTTGGAAATTTTTAATAATTATGTGGTTGGCTATTTGTACACGAAAAGTTTGAATTTACCTTTTTAAGGTAAATTTCATTCACAGCGACCCCCTGAAAGAAAAAAGGGACAACAAAAACACGCCGAGGTAAAGTACATCAAAAACTATACAATCTCAAATTTACACCATCATTCCCATTAGACAGACTTAAACTTTAACCTATATTTGAACCAAAGAAGCCAAGGCTTTTGATCTCATCGATAATCTGCTCCACTTAGACTTCCTTGTTGGAAAACTCTTTCTTGTTACTTGCTTTCCATATACACCAACATGCAACAACCATACCAAAAAAATATACATCAATAGGAGAGCGTGGAAAATTTCAGTTATTAGTACTTTATAATTATATCAACAATTTATAGTTTTAATAGCTAATTTTTTTTCCTTCATGTTTTTGCTTAAAGGAGGAGCATACGACCCAAGTTATTGCTAAACCTGAGAAAGCATTAGAACTTCGATCACTGCATGGAATTCTAGTAAGACCCACGTGCTTTTCCTTTCATCAGTCTCTTATATTAATTGAACTTATCCATATTAACACACATGTTGCTTATAAATATATTTGAAAGATATAAAATGTTACATAATTTATTAAGGATATCCATGAAATCATAGAAGTTTATATATATGATCCATAGTAAAGTTAAGTGATGCAAAAGAATATGTAGTTAATAGATTGTGTGTATATGTCTAGGTTACACTCAGTAAAAATCTGGCCCGTATAACCCTTTTAATCTTTTATACGACATGTATATGAAGTCCTGGAATCCATTTTTTAATCATTTAAACAATCCATTGTTGTCCATTCATATCACCGGTTAATAATATTATACGAGTTCTAGGATAAAACATTTTGGCTTAGACCATCACCAATGCAAGATTTTAAATGCACTTACAAACATGCCTAATTAACTGTCACGTTAGATTTAAATAAATGCACAAAAAACATATTTTCTCTCAAATCCTACAAACATCATTACCAATAGCTTACATATCCACTTCATCACTACTTTTATATTTATTTTTAAGAATCAAATTCTTTTTTTATCATTACTCCGTTCTTTTATTTTCATATTAATATATATTGAAAATTATAAAAACGAAACATTAAACTTTAATTAAAATATATGTATATTAAATTTTGTATTAGTTATTTTATCTAAAGTAGCATTAATAAATTTATGTTTTTATATAAAAAACCATTACATTTTTTTTTTGTTATTTTACCTAATTGCTACATGTAAAATGAAAATAAATATGGTGTACAAGTTAGTAAAGCTTATAGTATACAACTTATTAGTGCATCTCAAAATAAATTAAAACAAGAAAAAAGAAAAAAAATAGATATAAAACTTACATTGGGGCCCATCATCTCACCAAATATACCATTCTTCACCAAGTGCACTCACCTGAAATGCAAACCACTCTAATGCATTCTCTCTCAAATGCTAGATCCACATAAGCCAAATGCAAGCTAAATGCTTTGCATTGGCCATGGTCTTATAAAGTTTTACCTTTCGTGTTGGTGACTCAGCTCGGGTCTGCCTCAATATTCCACTGCATTCACAACCGAAACTCATCACCTTAGCCTCCATTTACCGCCAACAACAGCCACCAATCATAAACTCTCCCGTTTCTCTTGTTTCTACCCACCAAAACACACAAAAAATGTAGAGCTTAAAATTAGTTTTACCCATTTTTCGTATTTTTAACTTAAGTTTTCTAATAATAGCATGACCTAAGGCAATAAAAACTCTTTACGTACTCAAGGGTCAGTGATTGCACCTTGAACTCCCACATTGGTTTTGAAGATGTATTTTCTGTAATAACCATGTTATCTCGGTCCATTGGTCCACTGTTAATATTTAATTGATCGCCACTGTTAATATGCAATTGACCATTAAACTCCGACATAAAACCTTCACATTTGTATCCTGAGGCAATAACAATAAAACTATTCAAAACAAAAATTATTGAATTGAACCATTGAACAGATTGCCACATTTTGTTACCTCCAAAAGGTCAAAACTAAAAACGATGAAAGTATATCGGATGACAAAAAACGTCCCACATTCTACGCGGCTTAATTCTTTTCTCTAGGTTTACTTTCATGAAAGCGTTTTTTCTGTTCGAGTTTGAACTCAAAATAATAACATATATAAAGCTGCATTTTAATTGAGGACAAAATAGGTTAAGCTCGTTAAAATTTTTTAGGCTGCAAGCTTTCTGTTTACTTTCGAAAACGATTTGTTTCACTTTTAACTCAAATCTGCATGGAATAATTTCAGGAAATTGGACGCGATAGGTAGTGCTTTCCAAAAAAGTCAAAACTTGAAGGATGAATATATATATGTACTAGGTTAGAACCCCGTGTTTACACGGGTTGAATAAATTTAATTTTATATAGTAAATATAAAAATAAATAAATCTCTAAACAATACTCGGGTTGAATAAATACGTGTATTGCACGAGTTGAATAAATATAATATAATCTCGTAACACGTATAGTCGTCTTGATATGTTTTTAGAAAATGAACTTTAATGTACAATTTACTTATTATAACATTTTACTTTGTTTTTTCTATTTATTATAAAGTTAGAAACTTGTGTATTACACGAAATTATAAGGTTATAAACTTTTGTATTACATGAGGTTGGATCAAAGATGGAAACATAAGAGATAAGCGGGGAAAATAAAAGATTATTAATAAGCGAAAAAAGTAAGGAAATAGTTTTAAAAAATATTAAACAAATAAGAGATAAGCTAGAAATTATGATTCAATAATAATATTTCATAGGAGAGAAAAACGGGATAATTATTATTTAAAATTATTATTTAGTAGCAGAGAATCTACCAATATGGTATAGCCCAGTTGGTCAAGGGTTTTTCCACAAAGTTGTTTACTCCTGGGGTCTCAAGTTCGAATCCAATAAATATATGTCAATAATCTGGGAGAACATCACTATCCAAGGATTCGAACTTGGATAAGGTGCCGACATGTATAGCCCTACCATGTTGCAAGCCAATTACACCGAAGCCGTTAAAAGAAGTAGGAGACAGATCCAGAAAAATAAATGTGAGAAAACGCCAGAATATATATATATATATACGAGTTGCGATGAAATCCGTAAAATGAGGTAAACAATCAAATATGATAAACAATCGGATGCGATAAATGATTAGGTTTTGCTATTATGTAATGTGATTGATAAACCTTAAAAGGGTTGAGACGATTTGATTGCCGTCAAAAAGGAGAGAACGTCAATCAAAATTAAAATAGGCTATAAACAAATCATATAATGGAATGAGGTAGAATGGTCACTAAAGTTAAAATTCCATGAAGTTGAGTATACATGATATTTTTAGTTTCCTTGGGTATATATGATATTTTCAATGTTACGCTTTAATGTAGTTAAACAAATGACGTAACTAATGGAAAATTCAACTCTTAGACTTATTGGTTTTAGGGGGGAGGGGGGGTTTCCAAATGAGCCTCACACCACAAAAGTGGAGGGTTATTGGGACCTTATGTGATATATGGTATTGGGTATCATCAAATAGCCGCCCGCTTGCCATCCACACCAAGCCCCTGCCCCACGCCCGATATCCCCACCAAGCGCGCCCACCCGTCGCAATGTTCATGCCCGTCTTCTAGCTAATGTGAAACCAGTGGCGCCCTAATGAAGCCCCATAACAAATAGCCTATGTATCTCTCTTCAAACATCCCTACTCTACCATGAAAACAAACAAACAAAGGGTATATTAAACTAACCTGTAAGTTCTCTTATTCTTATTATAGTAAACTGCTATTTGGTTACTTGAGGTTTGGTTACTTTTACCACTTTAGTCCAAAACTCAAACCTTTTAAATCTGGGTCCCTATGGTTTCACTTTTATTGACATTTTGGTTCAAAAGTGAAATCAGCTGATATTTGTCTAATAAAATCATGTTATTTTGTCCTTTTCCTCAAGAGCAAAATGGTCAATATAATTTTATTATAAGACATTATTAATTAAATTAATTAAATTAAATAACCTTTTGACCCTATAAAAGCAGACTTATCAACTTTATCTTCCCCCAAACCTAAACCCTAATCCATCATCTTCTCCAAACCCCATTCTCCTGCAACCGTGCTGATCGACACAAAACCCAGGTCGTCGAACAAAAAAAACCATAAAACAAAGGGAAATTTAACAATTTCTTCACTAGTATCACATCTAGCATTTCATCAAATACCTAGAAGACATCACATCAAGCAAAAAGGAACAAATAAACATATAGAAAAAGCCCCAAATCAAAGTTAAACATAAAAAAGCAATACACCAGATAGAAATTTAACAGTTGCTTCACTAATAACACATCTAGCATTTCATCAAATACCTAGAGGACATCCAATCAAACACAAAAATAACACACCGAGTCACATATTCTCAGTCCCAAATCACAAATTACAACAAACAGACAAGTAAAAAACACTACCTGAAACACCAAATCACCTATTTCATCAAACACCTAGAGGACATCAAATCAAACACAAAAATTCTTGTTCCTATGCGTTATCATCTAATTATTTATAACATCTAATTTTTCATTTGATATATGAATCAAGTTATATATGTTATATAATTTCAAGTATTACAATAGATACATCTTCAACTTCCCTTTTACAGTTTATTATTTAATTTTATTTAAATTACATAATGATTAACATATATAGTTCTCTTTTTTACCAACAATTAACTTAGTTGGTCTAGCAACTTAGTTCACTTCAATAACACTAAGGCAACGCATATTAGTAACAACAAATTTTAATTTTAGCAAATTTATTATTAGGCCTAATATAGGCAACGAACAATTAATTTGACTATGCTTTAGCCCAGAAGATTTATATTGGTTTCATATTATCACTCAATGTATCTGGGCCTTATTTACTTATTGAGGTAACTATAAATGATTTGTGGGCTTGTAAAAACGTGGTGGGCTGGACCATTCATTGTAAGCCCACCAAATGTAAAACTAGGGCACATGAAACAAACGGAAAGCTGGGGGTCATCTGGTTTCCAGAGTACTCAAATCTCGATGGAACTTTCACTGCTGCGCGAAGAGGGTGGAATTAACTTCATATGAAGAGATATTAACTACTCAATTTCTTTCAATTCCCTTCTCGTTTTTTCTATCTTAGTTGTAACTCCCTTGTCACATATTTAATTTGCAGGTGGGGAAGAACTTGGAACACTTGAAGATTCCTCTCACTCATATTCAATCAGCAACCCATGATTTCTCAGAGGATTACAGAATTGGAAAATTCTTGGAAGAGGGCTATGCTTTCTACAGAGCAGAACTCGAGCATTATGATAAAGAGAATCCATCATCCAAGAGACACAACACTGTACTTATCAAACGCTACCCTCTCGGAAATGAGTTGTTTGGAGAAAAAGAGTTTCTCACAGAAATAGAAATTCTTTCCGGTGGAGTTAAGCATCCCAACATAGTCAATTTGCTAGGATTTTGTGTTGAAGCTTCTGAGATGATCCTTGTCATTGACAATTTTTCTAATGGATTTCTTGGTGATTATTTTGGGTTAAAGCTTCTGAGAAAACTCAATGACAAACGTCTTTTAACTTGGGAAAAACGTTTGAAAATATGCATTGATGTTGCACACTCATTGAAGTACATTCACTATGAGATGGAAGACCAAAAGACCATCATAAACCGTGATATAAACTGCTACAACATTGGATTGGATGAGAATTTTGGGGCAAAGATTATTGACTTCTGGTGGTCTGTATTCTTGCCTCCAAATCAAGAAGACGAAGCTCTCTATCTCAACTGGATTGGCAGAACACGTTACGTAGATCCAGAATATGAGAAGACCCATAAGTTAAAAAAAGAATCAGATGTTTATGGTTTTGGAGTAGTCTTGTTTGAGATTCTTTGTGGGAGGTTAGCCAATAACCAAATTTACCTTAAGGAGAGTGAGAGAGGGCTGGCCCCTGTTGCAAGACGAAGCTTTAGCACAAGAACAATAGAAGAGTTGATAGATCCTATAATAAAGGAAGAGGTTGGTGAAAACAGTTTTGTTCTAAATAGAGGACCCAACAAGGATTCTTTGCACACGTTTATTACAATTGCACACCAATGTGTGGCGGAAACTCAAGACCAACGCCCAACAATGAAAGTCGTAGTCAAGGAACTTGAGAAAGCACTATTATTTCAAGTAAGTCATTGTTCTAACTTCCCATTTCAATGCCTAGAAGTAATCTGTGTGATGATTCACTGTAGTTTCAAAAAAAATGTAGAATGCTTGATGACGTTAGATTCAAGTTATTAAAGCACAAACATTGATGACGTTAGGTTTACATTGTTAAAAATCCTTTCTGCTTTCAAGCATCTAGCGTTCAACCTTATATACATTGTAGGGATTCATCAATCCTACCTTTTAGAATATATATATAGGACTTAGCTAAAATTCTTATATGCAAGTATCAAAATAATAATAATCCAACCCTTTTTCTTTAGAAAACATAGTAATGCGCATATTTAGTTCATAAGGGAGAAACATAGGAGTAGAGAAGGAGGTGGCGGAAATTGGTATTATTATCAACCAAAATCTTTTCCAAGGTTGGGGAAGGGAGAAAAAAGGTTAAGTTATGGATTGATGGATGGTTAGGGGGTGGGTTATATGACGGTTTCTGAAGCATCTTCTGATTGGCGAAAGATAAAAAGGCGTGATTAAAGATTTCTATAAATATGTTGACTCAAATGTTATTTGGGATTGGGGGTGGAAGAAACTACCCCAATCCTAGGAAGAAATGTTAGAGATGGTTGACCTTCACAACATTCTACAAAGGAAGCTGATGTTTGGGTTTGGAATGATGACAATGAAGACGAATTCTCTATGAAGAAAGTTAGGGAATAAATGGCAATTAACAGTGATATCCTCAACAGCAAAGAGTATTTTCTGGAACAATTGGGCAGAGCCGAAAGTTAATGTGTTTGTGTGGCGAGCCGCGGCTTGAAAATCTCAACCAAAGAGGAGCTAGTCAAGTGGGGAATCTCAGTTACGTCCTTGTGGTGGTTTTGATACGAAATTGCAGATCATATTCTTGCAACGTGCCTTATTGCTTAATCCGTTTGGTGGCAAGTTTGCGCTTGGATCAAAGTTCCTATTCCTATGGGTTTCAATACAGTCACAGAGGCGTTGAACTCTGTCAACTTTCTTAATGTTGGAAAGGAGAAGAAAAATATTATAAATGTTTTCTTATTGACATGTTGGAGGTTGTGGATCAATCGAAATGGTTTCAGTTTGCAAAATATAAATGGTGTTGATTTGTAATTTCCTGTTATGTTCTTGTTTTCTTCTTGATGCTTTTCTTGCTGTTTGCCTGGGCTATATCTGGCCTCCTTAGGTTGCTGTTAAGGTTTGTCCCTTGTTTTGTTAAAAAAACCCTTTTCGTTGTTCAAAAAACAATCATAAAGGACACTGATCATCATATTAAATTTATTGTTCTTTATTAATATCACCAAATTATTATTGTCATCATCATTATATAGTTATCCATAATATTTAAAAACCATATTACGAATTTAGCTGTTTTATCACTGATTTATGGTTATCAATATGTGTATTTTTATTTGGTGTGTCATGTTTGACAGAAAAACAACAAGGAGAACCCCAAAATGTTACTTGAAGACATAAAACAGGCGACACAAAACTTCAATAATGACAATTGCATCGGGGGAGGAGGATTTGGGAGAGTCTATAAAGGAGACATTCAAGATGGTGATGGATTTACAACCATTGTTGCTAAGCGATTGGATACGAGGTTTGGTCAAGGGGAACAACAATTCTTGAGTGAGCTTCAAATTCTTATGGATTATAAGCACCAGAATGTCATTGGTCTTCTAGGCTACTGTGATGAAATTGATGAAAAAATCATTATTTATGAGTATGCGTCCAGAGGAAGTCTTGATAAGTATTTGAATGTTGTTTCTCTTACGTGGGTGAAACGACTTAATATATGCATTGATGTTGCAAGCGCATTGGATTTCTTACATGGAGGAGGTGGAAAACAAGCAAATGTGATACATAGAGACATCAAATCTGCAAACATATTACTAAACCATGATTGGAAAGCGAAACTTGCTGATTTTGGGCTTTCTTTAATAAGTCCATTAACTCATGAGACAGACTATGTCATCGATCATGCATGTGGCACACCGGGATACTTGGACCCAGTTTACAGAAAATCAGGATTCCTAACTATAGAATCCGATATTTATTCATTTGGTGTGGTATTATTTGAGATGTTGTGCGGGAGATCAACGTTTGTAATCCACAAGCATGAAGGTCACTATCTACCTGATTTCATTAAAAATAGATTTGACGAAGGAAAGCATGATGAGGTAGTGTTCAAGCAAATTAGGGAACAAATGGAGCCAAAATCATTAACTACATTCCAAAAAATTGCCTATCGGTGCTTACACCATGAAAGAGAAGAACGGCCGACAACCAAAGAGGTTTTAATGGAACTTCAGAAAGCATTGGCATTTCAAGTAAGTTATCACACTTATATGAAATAAGGTTCCTTTAAGTGCATTAATATAAACCATAACTTTAACTCGTGTTCACCATAAAAGGTTATCAATGATAATTTTTTATACCATAAATCTTTTAACGACAGGAATAAACACACACACACATATTAAAAACTATATTTATTCTAGATAAAGTTTATTGTTTTCCATTTTATAATGTTCTGATTATTTAGATCTTTATGGAAAAACTAGATGTATCGAACCGTGCGTTGCAATGGGAACGCAAGAGGGCTTTGACCCATATCAGAGATGGTACCTATACGAATACTTATAAAATAGTTGATAACCTAATAACTATGGTATGCAAATGTTTATGTATAGATGTATTAAACTTACAGAGTTTAATATTTTATGTGCACCTTTTAAATCGTAAGTACCAAAAAATTCATTCATATCTATTCAGTTAATTAAGGTTACTTAATTAAAAGGATTGAAAGTCATGGATGGAGGTTGCTAGATCCTATATATCTATGTATGTGTGTTGCTCATACCTAAATTATTAGATCTTACCTTCTCATTCAATTGTAACCCATTGTTTTCACCTAAATTATTAGATCTTACCTTCTCTAATCACAATTTTTATATTCATTTGCCTTTCAGTTGAATTCAGAGGACAAATCTGATTGTGTGGAGGAGAAGAGTCATGCTTCTGTAATTGAGACACAAGTAGTTGAGCTTTCCAATGAACTGAACAGTATGAACCTGACTGGTGAATCTGAAAATTTTAAAATTCATAACAAGGATTATATGTTACATGACCAAACCGATGACCCAGCTGGACCTGACTGTTGTAAGTTTGCTGTGTTTTAAATATTTAAAATGATTTATCAAGTTGAGTCTTAAGCTGGTGATATGTGGGTTCAGGAAAGTCGACTCTTAGGAAGGCTGCTACGCCTTCTTAGCCAAATATGCCAGAAACAATGCACAAATATGAAAAGGAGGCTAAGTTGCAGGTGATTTTGGTTGTTGTATTTGGTGGGGACGGCTGGATAGCGGTTCTCATTCAAACAAGTCATGTTTCATATAGGTAAGTTTAAACAGACTAGGTGGATTGAGTTGGACTTTTTTGGATATAACTTAATTTGTTTGTATAAATGAATGCCATGTTGATGCTTCTTTAGTTCTTTATTTACTTGTTTATATTGATGATGAACTTTCATTTAGTTAAAAAGGCATCAAATTTAGATTTTGTTGTAGGCCCCCAAATAGACTGGTTGCCCCTGAACTTGCTCATGACAAGATAAATATTATCGGTGAAAGTTTTGCCTCTTGAATGTGGCTAAGAAGTATGTAATCAGGCGCAAATTTAAAAAGGTGAATGTGCTTCAACCAATGTAAGAATAAACACAAGTATTCTTGTGAATTTAAAACTTACAATAGTTATGAATGGAACAATGTTGACCTTACTGTATCTGTCCTTGAGTTTTGGACTAGTGTAAGAATAAACGAAAGGCTTTTTGGTGGGCCTAATGGGTCTTTCTACATTTGAATTAGTTATATGTGTTTGTTTGGTGGGTTGTCTGGCCTTGTAACAAATTGGGCAACCTTACTAAGCTAGAATTTGTGTAGTAAATAAATGTTTATTTCACCTATACTGCCCCAACATTACCCCATAATTCAATAAACAAGGTTATGTAAAGAGTTTAAATGGGGTTTTTATTGTTCTCACCTTTGGGCAAAAATGTAACTGAATTTATAGATTTTTTTTTTAAATAAATTATCCAGACTAGAAATGTTTTATTATGGGTACAATAGGCAACAGATAATGATAAATATTTGTTTGAAAATAAGCTTTTTAGACTTTGTGATAATATAGAATATAGACCTTAATTTGGATAGACGGTGGAAGATCACAGAGTTTAAGATCTTGAATTATGCCTAGCAAAATGAGTGGGTGGGTCGGGTTGGGTGTGGTCACACTGGATTCGGGTCGGAACGGGTTTAGTGAAACAGAGTTCAGGTGAGAACGTCCGATTAAAGAAATATCTCTTTGGTTCAGGTCAAAATTAATCGTACTAAAACATGCCCTATTTTAGAAGAAAAAATATACTAAAATAGGTGCACCAACTATATTCTTTTTTAGGGTGGCTAGTGGCATTGATAACATGGAGACGCGAGGGCTTGTTTGAACCTATTTAAGTTAACAAATGTTGAGAAAAACGCTTGTTGAATGAGTTGATTGTGTAAAACAGATTAATTTAAGTTAACAACTGTTCTAAGAATGGCACATTCGACCCATTCAACAAGAGTATTTCTCGCCATATACCGTTAGGACTCCAACGTACATCATATACTCTCCCAAATATGGACAAACTTGAAGATTTAATAAGTGTAACTTTCAAGAAAGATTTTGTACAAATGGTTCTAAGACTGCCCCCAACGCTTCTTGTTGGGGGGTTGCACTTGATGATGTGGAGGATGCATTTGTAAAGCAAGCATTGGGGGTAGGTGGCATTTAAGGGGGTTGCATGTAGGGAAGTGCACCTACATGCAGGAGAGAGAAGGTGAAGGTGGGCCCTTTAAATGTTTTTAAGATAGAAAAAGAAATGATGATGTGGAAGAGAGAGGATGCATGTGGGAAGGATGGGTTGAAGTTAAAAAGATGAGACAGAATGCATGTGGGAAGAATGGGTTAAAAGTTGATGTGGCAGTGATGACTAGGATGCATGTAGTAAATGCAAGCCATTGCATTGCAGACAGTCTAAGTAACTGACTCATAACCTCGTTACAACTTGTTCTCATTTTCCGGCATTCACATCTTTGTTGAAAAAGTTGTCCACATGGCTTCTCGACTCGAGGCCCATACCATCTTTCTACATATATTAGTGGTACATATTGGCCACCAACAAATTGGCTTCTACAAGCCGGTAACTTATCATTTTTCGTAGGAATTTATTAGTGCAATTAAAACTATCCGACAACCCCGTTAATTTCATGACCTGTTTTATTTTTGTCAAGTGTACTCGTACTGATGGTTTCTTAGGCCATGGGGTATAGGGCGTGGGTTGGGGGAAAACGCTCAAGGCACCACCCCGGGTGGGCTTGGGTTGGGGCGTGGCCCTTGTGGCTTGGGTTTCAAGCCGGGCATGGGGCGGGGGAAGCGAGCTGACATGGCGGGCTGTGTATGGCCAAAACAAAATAGCCGTTGGGCTAGCCGTTGGCCAACGGCTATGTTAAAAAAAATTAATTTTTCACTATAAAACTCACATTTTTCTTCCATTTTTTACCACATTCAACCACATCTTCAATTCTCCTTCTACAAAACGAAAAAATGCATCCTTACAACCGTCCTTTTGACCCGAACAACCCGTATGCATTCCAAGAAAATAATCCTAGCCCACCACCCACTCATCCAATGCCTCGTCCATTTTTCGTACACTCTTCTATGTCCGTTGAAGCGAGTTATGCATCGTATATCGGGAATCGTGTGTTTACTAACTTTCCACACACCGACGATTCGATACCTACCCCGTTTACACAATCGCCCATCAACCTTTCACCAACCTCCATCAACCTTTCCCAAACCGAAACCGTCTCCGAAATTCAACCACCCAACGATGCTCCTTCCGCATCGAAACCCATCAAAAAGAGAAGTCATAAGAAAAAAACCGAGGCGGATAAAGCAGTTGAAACCGTCAAACGAAAACAACAAAAATGGGTCGTTGCTGAAGAAGTTGCATTGGCGAGGGCTTGGTGTCAACAATCTCAACATCCAAGTGGGGATGTTTTAACATATTGTTAAATTAGGAATATTTTCTAGTAATGTTTTAACATATTTTTAAATAAAGCAAAGCAAAACCCAAAAAGTGGTGAAACCGAAGCCGACATTTTGACAAATGTAGTGGTTACATTCAAATCAAATGTGGGGACCGACTTCCGTTTCATGCATTATTTGGAGATTTGTAAGTTCCATCCAAAGTGGGCGAATATCCCCATTGGTAGCGAAACTAACTCATCTTCCAAAAGGTCAAGGGCCTCGTCCCAACCCAACCTGATGCACGAGATCAAGAGTTTGAGGACCTTTTGGATGATTCGTCAAGCCCAAACCGGCCTGAGTATGGAAGAAATGCCGCAAGAAGGTGTGCTCAAAAATCAAGATCTGGTACGGCATCGCCTTCAGCTGGGAGTCCGGGCTCGCGTAGGGGAATATACAGCGAGCAGTTGTGTGACAACCTCATAATTACATGTATCCGTACGATTTATTAATATTAAATTTTTGCTAGAAACATTGTTTAATTATTTCTTGGCTAGTTACGATCCTCGTACACCATAACACCCACTAGAAATCTACTAAGTAAAACATGTAACCTTATACTTGGATTTGAATACTAGAAGTCACCTACTTATCCTCAAATTTACCACCTCCTCCTTATGTTGACTAAATATTAGAATCATAGATTTAATCTCCATATTTTAGTTAATCTTGGCTTGCTTATGTTGACTAAACACTAGAAATGATGACTATAAATATGGTGCATAACTTCACAATCTTCACACCATCTTTCTCATTCTCTATATCTCTCTCTTGGCTCACTCTAAAACCACCACCACCATTCCATTGTTGAGCTTGTTTCAAGTGTTAGAAGGTGATACAAGGAGCTTGAAGCTTGAAGGTCTTGAAGAATCCTTCTCATTTGCTTTCATCATCCATCTTTGTCATCTTTCTCTCTAGTGATATTCCCAAGCTTTAAGCTAGTTGTAAGACTTCTTTAAAACTCTTGTTTACTTCATGTGTTAGTAGTTAAAGATTATATTATGATGAAATAATACAAGTATGATGTTGTTGTTTATCACTGATCATGAAATTTGTACAGTAGATGAGCACTGATGTATAAGTAATTCTCCCACTAGAATTTCGTCAATCGGACTTACGATGAATTTTAAATGAATTTTTCCGTGGACTGCAGTCAGAAAGTGACGAATCTGATTTGCAGTCCGGTAAAAGATTTTTTATAAAATATTGGTAATGAATTGGATCGTGATATTTTTACACAATAATATTTCGATTGTTTACAACATTCTGTAAAAATTTGGGAATTTTTGGAATAAGTTAACTATTTTATTAAATTACTGCCAACTTCAGTTGGCTGTAACCGAACCTTAATAAAGCAGAAAATGTATTTGCTGAACTCTAGATTTATGTATTATGAAATATGGTTCTAATGGCACTGGAATCATAATTTTTGGACTTCGTTTACTATTTTTAAAGAATCGTTTTGTAACAGCAACTCAAGCTGCATTTTTACTGCTGAAAATAAACGTCTTGTTTTCCATCATAACTTGGATTCTGTGTAGATTCAGATCATGAAATTTGTACAGTAGATGAGCACTGATGTATAAGTAATTCTCCCACTAGAATTTCGTCAATCGGACTTACGATGAATTTTAAATGAATTTTTCCGTGGACTGCAGTCAGAAAGTGACGAATCTGATTTGCAGTCCGGTAAATGATTTTTTATAAAATATTAGTAATGAATTGGATCGTGATATTTTTACACAATAATATTTCGATTGTTTACAACATTCTGTAAAAATTTGGGAATTTTTGGAATAAGTTAACTATTTTATTAAATTACTGCCAACTTCAGTTGGCTGTAACCGAACCTTAATAAAGCAGAAAATGTATTTGCTGAACTCTAGATTTATGTATTATGAAATATGGTTCTAATGGCACTGGAATCATAATTTTTGGACTTCGTTTACTATTTTTAAAGAATCGTTTTGTAACAGCAGCTCAAGCTGTATTTTTACTGCTGAAAATAAACGTCTTGTTTTCCATCATAACTTGGATTCTGTGTAGATTCAGATCATGAAATTTGTACAGTAGATGAGCACTGATGTATAAGTAATTCTCCCACTAGAATTTCGTCAATCGGACTTACGATGAATTTTAAATGAATTTTTCCGTGGACTGCAGTCAGAAAGTGACGAATCTGATTTGCAGTCCGGTAAATGATTTTTTTATAAAATATTGGTAATGAATTGGATCGTGATATTTTTACACAATAATATTTCGATTGTTTAAAACATTCTGTAAAAATTTGGGAATTTTTGGAATAAGTTAACTATTTTATTAAATTACCCGAAAACAGTCCAGTTTTGGAAGTTTAAGCTGAAACAATATAACTAGTGATTTGCATGTCTAAATGTCGGTTATGTTATCCGATAATGATCTAACGTGTTATATGTCAATGAAAGTGTTATGTGAAATATCGTATGCTTGCTCTTGAGTAGCTATAGGTGGAAAGTTTATATGGGCGTGAACTGTTAAAGTGAGTGCATGTTATGTGGTAAATGCGTGTAAGAACTTCGTGCTTATTTGAAGTCACTAATAAACTAAGTGGTAATCATACTAGGACGTGATTGACCGACTTTGACTGTTAGCTATTTTTGAGAGTCAAACCGAGCAAACCAAGGTGAGTTCACACTCTATCCAAGGCATGGGATTCCCAGGGGTTGGGAATGGGATTGAATAACTACTCGTACTATCATTACTATTAAACTACTTTTTACTGTCCTCGGATTGAAGGGCACGTACGTAAAACCTACGTACACTCATACTTACTACTGTCCTCAGATTGAAGGGCACGTACGTAAAACCTACGTACACGATCATAAGACCATCAACTCTATCAATTGAAGTCCCTCATTTATCGACTTAATCGCCGAGGCCTATGGCGAGCGGGTCATTAGTTAATAGCGCTATTAGGTTTAACAAACCTCACACCGTGCCAGTCGGACGGGAGTGTACTAATGGACTATGGGCAAAGGGTCAATGCTGATAGACATTGACTTAGGGCACCTCTTACATTTTCGTAGTCGTCGATACGCACAGTCTAGTAACACATGGGAAGCCCCCACTAATCTTCGCAAACATGTCAGGGTGACCGCGATACGAATTAATACGATACATGGTTTGCAAAACGAACGTATGATTTACGAAACGAATGCTATAACTAAACAACCAACTGTGAACTCGCTCAACTTTGTTGTTGAGTTGTTGTTACATGCCTTGCAGGCCTTTAGGTGCATATCATTGGAACTTGCTGTCTGGGAGGCTGGAGTGGTCATGGGTCGAGATACATGAAATCGTAATACAAGACTAATGATTTTTACATGAGGTTTATAAACACTTAACTAATGAATTATGCTTCCGCTGTATGCTGTGAATTATTTGTAATGTGTAACAATGAATGTTAAATCAATGAAAGTTTTATTTAAATATATCTATGAGTTCAATGTGATTGGTGGCTAGATCCTGGTATGTCACACGCCTCGCGGGGGTTTTCCGCTTGTGGTATTTTGGGGGTGTGACAGATTGGTATCAGAGCCATTGGTTATAGTGAACTTTGTTTTAAAAATGGGAAAAACGTTTTTGTAAAACCAGACTATAACCGAACAGTTTTGAACACGTGAATACGACCATGACACACAGCTCCAGATTGCAAGGTTCGTCTCTTGTATACTCATTATACTGCATAACTAGTGAACACTTACATATGATAATGCATGTGATTACACGTTTAGCACAACAGTATGAATTCATGTATTACTTGCATGTGTTATGCGACTGATAGGGTGGTATTTCCCTACACACTCATGACTTACGCTTCGTGATGTTCTCTGTTTACTACTCGAGTTTGAGGAACCATTTGACATGAGTTAAGAGGAGCTGAGATGAGCATGCAAGTCACAATATTATTGTGGGTGCACACATAATAATAATGTGGGGTGCATGCGAGTCCCAGTGAGACTTAACAAGTGGAAAAGGGGTTCCGTTCTGTTATTTGATCGATGTGAAACATAACAAACTTATAGGGGTCATAGCAGTAATTGTCCCCTACTCGAACGTGAACTTTTCATTCATCTCTGGATCCCTTCGAATCTCGATGCTATCGAACATTACCTGAACACCCATCTGAACACCTAGCGAACCGTGTAGAATGTGAGGTGCTTATACGAACGTCCCTGAGTTGAATGTAGCAGCGTCAAATGATTAAGCGATACCATTTTCACTTCTCTTCGTTTGCTGGAACTCACGTATTGACGTCTTAGATCCCGAAGTGTGATCACTTTTGCAACACTCCCGCAGCATACCGTGTATTACTCAATCGACTCGTTAGATCGATGGACATGAGGATGAGCATAGTACCTTACCAACCTCAGCAACGAAGGTTCTACTTCCGTTCAGACCCAGTCTCAGCAACGAAGGACTGACGACTACAAGAGCCCCGGTCAGCAGTCTGCAGGGAATCAGGGACAGGGTGGATACAAGGGGAACCACCCTAGGTACAATCGATGTAACATGCACCATAGTGGGCCATGCAACAAAGGTCGTTCCCACCGATGTAACAAGGTTGGTCACGCAGCAAAGGAATGTAGGAGCCCATATCCTGCAAATCAGAATCGTCAGCAACAGCAGCAAACCCCACCGAACCAACAGCAACAACAGGGTAATAAAGGATGCTTTCAGGGTGGCGCTGAAGGCCACTTTAAGAGGAACTGTCCTCAGCTAAACCAGAATCAGAACAACAACAACCAAGGAAACGGGAACAACAATGGAGGCAACAATGGAGGCAACAACGGGGGTAACAATAATGGCAATGGCGCCCGAGGTCGTGCCTTCGTGATTGGCCAGGGTGATGCAAGGAACGATCCTAACATTGTGATGGGTAAGTTTCTTCTGGACGACTTCTTTGTTACTGTATTATTTGATTCGGGTGCCGGTACTAGTTATGTGTCCATAAAAGTTAGTCAAATGCTTAAGCGCACCCCAACACTTTTGACCACCAAACACACAGTAGAGCTAGCAAACGGTAAAAGTCTCGAGGCCACGCACGTAGTCAAGGGTTGTAACCTCGTCTTAGCTGGTCAGACCTTCTCTATCGATCTTATTCCTATCGTTCTGGGTAGTTTTGATGTTGTTATTGGGATAGATTGGTTATCTCATCAGCAAGCGGAAATTCTTTGCAACGAGAAGATTGTCCGCATCCCTCGTTCTGGTAAAGAACCCCTCGTGATTCGTGGCGACAAGAGTGGTGCAGTCGTTGGCATCATCTCTTTCCTTAAGGCACAGAAGTGTTTGCGAAAGGGCCACACTGCCATTCTAGCTCTCGTTTCTGATACATCCTCGGAAGAAAGGAAGATAGAAGACATACCTATTGTACGTGATTTTCCTGAGGTATTTCCTGAGGAATTACCTGGTCTTCCGCCTCATCGTCAAGTCGAGTTTCAAATCGAGCTAGCTCCTGGAGCAGCGCCCATAGCTCGAGCACCTTATCGTCTAGCTCCATCAGAACTTGAAGAACTGTCCACACAACTACAAGAACTCTTGGAAAAGGGTTTCATACGTCCTAGCTCTTCGCCTTGGGGAGCTCCAGTGTTATTCGTGAAGAAGAAAGACGGTACCTTCAGAATGTGTATTGACTACCGCGAACTCAACAAGGTGACCGTGAAGAATCGTTATCCTCTCCCACGTATTGATGACCTATTCGACCAGCTGCAATGGTCGAGTTTTTATTCCAAGATTGAGCTAAGGTCAGGTTACCATCAACTGAGAGTCCGAGACGAGGATATCTCTAAAACAGCATTCAGGACTCGTTATGGGCATTACGAGTTTCTGGTTATGCCTTTCGGATTGACGAACGCACCTGCGGTCTTCATGGACCTCATGAATCGAGTGTGCAAACCCTACCTGGATAAGTTTGTTATCGTTTTCATCGACGACATCCTGATCTATTCCAAGAGTCAGGAAGAACACGAGCATCATCTATGACTTATCTTGGAACTTCTTCGAGCAAAGCAGCTGTATGCTAAGTTTTCAAAATGCGACTTTTGGCTTCATGAAGTCCATTTCTTAGGCCACGTGGTAAATGCAGATGGGATTCATATGGATCCATCCAAGGTTGACTCGATCAAGAACTGGCCTGCACCCCGTACACCAACAGAAATCCGCCAATTCTTGGGTTTGGCGGGCTACTACAGAAGGTTTATCAAGGATTTCTCAAAGATTGCACAACCTCTCACCTCACTAACTCAGAAGGGTGTCACCTATCATTGGGGTGATGCACAGGAATCTGCATTCCAGCACTTAAAAGATAGCCTTTGTAGCGCACCTATCCTTTCATTGCCTGAAGGCACTAATGATTTTGTGGTTTATTGCGACGCTTCCATCCAAGGACTTGGTTGCGTGTTGATGCAACGTGACAAGGTTATTGCCTACGCATCACGCCAACTTAAAGTTCACGAAAGGAACTACACTACGCACGATTTGGAGCTGGGAGCAGTTGTTTTCGCACTTAAGATATGGAGACATTACCTGTACGGTACCAAGTGCACCATTTACACCGATCACAGGAGTCTCGAGCATATCTTCAAGCAAAAGGAGTTAAGCATGCGACAACGTCGATGGGTCGAACTCTTGAATGATTACGAATACGCGATCATGTACCATCCAGGCAAAGCCAATGTTGTGGCCGACGCCCTCAGTCGAAAGGATACTATACCTAAACGTGTGCGAGCACTACAACTTACCATCCAATCTAGTCTCCCCGCTCAGATACGAGATGCTCAGGTTGAAGCATTAAAGGCAGAAGAACATCATGGCTGAGTCCTTACGAGGATCGAGGAAACGGTTAGAACAAAAGGAAGATGACGCTTACTACGTAACAGGGCGCAACTGGGTCCCACTTTACGGAAATTTACGCGAACTTGTGATGGATGAAGCGCACAAGTCTCGTTACTCAGTACATCCTGGTTCGGATAAGATGTACCACGACTTAAAGACTACATACTGGTGGCCTAGTATGAAAGCCCACATAGCAACCTACGTCAGTAAATGCTTGACTTGTACTAGGGTCAAGGTCGAATACCAGAAACCATCGGGCCTACTCCAACAAACCAGAGATACCACAATGGAAATGGGCGCAAATTTCCATGGATTTTGTTACTGGCCTGCCTAGATCTCAACGGGGGAATGATACTATTTGGGTGATCATGGATCGACTCACAAAGTCTGCACACTTCTTGGCTATCAAGGAAACGGATAAGTTCTCCACTCTAGCAGACATTTATCTTAAGGAAGTTGTCTCGAGGCACGGGGTGCCAACCTCTATTATCTCTGATCGTGATGCACGTTTTACTTCTGAACTGTGGCAAGCAATGCACAAGTCCTTTGGCTCACGTTTAGATATGAGCACAGCTTATCACCCGCAAACGGATGGGCAGTCTGAACACACCATCCAAACCCTTGAAGACATGCTTAGGGCATGTGTGATTGACTTTGGCAACGGCTGGGAAAAATATCTACCATTAGTGGAATTTTCGTATAATAACAGCTACCACACTAGCATTCAAGCAGCTCCGTTTGAGGCATTGTACGGGCGTAAGTGCCGATCACCTCTTTGTTGGGCAGAGGTTGGCGACAGCCAGATCACTGGCCCAGAACTTGTGGTAGACACAACCGAGAGGATTGCTCAGATACGACAACGAATGGCGGCAGCTCGTAACCGTCAGAAAAGCTATGCTGATAAGCGAAGGAAACCACTCGAGTTCCAGGTTGGAGATCGAGTGCTACTCAAAGTCTCACCTTGGAAAGGTGTTGTTCGTTTTGGCAAACGAGGCAAACTTAACCCACGATACGTCGGACCTTTCGAAATCATAGAGAAAATAGGCAAGGTGGCCTACAAACTGAACCTACCAACAGAACTCAGTGTAGTTCACAACGTATTTCACGTCTCAAATCTGAAGAAGTGTCTGTCAGATGAGACCCTCGTAGTTCCTTTGAAGGAGCTCACTATCGATGAACAGTTGCGATTCGTCGAGGAACCAGTCGAAATCACGCACCGGGATGTTAAGAAAAGTGCAACCACTACTGAGGCTGAAGCTACTGCGGAATTTCGGGACGAAATTCCAAACCAACGGGGGGATGATGTGACACCCCAAGAAAAACCAGTAAACCACGCAGCTTAACTAGCTTCCTCAGTAACCACGTGCTAAATTTCGGGACGAAATTTTCTTAACAGGGGGAGAATGTGACAACCCTCATAATTACATGTATCCGTACGATTTATTAATATTAAATTTTTGCTAGAAACATTGTTTAATTATTTCTTGGCTAGTTACGATCCTCGTACACCATAACACCCACTAGAAATCTACTAAGTAAAACATGTAACCTTATACTTGGATTTGAATACTAGAAGTCACCTACTTATCCTCAAATTTACCACCTCCTCCTTATGTTGACTAAATATTAGAATCATAGATTTAATCTCCATATTTTAGTTAATCTTGGCTTGCTTATGTTGACTAAACACTAGAAATGATGACTATAAATATGGTGCATAACTTCACAATCTTCACACCATCTTTCTCATTCTCTATATCTCTCTCTTGGCTCACTCTAAAACCACCACCACCATTCCATTGTTGAGCTTGTTTCAAGTGTTAGAAGGTGATACAAGGAGCTTGAAGCTTGAAGGTCTTGAAGAATCCTTCTCATTTGCTTTCATCATCCATCTTTGTCATCTTTCTCTCTAGTGATATTCCCAAGCTTTAAGCTAGTTGTAAGACTTCTTTAAAACTCTTGTTTACTTCATGTGTTAGTAGTTAAAGATTATATTATGATGAAATAATACAAGTATGATGTTGTTGTTGATCACTGATCATGAAATTTGTACAATAGATGAGCACTGATGTATAAGTAATTCTCCCACTAGAATTTCGTCAATCGGACTTACGATGAATTTTAAATGAATTTTTCCGTGGACTGCAGTCAGAAAGTGACGAATCTGATTTGCAGTCCGGTAAAAGATTTTTTATAAAATATTGGTAATGAATTGGATCGTGATATTTTTACACAATAATATTTCGATTGTTTACAACATTCTGTAAAAATTTGGGAATTTTTGGAATAAGTTAACTATTTTATTAAATTACTGCCAACTTCAGTTGGCTGTAACCGAACCTTAATAAAGCAGAAAATGTATTTGCTGAACTCTAGATTTATGTATTATGAAATATGGTTCTAATGGCACTGGAATCATAATTTTTGGACTTCGTTTACTATTTTTAAAGAATCGTTTTGTAACAGCAGCTCAAGCTGCATTTTTACTGCTGAAAATAAACGTCTTGTTTTCCATCATAACTTGGATTCTGTGTAGATTCAGATCATGAAATTTGTACAGTAGATGAGCACTGATGTATAAGTAATTCTCCCACTAGAATTTCGTCAATCGGACTTACGATGAATTTTAAATGAATTTTTCCGTGGACTGCAGTCAGAAAGTGACGAATCTGATTTGCAGTCCGGTAAATGATTTTTTTTATAAAATATTGGTAATGAATTGGATCGTGATATTTTTACACAATAATATTTCGATTGTTTAAAACATTCTGTAAAAATTTGGGAATTTTTGGAATAAGTTAACTATTTTATTAAATTACCCGAAAACAGTCCAGTTTTGGATGTTTAAGCTGAAACAATATAACTAGTGATTTGCATGTCTTAATGTCGGTTATGTTATCCGATAATGATCTAACGTGTTATATGTCAATGAAAGTGTTATGTGAAATATCGTATGCTTGCTCTTGAGTAGCTATAGGTGGAAAGTTTATATGGGCGTGAACTGTTAAAGTGAGTGCATGTTATGTGGTAAATGCGTGTAAGAACTTCGTGCTTATTTGAAGTCACTAATAAACTAAGTGGTAATCATACTAGGACGTGATTGACCGACTTTGACTGTTAGCTATTTTTGAGAGTCAAACCGAGCAAACCAAGGTGAGTTCACACTCTATCCAAGGCATGGGATTCCCAGGGGTTGGGAATGGGATTGAATAACTACTCGTACTATCATTACTATTAAACTACTTTTTACTGTCCTCGGATTGAAGGGCACGTACGTAAAACCTACGTACACTCATACTTACTACTGTCATCGGATTGAAAGGCACGTACGTAAAACCTACGTACACGATCATAAGACCATCAACTCTATCAATTGAAGTCCCTCATTTATCGACTTAATCGCCGAGGCCTATGGCGAGTGGGTCATTAGTTAATAGCGCTATTAGGTTTAACAAACCTCACACCGTGCCAGTCGGACGGGAGTGTACTAATGGACTATGGGCAAAGGGTCAATGCTGATAGACATTGACTTAGGGCACCTCTTACATTTTCGAAGTCGTCGATACGCACGGTCTAGTAACACATGGGAAGCCCCCACTAATCTTCGCAAACATGTCAGGGTGACCGCGATACGAATTAATACGATACATGGTTTGCAAAACGAACGTATGATTTACGAAACGAATGCTATAACTAAACAACCAACTGTGAACTCGCTCAACTTTGTTGTTGATTTGTTGTTACATGCCTTGCAGGCCTTTAGGTGCATATCATTGGAACTTGCTGTCTGGGAGGCTGGAGTGGTCATGGGTCGAGATACATGAAATCGTAATACAAGACTAATGATTTATACATGAGGTTTATAAACACTTAACTAATGAATTATGCTTCCGCTGTATGCTGTGAATTATTTGTAATGTGTAACAATGAATGTTAAATCAATGAAAGTTTTATTTAAATATATCTATTAGTTCAATGTGATTGGTGGCAAGATCTTGGTATGTCACACGCCTCGCGGGGGTTTTTCGCTTGTGGTATTTTGGGGGTGTGACAAGTTGGATGACATTTCATGCAAGTTGGATACATTCAACGTATTCCAACAACAAAGGGCCGAAATACAAAGAAGCAAAGAAGCTAGAGATGCCCAGAAACAAAACCGGGATGATTTGAAATTTCTATCCCAGCCCATTGATCACCTAGAGGGTAAAGAGTTACAACTAATCTTGGCGATGAGATAAGAGATAAAAAACAAATATAAAAGTTAGGATTTTTTTTTTGTAATTTTCTTTATTTAAAAATATTAAAAAATTAAATTTGTTGTTTTAAATAATATTCAAATAGCCCAGCGAAGCCCACCAAACCCACGACCCAAACCCCCGCCCCACCATACCGTGTTGAATGTGGGTTTAGCCCATGTCTGCCCCCCAAGCCACGTGTCAACTAATGCTCCAACCCAAGCCCAACCCCCGCCCCACCATACCCTACGGTCTTAGGAGGTAATGGTCATGACTTAAACATGAGCATAATTATGTAGCAAATAAAGCTTCTTTTGATTTGAGGTTTTATCCTACTAAACGGTTGCTCTTTACTAAGTTGGGATCTTCTTTTGTGGCTTTGTTTTTAATCTAAATCCTATACCTCCTTTTATATTATCCTTTTAGGATGATATATATGAAATGCATAGAAACTAATTTGTATAAACAATTAGTTAATGTATAGTATACAATTAGAAAGTTAATTTGTTTTGGTAAAATGATTTTTTTTATGGTTTTATACATTAAAATACACACAATTGGATCCGACTCATTGGCTTGTTCTCTTGTTAGCTAATTTTTATATTTTATGGCCGATAATGAAAAAGAATTTGAAACCACCATTTTAGTCTTTAGCTTGTAAAATGAGTTGAAATTGCCACCTCGTATTGAAGTAATCCTCCTATTCTACTCAGTTAGCTCATCTACAAGTCTTTTAGGTAGAGAATCACAAATTGGTTCGTAACGCTAAAGCGATTTGGGTTGGTCAACAATAAGTCAAAACGGTTCTGGTTCAGTCGGATTGTTGACCGGTATTTTCTACCACTACCATTCAGGTTCGAAACGATTTTGAGCATTTTTTACTGGTAAGTTCGGGTTCAAAATGACTTTGACCTTTTTGGGTTGCTCAACAATAAGTCAAAACCGGTTGTGGTTCAGTCGGTTGACCGGTATTTTTTACTAGTACCATTCAGGTTCAAAACGATTTTGAGCATCTTTTACTGGTATGTTCGGGTTAAAAACGACTTTGACCTTTTTTTTTCCTGTTCGGTTTGAGTTCAAACCGGTCTCAAGGATAGGAATCCAAACCGGTCCAATCCTACGGTTTCAACGGGTAGGAACCGGTCTATGGGTTTAGAACCGGTTCTGTTTCTGTTCCGGGTCTCCAAACATTTTTTTTTGTGCACCACTACTTCTAGGTAGACCGGCCCGGTGTGTAAAAAACAAGAGTTATTGGCTTTCATAAAGAAATTGGGTTGTCTACTCTGAGGCAGACAAGTTTTTCACTATTCAATCGAGCTGTTCTTAGATACCTAGTTTTAATAAAGTTCTTCACTGTACTTCTTCGCTCATTCACTGTGATCCTGTTTTTATAATTAAGTATACATGTAAGTGTTAACCAGATTATTACCTAATCTTGACCATACAAACAAGAACTTGATCATATCTTACTTTAAGAGATTGAATGGAGGGTAAATTGTTAATTTGACAAACATGAACAAAATTGATTATTGACATGATGTCTTAGTTAAAAGGGAAGTCAATTCAGTAAAATTTTATAAATTTACTTACAATCAAGGAAAGATCTAAGACTATTTTGGGATAAGTCCCCAACTCAAATCTAAAATCCACGGTCTAACAGTGTATTGGGCCCTAAACATAATGGTGAAACGACAGGCCCTGAAGGGGTATGGTCCCAAAAAGCCGCGCAAACCCTCCTACAGGTCGCGCGTGAGACCATACTCCTTACTCAACAAAATGTTCAAACGAAGGCTCGTGCGGAATACTTCATCAAGGACTAACCTCGCGCAAGGTCTGAACAAGAAAAGAGCATCAATCTTATACTTAAACATTCTGAACAAGAGCCTTCATCCACCCATACCCTGCGCGGGATAGTCACGTGGTCAGCAAGGGTCACGCAGGGCTATGGCGCAGGGCAACTTCAGAAGGAACACAAGGTACAAGTGGCAGAAGAAAAGGGCCAATCCGCTTCCTCCAGGCTATACTCAATCGTGCTCCACGATCGTTTGACGTGCAGGAGACAGAGAGTACAGAAGGACGCTTATGTGGCACCAATCAGGGGGCGGCGACACCTGCCCCATGATCTCCACTTACTTGCTGATGGCAGGGGGACAACCAGGCCGACAACAGTAACACGTGGCTCCAATCATGGTGCGCCAGCACCAGAGAACTTCTAGAAGCCACTAACGGTCTACACTAGTGAGACAAAGAGCATATCCCTTAGGTTGTCGCCTTCCGGCCCAAGGCCCATCAGCCCATCTCCTCTTTACACCTCTCCGGCTATAAATAGGACCCTTCATTCACAGGTGAAACATTCCATTCTCTCGACCCTCACTCTTTACATACATTTACCTCCTCAAAACAGTCGCTTATTCTCACGCTGGAGTCTGGTTAAGAGGGGAACCCCCATATTTCCCTCTTAACGAGCTAACGGTGTTCTGTTTTGCAGGATTATCGGATCATTAGGAGCTCAGAAAGTCATAAGAAGATTAACCACTATGAAAGGAACATAAACCAAACTAATAAACTCTGAAATTAGTTCTGTGTTTCTTCATTGGCGCCCACCGATTTTTACAGTCGTTTTCATCTTCTTTTTTCTGAGTTTTTCAAGTTTTCATGATTTTCTTGATCATGGCTGGTTAAGGAATCATTCCTGAATTTGGTTTTGGAACAAACTCTAATGCAGTGTTGGGGGAGGACAATCAAAATGTCCAAGCCCAACATGTAGAAGAAATCGGTGAAATCGAAGTAACCAACACTGGGGGACCCCGCGCGAGTGTCACTCGTATCACTCAAACGGTAACCCAAGTGAGTCATGTCGCTGGTCCTTCAAACCCAGCTCCACCCCAGAGTATTTCAACGCTATTAGGGCTACCGGAAGGCGAAACTCCAGCCTCCTGGTGCGCCAAGCAAATCACTACCATCAATGCAGCGTATCAGTCTTTGAGCGCACAGCAAACGGTCATACATGCATAACCATCTTTGGTTACACCTTCAGGTCCGAGTCAAGAGGTGCGCCAGTTACCCCCGCAGCAGAATATCCAAGGAAGAGCCAGCAGACCTCCTCCCATGAGAAGGCCAAGCGTGCATGACGCGCGCGACACACGGGGAGAGATAGAAAGTTATTACGACCATCCGTCAAACATTCAAAGGGGACCAATTCATAGCCAGCTCGGGTCGCGCAACATGAATAACGAGTGGGATGACACAGACCCAAACGATCCAACTTGGCAAGATGACGAAGGATCCTCAGTCTTCAACCGCTTGCAAAGGAATCATGAATATTACAAGCCAAGAAAGCGCATTGCATATAGCGAAGAAGCAGAAAGAGATTTCAACCTTGCCTACAGGCCAGCTAAAGTTGCAGAACACTCAAAGTTTATTCCAAATATTGCTCTAGCCCCATTGACAAAAGAAAAGTTGCCCCCAATAGTAGGGAAGTTCAACGGTCTAACTGATCCAGATGATCACGTTAGAGTATTCACTAGCGTTGGCGTTATGGGGAGGTTGGAATATGCCGATGTGGTGTCACTTATTTATCCAGACGTTTACTGGGGCTGCTCGCGCCTGGTTCGACAGCCTCCCGCCTGGAAAAATCAGTTCGTGGGTTGATTTTAGAACACAGTTTGTAAACCACTTCAGCCAACAAAGACGTTACCAGCGTGACACATCGGAAGTAACAGACATCTGGCGAAGAGAGAACGGGGGGCTAGAAGATTTCATCACTCGCTTCAACAAGGAGTGTCTAGAAATTGGTGGCATAAGCGAACAATTGATGAGCGCACCATTCGACGTGATAGCCTTATCAGGACTATCACAGGCAAAGACGGAGTGCCCAAGGAAGGAGATAAGCTCATGGAGGCTGCCAAAATAGTTGCGCAAACTAAAGTGTCACTGGCCGGTAACAAGAACTCTTACACTGAAGACCGATTTTCCAAGGGAAGCTCGTGTGATAACAACAGGCGTAACAAAGGCAAAAACCCTGGATGGAAAGCTAGCCATTCCAGCGGTTATGATGAACGACCTCGTTTCAGAGAGGACGCGCGAGAAACAATCGACAGAATCGGTTATCGAAAGACAGTCAGGAACGAGAATCGAGAAAAGCACTGGACTCTGCTCATCAAGACACCAAAAGAGGTGCTCATGACGGAGAACCATGATTTCAAGGCGCCTAGACCTATGACGAGCAAGAAGGGGCAAGACCCCAACCTGTACTGTGATTTTCACAAACATACAGGTCATCTGACAGATGACTGTATCAGTTTAAGGCAAGAATTCGAAAAAGCACTGAAAAAGTGGAAAGCTAAGCCACCTGGTGAAGAACGTGCTAAAAAAGACACGACATATTCAGCTTAATGATCATGGCAGAGAGAAAAAGGTTAGACGCTTGGAAACGCACATGGTCAACGGACCGAGATATAGCGCAAGAGATAAAGGCAAGCGACCATTCGAGCCTGCATGGCAAGAACAACAGGTTATCTTCCCGGTAGTACGCGGGGGTCCACGCGCCCCGTCTTCATTACTGGTATTATCGGTCATTACGAAACAGAATACAAATTCATTGATCCGGGAAGTACGGCTGATATAATCTACGAGCAATGCTTTAATAAGTTTGATGATGAAGATAAAGCGAGACTTGAGCCGGTCGACTATCCTCTGTCAGGATTCTGCAACGAAATGGTCTTCCCACTAGGCCAAATCAGCTTCCCCGTCACGCTGTCTGACGGAAAGCACTCAAGAACCACAAATGTCAATTTCATGGTAATGCCGGTCAAGTCAAGACATGATGTTCTGATCGGGAGAGAAACCCAAGGCGAGCTAAACATGGCAACCTCCACACCCCACTCAGCTATCGGTTTCCCAACTGAGACGGGTGTGGCGATTATTTATGCTAAAAAAGAAGTAATGTCTGTAGAGGACGCACGCCCAACCAAAGCGGCGAAAGTTTCAACAAGTGAACCAGAGAAGTGGGTTTTAAACCGCAAATACCCAGTGCAAATGGTGACGATGGGCCACGCAATCTCACCAAACATCAGAACGCACCTCAAGCAACTTCTGTTTAGAAACATGGACATTTTCGCCTGGTCTCCGGCAGACATGACCGATGTCCCGCGCGACGTTACTGAGCATTGTCTGAACACTTATCCCTTAGTTAAACCAAAAGTGCAAAGAAGGCGCAGCCTGGGGGCGTATAAGACTAAAGCGATGAACGAGCAAGTGTGCGAACTGTTAAAAGCAGGAATCTTGAGAGATGTGCGCTATCAGAGCTGGGTCGCGAACCCTGTCATGGTCGAGAAGTCCAATGGAGGATGGCGAATGTGTGTCGATTACACCGATCTCAACAAGGCATGTCCGAAGGACTTTTATTCATTGCCAGAGATTGACAAAAAGATAGACTCTCTCGCACCATACAGGTGGAAGTGTTTTCTGGATTGTTACAAAGGTTATCACCAAGTCCAGAGGAAGTTGGAAGATGAAGACAAGACAGCTTTTAGAACCGATCTCGGAATTTTCTGTTACACAAAGATGCCGTTCGGCCTCAAAAACGCTGGCGCAAAATCATATCCTTTTATCAGCACTCTGCGCAACTGTGTAAAGAAGCAAGAATTCAAGTGGACGCCGGAAGCAGACGCTGCATTCCAGCAAATGAAAGAATGTTTGATAAAGCTCCCTACGCTGACCGAGCCGTTTGAAAAAGAACCACTCATTCTGTACTTGTCTTCTTCGGACAAGGCAGTTGGGTCGGTATTGTTGGTTGAGAGAGATGGAGTTCAGACTCCAATTTACTATGTCAGTAGGGTGCTTACAGATCCAGAAACGAGATATTCAACAATGGAGAAGTTAGTGCTTGCACTACTACACGCCTCTAGAAGGCTACGCAGATATTTTACAGGGCATGTGATAACAGTACTCACTAACTTCCTTATTGGCACAATTTTACAAAAGCCAGAAACGTCAGGTCTCCTAGCAAAATGGGCAATTGAGCTGGGGGGCCACAATATCCTCTACAGGTCGCGCCCAGCCATCAAGGGTCAAGTGCTAGCGGACTTCATCACAGAAGTCCCAGAGGATAAAATCAAAGATTGTGAAGTTGTGGATACTCCAACTAAGGATACATCAGATGGATTGTGGTTGTTGTACACTGATGGGGCCTCAAACGAAGATGGAGTAGGGGCCGGATTGCGCCTCATGAGCCCTGAGAAGCATGAATTTACATACGCCATCAAGTTGGATTTCAAGAATACCATCAAGATGGGAGCCCAAAACTTACAAGCCCGTGTCAACTCATTGCTAATATCAAGTCAAGTCAACGGATTGTATGACGCGAAAGGTGAAGTTATGGCTTTGTATTTAGGACAGGCGAAAGAATTACTTCAGCAATTCAAGTCATACAAGGTAGTTCACATCAATCGCTCAGAGAACAAACCAGCAGACGCCTTGAGCAAGCTCGCTTCAACATCTTTTCAACATCTCGCCAAGGATGTAAGAATTGAGGTACTAAAAAACCCGTCTGTTTTGCTGCGTCAAGTGAATGTGATCGAGATAGGGCAACCATCTTGGATGACCCCTATCATCCAGTACTTGCAAGAGGGAACACTCCCTGAGAACAAAGCAGAGGCAAGAAAGATACATAACAAGGCTATGTTCTATGAGATGAACGATGGAATCATGTATCGAAGATCTTTCTTGGGGCCACTGTTGCGCTGTGTGGACCCCCAAGACGCAAGTTATTTAATCAGGTTGATTCATGAAGGAATCTGCGGCATCCATGCGGGCCCGCGCATGGTTGTCGTGAAGATAATGAACACTGGATATTACTGGCCAGGGATGCACGTTGACGCCCTAAAAGAGTTGCGCAAATGCGACTCTTGTCAAAGGCACGCCCCAAAAACCCTGCGCCCAAAGAATGACCTCATTCCCGTGTCCACTGCATGGCCTTTCCAGCAGTGGCGGATTGACATGGTGGGACCCTTCCCGGAAGCTCCTGGAGCTCTGAAGTTTATAAAATTGTTGTCGTCGATTACTTCACCAAATGGGTGGAGGCCAAAGCACTCGCCTCAACTACTGCAATGATGGTGCGCAAGTTCATTTGGGAGCACATCATTTGCAGGTTTGGTCTCCCCTCAAAATCGTCACGGACAACGGCACTAATTTTGCTTCTGAAGATCTCCAAAAATGGATGAAAAGATGAATATCGAGCACACTTTCTCTTCCGTTGCGCATCCTCAAGGCAACGATCAAGTAGAAAGTGTCAACAAGAGCATCGTCGAAGGGATAAAAGCCCGTCTGGGCACAAAGAGAAGAGGCTGGGTAGATGAGCTCCAGAGCATCCTGTAGGCTCATCGAACCATGCCGAAAACAAGTACTGGCGAAACTCCTTTTAGCCTAGTCTATGGCTCTGAGGCCATTATCCCAGCTGAAGTTGGCCTCCCCTCACCGCGCTTGACAGCAGTCAACATAATTGATAATGAGGCAGAGCGCCGTCTCGACCTGGACTTGCTCGAAGAACGGCGCGAAATAGCGCGAATCAAAGAAGCCAAGTACAAGACACAGTTGGAGAGGTATTACAATGCCAGAGTGCGCATTTGTACCTTCACTCCAGGAGAGTATGTCTTCAGAGACAATGAGGCTTCGAATGCTGAACGCCCCGAAAAGCTAGCACCCAAGTGGGAAGGCCCATACTTGGTACATGAGGTGCTAGGAAAGGGGGCTTACAAGCTGCGCACATTGGATGGACACATCATCCAGTGCACATGGAACGCGCAACAATTGCGCAAATGTTATATTTGACTACTCTCGGCCTTGCGCCTTTATCTACTTATGTTGGCCTTGCGCCTTTTATAACTTCCTAGGTTGGCTATACGCCCTTTGCTTTCTTTTCCATGATGTAAGTTGGCCTAAGCGCCTGTTTCCCACTTAATGAAAGCATATACCTTATGTTTTTCTTTTATCGACTCGACTCCTATGTTACAAATGCATGTTAAACTTTTGATTAGCACGAAAACACTTCAATAAATTACGAGCTCTTAAGTTATGCCTCCAAGGTCCTCCGCGAACGTAGCCCGAGACCAGGCAGTTACACTCGCACAAGAGCCACACTTACATTTATTCGCGCTAACTTAACCAAAGTTTCTAAACAACAATGCAATAATTGTAACCTGACGAATAGAAGGGAAGCATAAATTTCATATTCAGAAAGCGCAACAGCGCAATGATTACATGATAAAATAACAAAAAGTCATCAGTTCAAACCAAAGTAAGCGCGACCGCGCAATGGGTTACATTTAACATCTTAAAATAAGAATTACAAGGTATAACGTCTGTCATCGCTATCTACTCATAGCCGTCACCACAATCACCATCGCCATCACCATCACCATCATCTCCAGTTGGTTCTTCATCTGACAACTCCACGGTCTCTGGAGGGTCGAGAATTTGCTTTAACCGTTGGCACCAGTCGTCATGCTCCAGTGCTTTTGCGACCAAATCCATCATAGGCAGTGATAGATGGTCATAAGCCTCTTCAGCGTGGGCTAATGCAGCATCATCCTGATCAGTCACTGAGCAATGACTGACATCGAACTCTTGTCCTATCGCTTCTTCAACATGTTGCGCACACTCTAGATAACCTCCACTGTAACCAACCGCGCGTGAGGCATCTGTGAGAGCAGCAACAGCTTCATACAGTTCTCCAACGTTCAGGATAGAGTTGGCCATCTACAGCAAGGACAATGGATAAGAAATAGGTCTTAACAAATACAGCCTAAGTTAGGAAGAGAACCATACCAGAACTACTCATCGGTCGCGCATCCACTCAGCCTCAGCAACCAGCATGTCAATTATGCCTTGAGCCTCAGAGTAGTTGTTTTGCGCTACATTGAGGGCAGAAGTACTCATGTCTCGCGCCTCCTCAGCGTTCTGCTTGGCCTCCTCAGCAGTAGCAGCCTTGACTCTCTCAACCTCAAGATCGATCTCTAAGGACTCGCTTTTGTCAGTTTGCTCTCGCAAACGACGTTTTAGCTCTGCAATCTCGACATTCTTAGCTGCCAGGTCCTTATCCTTGCTGGATACCTGTGCTTTCAACTCAGCCTGCAGAAGGAAGGGCAGACTTAGATAATTTCACAAACAAAAAGCATAAAGGGAAGAAGGGTTAACACTGTTCAGACCTCAATCAGCTCCTTATCGGTTCGCTCATCTTCAACCTTCCCTTTCAATTCAGCAACTTGACCCTCAAGTTCAGTAATCTTGGCTCGGGCTGCATACATACGCTGATTATCTTTCTCACAGATTTTCTTCCAGTCAGCACGCTCCTTCGCCAGAAGATCTTCAGCAGCACGAAGCTTGACTCTAAGGCCTTCACGGCCCCACTCCCCCGATTTCCTATCGAACTCAAACTTAGCCTTCTCTTCATCAAAGGCAGCTTTTGACTTTTCAAAGTCCTTGACATGCCTTAATAACCGATCACAGTACTTCTCCCATTCCTCTCGCTCCCTAACCATGGTACCCCACTCGCGCACAATTTGATGGTTCGCAGCACGGGTATTCGCTTCACCAATAACATAGGCGTGGTACAACCCACTGTGGGTTCGCGCCCTTTGCCGGTTAACCTCACCGGGAGAAAGAGAGTCCAGGAACCAATCGCGACAAGGAGCGAACTTCAGGAAAGTGTCTTTCTGCTTTAAACCCCATGGCGGTTGGTGCGGCGCATCACCAAGAGCCTCCTCCGTATAAGACTTGTAATAAATATCTCCCACGGTATCCCTGGGACCTATAGGAGATTGTGGCATTGAACTTTGACCCCTCGCGCCAACCTGACCAGCAGCGAAATCAGCACTCGCACCACCCGCAACGGCGGATTTTTCCTTATGAATATCAGAACCCGATCCCCCAGTAGTAGAAGTTATCTTAACAGTCTGAATGGGGGCATCAGGTTGCGCAGGCTTAGTCGGCTTCTCAACCTCAGGTTTTTTCCTCTTCTCATTAAGGGGTTGGTCAAGCCCCATGATATGAACGACCTTCGGACCATGCGCTTTCTCATGAGCAGTTGTAGCAGCGGCCCTGGTGTCCTTAGGATCGCCAGCAGGCTTCTCAGAAGCTTTCGTTCTCTCTCTTTCCTTCTCCTTCTCCATAACCTTGTCAACAGGCTCCTCAGCAGCTTTCTTTTTCTCCTTCTCGTCCTCCAACCCAGCAGTCTTGATAGGCTTAATTGTAACCTTGGTCTTTTTTAGCGCTGGCTCTGGGAGATCTTTAAAACAACACCCTTCTTCTCAGGGGTCTTCTTCTTGGCTTCTGCAAAAAACTAAGTGTTACAAAGAGATGTCATTAAAGAGGAGTACAAGTACACAAAACTAACCAGGAGAAAATTTATAAAGAGAGCGCAAGTTGCTTTGTTTTTCGATTAAAGGGATTCCACCAGCCTTCTGCGCAGCAGACGCACCAGTTGTGGTCTCTTCTCTCCTTCTCTTTGGATAACCAACTTCGCAGCAGGTTCTTCCTTTTCTTCTTCCTCCTCTTCTTCATCGAGCGCGATAGAAGACGGAGTGGCTCCAGCATCGGGTTTTCGAGAACCCGCACTCCCTGAGCTCCTTGAACCAGCAACTCCGGTCTTCTTCTCGCCTATACAGAACAAACCTTCAAGTGAGTCACTAATAATAACGTAATCCTCCAAGTTACTCTGACGAAAGCGTAGAATACCTTTGTCAGCAGCACTAGCAGACGCGCGGCTACTCCCGCCTTTCTTGCTAATCACCTCAGCATCTAAGGTAATCACCTTCTTCCGCTTGATGGGTTTCTTCTTTTTCTCTTCATGATCAATCCCTAGGTCGCGCAACACACCTGCAAATATGTTAGACCACGAACTTAGCTCTCCATTCGAAGACCCTACAGACTTCTCGCTGGAAAGATAAAGAATCTCTTTTCCAGCTGAGGTCACAGCTCGCAAGGGTCGGGGATTGGGAAGATGCGCACCTTCAGTTGCGGTAGGAGGATTGGCGAAAGCCCCATCAACTGGGTACATGAAACACGCCTTGATCATATCATACCAGTATCGCTCCCCTGACCTCAGTGGGCGCACTCCCATAGATCCACCAAAGGTGGGGAACGCAGCTTGGTAAAGGCGTGCCTCTACATTCAAAATTTAACAGTTAAATGCAAAAAAAAAATTAAACAAATAATCAAGGAAACAACTCACCTCTATCCTGAAACTTCAACACCGGCACCTCTTCGCTGTCGTGCGGCCACTGGTCCCTCATATGCGCCGCGACAAGAACATTTTCACCAAACACTCTATTTGGAGTGGCAGTAAGCTTCACATACCAATCTTCCTTCTTCGGAATCACCAGCTCCTCCTTCTCAATAACATCCGGCGCACAAAAGTCCATAGCAATCGGGATAACCTCTTCCCGAATAAAGAAGAATTTATGTTTCCAATCGTGGAAACTCTTCGGTGGGTTTAAGAGGATCTTTTTAGCCGACCCCTGGTTTCCAAAGGAGTAAAAACCCATATTTCGGATTAACTGGTAAAATACCCTCAATCTTTCGACTGTAGGCTCTATGTCATGGGCTCGGCATAAGAACTCAAAGTGCCGCACCCTTACCATACCGGGTGGGCTCATCTGAGAGATGTGAAACCCATAATAATGAAGGATATGGGCCAAGAACTCCGTCGCCGGCAACCGGAAGTTGCCTTGCAAAAAGAAGTCTTCGAAAGTGTGATATATCCCGGCGGTGCATCAGCAGCAGTCTGGTTTTGACCGGGATATCGAGCATCTCACTCCGGTGGAAACCGGAATCCTCTAGTGATCTGCTCAAACAAACCCAGATCCCACTTCAGGACGCGAAGGGGACCTTCTTCACCGGGGTTTTCTTCCTGAGGATTTTCTTCAGCCATGAAGATAATAAGAAAAAACCTAGAAATCTTCTGGTAAAATATGAATATTTGAAGATCTGCACTGAAGAATCCGCTACTACTCCGTTGAAGGTAAGAAGATCCAAAGAGAGTTTGAAGATGAATAGAGAGGAAATATAACAACAGAATCCGCTACTACTCCTATCGTCGGCTATATATACTCATCGCATTTAATGCGATGGGTAGACGTGCCGGATTCACCGCGCGCGTATCCAATCAGAGGACGCCACGTAAGGCGGGATTCTCGGAGTGACGGTTACCACGCGTGTGTGGGCCTCACTCGCCTGACGGAAAGCCGAATCGTCAGTGACAACTTGATGACGGCCGTGTCAGTAGTCAACTCAAAAGTCGCCATCAATGACATTTGCACCAACCCGTCAGAATTCAAATTTCGAAGGTTTTTCCGCCCAAAATTACTACAAACTTCATGTAGAAGTTACTCAGGCCGCGCAGCATACATAGTTATCCAACGAGCATGCGCGCCTACACACCCTAAAGCAGTAAATCGTCATCAGCCAAGTCCGGTAGTCACGCCGTAGTACCAAACAACCAGTCACACGCGCGCCGTCTACCAAAACCAAGCAAACATTTTTCATAACTAGTACTTTATTTTTTCTAAGTCCAGAGCTCCAACCACTTACTTCGCGCATGATGCAGCACTGGACTGGGGGGACTTGAAGGGGTATGGTCCCAAAAAGCCGCGCAAACCCTCCTATAGGTCGCGCGCGAGACCATACTCCTTACTCAACAAGATGTTCAAACGAAGGCTCGCGCGGAATACTTCATCAAGGACTAACCTTGCGTGAGGTCTGAACAAGAAAAGAGCATCAATCTTATACTTAAACATTCTGAACAAGAGCCTTCATCCACCCATACCCTGCGCGGGATAGGCACGTGGTCAGCAAGGGTCGCGCAGGGCTATGGCGCAGGGCAACTTCAGAGGGAACACAAGGTACAAGTGGCAGAAGAAAAGGGCCAATCCGCTTCCTCCAGGCTGTACTCAATCGTGCTCCACGATCGTCTGACGTGCAGGAGACATAGAGTACAGAAGGACGCTTATGTGGCACCAATCAGGGGGCGGCGACACCTGCCCCATGATCTCCACTTACTTGCTAATGGCAGGGGGACAACAAGGCCGACAACAGTGACACGTGGCTCCAATCATGGTGCGCCAGCACCGGAGAACTTTAGAAGCCACTAACGGTCTACACCAGTGAGACAAAGAGCATATCCCCTAAGTTGTCGCCTTCCGGCCCAAGGCCTATCAGCCCATCTCCTCTTTACACCTCTCCGGCTATAAATAGGACCATTCATTCACAGGTGAAACATTCCATTCTCTCGACCCTCACTCTTTACATACATTTACCTCCTCAAAACAGTTGCTTATTCTCACGTCGGAGTCTGGTTAAGAGGGAAACCCCCATATTCCCCTCTTAACGAGCTAATGGTGTTCTGTTTTGCAGGATTATCGGATCATTAGGAGCTCAGAAAGTCATAAGAAGATTAACCACTATGAAAGGAACATAAACCAAACTAATAAACTCTGAAATTAGTTATGTGTTTCTTCAGGCACAATATCTACTACTTGTAGTTTATCCTCTTGATTTGGGTTTTTTAATGGCCCAAAATCAAAAGAAATTCCAAACCATTTAGAAATAATCACAATATAAATTCTATGTTCAGGTTTCTCTAAAGTCCAAACCTTCACTTTCACATGCTTCTAATAGACTTCGCAATGCGGTTTAATAGTCGTCCATCTCTGACGTGTTACCTTTCTTCCCAATGATTCCATTTTATAACTAACTTTTTGTAACACTTTCTAATCCCAACAAATTACATCACATTCATAACCCCAATCATTCTATTCACCACAACTGAGTTGATGGATCTATACAACTTCAAAAAATCTATGCCCAATAAACACATTGAACCAATAGCGTATTCGTATTCGGATTGTTGACCTTGTCAGTTGTCTTACATGACTACCCCTCTCGGCCCATACATCATATATTTGCATGTGGACCATTTATTGATATATAAAGCCAAAATTTTGTGGGCCTCATTCCAATTATTGACTTTTTTTCATTCGGATTTGCATCCTAGCCGACAAAAATGTCATGCCAATATCCAGTTTTAAACTTGGTTGAATCCTAGCCAATATATAATTGCACCATGCCGATTTATTAAGGGCTCTCTACAGAATTTGCAAATCTCCATTAAATAAAGTATGAATAATATCCATATGGGGTAGGACCATTGCAATTCACAGAACGCTACCAAAACAATCGGGCTTAAATAAGGTCTAGTGGAAAAAAAATCCACTTAATCCGATTATTACAAGCCCAAAGGTCTATCACTCCCTGCTGCATTAAAATTGCCTTCCACCCAGTTGAGTGCGACTTCTGTTGACTTTTCGGTCATCATTGACCAAAAAAGTCAACACTTTTTCCCAGCTTCCAAAGAAACATAATTTTTAAGCCTAGGTGTACTGTATAAAGTTTGGACTTTGGAATGTCTAAAGATAGCAAACCAAACAGGTGCGTATATCCAGTGCTTTGTCTATTGTACTTCTTCTTCTTCACAAGTTGTACCCAAGACCAACTAATTAATCTAATTAATCTTTTAGCCAAAGATTGATTAACTAGTAGTAATTTATAGGAACATATGGATAGTAAGAGTGGTCATATCATAATATATCCAGTTGACTTAATATGCATTTGGTTTTCATGAGCATTGGAACAACGTCTGCTCATTTAGCAAGAGCCAAAACAATATATTGCTAAGACAAACAAGGCCATACACATGGTTCAATACGTTTTTCATTGGAACCTGCATCAAAGTTAACTGCAACAGAATTGACCTAAGGTTGCTTCAAAAATAAATTTTAATGTACAAGCCAACAGATTTACTGTTTTATTATCCATAATTTCTGCAAGACAAGCCTATGAATCAACAAAACCTACAAATAGCCTTTAAATCACTAATGAGGAACAAAAACATCGCTTGTGGTAACAATATTAATTCGTAAGAACATACATTCTTCAACATGTTGTTAACGCACAAAATCAAACAAACTAAACTCACAAAGTAATCAGTTCACAAGAAAACAAATCGTTACTAATCGAGCACCAACCCGCTTTTGCTTCGATCAATACACATACACGGTGTTTAATCCCTTGCTTCACCAGACATTTATTAAATCTGTGTCATGAAAGCAGTATTGAAGTTAACTGCAACAGAATTGACCTAAGGTCGCTTCAAAAATAAATTTTAATATACAAGCAAACAGATTTACTGTTTTATTTTCCTCAATTTCTGCAAGACTGTTAGATATTTTAGTGTAATCGGGATTGAGTTGGTGATCAAAGCGAATAATAATACATATCAAGCAATTTCACTCACACATCCTGTTCGCTTATGGATGGGATTATAAAACGAATTTGTTTACTGTGATCACCTTTCCCCTTGATTTTGATTTTTCTTTTTTTATTTATATTAATTTTTATATTCTTCCGGTGGTAAATGCTACAAGTGTGTGGTAAGTGTTTGTATTTTATTTAATTGATTTGGTTAAGCTTGGTTAGTCGGTTTGTTGATCAGTTCTGTTTAAACATAATGGAAACATGAATAACATACCTGTTACAGCAGACAGACAGGCCAGCAGAGAATCCAGTCAGAGATGCAGCCATTGAGTTCGACATACTTGTCAGGATGATCTGGTTCCTCCTTAGGTTGTAAAGTTATGATGGTGATGAACTGAAACAAGGGAGGAATCGGTTGGGAGAGAGAGCCGAGAATGATGTTATGAGGGTTGTGAAATTGTCTAACTTGTGTAACCCTTAAACTCTCTAATAATCTCCTTATATATACACCCAAGAGGAAACCCAATTAGTTAATAAGGGTAATATGGTCCATCAACAATTACCAACTAATTATTAATAGGTTATTAATGTATTTTGATCTATATAATATAAATGATTATAATGGCTACAAGATTAAATATTATGATAATTATATATTTAATCTCACACGGTTGTATAATCCTGCACATGATCATCTACTTAATTTGGGACAGAAGAGAGGTGTATCTGTATCTTATCATGACTATCAGTTTGAATATGTTTATTAGTCACTAATTCTTGACTTTGATAATAATATTACTCGCTCTCACTTACCAATTATAGTCTTGACTTTGCTATTTCATTATATGGTTGTATAATAATAATAATCCGGTAGATCATTTACTTTGGAGACAACATAGAGGTATATTTGCATCTTATGTGCATCCGTTTGAATATATTGATTAGTCATCACTTCTAGATTTTGATTATTTTGTATCTGGCCTTTTCTTTTTCAGTTTGTTACCTGGTATGCTAATTGTTTACCATGCCGAAATTTAGTTGAATGTTGATTAAACTACCATTTTCGTTGGCGTTTCTTCGGTTTATACTTGCAATTGCGTAGCGTCTGCTGTTGATTTTGAAATCCAAAATAAGTGTTGTCGTGTCGATACATTATCAAGCATTGTTTTATATGGTTTCCCTTTTAGTTTACTCTGTAATGCTGAAGATTTGATTTGTTATTCCTTTTGTTGTCGAATTTCTTAGACCTATTCACACGGGTATCTTGCGTCTTTGTTCTTATTACAGTCTCTCACTGTGACTTGCGGTAATAAGATTGAGACGAGTGGATTAATGGTGAATTCAAAAACATTCACTTTTAAATTGTAGGAGATTTGGGTGTTTTCTCAACTTTGAGAACAAATGATGTTTAAATATGTGAATCTGATCATATTTGATATGGATAATGATCCCATACGCTCTGTTTCTGAAGCATAAAATCAGTATTTTCGGATGTATTTTTAAGTATATAAGACATGTAACTTCCATTATTAGACTGATTCACCATTTGTGTCTTTTCTGTAAACATCCGTTACTGATCCACTTTGTCATCCTTGTGCTAGTATTGTCATTTGAGTTAGGCTGCATGACATATCTTGGTTGAGCAGTCTTTTATACATTTAAGAGTTTAAAAGGATGAGTATTAAATTATACTTTCTTAACAAAACAGACCCTTCAAACATCAAAGGCAGATCACTGCAGTCTGTTCTCAAACATCAAAATAGTACTATATATTATTAACAATGATAATAACAGAGAGATTTTGGGTCATGTTATTCTTCTTGACTTACAAAAGTCGAGTTTGACCACAAGGTGTTTGATGAAATGCCTGAACGATGTTAGAAGTGAAATGAGTGCTGGTGTGGGTGATGATGATTCAACGAACAAGGAAAAAGTAGTTGTTGATGGATATAACTTCAATAGCATAATTATAATTGCATCTTAAACTGTTGTTGACTGTAAGTCCAGGAAAAAGTAGTTGTTGATGGATATAACTTCATTCTTAGCACGCTACTTTCGTCTGCCCGTTACTTATGCTATTCTTATACTCATAATCGTTTATTAGATCAAACATCCACCCTTATACCTCAATTATTCTCCGTTGTCTCCAACTCCAAAGCCTAGATTTTAAACAATCCTCTTCAGCTTGCCAAAAACCCTTTCGAGTCTTTCTCTTGAATAAATTTCGGGACGAAATTTCCTAAAGGAGGGGAGACTGTAACGCTCCGCGTTTCCATAACTTTCCTAATTTAGAAATCGAGCCTTAAAAATCTATTTTTAGAAGCTTGCCTCTTTCAAAAATTATAATCCGTTATATCGTCGGAAATCTTTTATCTTTATTTTAATTCGTTATAAATATGGTTAATTTTTCATTGTTTAATTAATTAAATTAATTAATTTTACAATTTAAAAAGTTTTTTTTATAATAAACTAAGTTAGTCTCGTTAAATTTTAAAGTTAGTAAACTAACCTAGTTAGTTTGTTTTATAAAGTTAGTTCCTTCTAAAAAAACAATATAACTTAGTTAGTTTAATTAATAAAGTTAGTTCTTTTAAGATATAACATAACATGGGTTAGTTAAAGTCCATGGACTGGTTGTGTTATTTGCTAAAAGTTTAATGTTTTAAAAACAAAGACAAAAAAAGGGGGAAATAACCACCAAAAAGAAACTGCTGACCGCGGGACTCGAACCCGGGTCACCCGCCTCACACACACACACACTAACCAGCTGAGCTGGGTCTCAACATCAAACATATCCGCCCCTTTAATTCTTTTAAACCCTCGTTCAAGTCAAGCCACTTTGTAAACCTAGTATTAAAAGGTAGTAAACCCTAAATTCCCTTTTGTGAACAGCCGCATACCTATTTTTTTTTCTGCTTCTCTCAAACTCAACTCCAGACATATACAAACACAGAGAAGCCGTCTTCTACATGGAGAAACCCTGTCATCACAAAAACACCAAACACAGGACTTTAACTCCTTCAAAACATACACCCACATAAAGCTTCATTTTCTCAAAAACCCCCACCCACTCGATCTCCTTCTCCCTCACTCGAAGATGACCAGCTCGCCACTAACAGTAGTGGCGGCGCTTGATGTGACGACACAGCAGAGCACCGGCTGTCGGCGCTGTTTTCTCTCCGACAGGCACCACGACCCCCTCACTCCTCCACCTCTGCTCAACTGAACTGCCGGCCACCACTGTGGTGGTGGCGGCGCACGGCGGCGAGGTTAATCGGGGAAAGAGATAGAGAAGTAAGGCGGTTGTGGTGGTTCGCAACGGCTCAATGGGAATGACCCCACGGTTAATGTAGAAAATTTTTTGTTTCCAGTCATGCAGACTCTTCGGTGGGTTAGTACTGCAAGGATTTACTCCACCGGTTCGAGAATTGAAGGAATAGAAGCCACCAGTGTAACTTACAAAGTAAAACACGTTAAACATCTCGAAAGTCGGTTCGATACGATTGGCCCTACATATGAACTCAAAATGGATAATTCGGGGTAACCCGAAAGCATTTATATGTGAAATGTGTAGCTGTAACACCTCGAAAATTCGGGTTAAATATTAAAACGACACGTGTCATGTAAGACAAAAACGCGTTGAAAACCCGTAATTTAATAAGGATAATTCGGTAGGATTTAAAGGGGCGTCATGTTAAATTGTTACCTCTGAACGACCTCAATAATAAATCCCAAGACCCGATATAATGTTACTACACATCCTTCATGCCTAAATTCAGAGAATTAATCTCAATGATAGACTTGCAAAAGCATGATTGGATTCCAAGAGTAAAAAGAATGGTAAACCGATGTTTTCGGGTCTTGCAAATGCATTCAAATGGAACAAGATAAAATGGTGGGGTATTATACAGGAACAAACACTTAGTGAGGGTCCTAAGTTGCAAATAGAGGCCACAAAGTCGTGCAAGTGGGCTGCCTTTTCGAGCAAATGAAAGAACAAACAAACAGCCCCTGGAAAGGGCCTGCGCATCGTAGCACATATGGCCCTACGATGCGCAGGGGGTGCCCAGCATCAGAAAAACGGGCTGTTGCCTGTTTTAAGCGTTTCTGACCCATTGCTCCGGTTTTTAACATTATTTAAAGACCCCTAGACATCCCTAAGCAGTAGCAACAAGTGTTGAATGGTTGTGGATTGTCCTAGAGTTAGTTGTCAACTTGTTGTGGTGTATGAACAAGTATATAAAGGACTTCCAAGTGCAACATTCATTCACACACCTCTCCTGCATAATTGGATTGATTCTGGAGCTAAGGAACTTTCCCCTCTGCTCCTAATTCGTGCTTTGGACTATTGTAAGTCTGCTAGTTCTTGTTTAATTGCTTTTAGCTTAGTTAATTAGCTAAAAGTCAAACCGTCGTAATTACGGTTTGACTTCGAGATTAGTCACTAATGACTCAGTCTTATCTCGAATTAAAAGTAGTTTTAGAATGGTATTTATGTGGGAAATAAAACCCCAAAAGGGTTTCCCCTGATCACCATCCTAAACAGGTCAAATGTCGGGTCAAACATTTACTTAAAAAGTCAACATATTGCTTAAAATGTCTTTTATGCATAATTAGCTATCTAGATCATATATAACCTGTTTGATTAGTGTTATAACTTAGTAATTAGTGTAATAACATGTTCAAACCTGTTAAACCCGACTATTTCCTGTTTAGACCCGGTTCGGAACCGAAAGTCACATAGTTTGACTTTTCGGTTGACTTTCAGTTCTGACCCGTTTGGGCATATTTTAGAAATGCCCCAGAGCTTAAATTGGATTAGGATACATGTTAGAACAACCCTCTGTGATCATACACTTTGGTTCACTAGTTATCCAATTAATATGCAAATTTCCGTTAATTGCTCATACGTTGACCGTTATGCCCTTATTACCTTAAATCATGATTTATGGAAATGTAAAAGTGTAGAAACCTTAAATATTGATATATAAACTTGTATGCAAAATTTGACATCAGTTTGACTTGTAGATTAAGAGTTATGCTCATTATCGCTAAACTAATGCTTTATGTTAACATAAGGGCGTAATTAGCGTATAGCCTAGTTAAACATACTTTTTGGTACCAAACGAATTACCCACTGTTATAATATAATATTTTGGGAATTTTAAAGATTATTAATTAATTTTAGGCTGAGCATAACTCATAGTCGTAGGCTTAATCGGTAATTGTCGGTTTTGCCCTTACGGGCTATAAAATGAGTTTTACACATCCAAACGACCCCAAACCTTTTGCTACTGATTAGTTATGTTAAATAAATTATTTTAAGCCTTTTGGAAATATAAAAATATCAGATTTAAGTATGAAACTCGGAAATGGCCTTTAATCGCCATAATTAGCGTTTTTAACGCATAGTGTGTCTTAGAATCATATTAGACATACCCGGGTTGATACCTACTGATATAAGAAGCAAATTATCATATTTTAACAGTAAGCAAAGGTTAACAAACTCAGACTTCGTTTTTGAGCTTTTCGGCTTATGTGAAATTACCAAAGTACCCCTACGGGGCATAGTTTGGTTAAATATGATAAATTTCACATATATGCCTTAGCCTACTGTTATAACACATCAAAATGAATATGTTTGCTGTTTACATCAGACCTGTAACTCAGTTGAACATATAAACACTTTTACAAACTTTAAAATGACCAAACTACCCCTACGGGGCATAGTTTGTGTTTAAATTAGTTCGGGGCATAACGAAAGACATCCTACTGATGTTACAACATATTTGAAGCATATTAACTTAGGAAACCTGTATATGGCTCTTACGGATACCCGTTACGCATATTACGCGTTCGGCTCGGTTTATGTAACAAGTTTACATAAATTAGCCGAAACGGGTCAAACCTTATCGGTTTTATCTCAAAATCCAGAATGTGAATAATAAACCCATATTAAACAAGTCTCCAAACTTGTCGGGTCTGAATCACATTCTATCCGGTCTTCGCTTAATCGTGCGTACGAACCGTATCTTGAAACTAGCCGGTCTAAGCTTAAGCTTAATAAAAGACCCGTTAGAATTCTAATAGGTTATATTTAACCTTCATTCCAGATTAGGAGAAACAGTAAAAGCTACCTGCTATTTGATTATTGTGACTATACTTTGCATCAAAGTAAATACTTTTAACTTATTTTCCCTATACGGGCTTGGGTTACGGTACATAGCGTACCGCTTGATCGGGCATCAAATCTTCCACGCTTAGTGGTTAATTGAATAATTTGATTGGCTCGTTTTAAACAGATGTGTTTACTTTACAGCCTTCGGGGGGTTAATGACCATGTCCCGGATATCCTCGGCATTATCTTACGAGATTGCCACGACCTGAGCACGGGGTGTAGGCGTACTCCCGTGTATAACTCACTTACAGTGGTGTGTCTATTGATCTTTAACCCGGATACGTCCGGGCTACTGAACGCATAAGTAACATGTAAATCGTTAACAAGATTATCATATAAAATAATTCTCCCAAGTTAAACAAAATGTTTATGCCATGTGCATCCAAACCAATTTTCAATCATTTTATAAAATGAGTCAGTTGAATGTATTTACCAGTGTAAACTGACGTATTTTCCCAAAAAGATTAAATGCAGGTACTAGGCGAAATAGGCTGGAAGTCTCCTAAGCATCACTAGAAGTCTCGCAAACTTAAGATGCCGATGTCTGTTGAACCATAAACAATATTTTTATTATTCGATCCTACTGTGGATAAACACCGGATAATTGTGACTTTGTTTACAATAAATAAATTCGGTTGTATCTTATTTAAATTTGCTTCCGCTGTGCATTATTATATTGTGTTGTTTGACCATTACGTTGCCAACCACGTCACGATACTCCCCCACCGGGCCCACCGGTGACACGTGGAAATCGGGGTGTGACAGGTTGGTATCAGAGCCAACTCTGAGTGAATTAAACACTAGTCTTTTGTGTTTAATCTCAGTTACACAATATGCACAAAAATCTATACCTTCGAGTCTAGACTTATAACATAGGACAAATTCCATTTTAAATTGTGTTATCCTTTATTTAAATTTGCATGTATCTTTGTACTGTTATCTCATGCTTTATTGACAGGAACATCAAAGATGCCTCCAAGATTTTTGAGAACGCGAGGACGAGGTAAGGGGCCAGTATCCGCCCCCAATGACCATGAAGCAGGACCATCAAATACACGGGCTCCGGCTACTACGGAGAGCGAAGATCCCCGCCGAAACCGGCGAAACCAGGTTGAACCGGCCAGACGGTCGATTTCGCATAGCTCGACACCGCCTGCACTTAACCCATATGAACCTCACAACCCTCAGCCTTCATATGTACCACTACAAAGGTCATTGTCCCATCATTCTTACGGGGACCCCACACCGATCTTCAGAGGCCAGTTTAATCCGGCCGACTATCTGCAAGAACCCGTGGGTTTCAACCCACTGGGTCCAGACGACCACTTCTCGGGGGATAATGCTGACGATATGGATGAAGATACTGACCCCATCATGCCAGCGAGTGGTACGCCGAATCATCCGATCGAAATATCAGACGGATCATCCTTTCACGGATCACCCTATGGTGGTCCCGACAGCTTCCAAGCTTTCTTCAATCAGCACCCATGGTATTACACACCATCACACCACTCGTCATCGCATGGGCAGCATCAGCAGCAGTCTCAGCAGCACCAGGAGCCACAACCACAGCCGCATCATCAAGATTCTTCAGAGGATCATCGGTTCGTGGCAGTTACGCCACCACCTCCACCGCCACCAGTTCAACCGCCACCTCCTCAACCGCCAAGGCGTAGAAGAACCGGTGCACGTATGTCGGTGCGACCAGGGGACTTTCATATTAGTTCCCCACGGCAGTCTAGTGCAAGTCACTACCCGCCTCATTGGGAGGACCCACAAATGGGTGGGCCTTCGCAGCCAGCTTATCAGCAGCCACCGCCCATGGGTTTTGAAAACCCAATACCAGCGTACACGGGTCCGACAAATTACAACCCGTTTGAACAACCAACGTACAACAACTATGGATACGCTGAGGCAGATCCTTATCTGGAAGCAGCAAATTATAACTCCTTCAATGCCCAAGGACCCTACGGGGATCCATGGGGGGTAAGTTACCCTAACCAGGGATACCCAATACCTCCCCGGCCTATCATACGAGCGCAGTCGCAGCCTCCACGATTTTCTCCCCCAGAACGGGAGGAAATTCTACACAGATTGAATCAGGTTGAGCAGGAGTCTCGCCGCGACCGCCAGAAGACGGAGAGTTTCTTACAAGGATTGGTTGGTCTGATCAAGGGAAAGAACAAGAAGAGTCGTTGAATTCTTCCACATTTATCTTCTCTTGTATTTGGTTGTTAAGCCCCTATGTGGGTATGTTTGTTTGAGTGTATTGACCCCTACGTGGGTCTACTTTTCCATAAACCCCTACGAGGGTATGTTGTGTGTTTAGTCCCTACGTGGACTTATGTTTGTTTAAGTCCCTACGTGGACAATTGTTAGTGTGTAAGTCCCTACGAGGACATATGTCTTCTGTAAGACCCCTGCGTGGGCATGTTGGTATGTTGTAGCTCCTACGTGGGCAAATTTCATGTGTGAAAGACCCGTTTAGGGCGATATGTAATATTGTTATAAATTATTGGAGTGTTGTTTTATAAATTTCATGTTTGCCATTTGTGCACATATAATAATTATACATGAAATAAATAAATTAAAATCATTCCTTTTAATCTGCCTAAGTAATTATTTAATTAGAAATCTTTAAGTGTGAAACCTAGCCTCGTGTCAAATATAAGACCGGGCCAAAATGGTAAGACCGGTTTAAAAGATTTAAATCCCTGTTAACATCTTAAAACATGTTAACACTCCGGCAGAAGTGATTCGATTAAAAATCACATGTCATTTTTAAATGAATAAGGATTCTTTAGAAGATTCCTAATCCAGTATAATGATCTCTGAATCCTGGATTTACATCATCAATTAAGGTGATCATATTCAACCATACGTGGTAATATAGCGCCTACGGGCCATGCTCATTTCTATATAAGCCAAAAGGCAGTGGTAGCTATGACTCCCTGTCTAATAAAGGTAATGAACTAGGTTCAAACCTTAAAAGTCTTGATTCTCTGAAATCATAGTTTATTAAATTGTCCATGTGACCAAGCCTTATGTGCTAATATATATATATTGTTATTGTTTTATGTTTAGGATAAATTTAATTGAAATCCTAAATTAATACGATTAATAAGTTAACCAAATAGGGTCTCTGTTACCATGGTTAACGAGTTACCCTAAGGGGTAAATCCATAATAAACTTTCAAATAAAAATATTGTTCTTGTTTTCTGTAACAGTTCAATACAAATGGCTAACTCTGATGAAGGCAATAGCCATCCTGTGGCGCCTAATGAGAACGCTCAGATTACATTGACGGGCGCCGAACTAAAAGCTATCATTGATGGTGCCGTCACTCAAGCCTTGGATAGGCAATATGAAGAATACAGTGGTACCCGGAGTAGGACCCACTCTGTATCACACTCAAAACCAAGGACACATTCTGAGGCTCATAACAAGCCTCCTCCCAAGAAGAACGGACCAAAGAAAGACGGTGATGACCGTCAGTCCACCAACAATCAAAGTGACCCATCCCAGCACTTGGTACTGCATCAAGGACCCCGTAGCAAGGGTTGCACTTACAAATACTTCGTGTCTTGCAAGCCCCGGGATTTTACAGGGGAAAAGGGGGCCGTTGATTGCATGACTTGGCTGGATGAAATGGACACAGTGGTGGACATAAGCGGGTGCGCTGAACGGGATATTGTTAAGTTTGTGTCGCAGTCATTCAAAGGTGAAGCATTGGCTTGGTGGAGATCTCTGATGGAGGCCTCCGGAAAGATCCCGTTGTATAGCATGACATGGGATCAATTCATTGCCCTGATCAAGGATAATTACTGTCCTCAACATGAGGTAGAAAAGATTGAATATGACTTTCTGTCATTGGTAATGAAGAACCTCGACTGCCAAGCTTACCTGACAAGCTTCAATACGCTGTCCAGGTTGGTTCCCTACCTTGTAACCCCTGAGCCAAAGAGGATTGCTCGTTTTATTGGTGGGTTGGAACCCGAGATCAAGGCCAGTGTTAAAGCTTCTCGGCCAGTTACCTTCAGGTCTGTAACTGACCTGTCTTTATCCCTCACACTGGATGCGGTCCGACAGAGATCGCTGAGGAATAAAGATGCTGAGAAGAGGAAGCGAGAAGATGATGGTTCGCGTAGGTCGAACAAGAAACACCGTGGGAGCGGTGATCGCAAGAAGGGATCGGAGTCGAAGAAAGATGGGCATCGTTCTGATGAGAAGCCTACGTGCAAAACTTGCAAGAAAAAGCACTTTGGAAAGTGCAGATTTGGATCAAACTCGAATAACGAGTCAAGGTCTTTTGCTTGTGGTTTGTGCAAATCCAAGGAACACAAAACCTTGGATTGCAAGAAGATGAAAGATGCGACGTGCTATCGTTGCAATGAGAAGGGCCACATAAAGACTAACTGCCCCAAGAACAACAAGAAGCCTGAGGAGGCTAAGAAGACTAACGCCAGAGTCTTCAGGATGGATGCACAGGAGGCTGTGCAAGATGATAACGTCATAACAGGTACATTTCTTGTAAATGATGTCTTTGCAAGAGTACTGTTTGATTCAGGCGCAGATAAGTCTTTTGTGGATCATAAGTTTTGTAAATTGTTGAATTTACCTGTCAAAACCCTAAGCGTAAACTATGAGGTAGAGTTAGCAGATGGTACCATAGAAACCGTCTCTACTGTGTTAGATGGATGTACTATATCCATTAAGAACCATTCTTTTCCTCTGTCTCTACTTCCGTTTAAATTAGCTGGTTTTGACATAGTGCTGGGTATGGACTGGTTATCTCATAACCAGGCCCAAATCGTCTGTAAACAGAAACAGGTAGTGATAAAGACTCCGTCTGGTGAGTCACTTACCATTCGGGGAGATACCCAGTACGGACTGCCTGAGCAGGTGACTATGCTCAAGGCTTCCAAGTGTTTGAAGAGGGGATGTGTCATTTACATGGCGCAGGTGATTATTGATGAGCCTAAACCGAAGTTAGAAGACATCCCTGTCATTTCTGAATACCCAGGAGTGTTTCCTGAAGATCTACCTGGCCTACCACCAGATAGACAAGTCGAATTCAGGATCGATATCATTCCCGGAGCGGCACCAGTTGCCAAAGCACCATACAGATTGGCACCCACCGAAATGAAGGAGTTGCGGACGCAGCTAGATGAACTGCTGGCTAAAGGTTTCATTCGACCTAGTTCATCTCCTTGGGGAGCGCCAATCCTGTTTGTCAAGAAGAAGGATGGATCGATGCGTCTATGCATCGACTATCGCGAGCTTAACAAAGTCACGATCAAGAATAGATATCCATTGCCCAGAATCGACGATCTGTTCGATCAGCTGCAAGGGGCAAGTTACTTCTCAAAGATTGATCTGAGGTCTGGATACCATCAGTTGAAGGTTAAGGATGAAGACGTTCACAAGACTGCATTTAGGACTCGTTACGGTCACTACGAGTTCCTAGTGATGCCTTTTGGGCTCACCAATGCACCGGCTGCGTTCATGGATCTCATGAATCGCGTTTGCAAGCCGCACTTAGATAAATTCGTCATCGTTTTCATTGATGACATCCTCATTTATTCTAAGAACAAAGCTGACCACGAGAAACATCTTCGATGTATTCTCAAACTTCTGCATAAGGAAAAGCTCTATGCCAAATTCTCTAAGTGTGAATTTTGGCTACGAGAAGTCCAATTCCTTGGACACGTGGTTAGTGAGCGTGGTATCCAGGTGGATCCCGCTAAGGTTGAAGCAGTGATGAACTGGAAAGAGCCGAAAACACCTACGGAGATTCGTAGCTTCCTGGGATTGGCAGGATATTATCGGCGTTTCATTGAAAATTTTTCAAGAATTGCTGCACCTCTAACCTCCTTAACCAAGAAAAAGGTTAAGTTTGTTTGGGGCCCTAAGCAGCAAGAGTCCTTCGATGTTTTAAGACAAAAGTTGAGCAACGCTCCTGTGCTTACCTTACCTGAAGGCGCTGAAGAATTTGTAGTTTATTGTGATGCATCACACACTGGCATGGGGTGTGTGCTTATGCAGAAAGGCAAGGTGATTGCCTATGCATCACGACAGTTAAAGGTGCACGAAAAGAATTACACCACCCATGACTTGGAGTTGGGTGCCGTTGTGTTCGCACTAAAACTGTGGAGACATTATCTTTATGGAATCAAGTTTGTGATCTTCTCTGATCACAAGAGTCTCCAGCATCTGTTTAACCAGAAAGAATTAAACATGAGGCAACGCCGTTGGATGGAGACTTTGAACGACTATGATTGTGAAATCAAATACCATCCCGGCAAAGCGAATGTAGTCGCTGATGCCTTGAGCAGAAAGGAAAGGGTTAAACCCATTCGAATCAACGCCAAGCGTATGGAGATAAAGAACAGTTTGATAGAAAGGGTGTTAGCTGCACAGAAGGAAGCTGTGTTGGAATCTAACTATCCTAATGAAAAGTTAGGAGTGACTGAGGAGCAGTTAACTCTTAGCAAGGACGGAATTTTACGGTTAAACGGACGAATATGGGTTCCAATTTTTGGAGGACTTCGTGATGTTATCCTCCAAGAAGCCCACAGTTCCAAATACTCCGTTCATCCTGGCGCTGATAAGATGTACCAGGATCTAAAGGCAAATTATTGGTGGATAGGCTTGAAAAAGTCTGTAGCCGCCCATGTAGCAAAATGCTTGACATGTGCGCAAGTCAAAGCCGAGCATCAGAAACCGTCAGGTTTGCTACAACAGCCTGAACTTCCTACGTGGAAGTGGGAAATGGTAACTATGGACTTTATTACCAAGTTACCCAAGACAAGGAAAGGAAATGATACAATATGGGTTATAGTTGACCGACTGACTAAGTCAGCTCATTTCTTACCCATCAAGGAGACCTATAGCTCCGATATGTTAGCTCAGTTATATGTCGATAAGATTGTAGCCCTACACGGCATACCTGTAGCTATTATCTCTGACCGAGATACTAGGTACACGTCACATTTTTGGAAGAGCTTCCAACAATCTTTGGGCACACGTTTGAACTTTAGTACGGCTTACCATCCTCAGACAGACGGTCAGAGTGAGCGTACCATTCAAACGTTGGAAGACATGCTGCGTGCATGTGCAATCGATTTGGGAGGTAGCTGGGATAAGAACCTGCCATTGATCGAATTCTCCTACAACAATAGCTACCATACCAGCATAAAGGCTGCGCCTTTTGAGGCATTATACGGTAGAAAGTGTAGATCGCCAGTTTGTTGGGCGGAAGTTGGAGAAGTCCAGTTATCAGGACCAGAGATCGTGTTTGAAACGACGGACAAGATTGTCCAGATTCGCAACAATCTCCAAGCTGCCCGGAATAGGCAGAAGAGTTACGCGGATCCAAGTCGAAAGGATTTTCACTTCGAAGTAGGTGACAAAGTCCTACTTAAAGTATCACCATGGAAAGGGGTGATGCGATTTGGTAAGAAAGGCAAACTAAGCCCGAGATACATAGGACCTTTCGAGGTTATCGAACGTGTCGGGTCAGTTGCCTACAAATTGAACTTACCCGAAGAGCTCAGTGGAATTCACAATGTGTTCCACATCTGCAATCTAAAGAAGTGTTCCGCTGACGATTCACATGTCATGCCACATACAGATGTGCAAATAGATAAGAGCTTAACGTTTGTGGAAAAACCTGTGTCGATTGAAGATCGACAGGTAAGAAAGCTTCGGAGGAAGCATATACCTTTTGTGAAGGTCAAATGGGATGCCCGTAGAGGTCCCGAATTCACGTGGGAGTTAGAATCCACCATGAAGGAAAAATACCCTTATTTATTTCAGTAAATCTCGGGTCGAGATTTATTTTAAGGGGGTGAGGATGTAACACCTCGAAAATTCGGGTTAAATATTAAAACGACACGTGTCATGTAAGACAAAAACGCGTTGAAAACCCGTAATTTAATAAGGATAATTCGGTAGGATTTAAAGGGGCGTCATGTTAAATTGTTACCTCTGAACGACCTCAATAATAAATCCCAAGACCCGATATAATGTTACTACACATCCTTCATGCCTAAATTCAGAGAATTAATCTCAATGATAGACTTGCAAAAGCATGATTGGATTCCAAGAGTAAAAAGAATGGTAAACCGATGTTTTCGGGTCTTGCAAATGCATTCAAATGGAACAAGATAAAATGGTGGGGTATTATACAGGAACAAACACTTAGTGAGGGTCCTAAGTTGCAAATAGAGGCCACAAAGTCGTGCAAGTGGGCTGCCTTTTCGAGCAAATGAAAGAACAAACAAACAGCCCCTGGAAAGGGCCTGCGCATCGTAGCACATATGGCCCTACGATGCGCAGGGGGTGCCCAGCATCAGAAAAACGGGCTGTTGCCTGTTTTAAGCGTTTCTGACCCATTGCTCCGGTTTTTAACATTATTTAAAGACCCCTAGACATCCCTAAGCAGTAGCAACAAGTGTTGAATGGTTGTGGATTGTCCTAGAGTTAGTTGTCAACTTGTTGTGGTGTATGAACAAGTATATAAAGGACTTCCAAGTGCAACATTCATTCACACACCTCTCCTGCATAATTGGATTGATTCTGGAGCTAAGGAACTTTCCCCTCTGCTCCTAATTCGTGCTTTGGACTATTGTAAGTCTGCTAGTTCTTGTTTAATTGCTTTTAGCTTAGTTAATTAGCTAAAAGTCAAACCGTCGTAATTACGGTTTGACTTCGAGATTAGTCACTAATGACTCAGTCTTATCTCGAATTAAAAGTAGTTTTAGAATGGTATTTATGTGGGAAATAAAACCCCAAAAGGGTTTCCCCTGATCACCATCCTAAACAGGTCAAATGTCGGGTCAAACATTTACTTAAAAAGTCAACATATTGCTTAAAATGTCTTTTATGCATAATTAGCTATCTAGATCATATATAACCTGTTTGATTAGTGTTATAACTTAGTAATTAGTGTAATAACATGTTCAAACCTGTTAAACCCGACTATTTCCTGTTTAGACCCGGTTCGGAACCGAAAGTCACATAGTTTGACTTTTCGGTTGACTTTCAGTTCTGACCCGTTTGGGCATATTTTAGAAATTCCCCAGAGCTTAAATTGGATTAGGATACATGTTAGAACAACCCTCTGTGATCATACACTTTGGTTCACTAGTTATCCAATTAATATGCAAATTTCCGTTAATTGCTCATACGTTGACCGTTATGCCCTTATTACCTTAAATCATGATTTATGGAAATGTAAAAGTGTAGAAACCTTAAATATTGATATATAAACTTGTATGCAAAATTTGACATCAGTTTGACTTGTAGATTAAGAGTTATGCTCATTATCGCTAAACTAATGCTTTATGTTAACATAAGGGCGTAATTAGCGTATAGCCTAGTTAAACATACTTTTTGGTACCAAACGAATTACCCACTGTTATAATATAATATTTTGGGAATTTTAAAGATTATTAATTAATTTTAGGCTGAGCATAACTCATAGTCGTAGGCTTAATCGGTAATTGTCGGTTTTGCCCTTACGGGCTATAAAATGAGTTTTACACATCCAAACGACCCCAAACCTTTTGCTACTGATTAGTTATGTTAAATAAATTATTTTAAGCCTTCTGGAAATATAAAAATACCAGATTTAAGTATGAAACTCGGAAATGGCCTTTAATCGCCATAATTAGCGTTTTTAACGCATAGTGTGTCTTAGAATCATATTAGACATACCCGGGTTGATACCTACTGATATAAGAAGCAAATTATCATATTTTAACAGTAAGCAAAGGTTAACAAACTCAGACTTCGTTTTTGAGCTTTTCGGCTTATGTGAAATTACCAAAGTACCCCTACGGGGCATAGTTTGGTTAAATATGATAAATTTCACATATATGCCTTAGCCTACTGTTATAACACATCAAAATGAATATGTTTGCTGTTTACATCAGACCTGTAACTCAGTTGAACATATAAACACTTTTACAAACTTTAAAATGACCAAACTACCCCTACGGGGCATAGTTTGTGTTTAAATTAGTTCGGGGCATAACGAAAGACATCCTACTGATGTTACAACATATTTGAAGCATATTAACTTAGGAAACCTGTATATGGCTCTTACGGATACCCGTTACGCATATTACGCGTTCGGCTCGGTTTATGTAACAAGTTTACATAAATTAGCCGAAACGGGTCAAACCTTATCGGTTTTATCTCAAAATCCAGAATGTGAATAATAAACCCATATTAAACAAGTATCCAAACTTGTCGGGTCTGAATCACATTCTATCCGGTCTTCGCTTAATCGTGCGTACGAACCGTATCTTGAAACTAGCCGGTCTAAGCTTAAGCTTAATAAAAGACCCGTTAGAATTCTAATAGGTTATATTTAACCTTCGTTCCAGATTAGGAGAAACAGTAAAAGCTACCTGCTATTTGATTATTGTGACTATACTTTGCATCAAAGTAAATACTTTTAACTTATTTTCCCTATACGGGCTTGGGTTACGGTACATAGCGTACCGCTTGATCGGGCATCAAATCTTCCACGCTTAGTGGTTAATTGAATAATTTGATTGGCTCGTTTTAAACAGATGTGTTTACTTTACAGCCTTCGGGGGGTTAATGACCATGTCCCGGATATCCTCGGCATTATCTTACGAGATTGCCACGACCTGAGCACGGGGTGTAGGCGTACTCCCGTGTATAACTCACTTACAGTGGTGTGTCTATTGATCTTTAACCCGGATACGTCCGGGCTACTGAACGCATAAGTAACATGTAAATCGTTAACAAGATTATCATATAAAATAATTCTCCCAAGTTAAACAAAATGTTTATGCCATGTGCATCCAAACCAATTTTCAATCATTTTATAAAATGAGTCAGTTGAATGTATTTACCAGTGTAAACTGACGTATTTTCCCAAAAAGATTAAATGCAGGTACTAGGCGAAATAGGCTGGAAGTCTCCTAAGCATCACTAGAAGTCTCGCAAACTTAAGATGCCGATGTCTGTTGAACCATAAACAATATTTTTATTATTCGATCCTACTGTGGATAAACACCGGATAATTGTGACTTTGTTTACAATAAATAAATTCGGTTGTATCTTATTTAAATTTGCTTCCGCTGTGCATTATTATATTGTGTTGTTTGACCATTACGTTGCCAACCACGTCACGATACTCCCCCACCGGGCCCACCGGTGACACGTGGAAATCGGGGTGTGACAGTAGCCCATAGTTTGTCAGCACCTCTCCGATGAACTTCGTCATGGGAAGGCGAAAGTTACCTTCTCGGAAGAAAGCAGCATACAACGCTATGTACCCCGGAGGAGCATCCAAAGCGGTAGAATTAGGGGTCGGAAATTGAGCACCCCACTCTGATCGGAAACCTATATCCCTAACAAGGTTCTGGAACTCTTCCTCCTTCCAGTTTATTTCTGCACGATCCGGACCAGGAGGATTCCTGGGTTTGTACTTCCTCTTCCTCGAAGGATTACCGCCGGTAGACATAATTACCAAAGACGGAAGAAAAAATCGGGAGATAAGAAAGAGGAGATAAGTGGAGAACGATGAGAAGAAAATGGAGTTTGAATTTTGAAAGTGGAAGGAAAAAGGAAACCGCAAACAATCTATACCCATCGCATTAAATGCAATGGGTAGTGGGCCGTTAGGAAAACACAAGGACGTCCAATGAGAAGAAGACACGTCAGAAGAGAGATAAACCGTCGCCTCGATTCTAGGGGAAGTAGGCAGCACGCGTCTGATAGGCGGCAAAAAAGTGACTAACGGTTACGAAAAGGCAACTGTTCATCTCCGAAAAGACAGCCACCTCAGACGGCACGCCAGTCATGTCAGTTGTCCTCATCTCAATAAAAGAGGCTTCCCTTAGAAGAAACCGCCAAACAGTAAGGTTGCCACCATGCGCCGTGCACCCTTTTGGCTCAACTTTCCAAGGTTGCCACCATGCGTCGTGCGCCATTTTTGGCTCAACTTTGCAAACTTACAACCATGCGCAGTGCGCCATTTTGGCTCAACTTTGCAAGGTTGCCACCATGCGCCGTGCGCCATTTTGGCTCAACTGTGCAAGGTTGCCACCATGCGCCGTACACCCTTTTCGCTCAACTTTGCAAGGTTGCCACCATGCGTCGTGCACCCTTTTGGCTCAACTTTGCAAGGGTACTGCCATGCATGGTGCACCTTTTTGGCTCAACTTTGCAAGGGTATTGCCATGCGCCGTGCACCCTTTCGGCTCAACTTTGCAAGGCTATCATCATGCGCCGTACGCCGTTTTGACTCAACTTTGCAAGGCCATCACCATGCGCTTTACAAAGGCAAACAACAAAGACTACTACCCTTATAAGTCTAGAATCCCTCCTAGACGATCAACTCAACTAGAAGGCACACTGGACTAGGGGGACTTGAAGAGGTATGGTCCCAATTCCATGCACACATGGCGAGGACCACACCACTTTTTCCGTCCAATATGGCACCTACATCAGCAAGTAAATCCAGAAGCTTCTAGAAGCTTCTGGAAGACGTCATGGTGGCACCGAAGATGCTCCTCCAGACAAAAAGGACAACACGTGTCACTAATATCTAGACGCCATGTGGACCTGCGACACTACCTGGGGGCAGACCGACAGCTGCAGTACTGATCCACCTACATTGACAAATGATGGCGCGCCACGTGGACCACTATCCTGACCACATCGGAGGAGACCAAGAGGATATTCCCCTTGGTCGGACAGCTGGCGCCCAATAGCAGCTGGCAAGGTCGCTCCTCCCTCCTTCACCCTCCGGCTATAAATAGGACCCTTCATCATTCAGGTTATCCATTCGGTTCTCCCCTCATTTCACCTACAACACACACTATTTTCTCCTCAGAACAGTACTTATTCTCACGCCGGAGCCCGGTTAAGATGGAAACCCCCATATTCCCCTCTTAACGAGCTAACGGCTTGCTGTTTTGCAGGATCTCAGTGAGAAGGAGATTGAACCCATATAAGAGACGACCCAGCTAGTTAACCTTCGGTGTTAACCAGTGTTTCATCAGTTATGATTAAGAAATTGAAGATGTAATTACAAACAGTATCCGTCATCATTGTTACTTAAAAGTTCATGAGATCATCTTTAACGGATTAGGATCAAATATAAAGGCTCTTAATTGTAAGAAGGCTCCTAAAAAAACCCACTATACCAACAAAAAAAAAAAACTTAAACATCCACCACGACCCAAAAACCTAAACCCCCTCCCCCATCACCCACCCCAAAAATATATATATATATATATATATATATATATATATATATATATTGCCGAGGGAGTGGGGGGTTTAGGTTTTTGGGTGGTGGTGGGGTGGGGGGTTTAGGTTTTTGGGTGATGGTGGGGTGGTGTGGGGGTGGGTAAGTTTAGGATTTGGTGGTGATGTAGTGGGTTTAATTTTAGTTTATTGTACACTTGTAACTCTATAAATCCTTCTTACACTTCTTACAATTAGGAGACTTTGTAGAATAACTTAACCCCATCTTTAACATTTTGGAAAGAAACGCTACAGGTCTTGGGTAAGTCCGATTCATAGATATATCTACAAGTAGAAACATGAAGGAACAAAGAAAAAGAGTAATCACTTTATAAGGCTATGGGGTGTGGGGGCTCCATGGGGCTCCATCCCTGCCACATAAGCCATGTATAGCGCCCATCACCACACCCTCTAAGGGCGCCATTGATGGGGCTCCATCATGGTAAAGCCCTATAAAGCCCTTCAGGTGGGTCCCACTAGTTTGACAACCAATCAAATGTTTTTTTTTTGTTTTGTTTAATAGGGGCTCCATCCACACCCTCTAAATTAAAGGGGGGTTCCATCGCTGACGTGGATCCTATGTGGACTTAATAAAGCCCCATGGGGCTCCATCCACACCCCATAGCCTAACAATATATCACAATATACAGTTATGTTACAACTTCAAACACCATCACCACTAACCTCCATAAAAACAAACATAGCATGCGAACCCGCTCTGACCCAACCTGTTCTGACCCGAATCTATTTGACACGTTTTTCTAAGAGCTGCCCATTCAGAGACGAACCCAATTTGATACTTTACCCAACCCAACCCAACCCAACCCAACCCAACCCAACCTGTCCTGTTAGTTTTGACCTGTTACACAACCTAACCTAACCTGACCCAACCCACCATTTTCCAGTCATATTAATGACATTCTAAGACATGTAAAAATAAAAATAGACCATTAAATACATATAAAATCAGTGCGAACAACTTGGAAATAGCATCCTCCAACTATTTTTTTAGATAATCGACATGTGACAAATCATAAAATTGCATAGAAACTGATTGAACAACTGTATGCAAATGGGTTTTCATGTTATGCTTTATCTTTAACTGTTTAAGTGATAATATCATCAACAATAACGTACTGTGAAAAAAAAAACCAAAGAAATAAAAAGGTCGCAGAGGGCTGGTGTGTGTGGTCTGATCTTGGACATCCATACAGGCCCTATAGCGAAGTGATGAGGGCAATGAAGGACGTGAATTGGTGAATGCAATAATGCAGTGAAGTTGTTCGACGTAATGCCCAACAAAAATAACATCATGTCTTATCATTGGAGGGTTTCTGCAAACTGGGGAGTTTGATCAACCACGCAGCAAGGTGTTTGTTGCAGACGACTGGTTGTGTTGACCCGTTTAGCTAAACGTATTCACATAGTTGACACAAGACTAACGTGAACCGGTTTAGGCTTTAGACTAGTCACTAACCCGCATCAACAAATTGCTGGTCCTAATCTGAAAAACTAAAATGCAAATTTTGTTGAAAAAGTGAACCGAAGTTAGCAGCTAACTAGCCCAAAACTAAGTGATTCAGTTCATTTCAAGTCAAAATGAGTGGCTGCACTGCAAGCAAAAAAAAAAAGCAGTAATCCAATTTTCAGTAATAAAAAAACAGTAGAAATGTGCCTTGTTTCTCTCTCCCACTATATCTAGGGATGTTCATTCGTTCGGATATCAGTTTATTGGGTTTAGAAACTTTTTCGGGCCTAACTGATAACGAATCGGAACTAGAAATGTGTCCAACCGAACCGAATTCAATTTCAACCGATTAAACCGGTTATTATTTGTTTTACTCGATTGGATAAGCCAGATTTGTGGAGCTGATAAGCAAACCAAAAACCGAACCGAATAAACCAAAAAGATTTCACGGATAATTCGTGCATCCCCTTATGTGTTAATATCAGATACATCATATATACTATGTTTACATACCATATGACTCCTATAACATGTCAGAATCGTTCCCGTAAAAATATATTGTTCAAACGTTGACCAAAACGACAATCATTAGTGTCTAACAATTAAACAAATCTAGAACTTACATTAACCCATTCACTGAAGAGAAATACAAATACAAATTTTCTTTTGATCTCAGATTTAAAGCAAACATTTAACACAAATTAACATCAGTAAGATCGATCATCTAATATTCATCATCATCATCCTCCACATAGTATGCCTCTGGGTTAACCGGCTTGAACTTCTTTCCAACCATACTCACTCCGACATGCTCCTGTTGTTGATTATCATTATCTGCCTCAGCTTCATCCGATTCTCCCTTGTTACTCTGATCTCGTTCAACAATGGGGGTGAATGTGGGCGCTTTTGCTTCACTGACAACTTTTCCGGTGACTTCATTTGCAGACATGTTATTGTGCACTTCACCTGAACGCCCCGGTGGTTGACCAAAACTGGTTGAATTCAACCCACTGTCACTAAGTTGATTAGCTGACTTCATCGGTTGGCGTACATCTTCTTGTCCCGGAGGCACCAAGCTCTGACTAGTTGCGGTCAACTGAGGTTCGGAGCGTCCATTGTGAACAGATGAGGCGGTCGGAGCTGTTGGCTCGGATGCGCAGCTGACGTGCTTCGTGGGATCGATGCTGGGCGAGCGTTCGAATGTAGCAGAGGGAGCTGGAGAGTAGTCGCTGTAACTCATTTTTAGCCGGAGAAGAAGGTTTTCCAGTGATGTGGGGTGAAGTGTGTGTATATATGAGAGTAAAGTAACTATGAGAAGTCAAGGTCAACTTAACGTGAAGTCTTTTTGTATTTGAACAATTGAAGTACTTGTTACAAGAAACTTCCTATATATAAGAAACTTCCTGTTACAAGAAACTTCTTTTTATATTTGAACACTTATAGCATTTATTACATGAAACTTCCTATTACAAGAAACTTCCTAGTTGCTACATTTTTTTTGAAAGGTTCCTAGTTGCTACATATTTATATAATCGTTTTATGATAAATAATAATAAGAGAAAACACGTTATAATTATAATTTGTATCAATATTTTACTTGGTATGTAGTAGATCCATCCTATAATTTATAATATTTTCTTCATTATCTCTATATGAACTTTAAATCAAAAAGTACTTTGATATACCTTTTTTAAGAAAAAAAAAACTCACTCACTAAATATACTCCTAATTTTTACGCTAATATTCAACACTCTTTGATACCATTAAACTCGTTCTTTTAACCAATGAAAATGATTTGGCATAGCATGGAATTAAATTTCAAGAACTTAAAAGTGTTTAAGAAAAATAAATAAGACCAATTAAATCTCTCAACCACTAATCCTACGTAACATGAAAGCTTCATGGAGCATTATCCCCACTTGAACAAAAGGAACCATAACCTCTTTTTATAAAAACCAACTAGAAATAAAGGATGATAATAATACAATGTTAATGTTCTATTTGTTAAATGAAAAATATGGATATAATTATAGTATACTTATGTCGGAGGGTATGGAGGGCGCCACACTGCCATCTCACCGCCGATAGTGCCCCCCCCCCCCCCCCCCCCCCCGCGCCACCACCCATACCCTGCAAGTTAAACCAGAGCGCCATGGTTCCATCGCCACCGTGATAACGAGGAAGAAGGTTATGTGCAGGTGGGGCCCACATCATTTCATCCAATAATTTTTTTTTTTATTTTGTCTAATAGGGGGGGGGGGGGGGCATTATCTCACACCCTGCAAGTTAAGGGGAGTGACCTTAAAGCCCCATGTCTGATGTGGCGTGATAAAGCCCCTAGGGGCTTTATCCCACACCCTCGAGCCTTAACGCCACTACAAAAAATAAGAGTAACAGGGGCGACACTTTTAGACTGTGGGGTGTGGGTTTAGGCTTGGGTTTGGGGCGTGGGAAGCTAACCAACGCCGCTTTAGCCACACTGGGGCAGCTTGGGTAGCGGTGTTGCCCATCTGGCATGGCTATGAAGCTTGGCATGGGGCGGGTTGGGAAGATGATGTGGATGGCTGGGATTGGCTAGGAAAATCAGACTGTTACCCATAGCCGTTTGGGCTAGCCATTGGCCATGGCGGTTACCGCTATGTAAATCAAATCTTAAAAAACTTTTACTATTTTTTACCTGTAAATACTCACCCCAAACATCAATATTTTTCACATCTACTTTCTTCAAACACAAATCTTCATCCAAAACCAACCCAAAAAACAAAAATGGTTCATTGGACCAATGAGGAGGAGCTAGCGCTAGTGACGTCAATCGTTGACGCACAACGAACGCTACGTCATGGTCAAACCGCCTACTGGACACGAGCGTTTCAGGTTGGAAACGCGCGTCACAACTTGAACGCGTGTCAACATAAGTGGCGGGAGCTAAAACCACACCTGGATCGGTTTAAAGCATGCCTCGACCGTGTGTCTGCGGGCAACCTAAGCTACAACGATCGAGTGGAGATAGCCAAAATCGAGTATAGGCACGATGGGAACTCGAAATATCGTTTGGTTCCCCACTTTAATATTTATCATAGTTTGTAATTTTTTTTGAATTTGTTATGAAGTTTTTTTTATTTTTTTAGGATTTATTAAGTTGTTTTTATTTTTTTTATTTTTTAGGTGTTATTAAGTTGTTTTTTTAATTTATTAGGATTTTATGTAACTTTTTTTAAATTAACTTAGTGGTGTGTTTTATTTTATAAATGTCAAAATATTATATATATAAATTTTCACATGTCCACCCACGCCGCTCTCACACCTCACTTTTTTTGGGGTGGCCTGGTGGAGCCCATCTCCGCCACATGTCAACCCAAGCCCCCAACCAAGCCCCACTCCCAGCAGTCTTAGACCAGCCGTAGTGGAGGGTTTATGAGCGTTTTTTCCAAAAAAAAAAAAACGCTCCACAACGCCCAAGGACCGCCCCTGGGGGCATTTTTTTCAAAAATATCCTCCAAGACGTGGTTTTATCAACGCCTCTCTTCAAATTGTTTGGTCAATGAGATCATTCCAAATCAAATATCATTAATTTTAAATTAAAAAACAAGAAAACAATAATTTGGGTAATTATTGATGGGGCATTATTGAGCATTATCCCACTACGTCCATTTGTAAAAAACGTCTCATAATGCCCCTTTGCTGACTGAAATGACACGTGTCGTAAAATACCCATGGATAGAGGCATTATTCTTTTTTTTTTCGAACAGCATTCACTATATTAATATATAGGAAAACTGCAAGAAGCTGATACAGAATAAACTACAAAAACGAAACTACACAATCATGGAGATGTGTAGCACTACATATCATCTTAGGGCAACATGTAGAAAATCTCCTCTAAAAGTCTGATCCGTGTTATAACATGTGATGAGATTCTGTCCCTTGATCTACAAAACTATCCGACGGTTGGTGTTATGTCTTGACATATTTATATACACTCTAATTTACAACATAACTATGCATATGGTGGTTGTACTCTATGCATAACATATGTTTTGTGTTATTGCATGTTGTATCTTGAGTAATGTTGTTTGTACATTGCTATTTTGAATCCACGTGTCTCCTTTGTATCCACATTTCACAACTTTACCATTTACTTTCTTTCTCTCTCTCACAATATAACACGACTGATTCTCAAAGATTCACTCAAAATCACACTTCTGAATCACCAATTCAACGACCGAATTTTAGTGATCAGCATACGGCGACATCGATAGTTACAGGTTCGTGATCTCTGCATCACATTTTCTTCTTTTGACATCGAACTTAATCTTGATTTCTTGATTCTTTACAGCAAGATTTTAATTGGGTGTTTAGGACTACGATTCAGAGCAACATGTAGCATCACCATAGATCGAGATGGTAAGTATTATCTGCTACTGGACTCATTGTTATGTGGTTGGTTTTATTGTCTGATGCTTAGAAATGAACAGTCAATTTTTTTATGTGGTTAGTTTGGTTCTGATCATAAGTTAGTTTGGTTAAGGATCCTTCAAAATGTCCTTCTGCAAGATATATGCTCACTCTGATTATTTTTCATTTTTTTAGTTTTTGATCTTTGGATAAACATGTTATGATATGTATAGAAAGAAATAATTAGAGATTTAAGAGCACTCTTTTTAACATTGTTTTCTATATTATATATCACTGGAAAAAAATATTTCAAGAATCCTTCCAAAACCTCGAATCCTAATACTGTACCCACCTATATGACTTCGATATGGCATCTTTACCCGAACGATTGTACTTCATATGGCCCTTCACAAGTTAATTGGTCAGCGTCAATAGTTAAACACATTCATTTCGGCTCTTCCAAATCTCTAGTAATGTCGTCTGCAGAACCGCATTGACGTCTGCAGAACCCATGTATCATCCGTATTCGACAAGACGACTGAGTTGAGGTCTATCGTTTGCCTCCCCAGCTTATCAGTTTTGTTTCATGTTTCGAGAAGAAACTACTAGGTTACTGCAGCTTTCATTGCATAGAGCATGAAATCACTTGCTTGCAAGCATAGTACTGAATATGCCATGATCACTTTTGTCACACTTTGTATTCCTAAAATGAAGGGAACTTTGCCTGTTTTTATAGCTCCAAATTCATTCATGTTCACTGTGATAGTGATTGGCCTTTATAAATATGATAATAGGAGATTGGATGAAAAAAGATTTGTTAGAGCACCTTTTATGGGATCCACATGCATCAAAAAGACTTTCCAACAAGTTTATTATAAGGGAATGAGCTTTTTTATTCACCATTAATCGTTGTTATGTGTCATCTCAACATTACACCATCACCCTCTTTTAACTTTCATGAAAATACTCATCATTCATCTATTAATTCTTATGTACAACCCTAGACGCATAAAGTACAATCTACAAAAGAAGGGGTGGCTTCGTCGTGGACAATGTCTTCATCCCCAGTAGGGAGTAGGGGCACCCCCAACGGCGCCACTATGCGCAGCATGGTGTTCCCCATGTCATCGCGTCTTAACATCATGCTGAGTTCCTTATATGCACGCCCACAAAGTGAAAACAAAGTAGGGGTGCGCCCGCCCACTCGGCTTGGGGTGGGTACACCCTTGACCTTAAAAAATTTATATATACTATAATTTTCAACATTTGTATGCATAAAGAGTTGTACATTGTGCTTAGTATTAGTTTTGGTGTCTCAGTTTCTGTCATTGGGTAGTGTGGGCGGTGGAAGGCATATAAGCTCACCGTCCTCTTCATATGAAATCCACAGACCATCTTTCTCAGACAAGTCTGGATAGAGAGAGAGATCGGGAGAAAGAGAACCAGGAGATACGTCCACACTCCACCGGCGGCGAGTATCGATTACGACGGTGATGATATGGGTAAACGAAAATGAACACGATGGTGGTTCCGGCGAACGGTATGGTGGCGCATCAGACTCGATCTCCGAGACACACAACTAACGCTAGAGCTCATCCTAGAGCTCGATGGTGGGAGATTTGCTGTTCGATGAGATTCTATTTCAGTTGTGTAATCCCTAATTTTTAGTTTGTGGTTATTGCTTTATTTCTATTGTTTGCTTGATGATGGTGAGCATCGGCTCATCTGAGAGTTGTCATCTGGTCAGATTATTCGTCCGCTTGCTATGATTTTGTGGTTTAAGAAAAACAAAAAAGTAAGGTGTAATGTTGCAAGTTTGCGGCTGGTTTGAAAGATTAGGGTTAGGAGATTGTTGGTTCTGTTTTGTGTTCCCATAAGGTAGAAAATAAGAGTTGCATCTGTAGATTAACTTTAGGGTTTGTGTGTGTTCATCGTATAAAGAAGAAGTAGAACAAGCAATTGGTTGTTTGTTGTTGTGGCGTGGAAAAAAAAAGAGTATGTGTAGTATGCAGCTGGTATAAATAGAATATTAGGGTTGGTGTTTGTAAGTTGTAGAAGAAGAAGAAGAAGAAGAAGAAGAAGAAGAAGAAGAAGAAGAAGAAGAAGAAGAAGGAGGGTGAATGTGTGTTGGGTTTGGGTTTTAACAGAAAAACGAATAAGAAAAGTAGAGTGAAGGTGACATGATGGCTGTTGTTCCTTAGGATTGTTGTTGTTAAACGAAGTAGAAGAGGAAGTTTTGATATTTATGAATGCAGTTTGGTAGGATTGCTGATGTTATTCTGGTTAACCCGATTCTCCCTATGTGAACCGATTACCCGTCCAATGATTTGCAATGCAAGTTAAGTTCAGTTATAGTAATTAAATAGATTCAGGCAGTGATGGTGAATACTGTTTCAGACAGCGGGACGAGGTGGCTTCCTTTGATGACGAAGACGATGAAGATGACTGACAACCAAGAACCACGGGAAGGTATTTCATTTATCTCTATTATCAATATCTTTTATAAACCTTTCAACCCTAATTGAACTCACAAAAATTCTCTTCGAACTCAATATTTGTTCTTCTGCAAATTAGTTGGGAGATTGGGCCACCTAAAATTAGAATATATGAAATTTACTTGGAACGGAAAAGTTCTTCCATGCCTCCACATAGGAGTGGCATATCTGTTGTTGTACGCCTGTACACATCAGCACCCCTGCGTCAGAAATCATATGGACTGCAGAGTCCAGAAGGAACACAGATGGTGAACCATAATTTAGTCTCAACATGGTAACTTGCTAATAAAAAAACCATTAAAACGATGACAACATGCTATATATACTCGGGCAACAGAAAGGTGTTTGCAATTGCAACCGAACAAAACAACTTAATTTAAGGTTTCTCCTGCAAGATTGAACACATGCTACATAACAAACATATTCAATCAGGTTCATACCAACTGAAAAAAAAAAAAAACACACTTATTTACAATGATTTGACACTTGAAATTTTGACTTTTTATTACAAAAATTGTCCTTTTTGGTGTATTTTGTTTATTGATTTCCCAAATAATCATATTTTGTTTAATGAAGATACCTTAACCGTAACCGAAAGGTCGGTTAATTCGATTCACCTAACCATAACCGTTCGGTTTGAATGGTTTCGGTTAATTTCGGTTATGGTTCGGTTAATTTCGGTTATGGTTCGGTTTTCGGTTATGGTTCGGTTTTTGCTCGCCCCTAACATAAAGCAATTAAGAGCAAGTTTAGATTTCTAATGTTTGGACCTGGGAATGCGTGCTGATAGAAGATAGAAAACCAACCCAACAGGAAATCATCTGCATATTTCCAATGCATTGTCAATTGTACCTTCTGCTTCTCAAGTGGTACCCAAAGCGAAAAGCAGTTTTCTATATGCTCTCACTCATATGGTAACATAGTAGAATTCCAACTTTGACCGTATAATTCATGTTGTTTTGGAGTGTTTTCCTGCATTGACTTCTCATGCTTCAAGTATTGACTTTTGACTGCATTGACTACTAGTTGACTGTGGCCCACCTTTTAGAAGCGTTGACCAAATCCAGATGATCAAAACACAGATATGTTCTACATTCACTGCCATGATCAGGGTCATTCATCCCTTGTCCGTATTTTACTTTCAGATATCTTATTAACCTGCTTCTCCCTTTATCATTTTCATAGCAAACTTTGACCCAATAACTCCCATAAACTTGACCATTGACCACAAGCATTTGACTTCTAATTTTTTTTTTACCTTAGACTTGAATTGACCTGCATAAGTAAGCCAATGTCACAAATAAAATAGTAGATGGCAATCTGCAAGAATTCCAAACCCACATAACGCAGCCAGAGACACTGATGAACAAATGTATAAATCGCCAGCCTTTAAAGCTTTTACTTGATGCAACACCGCCACCCCTTGGCACTATCCATTTATCTATTTAGCACGGTAAGTTAAATGTGCAATGAGTATCATAAACAGGTTGAACTCTTTTGGATAGAGGTGTACAAAAAACCGGTTTTAGAACCGAAACCGGGAAAAAAACCGAAACCGTTTTTTGAACCGGTTTTTTTATAACCGGTTTTAGAACCGAATCTAACCGCCGGTTGTAGACCAGTTAGGGATATTTATCTTCGAAACCGGTTTTAAAACCGAAACCGGTTATAAAAAACGGGTTTAAACTGGAAAAAAGCCGGGTTTTTTTTTAATAAACCGGTTAAAAGCCGACCCTAACCGGTTGGACTGGTTATTGCTTTGAGTAAAAAAAACCTGTTAGTAACCGAAACAGGTTATACAAAAAACCAGATTTTGTTTTTTTGATGAAAAAAACCGGTTCGGTTAATAACCGGAACCGGTTCTTGAAAAAACCGATTTGTACACCTCTACCTTTGGATACGTTTTTAATCTTGTGAGTAATGTGTGGTCCTAAACCCATTTACCCCAAACACTAACCCGTTTAAGCTTGCAGCTCCGACCATATAATTAATCAAACACTCACATGGGGTCCTGAAACGTCAACAAAAGAAACGGAAATTTCCAGTAGCGCATAAGTTATTTTTTCCTTGTATAGCATGTAGCAATTTGCCTCATCTGATTATCAAGTTTCACATAAGCAGAACATGTAAGTAGAAATCTAACACGTATGACAGAAAGATAAAAATTGTGGCAACTAATATTCTGCATACTAAAAGGTATGAACGTTAGTGAAGTTACTTTGAACTGATATATATTGAGAAAAAAACATGCTGCAGATTCTACAACATACTTAACAGCCACTGTTTTGTGCAAGTGCTATGTTTGACAAAAAAATGGATAGATCCCGATGCTGCAAGAAGTGACTGCACAAGTTGAAGACAGTAAAAATAATAAGAAAAACAACTGTACATAAAGAAATAGAGAAATCAAAAAATGCATTCAAACCGACCCAGTGGCGAAGCTTGACATTTTCGACGGGGTGGTCGAAAACGTATATACCCAAAAATTTCTATAGAACCGGGGGGTCGAAAACGTATATACCCAAAAATCTCTATTTGAAAACTACATATATAACACTACTGAGCGAAAAGTTCGGCCCCCCCCCCCCCCCCCCCCCCCCCCCGTTTTCAAAGCTGCGCCAATGAACCGACCTGAGCAGCATATCTAAATGAAATAAGTTAAGTGTGTATCGAAAAGCAAAAAATATAAAACCGACCAACCATCTTGTACAATCAATATCACATTATCACTTTCAAAATGCACAACCAACCATCCCAAGACATTGTTTTTTCGTTCCCAATGGCACAGTCACATAGAGCTAGGAAACAATGGGTGGAGGGCCTAAGTCAACAACAGTTGGAATATAACGTTTGTAATAGTCAAAATCAGATTGCTGCTAGTCAATATCTAATGTATATGGCAGGAAATCTTAATAATGATATGGTCAATTCAGGTCATAAGCAAAAGTCAACTAAGAAATCAAATTGGGCTTATTATTTGATTGACAAAAGGGAAGGCATTGTGTCACTTGACAGGTTGGCAATCTGGATTGCTTGTTTGGAAGGTGCAAATGGAACCAAATGATTACAAGTGGATAAAGTTTGGTATTTTTATGACAAGGGTGTCACACTTCAATCTAATGTTATTTTTGCAGGACACTTTGGTGAGTTATTAATTTTTTAACTGTTACAGTTACAAGCACTTGTAGGCAACTACAACTGAAATGTTGATTTGATGGATTGAATACCTTCTTCTGTTCTAATTCTTCTTCTTCTTAGAAACCAACATAACTTGCGTGAAATGGATCTCTTGAAAAGAAACGAATTGCCTCCCTAATGATCTTTAGGTTCATTTTTGAAAGCATACAAATAATTTATTTATATTGCTTCGATCAAATGGTAGTTTTGTGATACGGATCCTCCATGACCGGTAAACACCGAGTCAAAAACCCACCTCGTCCATGCTTCCATTATCACAGATTACCCACGTTTCCATTGAAAATCCTTTTCATTTTCATTTACGGTAGTTAATCATGTGGTGGGTTAAAGCATTAGGTCCGTCATGTTAAGCACGAAGGGTCATCTACATGTCGCCGTCAGTGCCACAACAGCAGTAGCCATGCCGCCATTGTCACTAACCTCCGTAAAAACAAATATAGCACGCTAACCCACTTTGACCCCAATCCATTTGACATGTTCTTTTCTAAAAGCTGCCGATTCAGAGACGAACCCAATTTGACACTTTACACAACCGAACCCAACCCACCGTTTGCTGTTCTAATTCTCCTTCTTCTTCGTGAACTACCAATTGTTCCCTAACAAAAGTAAACTAAACCCAATCTAGTACTCTGTGTGCTAAAGATAATAAGGTTAGTTAATTCCATTGTTCTGTTTTGCTGATACCCTGTTTTGATATTCTTGAAATACTGTAAGACATTATACGTATTTTTTCTGTAGCAGACTGTGCACGAACTGGAGAAAGAGGTATCAGACGCAAAAAGAAGCAAATCAGATGAATGATGGAATGGAAAAGGACAAGAAAAGGGGAATCAGAAACCTACATAGGAAAAAGCAAATATACGAAAGCCACCCAAGGACTAAAGTCATTTTAAGCAAGAAGGGTCATCTACCTGCCGCTGTCGGTGCCACCACAGCAGTAGCCATGCCGCCATTTTGACCCAACCCGTTTTGACCCCAATCCATTTGATATGTCTTTCTAAAAGCTGCCGATTCAGAGACGGCCCCAATTTGACACTTTACCCAACCCAACCCAACCCGTCCTGACAGTTTGGACACATTACACAACCTGACCCAACCCACCGTTTGCCAGTCATATTAATGACATTCTAAGACATGTAAAAATGAATTAGACCTTAATCACACTTACACATAACTGTTACGAACTACCATGCTGCACAAGACTGACCCGACCCGAGACCTAGAATGACGTGGAAATTGGAAACGAGAACCGAACCCTTTTGGTAAAGGACCGTGACCGATAAGGAGCTGCCAAACGGTGTATGGAGCAACAGTAGAGCTGAACTATTAGAATTCTATTGAATTGGGCTTCTGCACGCATACCACCTGTTTGATGAAAATCCTGTGAGTTTTGACTCTACTTTAAATTAGCATTGCTGGGTAAGCAGTTTCCGCCTTCTAAACAGAGCACACTGTAACTTTCATTGAGGGATGTGGGTAAGAAAAGTATGTAATGACGTATCTTAAATGTGGCTTGGGCTCAAAATAAAACAGAATCGAATTTATCTTTGGTGGGCAAAGGGTCTATGGGCAGCTCAACATTAAGCCCCATCTGTTACTTGACTGGCTCTACATGTTTTTAGGCCGAAAAACAAGGTGTGCATAAATAGCCTACGTGCGTAAAATATTTTCTGAAATCTAACTAATGAGACGCTTCTTATCACCATTGTGAAGTGCGATTTTTAGCTCGTTTCAAATCCGAGCAGAGCCGAGCCAGCTCGGCTTATGAACAGCCCTAAATATGTCTTCCGACCTCTAAGTAAACATGTTTTAAGAACATTTCCTTATATTTATGTATGATCTCCAATAACGAATACTGATCGTTGAAGCATATATCTCAAACTTCAATTTATCATTATTCATATTTTTATTTAGAGTAAACTTCCGTTTTGCTCCCTGTGGTTTGGTCATTTTAACGGTTTTGCTCCAATAGTTTAAAAATAGCCATTTTCCTCCCTGATCTTTCGAGTTTGTCGCCAGTTTGCTCCCTAATCTTTCGAGTTTCTCGCCAGTTTCCTCCCTGATTGAGTTAGAGGCTGGGAGCAAAATGAAGATAAGTTAGAAAAATCAGGGAGGAAAATGGCTATTTTTAAACTATTGGAGCAAAACCGTTAAAATGACCAAACCAACGGAAGTTTACTCTTTTATTTAAATTTGTGATTGCAATTGCAAATCCTATTGTCTGCATATATAGCCAAAGCAGGTCTTGTTCGAGAAAAATTCCTAATAATCCCCAATAATACAAATAAAACCAAGAAAATCTAAGGATGAGCCAAAGATTCCATAACTTTAAGTTACAATCAATGCAAATAAAAACAATGAAATGTGAGTATCTGTAAAAGATAAAATTATTTATACATGGATTGTGACCGGTGAAGCAATTAAGAGGAGTTAATAGTATGTGGGCTTGCAAATGTAAGCGTTGGTGAATGATAAACTATTTATGTGACTAATAATGACGTGTAATACTATATTGTTAGTCCCTCCTTGATTGACTTATCTAGCTCAACACCATTTGAAAACAAGGCTAATGTGGATATGTATGGCAATTCGGGTTTTTGTTTCATGACCTGTTCGCCTAGACTGGTGAGTGGTGACGCATGATAAAATCAGTTGAAATCCAGAAGGTGTTGACAAAAAAGATTATGCAATTGGCCAGGGGATCGGATTTCACTTGTGAAATTGATAACCACATCTTCAAGTTCATGCTGATATTCATGGTGTCACTTTGTGTTTCCATGGGAAGTTCAAAGTACCCAAAACAATTGGCTATAACGAGGGTGACTCGTTAGAATTACAATCCGAATTTTAATATATATATATTGGTGACACTCTATGGGGAGATCTCAATTGTTTTTCCCTCCTAAATAAATAGATAGTATTAACTAATTTAAAGTCACTATCCATAAGTTGGTTGAAAACACAAATTTTAGAGATAAGAATAACTTCTATATATTATTTTAATGGAAAATTGGTTTTTAATAAACCAACCTTTGCCCCATTGGTAAATAATAATGCTACCTAAAGATTTGGTAATTAATAATCCTACGTTTCAATATGTTGGTACTCAATGGACCTCCGTTAGTTTTTTTTAACTGAAGTTAGTTTTTAACTTTTATTTATTACACAAACAGTCCCTGTAGTTATAATTTACTAGTTTTAAGTTTTATTTATTACACAAACAGTCCCTGTAGTTATAAAAAAATCATAAAAATAAAAAAAAATCTAAAAAATAAAAAAAATTCAAAAAAATCATAAAAATTCTAAAAAAATCAAAAAAATTCTAAAAAAATCAAAAAAATCATAAAAAATCATAGAAATTCTAAAAAAAATAAAAAAAATTCTAAAAAAATCATAAAAATCATAAAAAACCGTTTCGAACCGTACCGTTTCGACGCGTACCGTTTCGACCCGAACCGCTTTCGACCCGTACCGTTTCGACCCGTACCGTTTCGACCCGTACCGTTTCGACCCGTACCGTTTCGACCCGAACCGTTTTCGACCCGTACCGTTTCGACCCGTACCGTTTCGACCCGTACCGTTTCGACCCGTACCGTTTCGACGCGTACCGTTTCGACCCGAACCGTTTTCGACCCGGACCGTTTCGACGCGTACCGTTTCGACCCGAACCGTTTTCGACCCGGTCCGTTTCGACGCGTACCGTTTCGACCCGAACCGTTTTCGACCCGGACCGTTTCGACCCAGACCGTTTTCGACCCGGACCGTTTCGAAAACGGTGGTGGTGGCGGTGGCGGTGCTGTGGTGGTGGTGGCGGTGGCGGTGGCGGTGGCGGTGCGGTGGTGGTGGTGGTGGCGGTGCTGTGGTGGTGGTGGTGGTGGTGGCGGTGCTGTGGTGGTGGTGGTGGCGGTGCTGTGGTGGTGGTGGTGGCGGTGGCGGTGGCGGTGCTGTGGTGGTGGTGGTGGTGGTGGTGGCGGTGCGGTGGTGGTGGTGGTGGTGGTGGTGGCGGTGCTGTGGTGGTGGTGGTGGTGGGTCGAAACGGTCCGGTTCGAAAACGGTCTGGGTCGAAACGGTCCGGGTCGAAAACGGTTCGCGTCGAAACGGTACGGGTCGAAACGGTTTTTTATGATTTTTTAGAATTTTTTTGATTTTTTTAGAATTTTTATGATTTTTTATGATTTTTTTGATTTTTTTAGAATTTTTTTGATTTTTTTAGAATTCTTATGATTTTTTAGAATTTTTTTGATTTTTTAGATTTTTTTTTTATTTTTATGTTTTTTTTATAACTACAGGGACTGTTTGTGTAATAAATAAAACTTAAAACTAGTAAATTATAACTACAGGGACTGTTTGTGTAATAAATAAAAGTTAAAAACTAACTTCAGTTAAAAAAAACTAACGGAGGTCCATTGAGTACCAACATATTGAAACGTAGAATTATTAATTACCAAATCTGTAGGTAGCATTATTATTTACCAATGGGGCAAAGGTTGGTTTATTAAAAACCAATTTTCCTATTTTAATCTTAAACAATTTAAATTTACTAATTTAAAGTCATCATCTATAAGTTTGTTGAAAACACAAATTTTAGAGGATAAAAATTAACCCCTATTAAGTCTAGATTTTTAACTTTCTGTGCAAGTGATTTTAGGCATCCGGAGATGTTTTGAAGTTTAATTTTACTTTTTCCATCAAGTATAGCAGAAAATATATACCAGTAGAGGATGTCTGTTTCTTACATTCACATATGCTTCGGTTTAATGTTGGGTTTTGTGGATTTTAACATAGTCTAACCAACATATAAAGACACCGGAGAAGATTTTGTGCATGTATATTGTATGGTAAATTTCATATCTGGATGAAGTGATCAACATCATCAGACTCGCATGTTACTTTTTACAGTGTAAGAGTCGTTCTTATGCTATGTTGATGTTTGTGTGATGTTCTTACAAGGACGGTTCAACCTTCTGAATTAGATTTTTTCAGTTTCATGAGATTATATAAACTGTGTTTTAGATTTTTGCATGCTAAATATATGGTTTTGTCCTTTTAAGTATGACAGTCGAGTTGAAACTGATTCTTAGATTTAATTCGATCATCAAGACTAAGAATAATGGCACGCTACGCTTTTTATTAAGATTTCTAACATCTTTAGATTTGACAAATTTGTCCAGGAAGGTATAATTAATTACCTCTTTAAAGGTCACATAGAAGTGTATGTGTTTTAAACAGAAATAATTCATGTCATCAAATCTCACCAAATCAAACATCTTTAACCTCACATCATCATTGAATGTGATTTTAAGTCTTATAGTTTTGAACGGCGTCGTCACTTATTAGTGATATTTATTTTGTGATATATGAAAGTATATATAGGGTTTATCATTACTTGAATGGTTAATCTCTCTAATTTACATATGTAAAAACAATTATTTTACAAAATATTGAAGCAATACATATCTATGATTATATATATTAGCCTGAGTAGGTACTCTTGAAATAAAAATTACTGGAAACCCTTAGCCCACTCATCATGATTCCCACTTTTAGACCAAAGGAAGAAAACAACAAAATGTAAGCATCATTAAAATATAAATATTTATTGATTGTGACCCGTGAAGACATTGGTTACGAAGACTAATTTGTCCAACAAATGTAAGCATCAATAAATGATAAACTATTTATGCATTGATTTTGACTTGTAATACTATATTACTTGATTGTTTGTCCATGACTGACTTGTTTGTTTTGTTAATTTCAACACCAAGGGTATGGTGCACCATAGTTGACCAACTAGGAGCCAAAGTTACAGCTTTTGAACACAGGGTTAGTGTGCATATAAAAATTCGGGTTTGTGTTCCACACATCACCCGAACAGATATCAAACGATTGTTAAAAGAATCCATTTGAGATCTGGAATGTGTTGACCAAAAGATAATGCAATCCAAAGGAGTATTCCACTAGCAATGGTTTCATGGATGAAATTTACGTGACATGTGCCAGGCTAACTTTAAGAATTATGTTTAATGGAGTAAACAAAACTAAAAAAATTTAAATAAAACATATACTTTTTGACATATTTCATCCGTCACAATTAAGAGAATTGTTGTAGCTCAAATAAAATAGTAAACGTAACTGCCTATTTTTTTTAGTGATGGACATGTGATATTAAGTCGTATGCTACCACTAACCATTCATTGTGTAAAAATCATCACTACTTAGACAGGAATCTCTAGTCAATTATATACGCTCTTTTACTTTCAGCTTATTTTTTTGTGGTAACTTTGTAGAATAGTAACTAAGTTTTAAAAGTGTTCTAATTAGGTCACTCAAGTTTCAAAAGTGTTCCAATTAGGTCACTCAACATTCATTTTTCGTTAAAATAAATGGTTTTTCATCCATTTCATAGGTAACCGTTGTCATGTGGATTTTTGTTTCTTTTTCACCTTTTATTTGATGCTAACGTCGAGTGATGACATGGATTTTAGCTTTTTTTTTAATTCTTAATGTAATTAAAGTGTTTTTATTTTTAATAAATATAAACTTATATAATAAAATAATTCGACCCCAGCATCTTATGCTCCATTTTTCTCTTGACACATGTAAAAAAGGACATAGCTCGATTTGATTGTTAAGTTATCTGATTGGGACAAAAACGATACAAGTGACCTAATTAGAACACTTTTGAAAATTGGTTACTATACTGTGACATTTTCCCTATATTTTTTTACTATTTAGGTGATAAAAGACTAGACTGATTTCCACTACGGATCCATGAAAGATCACGAGAATACAGTTTGAAGACAAAAGTTCTGGATGACTTTCTTTTGAAATGTCTTCGTATTTCTTAAAATTATAAACCAATAAAACGAATTACAAAACAATATTCTTTAAAAACTAATATAAATAAACTCACAAGTCATAATAATTTAATACTTTTTAGTTTCTAATTACGTACTACACGTAAAACATTAAAACAAATAATGTAATAAAAAATCATGAACAAACATTGAACTTTTCAATGGTTTCACAATAAAAGAAAGTGACCGGTCAATGGTCAATTTATAATATTTCTGAAAGAAAAAAATTGAAAGACTTTTTGGTGGTCGATTAAGACTTAAGCCATTTATAATATTACCCTGATAGGTTGAGCCAAAAAAGCAGATGTGTCTAGATGTGTCTGAAAGTGTCCTATGATAGATTAATGACTTCAACTCACAGCATATAAAATTATAAATCCAAAGAAACAAAGAGGAAAATTCTTCATAACTTCAAATTGATATAAATCAAGATAAACATTACAGTAAATTAAAGACTTAAAAGTAGGGTTAGGTTAACGTACAAATGCCCTTATCGTACATTACGTACGCTACAATCTCAGCCGTCCGATCATCTTCCCGCATTGAATTCGCATGTTGTTTTTTTGTAACAATACTACAATATGAAGCATTAGACGACGTTCAAGATCTTTTTTAGACGGTGTTATAATAATAACCCCGTCTTAAAATCACATGGCCATTGTGCCAATCCAATTAAAATATTCATCAAAATTCAACATAACCCCGTCTTATGCTTAAACACTGTCTTAAAATCAATTCCTCACCCTTTAGACGGTGTTCCCTTTAAACACCGTCTTATGCTTTATATGCACCCTTTAGACGGTGTTTTTGAACACCATCTTATATACTCCTTCTAACAATTATCTTAGAAAAAAAACAAACTTAAACCCATTCTCCTTACTGTCATTTGCTCAACCAAAACCCTAGCTTCCATTCCCCTTCTACTCGCAGCCATTCAGACGCAACAAACCCTATCCCCCTTCCCATTCTACTCGTTTATCAAGAAGCTGCTACCAATTTTCATCGTTGCAGGCATGGTTGTAAAACAAGGCCTACAAGGCCGAGTACTCCCTGAGTAGTCGCTACAAGGTAGGCTGCCGAGGCGACTTTCTTCAACTCCGACTAATTACTCGGAATCGATCAAATGTGGTCAACATCGGTCAAAATCGGATCTAATAGGTCAACTTGGGCCGAGTTTGACTTAAAATAAAATAAAACATAATTTCTATTCCTATGATATTAAAGAATGAATATCAATTTCACGTATTTTGTTATAAATATTAGTAAATTTATGTTATTTGACACATATTTAATTTCCAAAAACTAATTTCTTTATAATTTGGCATGTCCGAGTACTCCCGTGTACTCTCCGCCTAGGCCGAATACTCTCAACTCCTCGGTCGACCGACTAGGGAGCGCCTAGCGACTTTTGCAACCATGGTTGCAGGCGACAATGATCTACGACGTCAACTCTCCGTTGTTTTGTTCCTTCCTTAGCTAGAAATGAGGCTCATCTGATAAGGGGTACCTTTCATTTCATTGAATTCGATCTAGGGTTCATATAATCGTATATTGTAACGTTTGTTGTTTACCTTCGGAGTATTATACGATTTGATACATATCAGTTGGTGTTATATGATGTTATTGAATTCTTATTACACATGTGACGGTTTGATTTTTGTTGGCAGAATATTGAATGTTTTGTTAGATTGTGTGTAGTGTGTTATTAGTATGTTGTTAGTGTAAGTTTTGAATTAGAATTTGTCAAGTGAATGGTTATAGGGAATTAGGGATTTGATTTGATATAGAACTGTCATGAGGCTTCTTGATTGTTTGTTTTGGATGAAACGAAGGTCACTATTAATTCGGTTAATCTTGTGAAGGATTAACGTCTTCTCAGTTATCTTCGGGCTCGGGTATTTCAGTTAATATTGCGAATGATTACATTTTGGATGAAACGAAGGTCACTATTAATTTGGTTAATCTTGTGAAGGATTACATTTTGATGAATTTTTCCGTTCAAAAAAAATGTTATTGTTGGTTCAGTTCTGTTTATACATGAGGGAAAACATTAAAAAACATACCTGTTACATCAGACAGTGCAGTGGAGAATCCAGTAATGGAGTTCGACATGCTTGTCATCGTGATCTGGTTCCTCCTTAGGGTGCTGACTGATGATAGGGACTTATGGGGACTTAGAAAACCGAAAAGGGTATCGGCTATGGGAGATGGAGGTCGAAGATGATGTTATGCTTATGGGGTGTTTCTAATGTGTAATTGTCTAACCCCTTAACCTCCACATAATTCTCCTTATATAAGCACCCAGGAGGAAACCTAATTAGTTAATAAGGGTAATATGGTCCATCAACAATTACCAACTAATTATTTAATAGGTTATTATATATTTTGATCTATATTATGTAAATGATTATAATGGCTATAGATTAAATATTAATACATAATATATTTAATCTTACATTCTCCCACTTAGCCGAGTAATCATTTACTATGAGTATTAGATAAGCCTGATCAGGAGTTAACACTCATTTTAGCCTTAAACAAGTACTATAGCAGAGAAATACAGCCGTTGAACCATTATGCGACTCAGGACCCCCATTAATCATACTATAGCCTTAATTTAAAACCTAATCGTTATGATCAAAATACGCATAAGCCCTTTGTTTGATTTGTAACTTTATTTGTCTATATGCCATTATACCGGTTGAACATATTCTAAGAGACATACAAAATCAAACTGAGGAAATTTCATTAACATAAAACATAAGCTAGTACAATATGCTCAAATAAGGTCTTTACTAAATCCCATATTCCGAACATGCTCTTCATAAACCTTAGGAGGGAGACCTTTAGTCATCAGATCCGCAAGCATATCTTTAGTACTAATATATTCGATACAAAGATTATTTTCCTCAACTCGTTCTCGTACGAACAGATATTTTGTATCGAGATATAAACCAGCTCCAGTCAAACTGTTACTGTTCGAGAAACTAACGGCAGCTGAATTATCACAATAAAGCTTCAATGACAGGTTACGTTATAAACATCAATGTATTCTGCCATCATTGTGGAAGTTGTGGTCAACTGTTGTTTATGACTCTTCCATGAGATAGGGCCGCCTGCTAACATAAAGATATAGCCCGAAGTGGATTTCTTGTCATCTTTGCACTTGGCAAAGTCAGAATCAGAATAGCCCACCACTTCTAAATGATCACTTCTTCTATAAGTCAGTTTATAGTCATTCGTCCCTTGCAGATATCGAAGTACCTTCTTAGCTGCTTTCCAGTGATCTAGGCCAGGATTAGTCTGATAACGGCCTAGCATTCCAACAATATAAGCGATATCTGGGCGAGTACAGACTTGAGCATACATCAAGCTCCCGACTACTGAAAGGTAAGGTATCTGGCTCATTTGCTCCTTCTCAACCTCTGTTGTCGGACACTAGAAAGAACCGAAAACATCTCCTTTAACTACTGGAGCGACGAAGGGTTTGCAATGTTGCATGTTGTAACGTGTAAGGACACGATCTATGTAAGCCCTTTGGGACAATCCTAAGATCCCTGTGTGTCTATCTCGGTGAATTTCGATGCCAATGACGTAAGAAGCATCTCCGAGATCCTTCATGTCGAAGTTATGCGAGAGTAACCGCTTCGACTCATGCAACATGTCTAAACTATTACTTGCCAATAGAATATCATCTACGTAAAGGACAAGTATAGTAAAGTTGCTCCCACTCATCTTGAGGTAGGTGCATTGATCCACTTGATTCTTCATAAAACCTTGCTTCTTCATGACTTCATCAAACTTGAGGTACCACTGACGTGATGCTTGTTTTAACCCGTAAATGGATTTCTTCAACTTACAGACTAGATGCTCCTGACCTTCAGGTTTAAAGCCTTCAGGTTGTTTCATGTAAACATCTTCGTCCAAATCTCCGTTAAGGAAAGCGGTTTTAACGTCCATCTGATGTAACTCTAAGTCAAAATGAGCTACTAGGGCCATGACGATCCTTAATGAATCTTTACGAGAGACAGGTGAAAACGTCTCTTGATAATCAATTCCCTCTTTCTGAGTGTAGCCCTTTGCAACCAATCTCACTTTGTAGCGTTCAACGTTCCCATTCGGATCCAGTTTTGTTTTGAACACCCATTTACATCCTACGGGTTTGACTCCGTTGGGTAATTCTACCAAATCCCAAACGTCATTTTTCTTCATGGATTCAAGCTCTTCAATCATTGCTTTATTCCATTCAGAAGACTGATCACTGCTAATGGCTTCATTGTAAGAGATAGGATCATTAAGCTTTCCGGGATCCATTTCAGTCAGGTAGGTAACATAATCATCCCAATTAGTAGGCCTTTGTTGCCTAGATGACCTCCTGAGTGGATTATCGGGTTCAGCATTGTCTTGGTTTTGAGGGTTTGATGTGCCTTCGTCATGAGGTATAACGGATTCTGATTGTAGAGGTAAATTTGGAGTTGGTGCAGTAGCTTCAGGTACAGTAGTTGCATTGGGTACAAGAGGAGTAATCGGAGTAATGGTAAGCGACGAGTCTCTCCCCCCCCCCCGCGTCTTGTACTTCTTGCAATTCTTCGTAAGGGTTGGTACTGCTCCCACTGACCTTGAAATCCTCCAGGAACGCGACACGCTTGGTTTCAACAATAAAGGTGACATGGGAAGGACAATAGAAACGATAACCCTTAGAGTTCTCAGGATACCCGATAAAGAAACATGTAACTGTTTTAGGGTCAAGTTTCCTTAGGAAAGGATTGTAAAGTTTTTCTTCAGCAATGCAGCCCCATACTTTCATATATTTAAGACTTGGTTTCCTTCCTGTCCAAAGTTCATAAGGAGTTTTAGGGACAGACTTAGAAGGAACTCTATTGAGTATATGAACAGCTGCTTTTAACGCTTCAGTCCAGAGGAATAATGGTAAATTAGTGTTGGCTAACATACTACGCACCATGTTCATAAGGGTACGGTTTCTTCTTTCAGCGACACCGTTCTGCTGAGGTGTACCAGGCATGGTGTATTGGTTCACAATCCCTTGGCCCTTACAAAACTCATAAAATGGACCAGGAGCTTGACCCACATCAGTATGTCTTCCATAATATTCACCTCCTCTATCTGATCTCACAACTTTAATATGACGATCTAATTGCTTTTCAACTTCAGCCTTATAATCTTTAAAAGTTGTTAGAGATTCAGATTTCTCCTTAATAAGATACAAGTACATGTAACGAGAATAATCATCAATGAAAGTGATAAATGAAGTATGTCCTGTTATGCCAGCGATTTGGTAGGGACCACTAATGTCAGTATGAATGAGTTCTAATAAATTAGAGCTCCTAGTGGCACCTTTCTTATTCGCTAATGTCATTTTACCTTTAAGACATTTGACACATGTTCCAAAATCAGAGAAATCGAGAGGAGGTAAGACTTCATCCTTTACAAGACGATTTAATCGTTCTTTTGAAATGTGGCCTAAACGCTGATGCCACAACATGGATGAAGTTTCTAAGTCTCGTTTCTCTTCCATCTTTGTGAGTGATTCATTAATGTTATATGACAACAAAGATTTGGAAAAGTTATCTTCTAGTTCTAATCTATAGAGACCACCATCCAGAATACCAGTACCATAAAGAACAGAATCATAAAGGATAGAGAGTTTGCGATGACCATGGGAAACAATAAAACCGTCCATGTCTAACTTTGGTCCTGATACAAGGTTCCGAGTTACCTCAGGAACATATAAGGTATCATAAAGTTTAATACACAAACCAGTTTTCATAACTAATTGTAATGTTCCAATGGCCTTCACTTCTAATTCTCGATCATCCCGAACCTTAAGCGTTCTTTGGTTTCTTTCCAGCTTCCGGATTGAAAGGAATCCCTGAGTTGAATTGGTAACATGAACCATAGAACTAGAATCAAACCACCAAGAATTAGCAGGAACACTTAAATTATAGGACTCAAGTATCATAAAATAATCGTTACCTTTCTTAGCCAACCACTCCTTAAAGTCAGGGCATTCCTTCTGCATGTGTCCTGTCTTTTTACAGAACTTGCAGCGGATACTGCCTAAGGAGTTCTTAGAGCTGGAAGGTGCACTTGTATTAGGATTAGGCCTTTTGAAGCATCCTTCCTCTGATAATTGTTCTTCCTCTTCTTAGGATTGGAGGTGGTGAAGTTGGCAACATCAGTAGTGCGATCCATCCTCATACGCTCTTCCTCCTGTACGCACATGGCGACCAGCTCACTCATCGTCCATTTGTCCTTCTGAGTGTTGTAATTGATCTTGAATGCTTCAAAGGAGGAAGGAAGCGAAGTAATGATGAAATGAACAAGGAAACCATCACTGATTTCCATTTCCAGCCCCTTCAGCTTATTGGCCATGTCATTCATCATCATGATGTGCTCGCGAATGCCGCTCCTCCCATCATACTTAGTTGTCACCATCTTGAGAATAAGAGTACTAGCGTGTGCTTTAGACGTCCCTTTGAACTGCGCCTCCACATGTTCCAAGTAGGTTTTAGCATCTTCAGAATTAGGAATAGCTCATCTGATTGCGTTGCTGATGGACTGCTTCATAAACATGAGAGACATGCGGTTACACCTAGTCCACTTATCATGAGTCAACTGCTCAGCAGAAGTACTTTGAGTGGTAAGATCCGCTGGCTTATTCTCTCTTAGAGCATAATCAAAGTCCAGCAGCCCAAGAGTAAGCATGAGAGCATCCTTCCATGCAGCAAAGTTATCACCAGTCAAAGGTGGAATCCCGCAATTGGGTGCTGATAGTGGAAATAAGATGAGCAAGTTATGATACTAAGGAAGAAGTCCTAATGTGATCTAAGGGCACGTTAAACTAAGGCAGGCATAAATAATGACCATTTTACATTATGAAGCTGTGATATTGTCTATTACTAACATCAAAATAGTAGACTTAGCTAAAAATTCTACTTAAACGAAGACAAAACAGCTTTGGCCAGAAGTGTAATCATTTAAGCATATGTGCAAAGTGGTTGTAACAAATCAGCTTTGGCCAGAAATTGAGACAATCACTTTAGTTATGCACTTGTTGAGTATGCCATCTATGAATGAATTAAATCAGCTTTGGCCAGAAATTAAGACATTCATGCTTATGATGCACACACAACATAGCTTTCGTAATACTTGAACGATAAATAGATGTGTCAAGTCAGCTTTGGTCAGAAATGATACATCAAAAGCTCATTCAAGTTAAGCCATTTTGGTTTTGTAAAACATTATCTGATTCTGATTAATTAACTAGGTAATTACAAAACCAATTATTTAATAGCAAACCACCCGTTAGCGCGGATCGAACTCCGCGGTGAGTTCGCTGGGGGGTGCGGGGGACAGCTTAAAATAATGAGGTTTCGAGTCACAACCTTGTTGTCTCGAGTTATGACCTTATGGTCTCGAGTCGAGACCTTTGTCTCGAGTTATGACCTTATGGTCTCGAGTCGAGACCTTTGTCTCGAGTTATGATCTTATGGTCTCGAGTCGAGACCTTTGTCTAGAGTCATGATCTTTTGAGCCCTTATGATTTCGAGTCGAGACCTTATGGTCTCGAGTCGAGATCTGTTGGTCTCGAGTTGTGAAGGTTTAAGGACCTGATGATTTCGAGTCGAGACCTCATGGTCTCGAGTCGAGACCTCATGGTCTCGAGTCGAGACCTCATGGTCTCGAGTCGAGACCTCATGGTCTCGAGCCCACTGTTGATAGCTGTTTGTTGTGATAACATAGCTGAAAATTCAAAATCTAAGGGATTATGAGATATGATTTCCTATTCTAATGCTGATCTGATTTTGTCAAATATCTCGAAAAATTATAATATGTTTATCTAATAACAGTTGTCGAAAATCTTTAGAGGACAAAAGCAGATCAAAATTAGGAAAACACTCAATAATCCGAATCATATTCCAAATCATATAGGAATTTTTCGAATTTTCTAAGAACATGATGAACCCTAAAAACATAAAACATAAATTCTGGAACCCGAAACCTGAATTTTAATAGTTTTTCTAAACAGATTTCGGTTAAAACATAACCCAGTTGAATTCGAGTGAACATATAATTAATCCTTTTTCCGAAAACAGTGATCTCGAGTCGTTCTCAATGACTCGAAACTGGCTGTTCATAAGATTTTCAAAAAAATTCCGTTTTCCAAGTTTCAATCCCAGAATTATGGATACGAAAAACAGAACTGACTAATCAACATATGCTCTGATACCACATGTTGGTTCAGTTCTGTTTATACATGAGGGAAAACATTAAAAACATACCTGTTACAGCAGACAGTGCAGAGGAGAATCCAGTAATGGAGTTCGACATGCTTGTCATCGTGATCTGGTTCCTCCTTAGGGTGCTGACTGATGATGGGGACTTAGAAACCGAAAAGGGTATCGGCTATGGGAGATGGAGGTCGAAGATGATGTTATGCTTATGGGTTTTTTCTAATGTGTAATTGTCTAACCCCTTAACCTCCACATAATTCTCCTTATATAAGCACCCAGGAGGAAACCTAATTAGTTAATAAGGGTAATATGGTCCATCAACAATTACCAACTAATTATTTAATAGGTTATTATATATTTTGATCTATATTATGTAAATGATTATAATGGCAATAGATTAAATATTAATACATAATATATTTAATCTTACAGTTATTTCATTTCATATCCTTTCATACATAGTTACATCAAATGAATGAATAATTATTAATTAGTTGGTTGCTTTTTCATAGCTTTCTTTTCAAACTTAGAATAATTGTACATATGTAATTATGATTTCGCTAATGCTAGATCCAGAACCGGGTCTTGTAAGTCGGGCTACAAAAGATGACAGCTGAGTCGAGCTTTCTGAGCTGGGAACTTTACGATAAAATTGAACCGACTTGAAATATCAACTGAACCTTTATGATGCGGGCATGAGTTTGGCCAAGAAGATTCAAGCTTGGCTTGAAACTGTATTAGGCAACCAAACCCATCCGACCTTTTTTTTTAATATCGGGTTCATCACTTCTTGCAGCTATGGATGAAAAGCACTCAACTCTCTTCTTGTGATCTTGACAAAGAACAAACTGATACATCACAACTGAAGTTAAATGGACACATGGACTTGGTATTACGACAGAGATGCTTGGTTAGCTCACCAGTGGCCTTGAATTCGCTTGGAACAAACTCAAGGGCGAAGGTCTTACTTCTTTCTTTAATGTCTTTTTTTTATTGTTGTTTTAATGGTCTTAATTTGATTGTTTTTGTTTGTTAACGATGAATATATTAGTTAGGTTTTATTGTTATTATCGTCTAGTGGTATATAAAATTTATTAGTTAGGGTTTATTGTAATTATTTCGATAGTAATTAGGAGATTGACTTGATTAGGTTTCGTAAATGGGTTAAAAGATCCAATTTGTGTGCTGGTTAAGGTTGCTGGTAAATGAGTATATTGTGTGTAAATAACATATGAAGTCATTTAAATTCGAATTTATGTTAATTTGAAATCATAAAATGATTATAGTGTGTGGAGTTATGATCCTTGCCTTTTCGTTTTGCAGTTGGTATACCTGATGCTCCGGTCAATGTTGGTGACGAGACAAACAAAGATAAAAGAAGTTACGAAGATCATCAAGTTATATTTGAAAGAAAAAATCTTAGTTCCAGTTGGTCCTAGCTTAGGGGCTCGGTATCGATTTCGAGATAAATCCTAACTTTAAGTTGAAATTATTGTTATCACTTTGACACCATTGGTGGTGACTGAACAGAGGGTTTGTGATTTATATATTTTTAGCTTATAATATCCAAATTTTAATAAAATTGCTTGATGTATTTCTGAAAAACCTTTTTTATTGTAAATGTTTTTTTTTCTCAGCAAATGTTTATAAGACGGTGTTAAAAAATATTTGTTTTAATTAATATTTGAAATGTTTTGATATTAAAAGACGGTGTTCATCAAGTTTAAGCCGGTGTTAAAATTGAACACCGTCTAATAAGACTTGATTTTAAACCGGTGTACTTTAAGACGGTGTTGAAAACACGGTCTTAAAACCCCGTCTAAAGATCTGTTTTGTAGTAGTGAATTTCGCATGTTTTTTAACATGCGATTTCATCAAAATTACCACATGCGAAATTGTTACAAAAAAACAACATGCTATTTCATCAAAATTATCACATGCGAAATTGGTACAAAAAAACAACATGCGAATTCATCAAAAATTATCACATACGAAATTGTTATAAAAAAACAACATGCTATTTTATCAAAAATTATCACATGCGAAATTGGTACAAAAAAACAACATGCGAATTCATCAAAAATTATCACATGCGAAAATGTTACAAAAAAAAAACAACATGCGATTTCAAATGCGGGAAGATGATCTGACGGCTGAGATTGAAGCGTACGTAATGTACGATAAGGAATATTGTACAGTACACTTTACCCTTAAAAGTATACTAACTTAATTTTGGTTTCCTATGAGTGTATTCTTTTTAACACATAATAATCATCGGTAGTGATCTTGAATGCAATTTCAAGCCTTATAGTCCTGAATGGTGTTGCCAATTATAAGTGATGTTTATTTTGTGATCTATGCAATTATATTTATGTTTTAACCTCACTTGTATGGTTAATCTTTCTAATCTACACATGTTAATCAAATTATTATACACAATATTAAAGTTATTACATATCTAAAATTATATGTTTAGCCTGAGAGGTACTTTCCCAAGAAAATTATTGGAAGCCCACTTACCATAATCCCTTCATAGACCAAACCAAAGAAAGAAAGAAAAACAACCAAAACGTAAACATCATTAAAGTATAACATAATTATGGATTATGACCATTAATATACTACACATATAACACTAAAATTAAAAGTCTTATTATAAATCATAATAAACTCATGGACTTGTAAGCGGTTTCACAATAAAACAATGGAGAGGTCAGTGCTTGAGACTTTGTCTATTTATAATATTATAGAGAAAAAAAAAAGATAACTTTTTAGTGTTGATGGCGGATTTTGGAGTGCAATGATAAACGACTTTTAGATTTAGGTAATGAGCATCTTTTGTAGTTGTTAGTTTTTTGTTTTACTTGGGATCTTACTTTATAATTTCCTTTTTCTCGGACCGGTAAATAAATAATATTGAGTTTGATGTTTAAACAACTTTTTTAGACTTATTACGTGTCACAATGATACAATACTATATAGGTATCATCATTTTTTAAAAGAGTTAAAGAAAAATTTGTCTCTCTATAGTCTGTGAAAAAATCACTTTGCCTCCTTATTTCAAATTTTTTTTGGTTTGCCACCCTGTGTTTCTATATGTTGTAACTTGTCTCCCAGTCGTCAACTTCTGTTAATTTGCCGTCCATGTTGAAGGGTAGAATCGTAATCTCGCCATTTTTATACACCTTTACCCTAAAAACCCCCAATTTCACAAAAATAGACTCCTCATCGGAAATTTCAATCTTTTGCTTTCATCTTCAAGTCCTCAACTTCATCTACCAATCCCAGATCTAATTCACCCTAATTCCAACTGGATATCCCTCCAATTCATGATTCTTTAATGAGTTTAGATGAGATAGAATGATAATCCGTTTCCACAAGTGGTAGTGTCGATTCATCGTCGACCCGGGGTGAGTTGTAGCAGGATTTTTTGTGTATTTAGGATCTGCAAGTCATCTAGGGAACTTGGTTTTATGGAGGATTGGAATTTGGAAGGTTATAGTTGCATCTGCATGTCATTTTGGGTATGCACATTGATATGAGCTAAAATGCACATGTGTTTTATATCAAATTATTAACCATTTTTAATATGTTTTGTTAACGAAATGTTCAAAATAAGCTTATATTGGTTTATATTGAATTTTCAGGTAAAAAATAACCCAAGAATAACAAAGAAAACAAGACCAGGAGAAAAACAAAGAAAAAATAGAAGAAAATGTCCAGACACGCCCCATGCCTCGGATTCGGAACCCACCAGACATCTCTAGAAGCCCAACGTTCGAAGATCAAGACAAAGAAAGCCAGGCACGCCCCGTGCTTCAGCAATACATGACAATAGAAAAGCAATACAAGACGAAAGAAAAGCTTCTGGAACATTTAGAATATCGTGTTGGGCCCATAAAGTTGACCACGACCCGTGCTGACGAGACACGGTCTCGTCATGCCCTGTCTTGATAATCAGGATTTGCTTAAACTTGCCTATAACTATAAGCTCAAACCAACCATTTTTTTTTGCTGATTTATCTCCCCTCTTCTCCAATACATACTTCTCTTCTACCCTACCCTCTCTAATTATTGTTTTCATTAGGAAAACTCAAGAATCATTAGTGTAATCAAGGTTTTTAAGATTTCTACAATCTTTTCAAGTTTTATCATATCTTCTTCCATGGCCATTCTTGGCTAGATTCTTGAAGGTGTTTGGGGGAAACTTACCCCCTTAATGATGAGCTAACTAAGTGTCACACCCCAACCGATGGCGGAATCATCAGGGCGTGGCACTGAGCGAAACAAATTGTCTAAGAGAATCCATAACAACTATTAATGACAGTACATTTAACGTTAATATCCCATACTACTAACATATAAAGTAATAACAGTCATTACAGATAGCGTGTCTCAAAAACAAATACTATTCCGACAAGTCAGATTTTTATTCGGTGGGTTTCTAGACTTCCTACTTGATTCATCACAACATAGCATAGCATCATATCAACCTGTCACATACGTTAAAATAATGTCAATGCATAAAATGTAAAGGTGAGTACACAAGTTTGCATAACATATAGTATGAAAAGCATTTACGCATAACCGACATGTAACATGTAATTGGCAAAGCATGTAACTATCAAACAATGATTACAACTTAACCACGAGACTGCATTGTAGAGTATGCGCGACACATGTTCCGCGAACACGTGAAGTAAAGTAATGTGATCCTAGAAACCCCTGTCCACGACAGGTGCTGAGTCCAAACTATAGTACTATCGTTGCTAGAGGCGGTATAGTGTAACACTGTATAAGCATAGTACAAGCATTCATAGATCACGTATAGCATGCGGGGATGGTTAGCGTTTAAAGTGTTCGCGTTGTGTGTTGTATTTTGATATAGAACGTATGTAACACCCAAAAGTGCGTTAAATAAAAATGGGTTCGATTATACTCACAATGTGTGTTTAGCTAGTAAACACAGACTTGATTGGAACGAAGGGAGCGCGTTGGAGTTAGCCTGAGCATAGAATAGTAACGTAAGCGTTGAACGGTGCGTAACAGATTGTCGAATGTTAGGGCGTTCGGATGGCGATCCGAACGGATGAGTTTCTAGACCTCCTGGAAGCAGCTTTTCTTACCACTAGACCTTTCTCCATCAATTAGGAATCTGACGTCGTCACTAAACACATTCCTTAAATTGTAGCCATTTTTTGAGTGTTTATTTTTTGGTGTCTAATCCGCATATATATCAACATATACACGTTTGATTTAGTTTACAAAGATTTTTCAATGCCGAGAACCTCGATCAGAGAGTAAAAAAGGCGTAAGGTTCACAATGGTGTAAAACTAAAATGGGATATACCGGGCCAGGATTCGAGTTACAGGAACAAGGGACAAACCACCCACCCAAGAATGGAATCGTCAAGGGAAAACACTTGACAACCTCCCGGAAGCAGCTTTTCTTGCCATCAGACCTTTCTCCATCAATTAGGAATCTGTTTCCTTCACTAAACACATACCATAAATTGTAGCTATTTTTGAGTGTTTATTTTGTTGCGTCAAATCCACATATATATCACTATTGCTCTTGATTTTCTTGACAGTATATCTCTTAAATGTCAACATACACACGTGTGATTTAGTTAACGAAGATTTTTCATCAGAGAGTAAAAAAGGCGTAAGGTTCACAATGGTGTAAAACTAAAGTGGGATATACCGGGTTAGGATTCGAGTTATAGGAACAAGGGCTAAACCACCCACCTAAGAATGGAATTGTCGAGCGAAAACACTTAACAACCTCCTGGAAGCAGCTTTTCTTGCCACCAGACCTTTCTCAATCAATTAGGAATCTGATGCCGTCACTAAACACATACCTTAAATTGTAGCTATTTTTTGAGTTTTTATTTTTGGTGTCTAATCCGCAATATATCACCATTTCTCTTGATTTTCTTGCCTGTATATCTCTTAAATGTCAACGTATACACGTGTGATTTAGTTTACGAAGATTTTTCAATGTCAAGAACCTCGATCAGAGAGTAAAAAAGGCGTAAGGTTCACAATGGTGTACAACTAAAATGGGATGTACCGGGCTAGGATTCGAGTTACAGGAAAAGGGGCAAACCACCCACCCAAGAATGGAATCGTCGAGCGAAAACACTTGACAACCTCCTGGAAGTAGCTTTTCTTGCCACCAGACCTTTCACCATCAATTAGGAATTTAATGCCGTCACTAAACACATACCTAAAATTGTAGCTATTTTTTGAGTGTTTATTTTCTTGTTTCTAATCCGCATATATATTACCATTGCTCTTGATTTTCTTGACTGTATATCTCCTAAATTTCAACGTATAGACTTGTGATTTAGTTTACGAAGATTTTTCAATGCCGAGAACCTCGATCAGAGAGTAAAAAAGGCGTAAGGTTCACAATGGTGTAAAACTAAAATGTGATATACCGGGATAGGATTCGAGTTAAAGGAACAAGGGCCAATCCAACGACCCAATAATGGAATTGTCGAGCGAAAACACTTGACAACCTCCTGGAAGCAGCTTTTCTTGCCACGAGACATTTCTCCAACAATTAGGAATATGATGCCGTCACTAAACACATATCTTGAATTGTAGCTATTTTATGAGTGTTTATTTTTTGGTGTCTAATCTGCATATATATCACCGTTGCTCTTGAATTTCTTGACTGTATATCTTTTAAATGTCAACATATACACTTGTGATTTAGTTTACATAGATTTTTCAATGCCGAGAACCTCGATCAGAGAGTATTAAAGGCATAAAGTTCACAATTGTGTAAAAATAAAATGAGATATACCGGGCTAGGATTTGAGTTACAGGAACATGGATCAAACCACCCACACAAGAATGGAATCATTAAGCGAAAGCACTTGACAACCTCCTGGAATCAGCTTTTTTGCCACCAGACCTTTCTCCATCAATTAGGAATCAGATGACGTCACTAAACACATACCTTAAATTGTAGCTAATTTTTGAGTGTTTATTTTTTTTGTGTCTAATCCACATATATATCACCATTGCTCTTAATTTTCTTGAATGTATATCTCTTAAATGTCAACATATACACATGTGATTTAGTTGACGAAGAATTTTCAATGCAGAGAACCTCGATCAGAGAGTAAAAAAGGCGTAGGGTTCACAATGGTGTAAAATTAAAATGGGATATATCGGACTAGGAGTCGAGTTACAGGAACAAGGGCCAAACCACCCACCCAAGAATGGAATCGTCGAGCGAAAACACTTGACAACCTCCCGGAAGCAACTTTTCTTGCCACCAGACCTTTCTCCATCAATTAGGAATCTGATGTCGTCACTAAACATATACCTTAAAATGTAGCTATTTTTTGAGTGTTTATTTTTTGGTGCCTAATCCCATATATATCACCATTGCTCTTGATTTTCTTGACTGTATATCTCATAAATGTCAACATATACACATGTGATTTAGTTTACGAAAATATTTCAAAGTCGAGAACCTCGATCACAGAGTAAAAAAGGCATAAGGTTCACAATGGTGTAAAACTAAAATGGGATATATCGGGCTAGGATTCGAGTTACAGGAACAAGGGCCAAACCACCCACCCAAGAATGGAATCATCGAGCGAAAACACTTGACAACCTCCTGGAAGCAGCTTTTCTTGCCACCAGACTTTTCTCCATCAATTAGGAATCTGATGAGGTCACTAAACACATACCTTAAATTATAGCTATTTTTAAGTGTTTATTTTTTGGTATCTAATCCCATATATATCACCATTGCTCTTGATTTTCTTGACTGTAAATCTCTTAAATGTCAACATATACACGTGTGATTTAGTTTACCCAGATTTTTCAATGTCGAGAACCTCGATCAGAGAGTAAAAATGGCGTAAGGTTCACAATGGTGTAAAACTAAAATGGAATATACCGTGCTAGGATTCAAGTTACAGGAACAAGGGCCAAACCACCCACCCAAGAGTGGAATCGTCAAGCGAAAACACTTGACAACCTCCAGGAAGCAGCTTTTCTTGCCACCAGACATTTCTCCATCGATTAAGAATCTCATGCCGTTACTAAACACATACCTTAAATTATAGCTATTTTTTGAGTGTTTATTTTTTGGTGTCTAACCCCATGTATATCACCATTGCTCTTGATTTTCTTGACTGTATATCTCTTAAATGTCAACATATACACGTGTGATTTAGTTTACGAAGATTTTTCAATGTCGAGAACCTCGATCAGAGAGTAAAAAAAGGCGTAAGGTTCACAATGGTGTAAAAACTAAAATGGGATATACCGGGCTAGGTTTCGAGTTACAGGAACAAGGGCCAAACCAGCCACCAAAGAATGGAATCGTCGAGCGAAAACACTTGACAACATCCTGGAAGCAGCTTTTCTTACCACCAGACCATTCTCCATTAATTAGGAATCTGATGCCGTCACTAAACACATACCTTAAATTATAGCTATTTTTTGAGTGTTTATTTTTTGGTGTCTAATCCCATATATATCACCATTGCTGTTGATTTTCTTGACTGTATATCTCTTAAATATCAACATATATACGTGTGATTTAGTTTACGAAGATTTTTCAATGCCTAGAACTTTGATCAGAGAGTAAAAAAAGGTTTAAGGTTCCCAATGGTGTAAAACTAAAATGGGATATACCGGGCTAGAATTCGAGTTATAGGAACAACGACCAAACCACCCACCCAAGATTTGAATCGTCGAGCGAAAACACTTGACAACCTCCTTGAAGCAGCTTTTCTTACCACCAGACCTTTCTCTATCAATTAAGAATCAGATGCTGTCACTAAATACAAAATATAAATTGTAGCTATTTTTTGAGTGTTTATTTTTTGGTGTCTAATCCACATATATATCAACATTGCTCTTGATTTTCTTGACTGTATATCTCTTAAATGTCAACATATACACGTGCGATTTAGTTTACGAAAGATTTTTCTATGTCGAGAACCTCGATCAGAGAGTAAAAAAGGCGTAAGGTTCACAATGGTGTAAAGCTAAAATGGGAAATATCGGGCTAGGATTCGAGATACAGGAACAAGGGCCAAACCACCCACCCAAGAATGGAATCGTCGAGCGAAAACACTTGACAACCTCCTGGAAGAAGCTTTTCTTGCCACCAGACCTTTCTTCATAAATTAGGAATCTGATGCCGTCACTAAACATATACCTTAAATTGTAGCCATTTTTTGAGTGTTTATTTTTTTGTATCTAATCCCATATATATCACCATTGCTCTTGATTTTCTTGACTGTATATCTCTTATATGTCAACATATACGAGTCTGATTTAGTTTACGAAGATTTTTCAATGCCGAGAACCTCGATAAGAGAGTAAAAAAGGCGTATGGTTTAGAATGGTGCAAACCTGAAATGGGATATACCGGGCTAGGATTCGAGTTACAGGAACAAGGGCCAAACCACCCACCCAAGAATGAAATCGTCGAGCGAAAACACTTGACAATCTCTTGGAAGCAGCTTTTCTTGCCACCAGACCTTTCTCCATCAATTAGGAATCGGATGCCGTCACTAAACACATACCTTAAATTGTAGCTATTTTTGAGTGTTTTTTTTTGGTGTCTAATCCGCATATATATCAACATTGCTCTTGATTTTCTTGACTGTATATCTCTTAAATGTCAACATATACACGTGTGATTTAGTTTACAAAGATTTTTCAATGCCGAGAACCTCGATCAGAGAGTAAAAAAGGCGTAAGGTTCACAATGGTGTAGAACTAAAATGGGATATATCGGGCTAGGATTCGAGTTACTGGAAAAAGGGCGAAACCACCCACCCAAGAATGGAATCGTCGAGGGAAAACACTTGACAACCTCCTGGAAGCAGCTTTTCTTGCCAGCAGACATTTCTCCATCAATTAGGAATCTGTTGTCGTCACTAAAGACATACCATAAATTGTAGCTATTTTTTGAGTGTTTATTTTTTGGTGTCTAATCCGCATATATATCATCGTTGCTCTTGATTTTCTTGACTTTATATCTCTTAAATGTCAACATATACACGTGTGATTTAGTTTACGAACATTTTTCAATGCCGAGTACCTCAATTAGAGAGTAAAAAAGGCGTAAGGTTCACAATGGTGTAAAACTAAAATGGGATATACCGGGCTAGCATTCGAGTTACAGGAACAAGGGCCAAACCAACCACCCAAGTATGGAATCATTGAGCGAAAATATTTGACAACCTCCTGGAAGCAGCTTTTCTTGCCACCAGACCTTTCTCTATTAATTAGAAATCTAGACCTTTCTCCATTAATTAGGAATCTGATGCCGTCCCTAAACACATACCTTAAATTATAGCTATTTTTTGAGTGTTTATTTTTTGGTGTCTAATCCCATATATATCACCATTGCTCTTGATTTTCTTGATTGTATATCTCTTAAATGTCAACATATATACGTGTGATTTAGTTTACGAAGATTTTTCAATGCCTAGAACTTTGATCAGAGAGTAAAAAAAGGTGTAAGGTTCACAATGGTGTAAAACTAAAATGGGATATACCGGGCTAGGATTCGAGTTACTGGAACAAGGGCGAAACCACCCACCCAAGAATGGAATCGTCGAGGGAAAACACTTGACAACCTCCTGGAAGCAGCTTTTCTTGCCAGCAGACCTTTCTCCATCAATTAGGAATATGTTGTCGTCACTAAAGACATACCATAAATTGTAGCTATTTTTTGAGTGTTTATTTTTTGTTGTCTAATCCGCATATATATCATCGTTGCTCCTGATTTTCTTGACTGTATATCTCTTAAATGTCAACAAATACACGTGTGATTTAGTTTACGAAGATTTTTCAATGCCGAGAACCTCGATTAGAGAGTAAAAAAGGCGTAAGGTTCACAATGGTGTAAAACTAAAATGGGATATACCGGGCTAGCATTCGAGTTACTGGAACAAGGGCCAAACCAACCACCCAAGTATGGAATCGTCGAGCGAAAACCCTTGAAAACCTCTTGGAATCAGCTTTTCTTACCCCCTGACCTTTCTCCATCAATTAGGAATCTGATGCCGTCACTAAACACATACCTTAAATTATAGCTATTTTTAAGTGTTTATTTTTTGGTGTCTAATCCCATATATATCACCATTGCTCTTGATTTTCTTGACTGTAAATCTCTTAAATTTCAACATATACACGTGCGATTTAGTTTACGAAGATTTTTCAATGTCGAGAACCTCGATCAGAGAGTAAAAAAAGGCGTAAGGTTCACAATGGTGTAAAACTAAAATGGGATATACCGGGCTAGGATTCGAGTTACAGGAACAAGGGCCAAACCACCCACCCTAGAATGGAATCGTTGAGCGAAAACACTTGACAACCTCTTGGAAGCAGCTTTTCTTGCCACCAGACCTTTCTCCATTAATTAGGAATCTGATGCCGTCCCTAAACACATACCTTAAATTATAGCTATTTTTTGAGTGTTTATTTTTTGGTGTCTAATCCCATAAATATCACCATTGCTCTTGATTTTCTTGACTGTATATCTCTTAAATGTCAACATTTATACGTGTGATTTAGTTTACGAAGATTTTTCAATGCCTAGAACTTTGATCAGAGAGTAAAAAAAGGTGTAAGGTTCACAATGGTGTAAAACTAAAATGGGATATACCGGGCAAGGATTCGAGTTACTGGAACAAGGGCGAAACCACCCACCCAAGAATGGAATCGTCGAGGGAAAACACTTGACAACCTCCTGGAAGCAGCTTTTCTTGCCAGCAGACCTTTCTCCATCAATTTGGAATCTGTGGTCGTCACTAAAGACATACCATAAATTGTAGCTATTTTTTGAGTGCTTATTTTTTGGTGTCTAATCCGCATATATATCATCGTTGCTCCTGATTTTCTTGACTGTATATCTCTTAAATGTCAACAAATACACATGTGATTTAGTTTACGAAGATTTTTCAATGCCGAGAACCTCGATTAGAGAGTAAAAAAGGCGTAAGGTTCACAATGGTGTAAAACTAAAATGGGATATACCGGGCTAGCATTCGAGTTACAGGAACAAGGGCCAAACCAACCACCCAAGTATGGAATCGTCGAGCGAAAACCCTTGAAAACCTCTTGGAATCAGCTTTTCTTACCCCGTGACCTTTCTCCATCAATTAGGAATCTGATGCCGTCACTAAACACATACCTTAAATTATAGCTATTTTTAAGTGTTTATTTTTTGGTGTCTAATCCCATATATATCACCATTGCTCTTGATTTTCTTGACTGTAAATCTCTTAAATTTCAACATATACACGTGCGATTTAGTTTACGAAGATTTTTCAATGTCGAGAACCTCGATCAGAGAGTAAAAAAAGGCGTAAGGTTCACAATGGTGTAAAACTAAAATGGGATATACCGGGCTAGGATTCGAGTTACAGGAACAAGGGCCAAACCAACCACCCAACAATGGAATCGTCAAGCGAAAACACTTAACAACCTCCTGGAAGCAACTTTTCTTGCCACCAGACCTTTCTCCATCATTTAAGAATCAGATGCCGTCACTAAACACATAACTTAAATTGTATATATTTTTTGAGTGTTTATTTTTTGGTGTCGAATACGCATATATGTCACCATTGCTCTTGATTTTCTTGACTGTATATCTCTTAAATGTCAACATATACACGTGTGATTTAGTTTAAGAATATTTTTCGATGCCGAGAACCTCTATCAGAGAGTAAAAAAAGGCGTAAGGATCATAATGGTGTAAAACTAAAATGGGACATACCGGGCTAGGATTCGAGTTAAAGGAACAATGGCTAAACCACCAAACCAAGAATTGAATCGTCGAGCGAAAACACTTGACAACCTCTGGGAAGCAGCTTTTCTTGCCACCATACCTTTCTCCATCAATTAAGAATCAGATGCCGTTACTAAACACATACCATAAAATGTAGCTATTTTTTAAGTGTTTATTTTTTGTGTGTAATTTGCATATATATCACCATTGTTCTTCATTTTCTTGAAGTTATATCTCTTAAATGTCAAAATATACACGTGTGATTTAGTTTACGAAGATTTTTCAATGCCGAGAACCTCGATCAGAGAGTAAAAAAGGCATAAGGTTCACAATGGTCTAAAACTAAAATGGGATATAACGGGCTATGATTCGAGTTACAGGAAAAAGGGCCAAACCACCCACCCATGAATGGAATCATCGAGCGAAAATACACTTGACAACCCCTTGGAAGCACCTTTTCTTGGCACCAGACCTTTCTCCATCAATTAGGAATCCGATGCCGTCACTAAACACATACCTTAAATTGTGGCCATTTTTTGAGTGTGTATATTTTTGTGTCTAATCCGCATATATATCAGCATTGCTCTTGATTTTCTTGGCTGTATTTCTCTTAAATGTCAACATATACACGTGTGATTTAGTTTACAAAGATTTTACAAGGCCGAGAACCTCGATTAGAGAGTAAAAAAGGCGTAAGGTTCACAATGGTGTAAAACTAAAATGGGATATACCAGGCTAGGATTCGAGTTACAGGAACGAGGGCCAAACCGCCCACCTAAGAATGGAATCGTCGAGCAAAAACACATGACAACCTCCTGGATGCAGCTTTTCTTGCCACCAGAACTTTCTCCATCAACTAGGAATCTGATGCCATCACTAAACGCATACATTAAAATGTAGCTATTTTTAGTGTTTATTTTTTGGTGTCGAATCCACATATATATCACCATTGCTCTTGATTTTCTTGACTGTATATCTCTTAAATCTCAACATACACACGTGTGATTTAGTTTACGAAGATTTTTCAATGCCGAGAACCTCGATCAGAGAGTAAAAAAGGCGTAAGGTTCACAATGGTGTAAAACTAAAATGGAATATATCGGGATAAGATTCGAGCTACATGAACAAGGGCCAAACCACCCACCCAAGAAAGGTATCGGCGAGCGAAAACACTTTACAACCTCCTGTAAGCAGCTTTTCTTGCCACCAGACCTTTCTCCATCAATTAGGAATCTGATGTCGTCACTAAACACATACCTTAAATTGTAGCTATTTTTTGTGAGTTTATTTTTTGGTGTCTAATCCCATATATATCACCATTGCTCTTGATTTTCTTGACTGTATATCTCTTAAATGTCAACTTAGACATGTGTGATTTAGTTTACGAAGATTTTTCAATGCCGACAACCTTGATCAGAGAGTAAAAAAGGCGTAAGGTTCACAATGGTGTAAAACTAAAATGGGATATATCGGGCTAGGATTCGAGCTACAAGAACAAGGGCTAAACCATCCACCCAATAATGGAATCGTCGAGCGAAAACACTTCACAACCTCCTGGAAGAAGCTTTTCTTGCCACCAGACCTTTCTCCATCAATTAGGACCTTTCTCCATCAATTAGGAATCTGATACCGTCACTAAACACATACCTTAAATTGTAGCTATTTTTGAGTGTTTATTTTTTGGTATCTAATCCCATAGATATCACCATTGCTCTTGATTTTCTTGAATGTATATCTCTTAGATGTCAACACATACACGTGTGATTTAGTTTACGAAGATTTTTCAATGTCGAGAACCTCGATCAGAGAGTAAAAAAGGCGTAAGTTTCACAATGGTGTAAAACTAAAATGGGATATACCTGGCTTGGATTCGAGTTACGGGAACTAGGGCCAAACCTCCCACCCAAGAATGGAATCGTCGATCGAAAACACTTGATAACCTCCTGGAAGCAGCTTTTCTTGCCACCATACCTTTCTCCATCAATTAGGAATCTGATGCCGTTACTAAACACACACCTTAAATTGTAGCTATTTTTTGAGTGTTTATTTTCTAGTTTCTAATCCGCATATATATCACCATTGCAATTGATTTTCTTGACTGTATATCTCTTAAATGTCAACGTACACACGTGTGATTTAGTTTACGAAGATTTTTCAATGCCGAGAACCTCGATCAGAGAGTAAAAAAGGCGTAAGGTTCACAATGGTGTAAAACTAAAATGGGATATATCGGGCAAGGATTCGAGCTACAGGAACTTGGGCCAAACCACCCACCCAAGAAAGGATTCGTCGAGCAAAAACATTTCACAAACTCCTGGAAGCAGCTTTTCTTGCCACCAGACCTTTCTCCACCAATTAGGAATCTGATGCCGTCACTAAACAAATACCTTAAATTGTAGCTATTTTTTAGTGTTTATTTTTTGGTGTCTAATCCGCATATATATCACCATTGCTCTTGATTCACTTAACTGTATATCTCTTAAATGTCAACGTATACACGTGTGATTTAGTTTACGAAGATTTTTCAATGCCGAGAACCTCGATCAGAGAGTAAAAAAGGCGTCAGGTTCACAATGGTGTAAAACTAAAATGGGATATATCGGGCTAGGATTCAAGCTGCAGGAACAAGGGCCAAACCACCCACCTAATAATGGAATCGTCAAGCGAAAACATTTGACAACCTCCTAGAAGAAGCTTTTCTTGCCACCAGAGCTTTCTCCATCAATTAGGAATCTGATGCCGTCACTAAACACATACCTTAAATTGTAGCTATTTTTTGGGTGTTTATTTTTTGGTGTCTAATCCCATATATATCACCATTGCTCTTGATTTTCTTGACTGTATAACTCTTAAATGTCCACACATACACGTGTGATTTAGTTTACGAAGATTTTTCAATGTCGAGAACCTCGATCAGAGAGTAGAAAAGGTGTAAGTTTCACAATGGTGTAAAACTAAAATGGGATATACCTGGCTTGGATTCGAGTTACAGGAACTAGGGCCAAACCTCCCACCCAAGAAAGGAATTGTCGATCGAAAACACTTGATAACCTCCTGGAAGCAGCTTTTCTTGCCAACAGACCTTTCTCCATCAATTAGGAATCTGATGCCGTCACTAAACACACACTTTAAATTGTATCTATTTTTCGAGTGTTTATTTTCTGGTTTCTAATCCGCATATATATCACCATTGTTATTGATTTTCTTGATTGTATATCTCTTAAATGTCAACGTACACACGTGTGATTTAGTTTACGAAGATTTTTCAATGCCGAGAACCTTGATCAGAGAGTAAAAAAGGCGTAAGGTTCACAATGGTGTAAAACTAACATGGGATATATCGGGCTTGGATTCGAGTTACAGGAACAAGAGCCAAACCACCCACTCAAAAATGGAATCGTCGAGCGAAAACACTTGATAACCTCCTGGAATCAGCTTTTCTTTCCACCAGACCTTTCTCCATCAAATTAGAAATATGATGCCATCACTAAACACATACCTTAAATTGTAGCTATTTTTTGAGTGTTTATTTTTTGGTGTCTAATCCGCATATATATCACCATTGCTCTTGATTTCCTTGACTGTATGACTCTTAAATGTCAACATATACACGTGTGATTTAGTTTAGGAAGATTTTTCAATGCCGAGAACCTCGATTAGAGAGTAAAAAAGGCGTAAGTTTCACAATGGTGTAAAAATAAAATGGGATTTACTGGGCTTGGATTCGAGTTACACGAACAAGGGCAAAACCACCCACCCAAGAATGGAATCGTTAAGCGAAAGCACTTGACAACCTCCTAGAAGCAGATTTTCTTGCCACCAGACCTTTCTCCATCAATTAGAAATCTGATGCCGTCACTAAACACATACCTTAAATTGTAGCTATTTTTTGTGTGTTTATTTTGTATGGTCTAATCCGATATATATCACCATTGCTCTTGATTTTGTTGACTGCATATCTCTTAAATGTCAACACATACTCGTGTGATTTAGTATACGAAGGTTTTGATTGCCAAGAACCTCGACCAGAGAGTAAAAAAGGCGTAAGGTTCACAGTGGTGAAAAACTAAAATGGGATATACCAGGCTAGGATTCGAGTTACAGGAACAAGGGCCAAACCACCCATCCAATAATGGAATCGTCGAGAGAAATACTTGACAACCTCCTGGAACCAACTTTTCTTGCCACTAGACCTTTCTCCATCAAATTAGGAATATGATGCTGTCACTGAACACATACCTTAAATTGTAACTATTTTTTGAGTGTTTATTTTTTGGTGTCTAATCCGCACATATATCACCATTGCTCTTGATTTTCTTGACTGTATATCTCTGAAATGACAACATATACACGTGTGATTTAGTTTATGAATATTTTTCAATGTCGAGAACTTCGATCAGAGAGTAAAAAAGGCGTAAGGTTAACAATGGTGTAAAAATAAAATGGGATACATCGGGCTAGGATTCGAGTTGCAGGAACAAGGGCAAAACCACCCACCCAAGAATGGAATCGTTCAGCGAAAGCACATGACAACCTCTTGGAAGCACCTTTTCTTGCCACCAGACCTTTCTCCATCAATTAGGAATCTGATGCCGTCGCTAAACACATACCTTAAATTGTAGCTATTTTTTGAGTGTTTATATTTTAGTGTCTAATCCGCATATATATCACCATTGCTCTTGATTTTCTTGGCTGTATATCTCTTAAATGTCAACATATACACGTGTGAATTAGTTTACGAAGATTTTTCAATGCCGAGAACCTCGACCAGAGAGTAAAAAAGGCGTAAGGTTCACAATGGTGCAAAACTAAAATGGGATATATCAGGCTAGGAATCGAGTTACAGTAACAAGGGAAAAACCTCCCACTCAAGAATGGAATCGTCGATCGAAAACACTTGACAACCTCTTGGAAGCAGCTTTTCTGGCCACTAGACCTTTCTCCATTAATTAGGAATCTGACGTCGTCACTAAACACATACCTTAAATTGTAGCTATTTTTTGAGTGTTTATTTTCTGGTGTCTAATCCCCATATTTATCACCATTGCTCTTGATTTTTAAACTGTATATCTCTAAAATGTCAACGTATACACGTGTTATTTAGTTTACGAAGATTTTTCAATGCCGAGAACCTCAACCAGAGAGTAAAAAATGCGTAAGGTTCGCAATGGTGTAAAACTAAAATGGGATATACCGGGCTAGGATTCGAGTTACAGGAACAAGGGCCAAACCACCCACCAAAGAATGGAATCGTCGTGAGAAAACACTTGACAACCTCCTGGAAGCAACTTTTCTTGCCACCGGACCTTTCTCCATCAAATTAGGAATATGATGCTGTCACTAAACACATACCTTAAATTATAACTATTTTTTGAGTGTTTATTTTTTGGTGTCTAATCCGCACATATATCACCATTGCTCTTGAATTTCTTGACTGTATATCTCTGAAATGACAACATATACACGTGTGATTTAGTTTGTGAATATTTTTCAATGTCGAGAACCTCGATCAGAGAGTAAAAAAGGCGTAAGGTTAACAATGGTGTAAAAATAAAATGGGATACATCGGGCTAGGATTCGAGTTGCAGGAACAAGGGCAAAACCACCCACTCAAGAATGGAATTGTTCAGCGAAAGCACATGACAACCTTCTGGAAGCAGCTTTTCTTGCCACCAGACCTTTCTCCATCAACTAGGAATCTGATGCCGTCACTAAACACATACCTTAAATTGTAGCTATTTTTAGAGTGTTTATTTTTTGGTGTCTAATCCGCATATATATCACCATTGCTCTTGATATTCTTGACCGTATATCTCTTAAATGTCAATATATACACGTGTGATTTAGTTTACGAAGATTTTTCAGTGCAGAGAACCTCGGTCAAAGAGTAAAATAGGCGTAAGGTTCACAATGGTCTAAAACTAAAATGAGATATACTGGGCTAGTATTCGAGTTACAGGAACAAGGGCCAAACCACCCACCCATGATTGGAATCGTAGAGCCAAAACACTTGACAACCTCTTGGAAGCAGCTTTTCTTGCCACCAGACCTTTCTCCATCAATTAGGAATCTGATGCCGTCGCTAAACACATACCTTAAATTGTAGGTATTTTTTGAGTGTTTATATTTTAGTGTCTAATCCGCATATATATCACCATTGCTCTTGATTTTCTTGGCAGTATATCTCTTAAATGTCAACATATACACATGTGAATTAGTTTACGAAGATTTTTCAATGCCGATAACCTCGACCAGAGAGTAAAAAAGGCGTAAGGTTCACAATGGTGCAAAACTAAAATGGGATATATCAGGCTAGGAGTCGAGTTATAGTAACAAGGGCAAAACCTCCCACTCAAGAATGGAATCGTCGATCGAAAACACTTGACAACCTCTTGGAAGCAGCTTTTCTGGCCACTAGACCTTTGTCCATTAATTAGGAATCTGATGTCGTCACTAAACACATACCTTAAATTGTAGCTATTTTTTGAGTGTTTATTTTCTGGTGTCTAATCCCCATATATATCACCATTGCTCTTGATTTTTAAACTGTATATCTCTAAAATGTCAACGTATACACGTGTTATTTAGTTTACGAAGATTTTTCAATGCCGAGAACCTCAACCAGATAGTAAAAAATGCGTAAGGTTCGCAATGGTGTAAAACTAAAATGGGATATACCGGGCTAGGATTCGAGTTACAGGAACAAGGGCCAAACCACCCACCAAAGAATGGAATCTTCGAGAGAAAACACTTGACAACCTCCTGGAAGCAACTTTTCTTGCCACCGGACCTTTCCCCATCAAATTAGGAATATGATGCTGTCACTAAACACATACCTTAAATTATAACTATTTTTTGAGTGTTTATTTTTTGGTCTCTAATCCGCACATATATCACCATTGCTCTTGAATTTCTTTACTGTATATCTCTGAAATGACAACATATACACATGTGATTTAGTTTACGAATATTTTTCAATGCCGAGAACCTCAATCAGAGAGTAAAAAAGGCATAAGGTTCACAATGGTGTAAAAATAAAATGGGATACATCGGGCTAGGATTCGAGTTGCAGGAACAAGGGCAAAACCACCCACCCAAGAATGGAATCGTTGAGCGAAAGCACTTGACAACCTTCTGGAAGCAGCTTTTCTTGCCACCAGAACTTTCTCCATCAACTACGAATCTGATGCCGTCACTAAACACATAACTTAAATTGTAGCTATTTTTTTAGTGTTTATTTTTTGGTGTCTAATCTGCATATATATCACCATTGCTCTTGATTTTCTTGACCGTATATCTCTTAAATGTCAATATATACACATGTGATTTAGTTTACGAAGATTTTTCAGTGCCTAGAACCTCGGTCAAAGAGTAAAATAGGCGTAAGGTTCACAATGGTCTAAAACTAAAATGAGATATACCGGGCTAGGATCCGAGTTACAGGAACAAGGGCCAAACCACCCACCCATGAATGGAATCGTCGAGCGAAACACTTGACAACCTCTTGGAAGTTGCTTTTCTTGCCACCAGACCTTGCTCCATCAATTAGGTGACAACCTCCTGGAAGTCACTAAACGCATAAATATCACCATTGCTCTTGATTTTCTTAACTATATATCTCTTAAATGTCAACATATACACGTATGATTTAGTTTACGAAGATTTTTCAATGCTGAGAACCTCTAACAGAGAGTAAAAAAGGCGTAAGGTTCGCAATGGTGCAAAACTAAAATGGGATATACCGGGCTAGGATTCGAGTTACAGGAACAAAGGCCAAACCACCCATCCAAGAATGGAATCGTCGAGCGAAAATACTTGACAACCTCCTGGAAGCAGCTTTTCTTGCCTCCAGACCTTTCTCCATCAATTAGGAATCAGATTCCGTCACTAAACACACACCTTAAATTGTAGCTATTTTTTGAGTGTTTATTTTTTGGTGTCTAATCTGCATATATATCACCATTGCTCTTGATTTTCTTAACTGTATATCTTTTGAATGTCAACAATACACGTGTGATTTAGTTTACGATGATTTTTCAATGCTGAGAACCTTGATCAGAGAGTAAAAAAGACGTAAGGTTCACAATGGTGTAAAACTAAAATGAGATATATTGGGCAAGGATTCGAGTTATAGGAACGAGGTCCAAACCACCCACCCAATAAAGGAATCGTCGAGCGAAAACACTTGACAAACCTCCTGGAAGCAGCTTTTCTGGCAACCAGACCTTTCTCCTGATGTCGTCACTAAACGAATACCTTAAATTATATCTATTTTTTGAGTGTTTTTTTTGGTGTCTAATCCGCATATATATCACCATTGTTCTTGATTTTCTTGACTGTATATCTTTTAAATGTCAACACATACACGTGTGATTTAGTTTACAAAGTTTTTTCAATGTCGAGAACCTCGATCAGAGAGTAAAAATGGCGTAAGGTTCACAATGTTGTAAAACTAAAATGGGATATACCAGGCTAGAATTCGAGTTACAGGAACAAGGGGAAACCCGCCCACCCAAGAATGGAATCGACGAGCGAAAACACTTGACAACCTCGTGGAAGCAGCTTTTCTTGCCACCAGACCTTTCTCCATCAATTAGGAATCTGATGCAGTCACTAAAGACGTACCTTAAATTGTAGCAATTTTTTAAGTGTTTATTTTCTTGTGTCTAATCCGCATATATATCACCATTGCTCTTGATTTTCTTGACTGTATACAGAATTATTGTCACATCCCAACCACGTAAAACAACAAAACCGTGGCGGAAATGTCGGGGAGTGTGGTAACAGAATTATTGTGTCACAACCATGGATACAAAAGTTTCGTTTTATTGATTCATTAGGTAATTTACATTGTCTTAACACAAAACAAACAAGTTACATATCGGCTATCATTGTTATTATGTCACTAAGGCCTCGTCCAGATCCTATGTGACTCATACATCCTAGCAGTCAACATCAAGCAACATCACCTGAAACATATGTGAAAACAAAGTCAGCAAAGAAATACTGGAGAGCACATAGGTTGTATGAGAGTATCGGATTCATGGCTCGTTTACATGTTGCAATACCATATTTAAAACCTTGTTTTGAAAAACATAGTATTGCGACATAATTAACCAACTCAAATCAAGTTGCTTATAATTTGTACAATCTCGTAGCCATGATTCTTAACCCCAAAACATTTATTTAATTAAATCAAATTGTAAAACATCTCGTAAAAACTCGTTAATAAATCTCGCATGGTTTATATTATTTCAAAAACCTCGTTATGTGACATCGTTTTAAAATCGTTTCCCCAGTGAACTAAATTATGACACAAAATGTATTATGATAAGAGCACTATTATATACAAGATGTACCAACGACGTATCTACCATGCTTTTATCATGCTACACCCGTCCCATTATCTAATCACAACCCAAAACCAATCGTTTAATCAAATCGTTTATCTCGTTTAAGTCGTTTCAAATCATTTAACTCATCCTAAAATCGTTTAACTCATTTTTATTGTGAAACTACTTTTGGTCGTCTCGCTAATAACATCCAAACCTTCGTGACTCGACTATCTCGCTTTTCGCATTAACAAACCACCAAAGGGTAAGTTAGCTATCCCAGATTCAGTCGTTACCTACATAACCCCCACACATAACCATGGGTGTAGTCTGATAACGGGATTTGTCAGATCCTATGGTACCATTACCTAATATTGGTCGGCTTGATCAATGTTAATGAATGTCATTTGTTATGTAATTACAACCAACAAGTTTGTTCACTTTATCGAAATCATTATTAATTTAATATAAACCATTTTAATCGTTTTTTTGAAAACCATCGTTAAAACATCGAAACCATTTAACACATATGAATCACCCCAAGACAATCGAAAACAGTAAAATAGGGGAACTATCTACTCACATGAAGTGCAAAGTCTCCTCAATCAAAAGAACTTCAACAAACTCAAGTAAACCAGAGAAATCAAACAGCACCTAGTAATGGAATCACTAGATCAATAATCGACACCTAAATCGGAAGATCGGATAGAATGGGGTCTTGTAAACCAAATGAGTGTTGGAACTTATGTGATATGGTTTAACAAAACCTACATTCTAGATCGGAACCGACCCATTACGACCCATTAAGGTAGCTTACGCTACTTTAACGCGTCGTTCGCGCAAGAGCGCGTTCGAGACGTCTAACTAGTCCTATGACAAGCATTATATGCCTAAACATGTTGCATAATCACTTAAGTGACAAAAGTTTATGTTACATATGCTTAAAATCCAATTATGCATGAAAAGGGCATTTTGGTAATTTACCTAAGGCATATAAACTACCTATCATACAACTAATTAAACCTAAGTGACCATAAGGTATAACCTTGGAAGGTTATTCCCTATACAACTATGGTCACTAAACATGCTTGGTCAGATCCTAATAATCGACCAAACGGGTCTACGACTATGGTCACTAAACATGCTTGGCCGAAACTACGACTCGTCACTACGCCTAATCAACGTGGTAATCTGTAGGTATAGTCACCCGGGACTATAATCATCGTGATTAAGCTCACGTTGCGAAGTTTAACGAACTTCGTGCTGACCATAACTTGGTTAAAGCAGCTTAAAACACATAAAAGAATGAAAGAATGCTTACAAAGGTTCCAAGCTAGGAAGATCTTGATCCAAAACACTCAGGTATGAAGTTTTAGAACTTCAATTTAGAGTTATTCAGATCAAGGTGTGCGGAAATCAAATGAGAACTTGGGTATTTATAGGATTCGGTAAACCGTTAGGACCGTTTCTCGCATTTTGTGCTTCGATCTTGGCCCTCCACTTGGGCTCATGGTTTTCAAAACCATGGGAATGCCTAATACCATCAAAATTGAGCCCATAGCATGCCAAATCAGGGGTTAAAACCCATCAAAACATCAAAAATGGACTGAATTCAATGAACCTGTCTGCAAGTCTATCACGCCCGTGTAGATCTGCACAAGATCTTACGCGGCCCGCCTAGTATAGATTCCAGAAATTGCAATTTGGTCCCTGCACTTGAGAAACTTGCATTTTGATGCTTTTTTGACACGTTTAAGCCCCGTTAAGCTCATTTCAAGGCTCTAAAATGATGTTAAAGTATAGGGAACTCAAAACATGCTAAAAAACACTCGGATGTCGGTTCGTTTGGTCGTATGATTGCGTTGTTCGGTTAATTACGACGGAAGTCGTAACGGACGCAAAAACGATCCAAATTGAGCGACGAATGGAATTTTATCATGCCAATCACTAAAATAAAATATTTTAAAGATTACATAAATTTTTGGATGTCCGGATATATTCAGAACGTAAGATATGCGCGAAAATGCAAACTTGTGCACTTTTTGACGCTTTTAGTCCCTATTGATCAATAAAGTTTATTTTAGCATATGGAACCTCTCAAAGCCTATTTATAAGCTATGTAAAGGATATTTAGGGTATGTTTAACTTATGATCAAGTTCCAGAATGTTTGTTACTATACAAATCGGTATAGTTTCGCAGTTTGACACAATTATTCCCTACGATCGAACAAACTTGATTTTGACACACCAAACCATCCAAAACTTATTTATACGTTATATGGAGGTTATTTAAGGTATGTTAAGCCTTTTTCACTATTCTGGAGTGTTTGTCGCGTACTGATTGCGTTTACGCTCTAGTTTGTGTATAACCTTCCAGAAAGCGATTTAAAGCTTGAAATCGGAATCGAATCAAATCAAATCGAAAAATCATAAAACGCAAATACACACATGATAACACCAAAACACATATAATAACACCAAAGCACATTGTTTTATTGATAATTAACATTGTTTTATATTATACATCGATTACAGAACACAGTTGTCACAGTCTCCCCTACTTTAGGAAATTTCGTCCCGAAATTTTAACTAGAGGAAACTTGTGAAAACAAATGCGGATATTTCGCCTTCATTTGGTCCTCACCTTCCCACGTAAACTCTGGGCCATGTTTGGACTCCCAGCGAACTTTGACCAATCGAATCCGTTTGTTTTTCAACTGTTTTACTGCACGGTCCATTATCTCCACGGGTTTCTCGACAAAGTGCAATGTTTCATCAACTTGAATTTCGTCTAGTGGAATGTGAAGATCAGCATTAGCTAAACACTTTCGCAAATTGGACACGTGAAATGTCGGATGAATATTTCCAAGCTCTGGAGGTAGCTCTAGATGATAGGCAACCTTCCCAATTCTTTCAACAATCCTAAATGGTCCAACATATTGTGGTGCAAGTTTTCCTTTCTTTCCAAATCTCACCACTCCCTGCCAAGGTGACACCTTGAGTAGGACACGGTCTCGGACTTGAAATTCCAAGGGCTTGCGTCGCATATCCGCATAACTCTTTTGACGGCTTCTAGCTGTCACAACATTATCACGAATTTTCTTTATTTTATCTGTTGTTTCCAGAATGAGCTCAGGTTCAGTAAGCTGAGCTTCACCGATCTCATTCCAACGAACAGGTGAACGACATTTTCGACCGTAGAGAGCTTCGAATGGTGCCATATTGATGCTAGCATGATAACTATTGTTGTAAGAGAACTCGATCAATGGAAGATGAGAATCCCAATTACCACCAAAGTCTATCACGCATGCTCTAAGCATATCCTCCAAAGTTTGAAGCGTCTTCTCAGAGTGTCCATCTGTTTGGGGATGATAAGCAGTGCTTAGATTTAGTTGGGTACCCATAGCAGATTGCATGGTCTTCCAAAAATGAGATGAAAATCGAGCATCACGATCAGAAATGATATCCAAAGGAACTCCATGTCGAGATACAATCTCATCAACATAAATCTTTGCAAGTTTATCAGCAGATAGATCCTCGCGAATCGGAATAAAATGAGCTGACTTCGTTAATCGATCGATAACAACCCAAATAGCATCATGACCTTTAGAAGTACGCGGTAATTTAGTGATGAGATCCATGGCAACGTTCTCCCACTTCCAAACCGGTATCTCTGGTTGTACAAGCAATCCAGAAGGTCGTTGATGTTCAACCTTGACTTTAAGACAAGTTAGGCATTTCGATACATACAAGGCAATATCCTTGTTCATACCAGGCCACCAATACTGAGTACGAAGATCCTTGTACATTTTAACAGCACCAGGAAGTATATAAAATCGAGACTTGTGAGATTCGTCCATTACCAAGGTGCGAAGATCGTCTTGTTTCGGAATCCACAAACGATCCTTGAAATAGAGTAAACCATCGACCTTCGCTTCGAGCTTAAGCTCAAGCTGATGTGGTAATTCCTTACCTATCAGATTTTGTGAAACATAAAATTGTTGAGTTTGAAGAACACGAGTTTGAAGATCAGATAGAGTTCGAACAGAATGAAGCTTGACTCGCTCTTTTCGACTAAGCGCATCAGCTACGACATTCGCCTTACCAGGATGGTAGCGAATCTTGCAATCGTAATCTCTTAAGAGCTCAACCCAGCCTCGTTGCCTCATGTTCAGCTCCTTCTAATTGAGAATATGCTGGAGACTTTTGTGGTGTTTGAAAACCACACACTTCATGCCATAAAGATACTTTCTCCAGATTTTAAGAGCGAAAACCACATCACCTAACTCAAGATCGTGAGTTGTGTAGTTTTTCTCGTGAATTTTCAGCTGTCTTGATGCATAATCTATCACCTTAACTCGTTGCATTAGAACACAACCAAGTCCTAGATTCGACGCGTCACAATAGACAACGAAATCATCGCTTCCCTCAGGCAAAGATAGATCAGGAGCATCACAGAGCTTTTGTTCAGCGTATGGAACACTTCTTCTTGCTTGGGTCCCCATTCGAAAGGCTTATTCTTTTGAGTCAAAGTAGTGAGTGGAACCGCGATCTTTGAGAAGTTCGAAATAAACCGTCGATAATATCCAGCAAGACCAAGAAAAGATCGAATCTCTGTAGGTGTCGTTGGTGTATTCCAATCCTTAATAGCAACTATTTTGGATGGATCCACATGAATACCCTGCTCGTTGACTATATGACCCAAAAACTGAACTTCTTTAAGCCAAAATTCACACTTGGAGAATTTAGCAAAAAGTTGTTCCTTCTTCAGGAGTTCCAGAGTCAAACGAAGGTGTTGCACGTGATCGGCTCGAGACTTCGAATAAATGAGAATATCGTCAACGAAGACAATGATGAACTTGTCTAAATAGGGTTTTTAGACCCTATTCATTAAGTCCATGAAGATAGATGGGGCATTCGTCAAACCAAAAGGCATGACTGTGAACTGGTAATTCCCATATCTCGTGCGGAAAGCAGTTTTGGGAATATCTTCTTTGAGAACACGAAGTTGATGATATCCAGAACGCAGATCGATCTTGGAAAAACAGGTAGCACCTTCCAGCTGATCAAAGAGATCATCGATTCGAGGTAGGGGATATCGATTCTTGATGGTAAGCTTATTAAGCTCACGATAATCGATACACATTCGAAAAGACCCATCTTTCTTTTTCACGAAGAGGACAGGAGCTCCCCAGGTTGAAAAGCTCGGTCGGATGAATCCTTTATCAGATAACTCTTGAAGCTGTTTCAATAATTCTTGCATCTCAGACGGTGCAAGACGATAAGGTGCTTTCGCTATAAGGTTAGCATTGGGTACGAGATCAATATGAAACTCGACTTGACGAACTGGAGGCAAACCAGGCAGTTTATCAGGAAACACCTCTGGATAATCCCGAACAATTGGAATATCCTGAATACTCTTGCGCTTGCCTTTCTCCTCGGTGACATGTGCCAGAAAAGCAATATATCCTTTTCGTAAATAACCTTGGGCCTTCGTACACGACATAAGTTTCAGACCACCAGGCGGTTTCTCGCCACGAACTTCTAGAACATCACTAGACGAAAGAGGAACACGAACTATCTTATCAAAACAAACCACCTCAACATGATGTTTGGTTAACCAATCCATCCCCACGATAATATCAAAACTCCCAAGTTGCATCGGTGTGAGGTCAATAAGAAAAAGATGGTTATCGAGGTTCAAATGACAACCACGAATAACAGAATTGAGTTCAAGAGGTTTACCAGTAGCAACTTTCACAGATAAGGTTTTCCTCAGTTTAGTTCTAGGTATCGCAAGTAAAGGCTCAAAAGATAATGAAACAAATTTCTATCGGCACCAGAATCGAAAAGAACAGATGCAGGTCGATTGTTAACAAGGAACGTACCATTGACAACCTCATTGTCAGCCCTCACTTCGTTTGCATTCAGATTGTACGCTCGTCCACGAGCGAGATTCACATTCGCGTTTGAATTCGCATTCACCAACCTCAGAGAGTTGTTGCGGAAATGACCAAACTCTCCACAATTGAAACATGAACCAGGTGGGAATCTAGCAGCATTCCCTTGAACTGGAGCTTGATTCTGACCCAGACGACACATATTAGCCAGATGCCCAAGTTTACCACACGTAGTGCATTGCTTGCAAGCTTGTTGTGCAACATGATGACCATTACATCGAGCACAGTGAGGTGCGGTACCAGCATACTGTTTCTTCACGGGAGGTAGTACTGGTGGGTTCTGAGGGTTCTGAGCAGTAACAACAAAGTTCTGGGAAGCCTTGAGCTTTCTCGACTTCTTCGAAGACTCACCCTGCTTCTTACCCTTACCCTTACCCTTTTCTTGAGCAGAATCAGCTGACTTCTTCTTATCACCCTTGCGGGTCAATTTACCCTTTCTGACCTGAGACTCGGTCAGAGTAGAAGCCAATTCAATCGCTTGACGAACAGTAGTCGGATTACTGCCAGTCACAATGCCTTGCACAGAATCGGGTAAACCATCGATATACCTCTCTATCTCTTTCTCCAACGGGGTAACCATAGTGTTCACCCCCATCTTGTTTCAAATCATCGAATTCTCGTTCCAAAGCTCGAATCTTGTGACGGGGACAAAACTCTTTCATCATGAGAGCTCGAAGCTCTTCCCACGTTTGTGCCATAGCCACATCGGCACCCCTATCACGCATCACACCGTTCCACCATGTAAGAGCGCGCTTCTCGAACACACTTGATGCAAATTCAACCTTACGCTCATTCGGGCATTACACATGTCTGAATGTGCTCTCGATACTCTGAACCACTGCAGGAGCGCAGTTGCTCCTTGCGTCCCAGAAAACTTCAACGGCTTAGCAGAATTGAAATTCTTGAAATTACACTGAGCATTATTGTTGTTATTATTGTTGTATAACTCATGGATCTGGGTTACTACGCCTGGAAGCACTGCAGCAATTTGTTGAGCAACAAGGGCTGCGACATCTTCATTGGTTATAGGTTGTGCATCACGTCGAGGAGGCATTATCTAAAAAGACAAGGAAACATGAGAAACAAGTGAGGTCGAAAATTGGAAAAACACAAGAGGTATTTAAAATATCGACAAAACACAAGGAAGGCAATCATTCGTTTGTTACCTCGAAAAAACAAATGACATGCAGTGACTAATCAACGTAAATGGGTCAAAATAATGTATCGCGAAGACATGCTCGCCTATAAGTGAAAACTCACCCCAAGAGTTCCCAGGTAAGAGTGACTGGTCCGATTATGTGGATTTGTATGAACACTCTAGCCTTAGACAGAAAACTCAGAGTACAGGCAGTCACTCTTCCAGTTTGCACTTGTTCACATTATTTAGACCCAAACTTTGACGAGATTTTGAAAACTCAAAAGGCACTAAGCCAAATATGAGTCAAACTTGAAGGGTTCAAAATATTATAACAAATCATTTATGAAGAAATGATTAGTTTTCAAAGCGGAATCGAAATTTATGTTCTTATTGTGGTTATCACCTAAGGATAGGTGATGGTTTTGTTTTAAAATCTAAACTCAAATTTCCTTGCGTTAGGGTCCTAGAAAGTTATAGTCTAGGTCAAAGCATTGCTAATAACCTAATTCCATATAACCATTGGCTCTGATACCAACTCTTCTGTCACACCCCGACCACGTAAAACAGCAAAACCGTGGCGGAAACGTCGAGGAGTGTTGTAACAGAATTATTGTTTCACAACCATGGATACAAAAAGTTTCGTTTTATTAATTCATTAGGTATTTTACATTGTCTTAACACAAAACAAACAAGTTACATATCGGCTATCATTGTTATTATGTCACTAAGGCCTCGTCCAGATCCTATGTGACTTATACATCCTAGCAGTCAACATCAAGCAACATCACCTGAAACATATGTGAAAACAAAGTCAGCAAAGAAATGCTGGCGAGCACATAGGTTTTATAAGAGTATCGGATTCATGGCTCGTTTACATGTTGCAATACCTTATTAAAAACCTTGTTTTGAAAAATATAGTATTGCAACATAGTTAACCGACTCAAATCAAGTTGGTTATAATTTGTAAAATCTCGTAGCCATGATTCTTAACCCCAAAACATTTATTAAATTAAATCAAATTGTAAAATATCTCGTAAAAACTCGTGAATAAAACTCGCATGGTTTATATTATTTCGAAAACCTCGTTATGTGACATCGTTTTAAAATCGTTTCCCCAGTGAACTAAATAATGACACAAAATGTATTATGATAAGAGCACTTATATATAAGATGTACCAGCGACGTATCTACCATGCTTTTATCATGCTACACCCGTCCCATTATCTAATCACAACCCAAAACCAATCGTTTAATCAAATTGTTTATCTCGTTTAAGTCGTTTCGAATCGTTTAACTCATCCCAAAATCGTTTAACACGTTTTAGTTGTGAAACTACTTTTGGTCGTCTCGCTAATAACATCCAAACCTTCGTGACTCGACTATCTCGCTTTTCGCATTAACAAACCACCAAAGGGTAAGTTAGCTATCCCAGATTCAGTCGTTACCTACATAACCCCCACACATAACCATGGGTGTAGTCTGATAACGGGATTTGTCAGATCCTATGGTACCATTACCTAATACTGGTCGGCTTGATCAATGTTAATGAATGTCATTTGTTATGTAATTACAACCAACAAGTTTGTTCACTTTATCGAAATCGTTATTAATTTAATATAAACCATTTTAATCGTTTTTTTGAAAACCATCGTTAAAACATCGAAATCATTTAACACATATGAATCACCCCAAAACAATCGAAAACAGTAAAATAAGGGAACTACGTACTCACATGAAGTGCAAAGTATCCTCAATCAAAAGAACTTCAACAAACTCAAGTAAACCAGAGAAATCAAACAGCACCTAGTAATCGAATCACTAGATCAATAATCGACACCTAAATCGGAAGATCGGATAGAATGAGGTATTGTAAACCAAATGAGTGTTGGAACTCATGTGATATGGTTTAACAAAACCTACATTGTAGATCGGAACCTAACCTAAGTGCTTTCGACCCATTACGACCCATTAAGGTAGCTTACGCTACTTTAACGAGTCGTTGGCGCAAGAGCGCGTTCGAGACGTCTAACTAGTCCTATGACAAGTATTATATGTCTAAACCTGTTGCATAATCAATTAAGTGACAAAAGTTTATGTTACATATTCTTAAAATCCAATTATGCATGAAAAGGGCAATTTGGTCATTTACCTAAGGCATATAAACTACCTATCATACAACTAATTAAACCTAAGTGACCATAAGGTATAACCTTTGAAGGTTATTCTCTATACAACTATGGTCACTAAACATGCTTGGTCAGATCCTAATGATCGACCAAACGAGTCTAGTTCGAAAGTCTAAGCGGTTGTTTAGACCGCTTGACTTACGACTCTACACAAGCACTAAACTAAAAGTGACGAGCTAAACATGTTAATACATGTTTAGTAAAGTTAGAAAACAAGTTTTGATATCAAAACAAAGTGTTTTGATACCCAAGAGTAGTTTGGTTACAAAATACGCGTGAATACGCATTTTGGCCGAAACTACGACTCGTCACTACGCCTAATCAACGTGGTAATAAGTAGGTATAGTCACACATGACTATAACCATCGTGATTACGCCCATGTTGCGAAGTTCAACAAACTTCGTGCTGACCATAACTTGGTCAATGCAGAAAGTCAAACACAGTTTGACTTTCGTGCTTAAAACACATAAAAGAACGAAAGAATGCTTACAATGGGTCCAAGCTAGGAAGATCTTGATCCAAAACACTCAGGTATGAAGTTTTAGGACTTCAATTTAGAGTTATTCAGATCAAGGTGTGCAGAAATCAAATGAGAGCTTGGGTATTTATAGGATTCAGTAAACCGTTAGGATATGCGCAGATATATTCAGAATGTAAGATATGCGCGAAAATGCAAACTTGTGCACTTTTTGACGCTTTTTGTCCCTATTGATCAATAAAGATTATTTTAGCATACCGAACCTCTCAAAGCCTACTTCAAAGCTATGTAAAGGATATTTAGGCTATGTTTAACTTATGATCAAGTTCCGGAATGTTCGTTACTGTACAAATCGGTATAGTTTCGCAGTTTGACACAATTAGTCCTTGCGATCGAACAAACTTGATTTTGACACACCAAACCATCCAAAATTTATTTCTAAGTTATATGGAGGTTATTTAAGGTATGTTAATCCTATGTCACTATTCGAGAGTGTTTGTCGAGTTATACTGACTGCGTTTACGCACCAGTTTGCGTATAACCTTCCAGAAAGCGATTTAAAGCTTGAAATCGGAATCGAATCAAATCAAAAAATCATCAAACACAAATACACACATAATAACACCAAAACACATATAATAACACCAAAGCACATTGTTTTATTGATAATTAACATTGTTTTACATTATACATCGATTACAGAACACAGTTGTCACAGTCTCCCCTACTTTAGGAAATTTCGTCCCGAAATTTTAACTAGAGGAAACTTGTGAAAACAAATGCGGATATTTTGCCTTCATTTGGTCCTCACCTTCCCAAGTAAACTCTGGGCCACGTTTGGACTCCCAGTGAACTTTGACCAATCGAATCCGTTTGTTTTTCAACTGTTTGACTGCACGGTCCATTATCTCCACGGGTTTCTCGACAAAGTGCAACGTTTCATCAACTTGAATTTCGTCTAGTGGAATGTGAAGATCAGCATCAGCTAAACACTTTCGCAAATTGGACACGTGAAAAGTCGGATGAATATTTCCAAGCTCTGGAGGTAGCTCTAGTTGATAGGCAACCTTCCCAATTCTTTCAACAATCTTAAATGGTCCAAGATATCGTGGTGCAAGTTTTCCTTTCTTTCCAAATCTCACCACTCCTTGCCAAGGTGACACCTTGAGTAGGACACGGTCTCGGACTTGAAATTCCAAGGGCTTGCGTCGCATATCCGCATAACTCTTTTGACGGCTTCTAGCTGTCACAAGATTATCACGAATTTTCTTTATTTTATCTGTTGTTTCCAGAATGATCTCAGGTCCAGTAAGCTGAGCTTCACCGATCTCATTCCAACGAACAGGTGAACGACATTTTCGACCATAGAGAGCTTCGAATGGTGCCATATTGATGCTAGCATGATAACTATTGTTATAAGAGAACTCGATCAATGGAAGATGAGAATCCCAATTACCACCAAATTCAATCACGCATGCTCTAAGCATATCCTCCAAAGTTTGAAGCGTCTTCTCAGATTGTCCATCTGTTTGGGGATGATAAGCAGTGCTTAGATTTAGTTGAGTTCCCATAGCAGATTGCATGGTCTTCCAAAAATGAGATGAAAATCGAGCATCACGATCAGAAATGATATCCAAAGGAACTCCATGTCGAGATACAATCTCATCAACATAAATCTTTGCAAGTTTATCAGCAGATAGATCCTCGTGAATCGGAATAAAATGAGCTGACATTGTTAATCGATCGATAACAACCCAAATAGCATCATGACCTTTAGAAGTACGTGGTAATTTAGTGATTAGATCCATGGCAACGTTCTCCCACTTCCAAACCGGTATCTCTGGTTGTACAAGCAATCTAGAAGGTCGTTGATGTTCAGCCTTGACTTTAAGACAAGTTAGGCATTTCGATACATACAAGGCAATATCCTTGTTCATACCAGGCCACCAATACTGAGTACGAAGATCCTTGTACATTTTAACAGCACCAGGAAGGATATAATATCGAGACTTGTGAGATTCGTCCATTACCAAGGTGCGAAGATCGTCTTGTTTCGGAATCCACAAACGATCCTTGAAATAGAGTAAACCATCGACCTTCGCTTCGAGCTTAAGCTCAAGCTGATGTGGTAATTCCTTACCTATCAGATTTTGTGAAACATAAAATTGTTGAGATTAAAGAACACGAGTTTGAAGATCAGATAGAGTTCGAACAGAATGAAGCTTGACTCGCTATTTTCGACTAAGCGCATCAGCTATGACATTCGCCTTACCAGGATGGTAGCGAATCTTGCAATCGTAATCTCTTAAGAGCTCAACCCAGCGTCGTTGTCTCATGTTCAGCTCCTTCTAATTGAGAATATGCTGGAGACTTTTGTGGTCTTTGAAAACCACACACTTCATGCCATAAAGATAGTGTCTCCAGATTTTAAGAGCGAAAACCACAGCACCTAACTCAAGATCGTGAGTTGTGTAGTTTTTCTCGTGAATTTTTAGCTGTCTTGACGCATAATCTATCACCTTACCTCGTTGCATTAGAACACAACCAAGTCCTAGATTCGACGCGTCACAATAGACAACGAAATCATTGTTTCCCTCAGGCAAAGATAGATCAGGAGCATCAAAGAGCTATATGGAACGCTTCTTCTTGCTTGGGTCTCCATTCAAAAGGCTTATCCTTTTGAGTCAAAGCAGTGAGTGGAACCGCGATCTTTGAGAAGTTTGAAATAAACCGTCGATAATATCCAGCAAGACCAAGAAAAGATCGAATCTCTGTAGGTGTCGTTGGTGTATTCCAATCCTTAATAGCAACTATTTTGGATGGATCCACATGAATACCCTGCTCGTTGACTATATGACCCAAAAACTGAACTTCTTTAAGCCAAAATTCACACCTGGAGAATTTAGCAAAAAGTTGTTCCTTCTTCAGGAGTTCCAGAGTCAAACGAAGGTGTTGCTCGTGATCGGCTCGAGACTTCGAATAAATGAGAATATCGTCAATGAAGACAATGATGAACTTGTCTAAATAGGGTTTTCAGACCCTATTCATTAAGTCCATGAAGATAGCTGGGGCATTCGTCAAACCAAAAGGAATGACTGTGAACTGGTAATGCCCATATCTCGTGCGGAAAGCAGTTTTGGGAATATCTTCTTCGAGAACACGAAGTTGATGATATCCAGAACGCAGATCGATCTTGGAAAAACAGGTAGCACCTTCCACCTGATCAAAGAGATCATCGATTCGAGGTAGGGGATATCGATTCTTGATGGTAAGCTTATTAAGCTCACGATAATCGATACACATTCGAAAAGACCCATCTTTCTTTTTAACGAAGAGGACAGGAGCTTTTCTTGCCAGCAGACCTTTCTCCATCAATTAGGAATCTGATGCCGTCACTAAACACATACCTTAAATTGTAGCTATTTTTTGAGTGTTTATTTTTTGGTGTCTAATCCACATATATATCCACATTGCTCTTAATTTTATTGACTTTATATCTATTTAATGTCAACATATACACGTCTGATTTAGTTTACGAAGATTTTTCAATGCCGAGAACCTTGATCAGAGAGTAAAAAAGGCGTAAGGTTAACAATGGTGTAAAACTAAAATGGGATACACCAGGTTAGGTTCGAGTTACAGGAACAAGGGCCAAACCACCCACCAAAGAATGGAATCGTCGAGCAAAACCACTTAACAACCTCCTGGAAGCAGTTTTTCTTGCAAACAGACCTTTCTCCATCAATTAGGAATCTGATTCCGTTACTAACCACATACCTTAAACTGTAGCTATTTTTGTGTTTTTTTTTTGTGTCTAATCCGCATATATATCACCATTGCCCTCGATTTTCTTAACTGTATATCTCTTAAATGTCAACATATACACGTGTGAAAATCGAGCATCACGATCAGAAATGATATCCAAAGGAACTCCATGTCGAGATACAATCTCATCAACATAAATCTTTGCAAGTTTATCAGCAGATAGATCCTCGCGAATCGGAATAAAATGAGCTGACTTCGTTAATCGATCGATAACAACCCAAATAGCATCATGACCTTTAGAAGTACGCGGTAATTTTGTGATGAGATCCATGGCAACGTTCTCCCACTTCCAAACCGGTATCTTTGGTTGTACAAGCAATCCAGAAGGTCGTTGTTGTTCAGCCTTGACTTTAAGACAAGTTAGGCATTTCGATACATACAAGGCAATATCCTTGTTCATACCAGGCCACCAATACTGAGTACGAAGATCCTTGTACATTTTAACAGCACCAGGAAGGATATAATATCGAGACTTGTGAGATTCGTCCATTACCAAGGTGCGAAGATCGTCTTGTTTCGGAATCCACAAACCATCCCTGAAATAGAGTAAACCATCGACCTTCGCTTCGAGCTTAAGCTCAAGCTGATGTGGTAATTCCTTACCTATCAGATTTTGTGAAACATAAAATTGTTGAGCTTAAAGAACACGAGTTTGAAGATCAGATAGAGTTTGAACAGAATGACGCTTGACTCGCTATTTTCAACTAAGCGCATCAGCTACGACATTCGCCTTACTAGGATGGTAGCGAATCTTGCATTCGTAATCTCTTAAGAGCTTAACCCAGCGTCGTTGCCTCATGTTCAGCTCCTTCTAATTGAGAATATGCTGGAGACTTTTGTGGTGTTTGAAAACCACACACTTCATGCCATAAAGATAGTGTCTCCAGATTTTAAGAGCGAAAACCACAGCACCTAACTCAAGATCGTGAGTTGTGTAGTTTTTCTCGTGAATTTTCAGCTGTCTTGACGCATAATCTATCACCTTACCTCGTTGCATTAGAACACAACCAAGTCCTAGATTCGACGCGTCACAATAGACAACGAAATCATCATTTCCCTCAGGCAAAGATAGATCAGGAGCATCACAGAGCTTCTGTTCAGTGTATGGAACGCTTCTTCTTGCTTGGGTCCCCATTCAAAAGGCTTATTCTTTTGAGTCAAAGCAGTGAGTGGAACCGCGAGCTTTGAGAAGTTCGAAATAAACCGTCGATAATATCCAGCAAGACCAAGAAAAGATCGAATCTCTGTAGGTGTCGTTGGTGTATTCCAATCCTTAATAGCAACTATTTTGGATGGATCCACATGAATACCCTGCTCGTTGACTATATGACCCAAAAACTGAACTTCTTTAAGCCAAAATTCACACTTGGAGAATTTAGCAAAAAGTTGTTCCTTCTTCAGGAGTTCCAGAGTCAAACGAAGGTGTTGCTCGTGATCGACTCGAGACTTCGAATAAATGAGAATATCGTCAAGGAAGACAATGATGAACTTGTATAAATAGGGTTTTCAGACCCTATTCATTAAGTCCATGAAGATAGCTGGGGCATTCGTCAAACCAAAAGGAATGAATGTAATGCCCATATCTCGTGCGGAAAGCAGTTTTGGGAATATCTTCTTCGAGAACACGAAGTTGATGATATCCAGAACGCAGATCGATCTTGGAAAAACAGGTAGCACCTTCCACCTGATCAAAGAGATCATCGATTCGAGGTAGGGGATATCGATTCTTGATGGTAAGCTTATTAAGCTCACGATAATCGATACACATTCGAAAAGACCCATCTTTCTTTTTCACGAAGAGGACAGGAGCTCCCCAGGTTGAAAAGCTCGATCGGATGAATCCTTTATCAGATAACTCTTGAAACTGTTTCAATAATTCTTGCATCTCAGACGGCGCAAGACGATAAGGTGCTTTCGCTATAAGGTTAGCATTGGGTACGAGATCAATATGAAACTCGACTTGACGAACTAGAGGCAAACCAGGCAGTTCATCAGGAAACACCTCTGGATAATCCCAAACAATTGGAATATCCTGAATACTCTTGCTCTTGCCTTTCTCCTCGGTGACATGTGCCAGAAAAAAAAATATATCCTTTTCGTAAATAACCTTGGGCCTTCGTACACGACATAAGTTTCAGACCACCAGACGGTTTCTCGCCACGAACTTCCAGAACATCACTAGATGAAAGAGGAACATGAACGATCTTATCGAAACAAACCACCTCAGCATGATGTTTGGTTAACCAATCCATCCCCACGATAATATCAAAACTCCCAAGTTGCATCGATGTGAGGTCAATAAGAAAAAGATGGTTATCGAGGTTCAAATGACAACCACGAATAATAGCATCATGACCTTTAGAAGTACGTGGTAATTTAGTGATGAGATCCATGGCAACGTTCTCCCACTTCCAAACCGGTATCTCTGGTTGTACAAGCAATCCAGAAGGTCTTTGATGTTCAGCCTTGACTTTAAGACAAGTTAGGCATTTCGATACATACAAGGCAATATCCTTGTTCATACCAGGCCACCAATACTGAGTACGAAGATCCTTGTACATTTTAACAGCACCAGGAAGGATATAATATCGAGACTTGTGAGATTCGTCCATTACCAAGGTGCGAAGATCGTCTTGTTTCGGAATCCACAAACGATCCTTGAAATAGAGTAAACCATCGACTTTCGCTTCGAGCTTAAGCTCAAGCTGATGTGGTAATTCCTTTCCTATCAGATTTTGTGAAACATAAAATTGTTGAGCTTAAAGAACACGAGTTTGAAGATCAGATAGAGTTCGAACAGAATGAAGCTTGACTCGCTATTTTCGACTAAGCGCATCAGCTATGACATTCGCCTTACCAGGATGGTAGCGAATCTTGCAATCGTAATCTCTTAAGAGCTCAACCCAGCGTCGTTGCCTCGTGTTCAGCTCCTTCTAATTGAGAATATGCTGGAGAATTTTGTGGTCTTTGAAAACCACACACTTCATGCCATAAAGATAGTGTCTCCAGATTTTAAGAGCGAAAACCACAGCACCTAACTCAAGATCGTGAGTTGTGTAGTTTTTCTCGTGAATTTTCAGCTGTCTTGACGCATAATCTATCACCTTACCTCGTTGCATTAGAACACAACCAAGTCCTAGATTCGACGCGTCACAATAGACAACGAAATCATTGTTTCCCTCAGGCAAAGATAGATCAGGAGCATCACAGAGCTTCTGTTCAGCTATTTGGAACGCTTCTTCTTGCTTGGGTGTCCATTCAAAAGGCTTATTCCTTTGAGTCAAAGCAGTGAGTGGAACCGCGATCTTTGAGAAGTTCGAAATAAACCGTCGATAATATCCAGCAAGACCAAGAAAAGATCGAATCTCTGTAGGTGTCGTTGGTGTATTCCAATCCTTAATAGCAACTATTTTGGATGGATCCACATGAATACCCTGCTCGTTGATTATATGACCTAAAAACTGAACTTCTTTAAGCCAAAATTCACACCTGGAGAATTTAGCAAAAAGTTGTTCCTTCTTCAGGAGTTCCAGAGTCAAACGAAGGTGTTGCTCGTGATCGGCTCGAGACTTCGAATAAATGAGAATATCGTCAATGAAGACAATGATGAACTTGTCTAAATAGGGTTTTCAGACCCTATTCATTAAGTCCATGAAGATAGCTGGGGCATTCGTCAAACCAAAAGGAATGAATGTGAACTTGTAATGCCCATATCTCGTGCGGAAAGCAGTTTTGGGAATATCTTCTTCGAGAACACGAAGTTGATGATATCCAGAACGCAGATCGATCTTGGAAAAACAGGTAGCACCTTCCACCTGATCAAAGAGATCATCGATTCGAGGTAGGGGATATCGATTCTTGATGGTAAGCTTATTAAGCTCACGATAATCGATACACATTCGAAAAGACCCATCTTTCTTTTTCACGAAGAGGACAGGAGCTCCCCAGGTTGAAAAGCTCGATCGGATGAATCCTTTATCAGATAACTCTTGAAACTGTTTCAATAATTCTTGCATCTCAGACGGTGCAAGACGATAAGGTGCTTTCGCTATAAGGTTAGCATTGGGTACGAGATCAATATGAAACTCGACTTGACGAACTAGAGGCAAACCAGGCAGTTCATCAGGAAACACCTCTGGATAATCCCGAACAATTGGAATATCCTGAATACTCTTGCTCTTGCCTTTCTCCTCGGTGACATGTGCCAGAAAAGCAATATATCCTTTTCGTAAATAACCTTGGGCCTTCGTACACGACATAAGTTTCAGACCACCAGACGGTTTCTCGCCACGAACTTCCAGAACATCACTAGATGAAAGAGGAACACGAACGATCTTATCGAAACAAACCACCTCAGCATGATGTTTGGTTAACCAATACATCCCCACGATAATATCAAAACTCCCAAGTTGCATCGGTGTGAGGTCAATAAGAAAAAGATGGTTATCGAGGTTCAAATGACAACCACGAATAATAGAATTGAGTTCAAGAGGTTTACCAGTAGCAACTTTCATAGATAAGGGTTTCCTCAGTTTAGTTCTAGGTATCGCAAGTAAAGGCTCAAAAGATAATGAAACAAAATTTCTAACGGCACCAGAATCGAAAAGAACAGATGCAGGTCGATTGTTAACAAGGAACGTACCATTGACAACCTCATTGTCAGCCCTCACTTCGTTTGCATTCAGATTGTACGCTCGTCCACGAGCGGGATTCACATTCGCGTTTGAATTCGCATTCACCAACCTCAGAGAGTGGTTGCGGAAATGACCAAACCCTCCACAATTGAAACATGAACCAGGTGGGAATCTAGCAGCATTCCCTTGAACTGGAGCTTGATTCTGAACAGCTTGATTCTGACCCAGACGACACATATTAGCCAGATGCCCAAGTTTACCACACGTAGTGCATTGCTTGCAAGCTTGTTGTGCAACATGATGACCATTACATCGAGCACAGTGAGGTGCGGTACCAGCATACTGTTTGTTCACTGGAGGTAGTGCTGGTGGGTTCTGAGGGTTCTGAGCAGTAACAACAAAGTTTTGGGAAGCCTTGCGCTTTCTCGACTTCTTCAAAGTCTCACCCTGCTTCTTACCCTTACCCTTACCCTTTTCTTGAGCAGAATCAGCTGACTTCTTCTTATCACCCTTGCGGGTCAATTTACCCTTTCTGACCTGAGACTCGGTCAGAGTAGAATCCAATTCAATCGCTTGACGAACAGTAGTAGGATTACTGCCAGTCACAATGCCTTGCACAGAATCGGGTAAACCATCGATATACCTCTCTATCTCTTTCTCCAACGGGGTAACCATAGTGTTCACCCCCATCTTGTTTCAAATCATCGAATTCTCGTTCCAAAGCTCGAATCTTGTGACGGGGACAAAACTCTTTCATCATGAGAGCTCGAAGCTCTTCCCACGTTTGTGCCATAGCCACATCGGCACCCCTATCACGCATCACACCGTTCCACCATGTAAGAGCGCGCTTCTCGAACACACTTGATGCACATTCAACCTTACGCTCATTCAGGCATTACACATGTCTGAATGTGCTCTCGATACTCTCGAACCACTGCAGGAGCGCAGTTGCTCCTTGAGACCCAGAAAACTTCAACGGCTTAGCAGAATTGAAATTCTTGAAATTACATTGAGCATTATTGTTGTTATTATTGTTGTATAACTCATGGATCTGGGTTACTACGCCTGGAAGCACTGCAGCAATTTGTTGAGCAACAAGGGTTGCGACTTCTTCATTGGTTACAGGTTGTGCATCACGTTGAGGAGGCATTATCTAAAAAGACAAGGAAACATGAGAAACAAGTGAGGTCGACAATTGGAAAAACACAAGAGGTATTGAAAATATCGACAAAACACAAGGAAGGCGATCATTCGTTTATTACCTCGAACAAACAAATGACATGCAGTGACTAATCAACGTAAATGGGTCAAAATAATGTATCGCGAAGACATGCTCGCCTATAAGTGAACACTCACCCCAAGAGTTCCCAGGTAAGAGTGACTGGTCCGATTATGTGGATTTGTACGAACACTCTAGCCTTAGACAGAAAACTCAGAGTGCAGGCACTCACTCTTCCAGTTTGCACTTGTTCACATTATTTAGACCCAAACTTAATTTGACGAGATTTTGAAAACTCAAAAGGCACTAAGCCAAATATGAGTTAAACTTGAAGGGTTCAAAATATTATAACAAATCATTTACGAAGAAATGATTAGTTTTCAAAGCGGAATCGAAATTTATGTTCTTATTGTGGTTATCACCTAAGGATAGGTGATGGTTTTGTTTTAAAATCTAAACGCAAATTTCCTTGCGTTAGGGTCGTAGAAAGTTATAGTCTAGGTCAAAGCATTGCTAATAACCTAATTCCATATAACCATTGGCTCTGATACCAACTCTTCTGTCACACCCCGACCACGTAAAACAACAAAACCGTGGCGGAAACGTCGGGGAGTGTTGTAACAGAATTATTGTTTCACAACCATGGATACAAAAAGTTTCGCTTTATTAATTCTTTAGGTAATTTACAATGTCTTAACACAAAACAAACAAGTTACATATCGGCTATCATTGTTATTATGTCACTAAGGCCTCGTCCAGATCCTATGTGACTCATACATCCTAGCAGTCAACATCAAGCAACATCACCTGAAACATATGTGAAAACAAAGTCAGCAAAGAAATGCTGGCGAGCACATAGGTTTTATAAGAGTATCGGATTCATGGCTCGTTTACATGTTGCAATAGCTTATTAAAAACCTTGTTTTGAAAAATATAGTATTGCAACATAGTTAACCAACTCAAATCAAGTTGGTTATAATTTGTAAAATCTCGTAGCCATGATTCTTAACCCCAAAACTCGCATGGTTTATATTATTTCGAAAACCTCGTTATGTGACATCGTTTTAAAATCGTTTCCCCAGTGAACTAAATAATGACACAAAATGTATTATGATAAGAACACTTATATATAAGATGTACCAGCGACGTATCTACCATGCTTTTATCATGCTACAACCGTCCCATTATCTAATCACAACCCAAAACCAATCGTTTAATCAAATTGTTTATCTCGTTTAAGTCGTTTCGAATCGTTTAACTCATCCCAAAATCGTTTAACACGTTTTAGTTGTGAAACTACTTTTGGTCGTCTCGCTAATAACATCCAAACCTTCGTGACTCGACTATCTCGCTTTTCGCATTAACAAACCACCAAAGGGTAAGTTAGCTATCCCAGATTCAGTCGTTACCTACATAACCCCCACACATAACCATGGGTGTAGTCTGATAACGGGATTTGTCAGATCCTATGGTACCATTACCTAATACTGGTCGGCTTGATCAATGTTAATGAATGTCATTTGTTATGTAATTACAACCAACAAGTTTGTTCACTTTATCGAAATCGTTATTAATTTAATATAAACCATTTTAATCGTTTTTTTGAAAACCATCGTTAAAACATCGAAATCATTTAACACATATGAATCACCCCAAAACAATCGAAAACAGTAAAATAAGGGAACTACGTACTCACATGAAGTGCAAAGTATCCTCAATCAAAAGAACTTCAACAAACTCAAGTAAACCAGAGAAATCAAACAGCACCTAGTAATCGAATCACTAGATCAATAATCGACACCTAAATCGGAAGATCGGATAGAATGAGGTATTGTAAACCAAATGAGTGTTGGAACTCATCTGATATAGTTTAACAAAACCTACATTGTAGATCGGAACCTAACCTAAGTGCTTTCGACCCATTACGACCCATTAAGGTAGCTTACGCTACTTTAACGAGTCGTTGGCGCAAGAGCGCGTTCGAGACGTCTAACTAGTCCTATGACAAGTATTATATGTCTAAACCTGTTGCATAATCAATTAAGTGACAAAAGTTTATGTTACATATTCTTAAAATCCAATTATGCATGAAAAGGGCAATTTGGTCATTTACCTAAGGCATATAAACTACCTATCATACAACTAATTAAACCTAAGTGACCATAAGGTATAACCTTCGAAGGTTATTCTCTATACAACTATGGTCACTAAACATGCTTGGTCAGATCCTAATGATCGACCAAACGAGTCTAGTTCGAAAGTCTAAGCGGTTGTTTAGACCGCTTGACTTACGACTCTACACAAGCACTAAACTAAAAGTGACGAGCTAAACATGTTAATACATGTTTAGTAAAGTTAGAAAACAAGTTTTGATATCAAAACAAAGTGTTTTGATACCCAAGAGTAGTTTGGTTACAAAATACGCATGAATACGCATTTTGGCCGAAACTACGACTCGTCACTACGCCTAATCAACGTGGTAATAAGTAGGTATAGTCACACATGACTATAACCATCGTGATTACGCCCATGTTGCGAAGTTCAACAAACTTCGTGCTGACCATAACTTGGTCAAAGCAGAAAGTCAAACACAGTTCGACTTTCGTGCTTAAAACGCATAAAAGAACGAAAGAATGCTTACAATGGGTCCAAGCTAGGAAGATCTTGATCCAAAACACTCAGGTATGAAGTTTTAGAACTTCAATTTAGAGTTATTCAGATCAAGGTGTGCAAAAATCAAATGAGAGCTTGGGTATTTATAGGATTCGGTAAACCGTTAGGATATGCGTGGATATATTCAGAATGTAAGATATGCGCGAAAATGCAAACTTGTGCAATTTTTGACGCTTTTAGTCCCTATTGATCAATAAAGATTATTTTAGCATACCGAACCTCTCAAAGCCTATTTCTAAGCTATGTAAAGGATATTTAGGCTATGTTTAACTTATGATCAAGTTCCGGAATGTTCGTTACTGTACAAATCGGTATAGTTTCGCAGTTTGACACAATTAGTCCTTACGATCGAACAAACTTGATTTTGACACACCAAACCATCCAAAATTTATTTCTAAGTTATATGGAGGTTATTTAAGGTATGTTAATCCTATGTCACTATTTCGGAGTGTTTTTCGCGTTATACTGACTGCGTTTACGCACCAGTTTGCGTATAACCTTCCAGAAAGTGATTTAAAGCTTGAAATCGGAATCGAATCAAATCAAAAAATCATCAAACACAAATACACACATAATAACACCAAAACACATATAATAACACCAAAGCACATTGTTTTATTGATAATTAACATTGTTTTACATTATACATCGATTACAGAACACAGTTGTCACAGTCTCCCCTACTTTAGGAAATTTCGTCCCGAAATTTTAACTAGAGGAAACTTGTGAAAACAAATGCGGATATTTCACCTTCATTTGGTCCTCACCTTCCCAAGTAAACTCTGGGCCACGTTTGGACTCCCAGCGAACTTTGACCAATCGAATCCGTTTGTTTTTCAACTGTTTGACTGCACGGTCCATTATCTCCACGGGTTTCTCGACAAAGTGCAACGTTTCATCAACTTGAATTTCGTCTAGTGGAATGTGAAGATCAGCATCAGCTAAACACTTTCGCAAATTGGACACGTGAAAAGTCGGATGAATATTTCCAAGCTTTTGAGGTAGCTCTAGTTGATAGGCAACCTTCCCAATTCTTTCAACAATCTTAAATGGTCCAACATATCGTGGTGCAAGTTTTCCTTTCTTTCAAAATCTCACCACTCCCTGCCAAGGTGACACCTTGAGTAGGACACGGTCTCGAACTTGAAATTCCAAGGGCTTGCGTCGCATATCCGCATAACTCTTTTGACGGCTTCTAGCTGTCACAAGATTATCGCGAATTTTCTTGATTTTATCTGTTGTTTCCAGAATGAGCTCAGGTCCAGTAAGCTGAGCTTCACCGATCTCATTCCAACGAACAGGTGAACGACATTTTCGACCGTAGAGAGCTTCGAATGGTGCCATATTGATGCTAGCATGATAACTATTGTTGTAAGAGAACTCGATCAATGGAAGATGAGAATCCCAATTACCACCAAAGTCTATCACGCATGCTCTAAGCATATCCTCCAAAGTTTGAAGCGTCTTCTCAGATTGTCCATCTGTTTGGGGATGATAAGCAGTGCTTAGATTTAGTTGGGTTCCCATAGCAGATTGCATGGTCTTCCAAAAATGAGATGAAAATCGTGCATCACGATCAGAAATGATATCCAAAGGAACTCCATGTCGAGATACAATCTCATCAACATAAATCTTTGCAAGTTTATCAGCAGATAGATCCTCGCGAATCGGAATAAAATGAGCTGACTTCGTTAATCGATCGATAACAACCCAAATAGCATCATGACCTTTAGAAGTACGTGGTAATTTAGTGATGAGATCCATGGCAACGTTCTCCCACTTCCAAACCGGTATCTCTGGTTGTACAAGCAATCCAGAAGGTCGTTGATGTTCAGCCTTGAATTTAAGACAAGTTAGGCATTTCGATACATACAAGGCAATATCCTTGTTCATACTAGGCCACCAATACTGAGTACGAAGATCCTTGTACATTTTAACAGCACCAAGAAGGATATAATATCGAGACTTGTGAGATTCGTCCATTACCAAGGTGCGAAGATCGTCTTGTTTCGGAATCAACAAACGATCCTTGAAATAGAGTAAACCATCGACCTTCGCTTCGAGCTTAAGCTCAAGCTGATGTGGTAATTCCTTACCTATCAAATTTTGTGAAACATAAAATTGTTGAGCTTGAAGAACACGAGGTTGAAGATCAGATAGAGTTCGAACAGAATGAAGCTTGACTCGCTCTTTTCGACTAAGCGCATCAGCTACGACATTCGCCTTACCAGGATGGAGACTTTTGTGGTCTTTGAATCTTGCAATCGTAATCTCTTAAGAGCTCAACCCAGCGTCGTTGCCTCATGTTCAGCTCCTTCTAATTGAGAATATGCTGGAGACTTTTGTGGTCTTTGAAAACCACACACTTCATGCCATAAAGATAGTGTCTCCAGATTTTAAGAGCGAAAACCACAGCACCTAACTCAAGATCGTGAGTTGTGTAGTTTTTCTCGTGAATTTTCAGCTGTCTTGACGCATAATCTATCACCTTACCTCGTTGCATTAGAACACAACCAAGTCCTAGATTCGACGCGTCACAATAGACAACGAAATCATCGTTTCCCTCAGGCAAAGATAGATCAGGAGCATCACAGAGCTTCTGTTCAGCATATGGAACGCTTCTTCTTGCTTGGGTCCCCATTCAAAAGGCTTATTCTTTTGAGTCAAAGCAGTGAGTGGAACTGCGATCTTTGAGAAGTTCGAAATAAACCGTCGATAATATCCCGCAAGACCAAGAAAAGATCGAATCTCTGTAGGTGTCTTTGGTGTATTCCAATCCTTAATAGCAACTATTTTGGATGGATCCACATGAATACCCTGCTCGTTGACTATATGACCCAAAAACTGAACTTATTTAAGCCAAAATTCAAACTTGGAGAATTTAGCAAAAAGTTGTTCCTTCTTCAGGAGTTCTAGAGTCAAACGAAGGTGTTGCTCGTGATCGGCACGACACTTCGAATAAATGAGAATATCGTCAATGAAGACAATGATGAACTTGTCTAAATAGGGTTTTCAGACCCTATTCATTAAGTCCATGAAGATAGCTGGGGCATTCGTCAAACCAAAAGGAATGACTGTGAACTGGTAATGCCCATATCTCGTGCGGAAAGCAGTTTTGGGAATATCTTCTTCGAGAACACAAAGTTGATGATATCCAGAACGCAGATCGATCTTGGAAAAACAGGTAGCACCTTCCAGCTGACCAAAGAGATCATCGATTCGAGGTAGGGGATATCGATTCTTGATGGTAAGCTTATTAAGCTCACGATAATCGATACACATTCGAAAAGACCCATCTTTCTTTTACACGAAGAGGACAGGAGCTTTTCTTGCAAGCAGACCTTTCTCCATCAATTAGGAATCTGATGCCATCACTAACCACATACCTTAAATTGTAGCTATTTTTTGAGTGTTTATTTTTTTGGTGTCTAATCCACATATATATCCACATTGCTCTTAATTTTATTGACTTTATACTAGGTTAACAATGGTGTAAAACTAAAATGGGATATACCAGGTTAGGTTCGAGTTACAGGAACAAGGGCCAAACCACCCACCGAAGAATGGAATCGTTGAGCGAAACCACTTAACAACCTCCTGGAAGCAGCTTTTCTTGCAACCAGACCTTTCTCCATCAATTAGGAATCTGATGCCGTTACTAACCACATACCTTAAACTGCTGCTATTTTTGTGTGTCTAATCCGCATATATATCACCATTGCCCTTGATTTTCTTGACTGTATATCTCTTAAATGTCAACATATACACGTGCGATTTTTTTACAAAGATTTTTCAATGCCGAGAAACTCGATCAGAGAGTAAAAAAGGTGCAAGGTTCACAATGGTGTAAAAGTAAAATGGGATTTACCTGGCTAGGATTCGAGTAATAGGAACAAGGGCCAAACCACACACCCAAGAATGGAATCGTCGAGCAAAAACACTTGACAATCTCCTGAAGGCAGCTTTTCTTGCCACCAGACCTTTCTCCATCAATTAGGATTCTGTTGCCATCACTAAACACATACCTTAAATTGTAGCTATTTTTTGAGTGTTTATTTTTTGGTGTCTAATCCGCATATATATCCCCATTGCTCTTAATTTTATTGACTGTATATCTCTTCAATGTCAACATATACACATCTGATTTAGTTTACGAAGATTTTTCAATGCCGAGAACCTCGATTAGAGAGTAAAAAAGGCGTAAGGTTCACAATGGTGTAAAACTAAAAGGGGATATATACCGGGCTAGAATTCGAGTTATAGGAACAAGGGCCAAACCACCCACCATAGAATGGAATATTCGTCGAGCAAAAACACTTGACAACCTCCTGTAAACAGCTTTTCTTGCCACCAGACCTTTCTCCATCAATTAGGAATCTGATGCCGTCACTAAACACATACCTTAAATTGTAGCTATTTTTTGAGTGTTTATTTTTTGGTGTCTAATCCGCATACATATATATATATGTGTGTATATATATATATATATATATATATATATATATATATATATATATATATATATATATATATATATATTGCTCTTGATTTTCTAGACTATATATATCTTAAATGTCAACATATACACGTGTGGTTTAGTTTACGAAGATTTTTCAATGTCGAGAACCACGAACAGAGAGTAAAAAGGGCGTAAGGTTCACAATGGTGTAAAACTAAAATGAGATATACCGGGCTACGATTCGAGTTAGTGGAACAAGGGGCAAACCACCCACCCAAGAATGGAATATTCGTAGAGCGAAAACACTTGACAACCTCCTATAAACAGCTTTTCTTGCCACCTTTCTCCATCAATTAGGAATCTGATGCTGTCACTAAACACATACCTTAAATTGTAGCTATTTTTTGAGTGTTTATTTTTTGGTGTCTAATCCGCATATATATATATATCACGATTACTCTTGATTTTCTTGACTGTATATCTCTTAAATGTACACATATACACGTGTGATTTAGATTACGAAGATTTTACATTGCCGAAAACCTCGATCAGAGAGTAAATAAGTCGTAAGGTTCACAATGGTGTAAAACTAAAACAGGATATACCAAGCTAGGATTCGAGTTACAGGAACAAGGGACAAATCAACCACCAAAGAATGGAATCGTCGAGCGAAAACAATTGACAACCTCCTAGAAGCAGCTTTTCTTGCCACCAGACTTTTCTCTATCAATTAGGAATCAGATGTCGTCACTAAACAAATACCTTAAATTGTACCTATTTTTTTAGTTATATGTTTTGGTGTCTAATCCGCATATATATCACCATTGCTCTTGATTTTCTTGACTGTATATCTCTTAAATGTCAACATATACATGTGTGATTTAGTTTACGAAGATTTTTCAATGCCGAGAACTTCGATCAGAGAGTAAAAAAGGCGTAAGGTTGACGATGGTGTAAAACTAAAATGGGATATACCGGGCTAGAATTCGAGTTACAGGAACAATGGCCATACCAACCACCCAAAATCAAATTGTCGAGCAATAACACTTGACAACCTCCTGGAAGCAGCTTTTCTTGCCACCAGACCTTTTTCTATCAATTAGGAATCTGATGCCGTCCCTACACACATATCTTAAATTGTAGCTATTTTTTGTGTGTTTATTTTTTGGTGTCTAATCCGCATATATATCAATATTGTTCCTGATATTCTTGACTGTATATCTCTTAAATGTCAACATATACACGTGTGATTTAGTTTACGAAGATTTTTCAATTACGAGAACCTCGATCAGAGAGTAAAAAAGGCGTAAGTTCACAATGGTGTAAAAATAAATGGGATATACCGGCCTAGGATTCGAGTTTCAGGAAAAAGGGCCAAACCAACCACCCAAGAATGGAATCGTCGAGCGAAAACAGTTGACAACCTCCTGGAAGCAGCTTTTCTTGCTACCAGACCTCTCTCCATTAATTAGGAATCTAATGCCGTCACTAAACACATACCTTAAATTGTAGCTATTTTTTGAGTGTTTATTTTTTGGTGTCTAATCAGCATATATATCACCATTGCTCCTGATTTTCCTGACTATATATCTCTTTGATGTCAACATATATACACGTATGATTTAGTTTACGAAGATTTTTCAATGCCGAGAACTTCGATCAGATAGTTAAAAAGGCGTAAGGTTCGCAATATACCGGGCTAGGACTCGAGTTACAGGATCAAGGGCCAAACCAACCAACCAAGAATGGAATGGTCGAGCGAAAACACTTGACAACCTCCTGAAAGCAGCTTTTCTTGCCACAAGACTTTTCTCCATCAATTAGGAATCTGATGCCGTAACTAAACACATACCTTAAATTGTTGCTAGTTTTGACTGTTTATTTTTTGGTGTCTAATCCGCATATATATCACCATTGCTCTTGATTTTCTTGACATTATATTTCTTAAATGTCAACATATACACGTGTGATTTATTTTACGAAGATTTTTCAATGCCGAGAACCTCGATCAGAGAGTAAAAAAGGCTTAAGGTTCAAAGTGGTGTAAAACTAAAATGGGATATATCGGTCTAGGAGTCGAGTTACAGGAACAAAAGAAAGGAATCGACAAGCGAAAACAAATGAAAACCTCCTGGAAGCAGCTTTTCTTGCCACCAGACCTTTCTCCATGAATTAGGAATCTGATGCCGTCACTAAACACATAACTTAAATTATAACTATTTTTTGAGGGTTTATTTTTTGGTGTCTAATCCACATATGTATCACCATTGCTCTTGATTTTGTTGACTGTATATCTCTTAAATGTCAACATATACACGTGTGATTTAGTTTACGAAGATTTTCAATGCCGAGAACCTCGATCAGAGTGTAAAAAAGGTGTAAGGTTCACAATGGTGTAAAACTAAAACGGGATATACCAAGCTAGGATTCGAGTTACGGGAACAAGGGCCAAACCAACCACCCAAGAATGGAATCGTCGAGCGAAAACACTTGACAACCTCATGGAAGAAGCTATTCTTGCAACCAGACCTTTCTCCATCAATTAGGAATCTGATGACGTCACCAAACATATACCTTAAATTGTAGCTATTTTTTGAGTGTTTATTTTTTGGTGGCTAATCCGCATATATATCACGATTACTCTTGATTTTCTTGACTGTATATCTCTTAAATGTCCACATATACACGTGTGATTTAGATTACGAAGATTATTCAATGCCGAGAACCTCGATCAGAGAGTAAATATGTCGTAAGTTTCACAATGGTGTAAAACTAAAACGGGATATACCAAGCTAGGATTCGAGTTACGGGAACAAGGGCCAAACCAACCACCCAAGAATGGAATCGTCGAGCGAAAACACTTGACAACTCCTGGAAGAAGCTTTTCTTGCAACCAGGCCTTTCTCCATCAATTAGGAATCAGATGACGTCACTAAACACATTCCTTAAATTGTAGCTATTTTTTGAGTGTTTATTTTTTGGTGTCTAGTCCGCATATATATCACGATTACTCTTGATTTTCTTGACTGTATATCTCTTAAATGTCCACATATAAACGTGTGATTTAGATTACGAAGATTTTTCAATGCCGAGAACCTCGATCAGAGAGTAAATAAGTCGTAAGGTTCACAATGGTGTAAAACTAAAACGGGATATACCAAGCTAGGATTCGAGTTACAGGAACAAGGGCCAAACAAACCACCCATGAATGGAATCGTCGAGCGAAAACACTTGACAACCTCCTGGAAGCAGCTTTTCTTGCCACCAGACTTTTCTCTATCAATTAGGAATCAGATGTCGTCACTAAACACATACCTTAAATTGTACCTATTTTTTTAGTGTATATGTTTTGGTGTCTAATCCGCATATATATCACCATTGCTCTTGATTTTCTTGACTGTATATCTCTTAAATGTCAACATATACATGTGTGATTTAGTTTACGAAGATTTTTCAATGCCGAGAACTTCGATCAGAGAGTAAAAAAGGCGTAAGGTTCACGATGGTGTAAAACAAAAATAGGATATATCGGGCTAGAATTCGAGTTACAGCAACAAGGGCCAAACCAACCACCCAGGAATGGAATCGTCGAGCGAAAACACTTGACAACCTCCTGGAAGCAGCTTTTCTTGCCACCAAACCTTTCTCTATCAATTAGGAATCTGATGCCATCACTACACACATACCTTAAATTGTAGCTATTTTTTTGAGTGTTTATTTTTTGGTGTCTAATCCGCATATATATATATATATCAACATTGCTCCTGATTTTCTTGACTATATATCTCTTAAATGTCAACATATACACGTGTGATTTAGTTTACGAATATTTTTCAATTACGAGAACCTCGATCAGAGAGTAAAAAAGGCGTAAGTTCACTATGGTGTAAAAATAAATGGGATATATCGGGCTAGGATTCAAGTTTCAGGAAAAAGGGCCAAACCAACCACCCAAGAATAGAATCGTCCAGCGAAAACACTTGACAACCTCCTGGAAGCAGCTTTTCTTGCTACCAGACCTTTCTCCATCAATTAGGAATCTAATGCCGTCACTAAACACATACCTTAAATTGTAGCTATTTTTTTAGTGTTTATTTTTTGGTGTCTAATCCGCATATATATCACCATTGCTCCTGATTTTCCTGACTGTATATCTCTTTGATGTCAACATATACACGTGTGATTTAGTTTACGAAGATTTTTCAATACCAAGAACTTCAAATCAGAGAGTTAAAAAGGCGTAAGGTTCGCAATATACCGGGCTAGGACTTGAGTTACAGGATCAAGTGCCAAACCAACCAACCAAGAATGGAATCGTCGAGCGAAAACACTTGACAACCTCCTGGAAGCAGCTTTTCTTGCCACAAGACCTTTCTCCATCAATTAGGAATCCGATGCCGTCACTAAACACATACCTTAAATTGTAGCTAGTTTTTGACTGTTTATTTTTTGGTGTCTAATCCGCATATATATCACCATTGCTCTTGATTTTCTTGACATTATTTCTCTTAAATGTCAACATATACACGTGTGATTTATTTTACGAAGATTTTTCAATGCCAAGAACGTCGATCAGAGAGTAAAAAAGGCGTAAGGTTCACAGTGGTGTAAAACTAAAATGGGATATATCGGGCTAGGATTCGAGTTACAGGAACAAAAGAATGGAATCGTCGAGCGAAAACACTTGACAACTTCCTAGAAGCAGCTTTTCTTGCCACCACAACTTTCTCCATCAATTAGGAATCTGACGCCGTCAATAAACAGATACATTAAATTGTAGCTATTTTTGAGTGTTTATTTTTGGTGTCTACTCCGCATATATATACCACCATTGCTCTTGATTTCTTAACTGTATATCTCTTAAATGTCAACATATACACGTGTGATTTAGTTTATGAAGATTTTTCAATGCCAAGAACCTCGATCAGAGAGTAAAAAAGGCGTAAGGTTCACAATGGTGTAAAACTAAAATGAGATATACCGGGCTAGGATTCGAGTTACAGGAACAAGGGCCAACCCGACCACCCAAGAATGGAATCGTCAAGCAAAAACACTTGACAACCTCCTGGAAGCAGCTTTTCTTGCCACCAGAGCTTTCTCCATAAATTAGGAATCTGATGCCATCACTAAACACATACCTTAAAGTGTAGCTATTTTTTTAGTGTTTATTTTTGGTGCCAAATCTGCATATATATCACCATTGCTCATGATTTTCTTGACTGTATATCTGTTAAATGTCAACATATAGACGTGTGATTTAGTTTGCGAAGATTTTTCAATGCCGAGAACCTCGATCAGAGAATAAAAAAGGCGTAAGGTTCACAGTGGTTTAAAACTAAAATGGTATATACCGGGCTAGGATTCGAATTACAGGAACAAGGGCCAAACCAACCACCCAAGAATGGAATCGTCGGGCGAAAACACTTGACAACCTCCTGGAAGCAGCTTTTCTTGCCACCAGACCTTTCTCCATCAATTAGTAATCTGATGCCGTCACTAAACACATACTTTAAATTATAGCTATTTTTTGAGTGTTTATTTTTTGGTGTCTAATCCGCATATATATCACCGTTGCTCTTTATTTTCTTAACCGTATCTCTTAAGTGTCAACATATACACGTGTGATTTAGTTTATGAAGATTTTTCAATGCCGAGAACCTCGATCAGAGAGTAAATATGTCGTAAGGTTCACAATGGTGTAAAACTAAAACGGGATATACCAAGCTAGGATTCGAGTTACGGGAACAAGGGCCAAACCAACCACCCAAGAACGGAATCGTCGAGCGAAAACACTTGACAACCTCCTGGAAGAAGCTTTTCTTGCAACCAGACCTTTCTCCATCAATTAGGAATCTGATGACGTCACTAAACACATACCTTAAATTGTAGCTATTTTTTTAGTGTTTATTTTTTGGTGTCTAGTCCGCATATATATCACGATTACTCTTGATTTTCTTGACTGTATATCTCTTAAATGTCCACATATAAACGTGTGATTTAGATTACGAAGATGTTTCAATGCCGAGAACCTCGATCAGAGAGTAAATAAGTCGTAAGGTTCACAATGGTGTAAAACTAAAACGGGATATACCAAGCTAGGATTCGAGTTACAGGAACAAGGGTCAAACCAATCACCCATGAATGGAATCGTCGAGCGAAAACACTTGACAACCTCCTGGAAGCAGCTTTTCTTGCCACCAGACTTTTCTCTATCAATTAGGAATCAGATGTCGTCACTAAACACATACCTTAAATTGTACCTATTTTTTAGTGTAGATGTTTTGGTGTCTAATCCGCATATATATCACCATTGCTCTTGATTTTCTTGACTGTATATCTCTTAAATGTCAACATATACATGTGTGATTTAGTTTACGAAGATTTTTCAATGCCGAGAACTTCGACCAGAGAGTAAAAAAGGCGTAAGGTTCACGATGGTGTAAAACTAAAATGGGATATATCGGGCTAGAATTCGAGTTACAGGAACAAGGGCCAAACCAAGCACCCAGGAATGTAATCGTCGAGCGAAAACACTTGACAACCTCCTGGAAGCAGCTTTTCTTGCCACCAGACCTTTCTTTATCAATTAGGAATCTGATGCCGTCTCTACACACATACCTTAAATTGTAGCTATTTTTGAGTGTTTATTTTTTGGTGTCTAATCCGCATATATATATATATATCAACATTGCTCCTGATTTTCTTGACTATATATCTATTAAATGTCAACATATACACGTGTGATTTAGTTTACGAAGATTTTTCAATTACGAGAACCTCGATCAGAGAGTAAAAAAGGCGTAAGTTCACAATGGTGTAAAAATAAATGGGATATACTGGGCTAGGATTCTAGTTTCAGGAAAAAGGGCCAAACCAACCACCCAAGAATAGAATCGTCAAGCGAAAACACCTGACAACCTCCTGGAAGCAGCTTTTCTTGCTACCAGACCTTTCTCCATCAATTAGGAATCTAATGCCGTCACTAAACACATACCTTAAATTGTAGCTATTTTTTGAGTGTTTATTTTTTGGTGTCTAATCCGCATATATATCACCATTGCTCCTGATTTTCCTGACTGTATATCTCTTTGATGTCAACATATACACGTGTGATTTAGTTTACGAAGATTTTTCAATGCCAAGAACTTCAAATCAAAGAGTTAAAAAGGCGTAAGGTTCGCAATATACCGGGCTAGGACTCGAGTTACATGATCAAGGGCCAAACCAACTAACCAAGAATGGAATCGTCGAGCGAAAACACTTGACAACCTCCTGGAAGCAGCTTTTCTTGCCACAAGACCTTTCTCCATCAATTAGGAATCTGATGTCGTCACTAAACACATACCTTAAATTGTAGCTAGTTTTTGACTGTTTATTTTTTGGTGTCTAATCCGCATATATATCACCATTGCTCTTGATTTTCTTGACATTAAATCTCTTAAATGTCAACATATACACGTGTGATTTATTTTACTAAGATTTTTCAATGGCAAGAACCTCGATCAGAGAGTAAAAAAGGCGTAAGGTTCACAGTGGTGTAAAACTAAAATGGGATATATCGGGCTAGGATTCGAGTTACAGGAACAAAAGAATGGAATCGTCGAGCGAAAACACTAGACAACTTCCTAGAAGCAGCTTTTCTTGCCACCACAACTTTCTCCATCAATTAGGAATATGACGCCGTCACTAAACATATACATTAAATTGTAGCTATTTTTGAGTGTTTATTTTTGGTGTCGAATCCGCATATATATACCCCGATTGCTCTTGATTTCTTAACTGTATATCTCTTAAATGTCAACATATACACGTGTGATTTAGTTTATGAAGATTTTTCAAGGCCAAGAACCTCGATCATAGAGTAAAAAAGGCGTAAGGTTCACAATGGTGTAAAACTAAAATGAGATATACCGGGCTAGGATTCGAGTTATAGGAACAAGGGCCAACCCGACCACCCAAGAATGGAATCGTCAAGCAAAAACACTTGGCAACCTCCTAGGAGCAGCTTTTCTTGCCACCAGAGCTTTCTCCATAAATTCGGAATCTGATGCCATCACTAAACACATACCTTAAAGTGTAGCTATTTTTTGAGTGTTTATTTTTGGTGCCAAATCTGCATATATATCACCATTACTCTTGATTTTCTTGACTGTATATCTGTTAAATGTCAACATATAGACATGTGATTTAGTTTGCGAAGATTTTCCAATGCCGAGAACCTCGATCAGAGAGTAAAAAAGGCGTAAGGTTCACAATGGTTTAAAACTAAAATGGTATATACCGGGCTAGGATTCGAATTACAGGAACAATGGCCAAACCAACCACCCAAGAATGGAATCGTCGGGCGAAAACACTTGACAACCTCCTGGAAGGAGCTTTTCTTGCCACCAGACCTTTCTCCATCAATTAGTAATCTGATGCCGTCACTAAACACATACTTTAAATTATAGCTATTTTTTGAGTGTTTATTTTTTGTTGTCTAATCCGCATATATATCACCGTTGCTCTTTATTTTCTTAACCTTATCTCTTAAGTTTACGAAGATTTTTCAATGCCGAGAAGCTCGATCAGAGAGTAAATAAGGCGTAAGGTTCATAATGGTGTAACACTAAAATGGGATATACCAGGCTAGGATTCGAGTTACGAGAACAAGGGCCAAACCACCCACCCAAGAATGGAATCGTCGAGCGAAAATACGTGACAACCTCCTGGAAGCAGCTTTTCTTGCCACCAGACCTTTCTCCATCAATTAGGAATCTGATGCCATCACTAAACACATTCCTTAAATTGTAGGGATTTTTTAAGTGTTTATTTTTTGGTGTCTAATCCGCATATATATCACCATTGTTCTTAATTTTCTTGACTGTATATCTCTTAAATGTCAACATATACACGTGTGATTTAGTTTACAAAGATTTTTCAATACCGAGAACCTCGATCAAAGAGTAAAAAAGGCGTAAAGTTCACAATGGTGTAAAACTAAAATGGGATATACCGGGCTAGGATCCGAGTTACAGGAAGAAGGGCCGTACCAACCACCCAAGAATGGAATCGTCGAGCGAAAACACTTGACAACCACCTAGAAGCAGCTTTTGTTGCCACCAGACCTTTCTCCATCAATTAGGAATCTAATGCCGTCACTAAACACATACCTTAAATTGTAGCTCTTTTTTGAGTGTTTATTTTTTGGTATCTAGCCTGCATATTTATCACCATTGCTCTTGATTTTCTTGAATGTATATCTCTTAAATGTCTACATATACACGTGTGATTTAGTTTAAAATTTTTTTTCAATGCCGAGAACCTCGATCAGAGTATAAAAAAGGCGTAACGTTCACGATGGTGTAAAACTAAAATGGGATATACCGAGCAAGGATTCGAGTTAAAGGAACAAGGGCCAAACCAACCACCCAAGAATGAAATCGTTGAGCAAAAACACTTGACAACCTCCTGGAAGCAGCTTTTCTTGCCACCAGACCTTTCTCGATCAATTAGGATTCTGATGTCGTCACTAAACACATACCTTAAATTGTAGCTAGTTTTTGACTGTTTATTTTTTGGTGTCTAATCCGCATATATATCACCAATGCTCTTGATTTTCTTGACATTATATCTCTTAAATGTCAACATATACACGTGTGATTTATTTTACGAAGATTTTTCAATGCCGAGAACCTCGATCAGAGAGTAAAAAAGGCGTAAGGTTCACAGTGGTGTAAAACTAAAATGAGATATATCGGGCTAGGATTCGAGTTACAGGAACAAAAGAATGGAATCGTCGAGCGAAAACACTTGACAACTTCCTAGAAGCAGCTTTTCTTGCCACCACAACTTTCTCCATCAATTAGGAATCTGACGCCGTCACTAAACAGATACATTAAATTGTAGCTATTTTTGAGTGTTTATTTTTGGTGTCTAATCCGCATATATATACCACCATTGCTCTTGATTTCTTAACTGTATATCTCTTAAATGTCAACATATACACGTGTGATTTAGTTTATGAAGAATTTTCAATGCCAAGAAACTCGATCATAGAGTAAAAACGGCGTAAGGTTCACAATGGTGTAAAACTAAAATGAGATATACCGGGATAGGATTTGAGTTACAGGAACAAGGGCCAACCCGACAACCCAAGAATGGAATCCTCAAGGAAAAACACTAGACAACCTCCTGGAAGCAGCTTTTCTTGCCACTAGAGCTTTCTCCATAAATTAGGAATCTGATACCATCACTAAACACATACCTTAAAGTGTAGCTATTTTTTGAGTGTTTATTTTTGGTGCCAAATCTGCATATATATCACCATTGCTCTTGATTTTCTTGACTGTATATCTGTTAAATGTCAACATATAGACGTGTGATTTAGTTTGCAAAGATTTTTCAATGCCGAGAACCTCGATCAGAGAGTAAAAAAGGCGTAAGGTTCACAATGGTTTAAAACTAAAATGGTATATACCGGGCTAGGATTCGAATTACAGGAACAAGGGCCAAACCAACCACCCAAGAATGGAATCGTCGGGCGAAAACACTTGACAACCTCCTGGAAGCAGCTTTTCTTGCCACCAGACCTTTCTCCATCAATTAGCAATCTGATGCCGTCAGTAAACACATACTTTAAATTATAGCTATTTTTTGAGTGTTTATTTTTTGGTGTCTAATCCGCATAAATATCACCGTTGCTCTTTATTTTCTTAACCGTATCTCTTAAGTGTCAACATATACACGTGTGATTTAGTTTACGAAGATTTTTCAATGCCGAGAACCTCGATCAGAGAGTAAATAAGGCGTAAGGTTCATAATGGTGTAACACTAAAATGGGATATATACCAGGCTAGGATTCGAGTTACGAGAACAAGGGCCAAACCACCCACCCAAGAATGGAATCGTCGAGCGAAAATACGTGACAACCTCCTGGAAGCAGCTTTTCTTGCCACCAGACCTTTCTCCATCAATTAGGAATCTGATGCCATCACTAAACACATTCCTTAAACTGTTGGGATTTTTTAAGTGTTTATTTTTTGGTGTCTAATCCGCATATATATCACCATTGCTCTTAATTTTCTTGACTGTATATCTCTTAAATGTCAACATATACACGTGTGATTTAGTTTACAAAGTTTTTTCAATACCGACAACCTCGATCAGAGAGTAAAAAAGGCGTAAAGTTCACAATGGTGTAAAAGTAAAATGGGATATACCGGGCTAGGATCCGTGTTACAGGAAGAAGGGCCGTACCAACCACCCAAGAATGGAATCGTCGAGTGAAAACACTTGACAACCACCTAGAAGCAACTTTTGTTGCCACCAGACCTTTCTCCATCAATTAGGAATCTAATGCCGTCACTAAACACATACCTTAAATTGTAGCTCTTTTTTGAGTGTTTATTTTTTGGTATCTAATCTGCATATTTATCACCATTGCTCTTGATTTTCTTGAATGTATATCTCTTAAATGTCTACATATACACGTGTGATTTAGTTTAAAAAAAAATTTCAATGCCGAGAACCTCGATCAGAGTATAAAAAAGGCGTAACATTCACGATGGTGTAAAACTAAAATGGGATATACCGAGCAAGGATTCGAGTTAAAGGAACAAGGGCCAAACCAACCACCCAAGAATGAAATCGTTGAGCTAAAACACTTGACAACCTCCTGGAAGCAGCTTTTCTTGCCACCAGACCTTTCTCGATCAATTAGGATTCTGATGTCGTCACTAAACACATACCTTAAATTGTAACTATTTTTTGAGTGTTTATTTTTTGGTGTCTAATCCGCATATATATCACCATTGCTCTTGATTTTCTTGACTGTATATCTCTTAAATGTCAACATATACACGTGTGATTTAGTTTACGAATATTTTTCAATGCTGAGAACCTCGATCAGAGAGTAGAAATGGCGTAAAGTTCACAATGGTGTAAAATTAAAACGGGATATACCGAGCTAGGATTCGAGTTTAAGGAACAAGGGCCAAACCAACCACCCAAGAATGGAATTGTCAAGCGAAAACACGTGACAACCTCCTGGAAGCAGCTTTTCTTGCCACCAGACCTTTCTCCATCAATTAGGAATAGGATGTCGTCACTAAACACATAACTTAAATTGTAGCTATTTTTTGAGTGTTTATTTTTTATTGTCTAATCCGCATATATATCAACAATGCTCTTGATTTTCCTTACTGTATATCTCTTAAATATCATCATATATACGTTTAATTTACTTTATGAAGATTTCTCAATTCCAAGAACCTCGATCAGAGAGTTAAAAAGGCGTAAGATTCACAATGGTGTAAAATTAAAACGGGATATACCGGGTTAGGATTCGAGTTACAGGAATAAGGGCCAAACCAACCACCCAAGAATGGAATCGTCGAGCGAAAACACTTGACAATCTCCTGAAAGCAGCTTTTCTTGCCACCAGACCTTTCTCCATCAATTAGGAATCGGATGCCGTCACTAAACACATACCTTAAATTGTTGCTATTTTTTGAGTGTTTATTTTTGGTGTCTAATCCGTATATATATCACCATTGCTCTTGATTTTCTTGACTGTATATCTCTTAAATGTCAACATATACACGTGTGATTTAGTTTACGAAGATTTTTCAATGCCGAGAACCTCGATCAGAGTATAAAAAAGACGTAAGGTTCACAATGGAGTAAAACTAAAATGTGATATACCGGGCAAGGATTCGAGTTAAAGGAACTAGGGCCAAACCAACCACCAAAGAATGGAATCGTTGAGCTAAAACACTTGACAACCTCCTGGAAGTAGCTTTTCTTGCCACTGGACCTTTCTTGATCAATTAGGATTCTGATGTCGTCACTAAACACATACCTTAAATTGTAACTATTTTTTGAGTGTTTATTTTTTGGTGTCTAATCCGCATATATATCACCACTGCTCTTGATTTTCTTGACTGTATATCTCTTAAATGTCAACTTATACAAGTCTGATTTAGTTTACGATGATTTTCAATGCCGAAAACTGCGATCAGAGAGTAAAAAAGGCATAAGATTCACAATGGTGTAAAACTAAAACGGTATATACTGGGCTAGGATTCGAGTTATTGGAACAACGGCAAACCAACCACCCAAGAATGGAATCGTCAAGCGAAAACACTTGACAACCTCCTGGAAGCAGCTTTTCTTGCCACCAGACATTTCTTCATCAATTAGTAATCTGATGCCGTCACTAAACACATACCTTAAACTGTATCTATTTTTTGAGTGTTTATTTTTTGGTGTCAAATCCGCATATATATCACTACTGCTCGTGATTTTCTTAAATGTATATCTCTTAAATGTCAACATATAAAAGTGTGATTTTGTTTACTCAGATTCTCAATGTAGAAAACCACGATCAGAGAGTAAAATAGGCGTAAGGTTCACAATGGTGTAAAACTAAAAAGGATATACCGGGCTAGGATTCGAGTTACAGGAACAACGACCAAACCAGCCACCCAAGAATGGAATCGTGGAGCGAAAACACTTGACAACCTCCTGGAAGCAGTTTTTCTTGACACCAGACCTTTCACCATCAATTAGGAATCTGATGCCGTCACTAAACACATACCTTAAATTGTAGCTATTTTTTGAGTGTTTATTTTTTGTTATCTAATCCACATATATATCACCATTGCTCTTGATTTTCTTGACTATATATCTCTTAAATGTCAACATATACACATGTGATTTAGTTTGGAAGATTTTTTAATGCCGAAAACCTCGATCAGAGAGTAAAAAAGGCGTAAGGTTCATAATGGTGTAAAACTAAAATGAGATATACTGGGCTAGGAATCGAGTTACAGGAACAAAGGCCAAACCACCAACCCAATAATTGAATGGTCGAGCGAAAACACTTGACAACCTCCTGAAAGCAGCTTTTCTTACCACCTGACCTTTCTCCATCAATTAGGAATATGATGCTGTCACTAAACACATTCCTTAAATTGTAGTCATTTTTTGAGTGTTTATTTTTTGGTATCTAATCCGCATATATATCACCAATGCACTTGATTTTCTTCTTGTATATATCTAAAATGTCAACATATACACATGCGATTTAGTTTACGAAGATTTTTCATTGCCGAGAACCTCGATCAGAGAATAAAAAAGGCGTAAGGTTCACAATGGTGTAAAACTAAAATAGGATATAACGGGTTTGGATTCGAGTTACAGGAACAAGGGCAAAACCAACCACCCAAGAATGGAATCGTCGGGCGAAAACACTTGACAACCTCCTGGAATTAGCTTTTCTTGGCACCAGACCTTTTCCATCAATTAGGAATCTGATGCCATCACTAAACACATACCTTAAATTGTAGCTATTTTTTGAGGGTTTATTTTTTGGCATCTAATCCGCATATATATCACCACTGCTCTTGATTTTCTTGGCTGTATATATCTTAAATGTTAACATATACACATGTGATTTAGTTTAGAAGATTTTTCAATGCCGAAAACCTCGATCAGAGAGTAAAAAAGGCGTATGGTTCATAATGGTGTAAAATTAAAATGGGATATACTGGGCTAGGAATCGAGTTAAAGGAACAAAGGCTAAACCACCAACCCAAGAATGGAATCATCGAGCGAAAACACTTGACAACCTCCTGAAAGCAGCTTTTCTTACCACCTGACCTTTCTCCATCAATTAGGAATATGATGCCGTCACTAAACACATTCCTTAAATTGTAGCCATTCTTTTAGTGTTTATTTTTTGGTTTCTAATCCACATATATATCACCAATGCTCTTGTTTTTCTTGTCTGTATATATCTAAAATGTCAACATATACACATGCGATTTAGTTTACGAAGATTTTTCATTGCCGAGAACCTCGATCAGAGAATAAAAATGGCGTAAGGTTCACAATGGTGTAAAACTAAAATAGGATATACTGGGTTTTGATTCGAGTTACAGGAACAAGGGCCAAATCAACCACACAATAATGGAATTGTCGGGCGAAAACACTTAACAACCTCCTGGAAGCGGCTTTTCTTGGCACCAGACCTTTTCCCTCAATTAGGAATCTGATGCCGTCACTAAACACATACCTTAAATTGTAGCTATTTTTTGAGTGTTTATTTTTGGTGTCTAATCCGCATATATATCACCATTGCTCTTGATTTTCTTAACTGTATATCTCTCGAATGTCAACATATACACATGTGATTTAGTTTACGAAGATTTTTCAACGCCGAGAACCTCGATCAGAGAATAAAAAAGGCGTAAGGTTCACAATGGTGTAAAACTCAAATTGCCAAACCAACCCCCCCAGGAATGGAATCGTCGAGTGAAAACACTTGACAACCTCCTGTAAGCAGCTTTTCTTGCCACCAGACCTTTCTCCATCAATTAGGAATCTGATGCCGTCACTAAACACATTACTTAAATTGTAGCTATTTTTTGAGTGTTTATTTTTGGTGTCTAATCTGCATATATATCACCATTGCTCTTGATTTTTCTTGACTACATATCTGTTAAATGTCAACATATACACATGTGATTTAGTTTAGAAGATTTTTCAATGCCGAAAACCTCGATCACAGAGTAAAAAAGGCGTAAAGTACATAATGGTGTAAAACTAAAATGAGATATAGTGGGCTAGGAATCGAGTTACAGGAACAAAGGCCAAACCACCAACCCAAGAATTGAATCGTCGAGCGAAAACACTTGACAACCTCCTGAAAGCAGCTTTTCTTATCACCTGACCTTTCTCCATCAATTAGGAATATGATGCCGTCACTAAACACATTCCTTAAATTGTAGCCATTTTTTGAGTGTTTATTTTTTGGTATCTAATCCGCATATATATCACCAATGCATATGATTTTCTTGACTGTATATATCTAAAATGTCAACATATACACATGCGATTTAGTTTACGAAGATTTTTCATTGCCGAGAACCTCGATCAGAGAATAAAAATGTCGTAAGGTTAACAATGGTGTAAAACTAAAATAGGATATACCGGGTTTGGATTCGAGTTACAGGAACAAGGGCCAAACCAACCACCCAAGAATGGAATTGTCGGGCGAAAACACTTGACAACCACCTAGAAGCAGGTTTTCTTGCCACCAGACCTTTTCCATCAATTAGGAATCTGATGCCGTCACTAAACACATACCTTAAATTGTAGCTATTTTTTAGTGTTTATTTTTGGTGTCTAATCCGCATATATATCACCATTGCTCTTCATTTTCTTAACTGTATATCTCTTGAATGTCAACATATGCACATGTGATTTAGTTTACCAAGATTTTTCAACGCCGAGAACCTCGATCAGAGAATAAAAAAGGCGTAAGGTTCACAATGGTGTAAAACTCAAATAGGATATACCGGGTTAGGATTCGAGTTAAAGGAACAATGGCCAAACCAACCCCCCGGAATGGAATCGTCGAGTGAAAACACTTGACAACCTCCTGTAAGCAGCTTTTCTTGCCACTAGACCTTTCTCCATCAATTAGGAATCTAATGCCGTTACTAAACACATTACTTAAATTGTAGCTATTTTTTGAGTGTTTATTTTTGGTGTCTAATCTGCATATATATCACCATTGCTCTTGATTAAGTTTACGAAGATTTTTCAATGCCGAGAACCTCAATCAGAGAGTAAAAAAGGCGTAAGATTCACAATGGGGTAAAATTAAATGGGATATCACGGGCTTGGATTCGAATTACAGGAAGAAGGGCCAAACCAACCACCCAAGAATGGAATCGTTGGGCGAAAACACTTAACAGCCTCCTGGAAGCAGCTTTTCTTGCCACCGGACCTTTCTCCATCAGTTAGGAATCTGATACCGTCATTAAACACATACCTTAAATTGTAGCTATTTTTTTAGTGTTTATTTTTTGGTGTCTATTCCGCATATATATCACCTTTACTCTTGATTTTCTTAACTGTATATCTCCAAAATGTCAACATATACACATGTGATTTAGTTTACAAAGATCTTTCAATGCCGAGAACCTCGATCAGAGAGTACAAGAGGCGTAAGGTTCACAATGGTGTAAAACTAAAATGGGATATACCGGGTTAGGATTCGAGTTACATGAACAATGGCCAAACCAACCCCCTAGGAATGGAATCGTCGAGTGAAAACACTTGATTTTCTTTCCACCAAACCTTTCTACATCAAATTGGAATCTTTTTCCGTTACTAAACACATACCTTAAATTGTAGCTATTTTTTGGGTGTTTAATTTTTGGTGTCTAATCCACATATATATAACCATTGCTCTTGATTTTCTTGACTGTATATCTCTAAAATGTCAACATATACACGTGTGATTTAGTTTACGAAGATTTTTCAATGCCGAGATCCTCGATTAGAGAGTAAAAAAAGGCGTAAGGTTCACAATGGTGTAAAACAAAAATGTGATATACCGGGCTAGGATTCGAGTTATAGGAACAAGGGCCAAACCACCCACACAAGAATGGAATCGTCGAGCAAAAATACGTGACAACCTCTTGGAAGCAGCTTTTCTTGCCAACAGACCTTTCTCCATCAATTAGGAATCTGATGCCGTCAATTAACACATACCTTAAATTGTAGCTATTTTTTGAGTGTTTATTTTTGGTGTCTAATCTACATATATATCACCATTGCTCTTGATTTTATTGACTGTGTATCTGTTAAATGTCAACATATACACGTGTGATTTAGTTTACGAAGATTTTTCAATGCCGGGAACCTCGATCAGAGAGTAAAAAAGGCGTAAGGTTCACAATGGTGTAAAACTAAAATGGGATATTCCGGGTTAGGATTCGAGTTACAGGTTGAAGGGCCAAACCAACCACCCAAGAATGGAATCGTCGAGAGAAAACACTTGACAACTTCCTCGAAGCAGCTTTTCTTGCCACCAGACCTTTCTCCATCAACTTGGAATCTCATACCATCACTAAACACATACCTTAAAGTGTAGCTATTTTTTGAGTGTTTATTTTTTGTGTCTAATCTGCATATATATCACCATTACTCTTGATTTTCTTGATTGTATATCTGTTAAATGTCAACATATACACGTGTGATTTAGTTTACGAATATTTTTCAATGCCGAGAACCTCGATCAGAGAGTAAAAAAAGCATAAGGTTCACAATGGTGTAAAACCAAAATGGGATATACCAGGTTAGGATTCGAGTTACAGGAATAAGGGCCAAACCAACCACCCAAGAATGGAATCGTCGAGCGAAAACACTTGACAACTTCCTAGAAGCAGCTTTTCTTGCCACCACTCATTTCTCCAACAATTAGGAATGTGATGCCGTCACTAAACACATACCTTAAATTGTAGCTATTTTTTGAGTGTTTATTTTTGGTGTCTAAACCGCATATATATATATATATATATCACCATTGCTCTTGATTTTCTTAACTGTATATCTCTTAAATGTCAACATATACACATGCGATTTAGTTTACGAAGATTTTTCAGTGCCGAGAACCTCGATCAGAGAATAAAAAAGGCGTAAGGTTCACAATGGTGTAAAACTAAAATAGGATATACCGGATTTGGATTCGAGTTACAGGAACAAGGGCCAAACCAACCACCCAAGAATGGAATTGTCGGGCGAAAACACTTGACAACCTCCTGGAAGCAGCTTTTCTTACCACCAGACCTTTTCCATCAATTTAGAATCTGATGCCGTCACTAAACGCATACCATAAATAGTAGCTATTTTTGTGTGTTTATTTTTGGTGTCTAATCCGCATATATATCACCATTGCTCTTGTTTTTCTTAACTGTATATCTCTTGAATGTCAACATATACACGTGTGATTTAGTTTACTAAAATTTTTCATAGCTGAGAACCTCGATCAGAGAATAAAAAAGGCATAAGGTTCACAATGGTGTAAAACTAAAATAGGATATACCGGGTTAGGATTCGAGTTACAGGAACAATGGCCAAACCAACCCCCCAGGAATGGAATCGTCGAGTGAAAACACTTGACAACCTCCTGTATGCAGCTTTTCTTCCCACCAGACATTTCTCCATCAATTAGGAATCTGATGCCGTCATTAAACACATTACTTAAATTGTAGCTATTTTCTGAGTGTTTATTTTTGGTCTCTAATCTGCATATATATCACCATTGCTCTTGATTTTTCTTGACTGTATATCTGTTAAATGTCAACATATACACGTGTGATTTAGCTTACGAAGATTTTTCAATGCCGAGAACCTCAATCAGAGAGTAAAAAAGGCGTAAGGTTCACAATGGTGTAAAACTAAAATGGGATATCGCGGGCTAGGATTCGAATTACAGGAAGAAGGGCGAAACCAACCACCCAAGAATGGAATCGTCAGGCGAAAACACTTAACAACCTCCTGGAAGCAGCTTTTCTTGCCACCGGAACTTTCTCCATCAATTAGGAATCTGATACAGTCACTAAACACATATCTTAAATTGTAGCTATTTTTTTGAGTGTTTATTTTTTGGTGTCTATTCCGCATATATATTACCTTGGTATATCTCATTTTAGTTTACGAAGATCTTTCAATGCCGAGAACCTCGACCAGAGAGTAAAAGAGGCGTAAGGTTCACAACGGTGTAAAACTAAAATGAGATATACCGTGTTAGGATTCGAGTTACAGGAACAATGGCCAAACCAACCCCCCAGGAATGGAATCGTCGAGTGAAAACACTTGACAACCTCCTGTAAGCAGCATTTCTTGCCACCAGACGTTTCTCCATCAATTTGGAATATTTTGCCGTCACTAAGCACAAACCTTAAATTGTAGCTATTTTTTGAGTGTTTATTTTTTGGTGTCTAATCCGCATATATATCACCATTGCTCTTGATTTTCTTGACTGTATATCTCCTAAATGTCAACATATACACGTGTGATTTAGTTTATAAAGATTTTTCACGGCCGAGAACCTCGATTAGAGAGGAAAAAAAGGCGTAAGGTTCATAATGGTGTAAAACTAAAATGTGATATACCGGGCTAGGATTCGAGTTACAGGAACAAGGGCCAAACCACCCACATAAGAATGGAATCGTCGAGCAAAAAGACATGACAACCTCCTGGAAGCAGCTTTTCTTGCCAACAGACCTTTCTCCATCAATTAGGAATCTGATGCCGTCACTAAACACAAACCTTAAATTGTAGCTATTTTTTGAGTGTTTATTTTTGGTGTCTAATCTACATATATATCACCATTGCTCTTGATTTTATTGACTGTATATCTGTTAAATGTCAACATATACACGTGTGATTTAGTTTACAAAGATTTTTCAATGCCGATAACCCCGATCAGAGAGTAAAAAAGGCGTAAGGTTCACAATGGTGTAAAACTAAAATGGGATATTCCGGGTTAGGATTCGAGTTACAGGTTGAAGGGCCAAACCAACCACCCAAGAATGGAATCGTCGAGAGAAAACACTTGACAACTTCCTCGAAGCAGCTTTTCTTGCCACCAGACCTTTCTCCATCAACTAGGAATCTCATGCCGTCACTAAACACATACCTTAAAGTGTAGCTATTTTTTGAGTGTTTATTTTTGGTGTCTAATCTGCATATATATCACCATTGCTCTTGATTTTCTTGACTGTATATCTGTTAAATGTCAACATATACACGTGTGATTTAGTTTACGGAGATTTTCAATGCCGAGAACCTCGATCAGAGAGTAAAAAAGGCGTAAGGTTCACAATGGTGTAAAACCAAAATGGGATATACCGGGTTAGGATTCGAGTTACGGGAATAAGGGCCAAGCCAACCACCCAAGAATGGAATCGTCGAGCGAAAACACTTGACAACTTCCTGGAATTAGCTTTTCTTTCCACCACTCCTTTCTCCAACAATTAGGAATCTGATGCCGTCACTAAACACATACCTTAAATTGTAGCTATTTTTTGAGTGTTTATTTTTGGTGTCTAAACCGCATATATATATCACCATTGCTCTTGATTTTCTTAACTGTATATCTCTTAAATGTCAACATATACACATGTGTTTTAGTTTACCAAGATTTTTCAATGCCGAGAATCTCTAACAGAGAGTAAAAAAGGCGTAAGGTTCACAATGGTGTAAAACTAAAATGAGTTATACCGGGCTAGGATTCGAGTTACAGGAACAGGGGCCAACCCAACCACCTAAGAATGGAATCGTCGACCAAAAACACTTGACAACCTCCTGGAAGCAGTTTTTCTTGCCACCAGACCTTTCTCCATAAATTAGGAATCTGATGCCATCACTAAACACATACCTTAAATTGTAGCTTTTTTTTTGAGTGTTTATTTTTGGTGTCTAATCTGCATATATATCATCATTCCTCTTGATTTTCTTGACTGTATATCTGTTAAATGTCAACATATAGACGTGTGATTTAGTATACGAAGATTTTTCAATGCCGAGAACCTCGATCAGAGAGTAAAAAGGCGTAAGGCTCATAATGGTGTAAAACTAAAATGGGATATACCGGGTTAGGATTCAAATTACAGGAACAAGGGCCAAACCAACCTCCCAAGAATGGAATCGTCGGGCGAAAACACTTGACAACCTTCTGGAAGCAGTTTTTCTTGCCACCAGACCTTTCTCCATCAATTTGGAATCTGTTTTCGTCACTAAACACATACCTTAAATTATAGCTATTTTTGAGTGTTTATTTTTTGGTGTCTAATCCGCATATATATCACCATTGCTTTTGATTTTCTTAACCGTATATCTCTAAAATGTCAACATATAGACATGTGATTTAGCTTACGAAGATTTTACAATGCCGAAAACCTCGATAAGAGAGTAAAAAAGGCGTAAGGTTCACAATGATTTAAAACTAAAATGGGATATACCGGGTGAGGATTCGAGTTACAGGAATAAGGGCCAAACCAACCACCCAAGAATGGAATCGTCGAGCGAAAACACCTGACAACTTCCTGGAAGCAGCTTTTCTTGCCACCACTCCTTTCTCCAACAATAAGGAATCTGATGTCGTCACTAAACACATACCTTAAATTGTAGCTATTTTTTTTAGTTTTTATTTTTGGTGTCTAAACCGCATATATATATATCACCATTGCTCTTGATTTTCTTAACTGTATATCTCTTAAATGTCAACATATACACGTGTGATTTAGTTTACGAAGATTTTTCAATGCCGAGAACCTCGAACAGAGAGTAAAAAAGGCGTAAGGTTCACAATGGTGTAAAACTAAAATGAGTTATACCGGGCTAGGATTCGAGTTACAGGAACAAGGGCCAGCCCAACCACCCAAGAATGGAATCGTCGAGCAAAAACACTTGACAACCTCCTGGAAGCAGCTTTTCTTGCCACAAGACCTTTCTCCAGAAATTAGGAATCTGATGCCATCACTAAACACATACCTTAAATTGTAGCTTTTTATTTAGTGTTTATTTTTGGTGTCTAATCTGCATATATATCACCATTGCTCTTGATTTTCTTGACTGTATATCTGTTAAATGTCAACATATAGACGTGTGATTTAGTATACGAAGATTTTTCAATGCCGAGAACTCGATCAGAGAGTAAAAAGGCGTAAGGCTCATAATGGTGTAAAACTAAAATGGGATATACTGGGCAAGGAATCGAGTTACAGGAACAAAGGCCAAACCTCCAACCCAAGAATGGAATCATCGAGGGAAAACACTTGACAACCTCCTGAAAGCAGCTTTTCTTACCACCTGACCTTTCTCCATCAATTAGGAATATGATGCCGTCACTAAACACATTCCTTAAATTGTAGCCATTTTTTAGTGTTTATTTTTTGGTATCTAATCCGCATATATATCAACAATGCTTTTGATTTTCTTGACTGTATATATCTAAAATGTCAACATATACACATGCGATTTAGTTTACGAAGATTTTTCATTGCCGAGAACCTCGATCAGATAATAAAAATGGCGTAAGGTTCACAATGGTGTAAAACTGAAATAGGAAATACCGGGTTTGGATTCAAGTTATAGGAACAAGGGCCAAACCAACCACCCAAGAATGGAATTGTCGGGCGAAAACACTTGACAACCTCCTGGAAGCAGCTTTTCTTGCCACCAGACCTTTTCCATTAATTAGGAATCTGATGCCGTCACTAAACACATACCTTAAATTGTAGCTATTTTTAGTGTTTCTTTTTGGTGTCTAATCCGCATATATATCACCATTGCTCTTTATTTAGTTTACGAAGATTTTTCAATGCCGAGAACCTCAATCAGAGAGTAAAAAAGGCGTAAGATTCACAATGGGGTAAAACTAAATGGGATATCACGGGCTTGGATTTGAATTACAGGAAGAAGGGCCAAACCAACCACCCAAGAATGGAATCGTCGGGCGAAAACACTTAACAACCTCCTGGAAGCAGCTTTTCTTGCCACCGGACCTTTCTCCATCAGTTAGGAATCTGATACCGTCACTAAACACATACCTTAAATTGTAGCTATTTTTTTAGTGTTTATTTTTTGGTGTCTATTCCGCATATATATCACCTTTACTCTTGATTTTCTTAACTATATATCTCTAAAATGTCAACATATACACATGTGATTTAGTTTACAAAGATCTTTCGATGCCGAGAACCTCGATCAGAGAGTACAAGAGGCTTAAGGTTCACAATGGTGTAAAACTAAATGGGATATACCGGGTTAGGATTCGAGTTACAGGAACAATGGCCAAACCAACCCCCCAGGAATGGAATCGTCGAGTGAAAACACTTGACAACCTCCTGTAAGTAGCTTTTCTTTCCACCAGACCTTTCTACATCAATTTGGAATCTTTTTCCGTCACTAAACACATACCTTAAATTGTAGCTATTTTTTGGGTGTTTATTTTTTGGTGTCTAATCTGCATATATATCACCATTGCTCTTGATTTTCTTAACTGTATATCTCTTGAATGTCAACATATGCACATGTGATTTAATTTACCAAGATTTTTCAACACCGAGAACCTCGATCAGAGAATAAAAAAGGCGTAAGGTTCACAATGGTGTAAAACTCAAATAGGATATACCGGGTTAGGATTCGAGTTAAAGGAACAATGGCCAAACCAACCCCCCAGGAATGGAATCGTCGAGTGAAAACACTTGACAACCTCCTGTAAGCAGCTTTTCTTGCCACCAGAACTTTCTCCATCAATTAGGAATCTGATGCCGTTACTAAACACATTACTTAAATTGTAGCTATTTTTTGAGTGTTTATTTTTGGTGTCTAATCTGCATATATATCACAATTGCTCTTGATTTAGTTTACGAAGATTTTTCAATGCCGAGAACCTCAATCAGAGAGTAAAAAATGCGTAAGATTCACAATGGGGTAAAACTAAATGGGATATCACGGGCTTGGATTCGAATTACATGAAGAATGGCCAAACCAACCACCCAAGAATGGAATCGTCGGGCGAAAACACTTAACAACCTCCTGGAAGCAGCTTTTCTTGCCACCGGACCTTTCTCCATCAGTTAGGAATTTGATACCGTCACTAAACACATACCTTAACTTGTAGCTATTCTTTTACTGTTTATTTTTTGGTGTCTATTTCGCATATATATCACCTTTACTCTTGATTTTCTTAACTGTATATCTCTAAAATGTCAACATATACACATGTGATTTAGTTTACAAAGATCTTTCGATGCCGAGAACCTCGATCAGAGAGTACAAGAGGCGTAAGGTTCACAATGGTGTAAAACTAAAATGGGATATACCGGGTTAGGATTCGAGTTACAGGAACAATGGCCAAACCAACCCCCCAGGAATGGAATCGTCGAGTGAAAACACTTGACAACCTCCTGTAAGCAGCTTTTCTTTCCACCAGACCTTTCTACATCAATTTGAAATCTTTTTCCGTCACTAAACACATACCTTAAATTGTAGCTATTTTTTGGGTGTTTATTTTTTGGTGTCTAATCCGCATATATATAACCATTACTCTTGATTTTCTTGACTGTATATCTCTAAAATGTCAACATATACACGTGTGATTTAGTTTACGAAGATTTTTCAATGCCGAGATCCTCGATTAGAGAGTAAAAAAAGGCGTAAGGTTCACAATGGTGTAAAACAAAAATGTGATATACCGGGCTTGGATTCGAGTTACAGGAACAAGGGCCAAACCACCCACACAAGAATGGAATCGTCGAGCAAAAATACGTGACAACCTCTTGGAAGCAGCTTTTCTTGCCAACAGACCTTTCTCCATCAATTAGGAATCTGATGCCGTCAATTAACACATACCTTAAATTGTAGCTATTTTTTGAGTGTTTATTTTTGGTGTCTAATCTACATATATATCACCATTGCTCTTGATTTTATTGACTGTATATCTGTTAACTGTCAACATATACACGTGTGATTTAGTTTACGAAGATTTTTCAATGCCGAGAACCTCGATCAGAGAGTAAAAAAGGCGTAAGGTTCACAATGGTGTAAAACTAAAATGGGATATTCCGGGTTAGGATTCGGGTTACAGGTTGAAGGGCCAAACCAACCACCTAAGAATGGAATCGTCGAGAGAAAACACTTGACAACTTCCTCGAAGCAGCTTTTCTTGCCACCAGACCTTTCTCCATCAACTAGGAATCTCATACCATCACTAAACAAACACCTTAAAGTGTAGCTATTTTTTCAGTGTTTATTTTTTGTGTCTAATCTGCATATATATCACCATTACTCTTGATTTTCTTAACTGTATATCTATTAAATGTCAACATATACACGTGTGATTTAGTTTACGAATATTTTCAATGCCGAGAACCTCGATCAGAGAGTAAAAAAGGCATAAGGTTCACAATGGTGTAAAACCAAAATGGGATATACCAGGTAGTATTCGAGTTACAGGAATAAGGGCCAAACCAACCACCCAAGAATGGAATCGTCGAGCGAAAACACTTGACAACTTCCTGGAAGCAGCTTTTCTTGCCACCACTCATTTCTCCAACAATTAGGAATGTGATGCCGTCACTAAACACATACCTTAAATTGTAGCTATTTTTTGAGTGTTTATTTTTGGTGTCTAAACCGCATATATATATATATATATATATATATATATATATACTAGTCGTTTACCCGCGCGATGCGGCGGGAAACATATCACTTAGGTTGGTGAGTTTAGGGCTATGTACAGGGCAGTTCGGTTTTGAGTCATAACCAAAACCAAATTCGCGATGCAACTGAAAACAAAATCCATGACTAAATTTCACTATCACAAATCGATGTACACAAAAGCGTTAGATCTACACAAAAGGAACTCAGAAACACATACTCGTCCATCAGAATCGTAACAATCCGACGCGAGATTTTGAGCTCAACCGGATAATTCGAAAGCATTAGATCATACCACATCGAGCTTTTGGTTCCAAATGTCATGAAAGCCCTTGAATTTAGACCCAAGTGAGACCGAGTGGTGGAACCGAAACAATTTTGCCCACTTTGTGCATACCTGGTGAGACCGAGTGGTGGAACGCGCAGCAGCGCTGGTCGCTGGCGAACCAGCGGCAATGTATTTCAGGCTAACAAAAAATCCTAACATGTTGAACTCGTATATCAGTGAAGCACTTGAAACTCTCGAATTCGTATATGTCCAACACTAAAGTTACTTGTTTGCTCATTATTTTACTTCCATTTCACAAAATGTCCTGTTTTTAAACTAAAATGCCCTCTATGATCATTTATTAATTATTACAACTTCAAGTGGAAGAAGCATATCCAAACACCCGCACGATGCGGCGGGGGTGACGACAATTTACAATGCGGTAGTCGTTTTCTGTTAGTTGATCAATCCGTTTCCTGTTAGTTGATCAATCCGTTTTCTGCACGTGAGTCGTCGGATTACAAGTTGTTGGGTCGGCATACCGTACGCGACCCCGTACTCGTCCCAACCGCTCTTCACGGCTACACAATCGTCCCCGGACACAATGTAGCAGTTCTCAATTCGTGTATTTGTGCAAGAATCTGGAAGAACAGAAGTTCATTCAAGTCAAACATATTACTCTTTGACTTTGAAATTAAGCTTAGCTAATTTACATTACTTTAAGAAAAAGAATTTAGTTAGATAATTATTAAAAATATTTGTCACTTTACCAAGATCATATTTTTTAATCCCGAAAGTGAAAGCATTATTCAAGTCAAACGTACTGAGTTTGACTTCGAAAATAATCTGAGTTAACTCGATCAAAATTTCAGAAAATTGAGATGCATAGTCTACGCGTCATAGATATTTCTAAAAATATCATTCCTGGTCTTCAATAAAACCACCATAAATCCCCTCTTCTTACTCCGAATCGAATCAAAACCTTAAATAAAAAACAATCAAATTCAAAATTAAAAATATGGGTCGACACAAAATCAACTAAACAAAGTAACTGGTTAATTACCTTATACCAGATCTGCGGCTACCCTCCAACACCTGATCCGCCATAAATCCCCTCTTCTTACTCCGAATCGAACCAGAACCTTTCAATAAAAAAACAATCAAATTCAAAATTTAAAATATGGGTCGACACAAAATCAACTAAACAAAGTAACTGGTTAATTACCTTATACCAGATCTGCGGCTACCTTTTTAACACGCACTTCAACCCCTGTTCTGGCTTAGCTAGACGCAACTGAGCTTTCGCTAAAATGCTTGATCTGATATTAAAACAAAGAATATCTTAATAAATTTTGTGGTGCAAAATTAAAGACAAACAAAGGTTCAACCAAATACATAGATATATTATATATAGAACATCCATAACGATAAAGTTAAACAAACCTCAGAGACTGAATCATCCTCACTGGTGTCTTTGGAGTTCCCCAATAGGCTCTTCTTTTTGCTTGCTTTTGACTTTCGTAAATAACATCACGTGTAGAGAAGTTTCAAGTGTTGCTGCTCGCTGGTCAAATTTATCAAGAATGTGAGCAGTATCATCACACAACAAACTTGACCCTCTTAACTAAATTGTTTGAATATACCCTAGAATACCAACCTATACAAAAAAAACACTAAGCTAAAAAGCAGAACCAATAATTATGTACTCGTTGGAACAAACATACCTAGATTCATGAGTCCAGCTCATATCTTCAATCCACCATGCCAGGTTATAAACCAAGTCCAAGACATCAAAAACGCCCACTTCAATCCACCATGTCAGGTTGCATACTCCATATGATCTACTGAGTAAGTCATCCGTCCCACAATCTGATAAGAGAATACAAAACCAATATAGTCTTCGTAAATTGTAATGAACAATTTTAACTTCCTAACATGAATTTACCATGTAGGAATCAGAAGGATCCGATGTCGATCCTGAAAAAACCCCTTCTCTCCATCAAATAGCGGTATGAGTTTTTTTAATTCCTCTAGCCCCACCATCATAAATAAATTTAACCCAATGCTAGAAGCATTAGAATTGAGATTGCCATTTCTGAAAAGATAACCGATTTAATTCTTTCCCAAAATTGATGATTTTATATGATGAATTAGTTTAAATGTCTAAAGATATATTTCTCTCTAAAAATGAATTGGTTTAATTGATGATTTTATATGATGAATTAGTTTCCTGGCCCACCCATCTTGCCACCTACAATTCAAGCATACCTAAATGGAGATATTTGGTATGATCTTCCCCAATCACATCAACCTGTAGAACAAAGATTATATTTTTAGAAATTTAAGATTACATCTCTGTTGAATATATTTGTCTTTTAAAATATATCAGCCACTCACCAGTAAGAACATGTAACAAAGAAAAGTAGTACAACACCTGCACAAACCTTGAAGCATTCACACTTTCCTGCTACAAGAATGCGATTTCCTACAAACAACAAAGACGCAAAATTTGTAATAAATCCTAAACTGCAACAGGGGCCTACTACATGACTCTAAAAAGTTAACAAATAACTATCACCTTCTTTATAAAATTTTGTCTATTGTATTGAATAATAATAGAAGGCCCCCATGTTCCCAAAATCATAAATACAAATCATCTTATCTTCTCACTATTACATATCCAAAACTAACCTAAATATCATTATTATCATATAACCACGACACTTATCAGTCCCAATAATGATGAAAAATCCAAATTATGAAAAAACAAAACAAACTAAAATCAAAACTGCAAAATCAATTTATCATTTTCACTATTCCATGTCTAAAATTGACCTACCTATCATAACTATCATATAACCACAACACTTATCATCCCCAAAAATGAAAAAATAAATCAAAACATCCCACAGAACAAACTAAAATCAAAGGTCAACAATCAACATAATCATTTAATGAAGTCTATAAAAGTAAACATGCAAAAGATTTCAAGAATTTCATAATCTCAACAGAGTAACATAAACTTGAAACTGGATCGATTTGTGTGTTTACCTTCATCTGAAACATGATTCCAGAGAGATTCATGGACAGACAGTCACCTGATTCCGGCCATTCTCCAGCAAATCTGTGGATCCCTTGGTGCCTTCGACATCTGAAAAGCATACAGAAACTACCGTCAAACATCATAACTTGCCAGATATATTCATTAAACGGTATCAGTTCTTACCAAGTTGCCAGATAAAGCTTGTGATAGATCTCATGAAACCCTAGATCTGCTCATCAAACGGATCTGGTGATAGATCTCATGAAACCCTAGATCGCCGAGAGAGAGAGAGAGAGAAGAGAGAGAAGAGAGAGAGAAGATCTGATGTTATTTTGTGAGATGTGTGAGGAATGAGAGAGAAAGCAATTGGTGATCCGTGTGAAGTCAAATGGACGGTCCAGATGATGATCCGTGTGAAAAGGTGAAAAACATGGACGGTTGTAGATGATCCGGGTAAAGGGTAATTTGTTTGTGTTTTCTTGTGCCTTAAGACTTGTACATTGTGCTTGAAGTGTTTTTTCAACACCTTGTTGAATTACCATCTTGTCCTTCATATATGCTTATTAAAGTAGTATAGATATATATATATATATATCACGATTGCTCTTGATTTTCTTAACTGTATATCTCTTAAATGTCAACATATACACATGCGATTTAGTTTACAAAGATTTTTCAGTGCCGAGAACCTCGATCAGAGAATAAAATAGGCGTAAGGTTCACAATGGTGTAAAACCAAAATAGGATATACCGGGTTTGGATTCGAGTTAGAGGAACAAGGGCCAAACCAACCACCCAAGAATGGAATTGTCGGGCGAAAACACTTGACAACCTCCTGTAAGCAGCTTTTCATTCCACCAGACCTTTCTACATCAATTTGGAATCTTTTTCCGTCACTAAACACATACCTTAAATTGTAGCTATTTTTTGGGTGTTTATTTTTTGGTGTCTAATCCGAATATATATAACCATTGCTCTTGATTTTCTTGACTGTATATCTCTAAAATGTCAACATATACACGTGTGATTTAGTTTACGAAGATTTTTCAATGCCGAGATCCTCGATTAGAGAGTAAAAAAAGGCGTAAGGTTCACAATGGTGTAAAACAAAAATGTGATATACCGGGCTAGGATTCGAGTTACAGGAACAAGGGCCAAACCACCCACACAAGAATGGAATCGTCGAGCAAAAATACGTGACAACCTCTTGGAAGCATCTTTTCTTGCCAACAGACCTTTCTCCATCAATTAGGAATCTGATGCCGTCAATTAACACATACCTTAAATTGTAGCTATTTTTTGAGTGTTTATTTTTGGTGTCTAATCTACATATATATCACCATTGCTCTTGATTTTATTGACTGTGTATCTGTTAAATGTCAACATATACACGTGTGATTTAGTTTACGAAGATTTTTCAATGCCGAGAACCTCGATCAGAGAGTAAAAAAGGCGTAAGGTTCACAATGGTGTAAAACTAAAATGGGATATTCCGGGTTAGGATTCGAGTTACAGGTTGAAGGGCCAAACCAACCACCCAAGAATGGAATCGTCGAGAGAAAACACTTGACAACTTCCTCGAAGCAGCTTTTCTTGCCACCAGACCTTTCTCCATCAACTAGGAATCTCATACCATCACTAAACACACACCTTAAAGTGTAGCTATTTTTTCAGTGATTATTTTTTGTGTCTAATCTGCATATATATCACCATTACTCATGATTTTCTTGACTGTATATCTGTTAAATGTCAACATATACACGTGTGATTTAGTTTTCGAATATTTTCAATGCCGAGAACCTCGATCAGAGAGTAAAAAAGGCATAAGGTTCACAATGGTGTAAAACCAAAATGGGATATACCAGGTAGGATTCGAGTTACAGGAATAAGGGCCAAACCAACCACCCAAGAATGGAATCGTCGAGCGAAAACACTTGACAACTTCCTGGAAGCAGCTTTTCTTGCCACCACTCATTTCTCCAACAATGAGGAATGTGATGCCGTCACTAAACACATACCTTAAATTGTAGCTATTTTTTGAGTGTTTATTTTTGGTGTCTAAACCGCATATATATATATATATATATATTTATATATATATATATATATCACGATTGCTCTTGATTTTCTTAACTGTATATCTCTTAAATGTCAACATATACACATGCGATTTAGTTTACAAAGATTTTTCAGTGCCGAGAACCTCGATCAGAGAATAAAAAAGGCGTAAGGTTCACAATGGTGTAAAACCAAAATAGGATATACCGGGTTTGGATTCGAGTTAGAGGAACAAGGGCCAAACCAACCACCCAAGAATGGAATTGTCGGGCGAAAACACTTGACAACCTCCTGTAAGCAGCTTTTCTTTCCACCAGACCTTTCTACATCAATTTGGAATCTTTTTCCGTCACTAAACACATACCTTAAATTGTAGCTATTTTTTGGGTGTTTATTTTTTGGTGTCTAATCCGAATATATATAACCATTGCTCTTGATTTTCTTGACTGTATATCTCTAAAATGTCAACATATACACGTGTGATTTAGTTTACGAAGATTTTTCAATGCCGAGATCCTCGATTAGAGAGTAAAAAAAGGCGTAAGGTTCACAATGGTGTAAAACAAAAATGTGATATACCGGGATAGGATTCGAGTTACAGGAACAAGGGCCAAACCACCCACACAAGAATGGAATCGTCGAGCAAAAATACGTGACAACCTCTTGGAAGCAGCTTTTCTTGCCAACAGACCTTTCTCCATCAATTAGGAATCTGATGCCGTCAATTAACACATATCTTAAATTGTAGCTATTTTTTGAGTGTTTATTTTTGGTGTCTAATCTACATATATATCACCATTGCTCTTGATTTTATTGACTGTATATCTGTTAAATGTCAACATATACACGTATGATTTAGTTTACGAAGATTTTTCAATGCCGAGAACCTCGATCAGAGAGTAAAAAAGGCGTAAGGTTCACAATGGTGTAAAACTAAAATGGGATATTCCGGGTTAGGATTCGAGTTACAGGTTGAAGGGCCAAACCAACCACCCAAGAATGGAATCGTCGAGAGAAAACACTTGACAACTTCCTGAAAGCAGCTTTTCTTGCCACCAGACCTTTCTCCATCAACTAGGAATCTCATACCATCACTAAACACATACCTTAAAGTGTAGCTATTTTTTCAGTGTTTATTTTTTGTGTCTAATCTGCATATATATCACCATTACTCTTGATTTTCTTGACTGTATATCTGTTAAATGTCAACATATACACGTGTGATTTAGTTTACGAATATTTTCAATGCCGAGAACCTCGATCACAGAGTAAAAAAGGCATAAGGTTCACAATGGTGTAAAACCAAAATGGGATATACCAGGTTAGGATTCGAGTTACAGGAATAAGGGCCAAACCAACCACCCAAGAATGGAATCGTCGAGCGAAAACACTTGACAACTTCCTGGAAGCAGCTTTTCTTGCCACCACTCCTTTCTCCAACAATTAGGAATGTGATGCCGTCACTAAACACATACCTTAAATTGTAGCTATTTTTTGAGTGTTTATTTTTGGTGTCTAAACCTCATATATATATATATATATATCACGATTGCTCTTGATTTTCTTAACTGTATATCTCTTAAATGTCAACATATACACATGCGATTTAGTTTACGAAGATTTTTCAGTGCCGAGAACCTCGATCAGAGAATAAAAAAGGCGTAAGGTTCACAATGGTGTAAAACCAAAATAGGATATACCGGGTTTGGATTCGAGTTAGAGGAACAAGGGCCAAACCAACCACCCAAGAATGGAATTGTCGGGCGAAAACCCTTGACAACCTCCTGTAAGCAGCTTTTCTTTCCACCAGACCTTTCTACATCAATTTGGAATCTTTTTCCGTCACTAAACACATACCTTAAATTGTAGCTATTTTTTGGGTGTTTATTTTTTGGTGTCTAATCCGCATATATATAACCATTGCTCTTGATTTTCTTGACTGTATATCTCTAAAATGTCAACATATACACGTGTGATTTAGTTTACGAAGATTTTTCAATGCCGAGATCCTCGATTAGAGAGTAAAAAAAGGCGTAAGGTTCACAATGGTGTAAAACAAAAATGTGATATACCGGGCTAGGATTCGAGTTATAGGAACAAGGGCCAAACCACCCACACAAGAATGGAATCGTCGAGCAAAAATACGTGACAACCTCTTGGAAGCAGCTTTTCTTGCCAACAGACCTTTCTCCATCAATTAGGAATCTGATGCCGTCAATTAACACATACCTTAAATTGTAGCTATTTTTTGAGTGTTTATTTTTGGTGTCTAATCTACATATATATCACCATTGCTCTTGATTTTATTGACTGTGTATCTGTTAAATGTCAACATATACACGTGTGATTTAGTTTACGAAGATTTTTCAATGCCGGGAACCTCGATCAGAGAGTAAAAAAGGCGTAAGGTTCACAATGGTGTAAAACTAAAATGGGATATTCCGGGTTAGGATTCGAGTTACAGGTTGAAGGGCCAAACCAACCACCCAAGAATGGAATCGTCGAGAGAAAACACTTGACAACTTCATGGAAGCAGCTTTTCTTGCCACCAGACCTTTCTCCATCAACTAGGAATCTCATACCATCACTAAACACATACCTTAAAGTGTAGCTATTTTTTCAGTGTTTATTTTTTGTGTCTAATCTGCATATATATCACCATTACTCTTAATTTTCTTGACTGTATATCTGTTAAATGTCAACATATACACGTGTGATTTAGTTTACGAATATTTTCAATGCCGAGAACCTCGATCAGAGAGTAAAAAAGGCATAAGGTTCACAACGGTGTAAAACCAAAATGGGATATATTGTTGGTGCACTAAATGTCTGCTGATTATGTCATTATCAAGTCTTGTGTCTAGGATTGTTTGAATGATCACACAATAGGGTTTAAGTTAGGGTTTTTATGTGTTAAACACAAGATTTCGCTTGAGAGGGTATGTGAATGCTTGAAGCGAAATCAACTTAAGAGATTTCGCTTGAACAAGTCTCAAGCAAAATCATGCACTCTATAAATAGGGGTTAGGTCATTTGAAGCGAACATCAGTTGTAAGTGTATGTGAGTCGAGGTGCTACTGAATTTTTGTCAGAAAATCATTGTAAAGACTCAGAAGGCATTAATAGAAGGAAAATTAAGAAGAACAAAGCTGTTATGACTTTGTATACATTGATTCCGCCTTTGTATTCAAAGATGAACACCTTAACTGACTTTTAGAGGTGTACAATCGGTCCAACAAGTGGTATCAGAGCTCAGGACGAGGAGTTCATACCATAGCAGCTTGATTCTACCGGATTTTCTTATCTCTACTCATTTCTTCTCTTATTTTTCTGATCTGAACGAGTTTTAACGGTCGAAATGATCTGATTTTCGAGTATATCGTGTAAAACGTAGTTTTAACAAAGCCTACAAAGTTTCAGACTTAAATTCAGACTAAAACTTGTTAAAATTGACCTAAAACTGGATTTCACTTGAAAGTAATTCGAAGGTTACAGGTTGATTTCGCTTCAAATTAGACTGTTTGGACTATTTCGCTTGAAACTCTGAAGCGAAATAGTGTTGTGATTTTGGATTTCGCTTGAAACTCTGAAGCGAAATAGACTTCCTGAAGCGAAATAGTGGTTTTCGCTTGAACAGTTGAAGCGAAACTATTATTTCAGATTTCGCTTGAAGGCCTGATCAGTTGAAGCGAAATAGTGAATTTCGCTTGAATTGGTATTGTTAGCAGATTTCGCTTGAATCAGTATCATAGTGCTGATTTCGCTTGAGATCATTTCATTTCATAGAATTTCGCTTGAACCTGTTAAATTTTCAAAACCTAAAAATTTTCTAAGTGTTTGACTGATTTTTTCCAGGTACGTTCAAAATGGATGATATTTTCTTGAACCCGTTTAGCTATATGTACGCATTCGCAGGAAACTCGGGAGATGATATTTCTATAAACAACAACAATACGAAGGAGAACGAAAATCCACGAAAAGAGAAGAAAAAGGAAGCTTGGGAATCTGAAAGCGCATTCGGAACATTCAATAAACCCCCAAAGCTAATGGCTATCGAGGAGTACAGTCGTTGGTCTAGAAAGTTTGAAGATTGGATGATGGCATTTGCATTTCCAAGTTGGAAAAGTCTGAAAAACGGTTATGATCAAGGAAACAAGAATGGGGAAGTTTTAACAGGATCTGATGAGATTGATTCATTCGTAGCCGAACAAAAGTGTGTGGCGTTGTTATTTCAGTCCGTTCGGGAGGATATCATTTCATTGATAGAATATTCAAATGCTAAAGATCTTTGGGCAAAGTTAGAAAAGAAATGTATAGGTAGTGAAGAAATCAAGAAAAATAAAATAAAACTACTTAGGAAAGAGTTTGATATGTTTGGATGCTTAAAGAATGAATCAGTGTCAAAAATGATCGAGAGATTTGGGCACTTGAAGCTGGAGTTAGTTAGACATGGAATTAAGTATTCTGATGATGAGCAAGTAGACAAGTTGTTTGATTCGTTGCCAGACGAGATGGAGTGGAGATATTATGCTCTCATGCTTAAGAACACTATTCCTTCTGGATTGTTGAAACCAGATTTGGTGATTGAGAAACTTGAGAGTCATGAGCTGGAATTGAAGAAGACATACAAAGTTAATCATTCATCTTATCAACAGAATCTGGATCTATACTATCCAAAGAGTATGATGCCGAAAGCTACTTCTCCAAAAACTGCGTTTTCTGCTGAAAATGTGTCGACAACTAACAAAGAAAGTCAAAGTGGTCAAAGCAGTGGAAGTCACAGTGGTTATCACAGTGGATCTTCATCTTCTGGAAGTCATTCTGATGCAAAGAATCGTTTTCAATGCAACATTGCAATAGACTTGAAGAATGCTCAGAACTTTGATGAGGAATCAGCCAAGCAGCAGATGATCTTTCTAGCATCGGTGTTGGAATCGTATGAAGGATTGGTAGCTGGGAAGATTGGCAATACAAATCTGACGAAAGAAGATTACGATCAGATTGATCCGGAGGAAATGGAACTGATCGATATTCGTTGGGCTATGGCAAGTGCTGTTCGTCGTGCACAAAGATTCATGGAAATCACTGGCAGAAAAACAATTGGTGGTGCTTCTACTAAGTTGGGGTTCGATAAATCGAAGGTGACTTGCTTCAAGTGTAAGCAAAAGGGTCATTTCAAACGAGAATGCCGAAATGCTTATGCTGATGAATCGGAGAATCCTTTCAGAGATGATTATTACAAGAAGGCGATTTATCACCAGAATAAATATGAGCCGCCTAGATTGAAGCAGGTTGAAGACAACAAAGAGAAATCTAGAGCTCTTGCAGTGATTTATGATGATGAAGGGTATGATTGGAGTCAAGAGGTTTTACCAGAAGAAGATGCGGTTGGTTACGCATTCATGGCAAAAAATGAACCTATTCCATGGAAAGATGAGAGAACTGAAGAGCAGAAGTATAAATACAGAAAAATGATTTAGGAAAACAAAATTACTAGACTTTCTAGAATCTTTTTGGATGCAAAGAGAGCCAACAGATGGGATCCAGACAGAGAGTGTTATCTTGATGAGTATGGAAATATTGCAATCGATCACAAAACTCTCGATATAGAAGTCTTAATCAAGGAAATGAAAGAAAATGATGAGTATTGGCAACACAAATGGTGGGGAACTCCAACTTCGAAAATGATTGAAGAAGAGAAAGAGGAGAAAGAGAGAAAAGAGAAAGAAGAGATCGAAGAATCCAAGAAGATTGATACTGGAATTATCGATACTACGCAGGAGTTGAATGCAGAGAATCTGGGAAAAATGGCTGACAAAGTGCTGGCTGCTAAAGCACTTGAGGTAGACTCTAACTCCGTGTCTGAGTCAAAAAGCCAGGTCAGTTCAGATGTGTCAACAAATGCGTCAGGTAAAAAGTTTGAAGGAAATGCTGATTGCAAAAATTGCAACAAAAATTGCAAATTTTGTAGCACAGTCACATATCTCAACATTAAGAAAGTCGAAGATCTGACAGCTAAGGTCAGAAATGTTGAGAATCAGATTCTTGATCGTGACAAAACAGTTAGAGCTTCAACTGGACGGATAAAAGAATTAACTGCTAAAATTGAAACTGATAAAATTGATCATGACAAAATTAAACAAGAAAATGAAAAGTTGATTCTTGAAAACCGTCAGATTTCTGAAAAATTTGAAAAACTCAAAAGCACAATGAAAGATTGTGATGATCGAAATGGTAAAACTTTTAAAGAAAATGAACATTTGAAAGCTGTGCTTAGAGTAAAAGAAGAATCGATCAACAAACAACTGGATGAAATCGCTAAGATAAAACTTAAATTTGAAGAGGCTAAAATTGAAAACGAGCGAATCCAGTTGAAGCTTAACAGTTACAGCTCCGCAAGCTTTGTTTTGCAACATATCATTCCCAAACCCATCGGGAAAGACAAAGCGGGAGAAGATGTGTATTGTGATGGAACTGGGGTGGGGTTTCATCAAGTTCCACCACCTGTTCTGGCTAACTACACGAAAAAGCAATCTGGTTTGGTTGAAATTGAGGAAGAAAGTGTAGTTAAACTTCCTGAAAACATTGATGTTACTTTTACATCATCTGATGATAGTGTTCAGACAGAGATTGTTAAGAGCACAGCTGAAAGTGTTTTAATGTCTGATTCAACTGAAGATGATGGGTGTTTATTAGACAAATACATTCAGAAATCAAAATCCAAAAACAACTTAAGTGATGAACCGGGTCTTGTTATGTACAAGATGGCTGGATCTGATAAGTTGTATTCGGATTCTGAGTTTCCAATTGAGAATGTTAATGAGAAAAAGTTGACAAATGTTTTCAAGTTGGTTGAAGTTGAGTTGTCTGAAGTGAACGGTTTGAAACAAACAAAAAGGCAAATGAGTTTTGAGAAAGATAAAGCTTACTACAAAAAGCCTGTTGTTCCACCAAGGTTTTATAATAATAATCAAAACAACTGGTCGGGTGGCTATCAGGGTGGTAAGAGTTATCAGCAAAGAAGGTTTCAAAACAAAAGGTTTACTGAAAAGAAGGTGTTTGTGAACAGTTCAAGTTCACTTTCGGATGAGGAAAATGAAATTTTTTCAAAATCAAATGAAGAGTTCTTTGAGAAAAGAGCTTCACATTATCAGTCTGAAGGCACAAGTCGAGTTGTTGATACTCGTACATGTTTTAGATGTAACAAAGTTGGTCACATTGCAAGAAATTGCACCAACTCTAAGCCTAAGATTGAAAATGTGAAGATTCAACAGAAGAAAGTTGATGTGAAGGGTAAAGCACCAATCGTTGTTGAGAAAAAGAATGTGAAAAATGACAATATCAAATTGAAAAATGAACCCGTAAAGAAAGTGGTAACTAAAAATGACAAATTTTACAAGAGGGTTGCATTATCTCAACAAGTTTGGAAACCAAAAACTGAAATGAAAATTTCAACTTCTGAAGTGAAAAAGGCTGAAGAATCAATTTCGGTTGATTATAATGCAAGTTTTCCACCTTTGAAGGCTGAAAATTTCAAAATTCAAATTGCTAGAGTCAAGGTTACACCTAAGGCTGATGAGGCCTGGGTGGACACCATGTTCGAATAAGCAGTTTGAATTGCCGGAGCTTCCTGGATCGCGAAGCATGAATCGGCATCTTTCTTGAAGTTGTTTAAGTCATAGTTTGTTTTGTGCAGGATCTTCCACAACTGATATCCAGATGGATTATGGATAGTGGTGCATCTCGACATATGACAGGAAAAACTGCATTACTGTATGATGTGAAGAATATCAATGGTGGTTATGTGGGATTTGCAGGTCATGAAGGTGGTAGAATTGTTGGTGAAGGAACGTTATCCAATGGGATTGTAACGTTTGAGAGAGTTAACTACATCACTGAGCTGGAGAACAATCTGCTTAGTATCTCGCAAATTTGTGACAATCAGTATACTACTCACTTCACTGATAAAGAGTGTTTGATTCTGAAACCTGGTTTTATTATTCCTGAAGATTGGATTATCATGAGGGCTCCTAGAGTGAATGATTTATATGTGTTAGATATGTCTGTAGCAACTACAACTACTGGTCAAGCACATTGTTTTGTGTCTAAAGCAACTGAGAAAGAATCTAGATTGTGGCACCGAAAGATGGGGCATATACATCTTAGAAAAATGAATCATTTGGTGCACAATGATTTGGTATTGGGTGTTAATATCAAAGGTTTTCATCTGGAAGGGGAGTGCATTAGCTGTGTCAAAGGCAAGCAGAAGAAAAAGTCACACCTTACAAAGCAAGTCAATTCAGTTTCGAGACCGCTGGAAAGACTTCACATGGATTTGTTTGGTCCTGTGAATGTCAAAAGTATTACAGGAGATTACTACTGTTTGGTCGTTACTGATGATTATTCCAGATTTTCGTGGGTTTCTTTCTTGAAAACGAAAGATGAAACATTTGACAGTTTGATGGGTCTGTTTAGGAAGATTGAGAATTTGTACCAAAGGCGTATCAGAAGAATTCGTAGTGATAATGGTACTGAATTCAAGAACAGAAAGATGGAAGAATTTTGTGATGAAAGAGGTATTTTGCATGAATTTAGTGCTCCGTACACTCCGCAGCAGAATGGAGTCGCAGAACGCAAAAACCGGACACTAATCGAGACGGCTAGAACTATGCTTGCAGATTCAAAGTTACCAATTAATTTTTGGACTGAAGCTGTTTCCACTGCATGTTATACGCTCAACAGGGTTCTTACTGTCAAGAAATTCAACAAAACATGTTTTGAGCTGATCAATAATCGTAAACCAAATCTGAAGTATCTTGAACCGTTTGGGTCTCCCTGTACCGTTCTCGATTTTCAAGGCAAATTTGGTGAAAAAGGCTTAGAAGGAATATTCGTGGGCTATGCAAGTCCATTGAAACGTGTTTTCATTCCCATTTGGAAAACGATTATTGAGGCATATAATGTTGAATGTCAAGGTTATACTATGCCGCCGCAGAATCCTGGTGATTCATGGCGTTTTCATTATGACAAACTTTGGGATTCGTTTGACATGAGAGAAAAATCAGAGGATGAAGAAGATTTTTTTGATGAGTTGGATATTTTGCGTGAATATGAGTCACAGTTACGGTTCCCAGCTGAGTATTCGAGGAGACCACGGGAAACTTCAAATGAAAATGAAGCAGGCCCAAGTAATGCTGGTGAACATGATGATGTTCAACAGAATGAAGTTGCTCAAGATAATCAGTCGGCTCAAAATGATAATCTAGAAACTGAAAACATGCCAGTATTTGATCACGGTGATTCAGATTCAGATTCTGAGGGGGAGCAAATTCAGATTTCAGGTCAAACAAACTAAGTTGGTGAACAAGATGCAGAGCAGAATGTTACTAATCTGGAGGGAAATGTAGATGTTCCAAGTGAAGTGATGCCGAGAACTTTTTCATATCATCCAGAGGAGTTGATCATAGGAGATTTGCAGAAAGGCGTTCGCACTCGAAATCAGATTGATAAAGGGCTTACATGTTTTTATACAAAAGTTGCTCCTTTGCAAACTGAATTCTCATTAAGTTGTTTTATCTCGCAGGTTGAGCCAAGAACTTACAAAGAGGCGCTTACTGAAGACTCTTGGGTCAATGCTATGCAGGAGGAACTTAGTCAATTCGAGAAATTGGGAGTGTGGAAGTTAGTTGATTTGCCGGATGGTCATAGGAAAATTAACACTAAGTGGGTGTTTAAGTGTAAGAGGGACGATAGAGGAGTTGTCGTAAGGAACAAAGCTCGACTCGTTGTTCAGGGATTTAGTCAACAGGAGGGAATTGATTTTACCGAAGTCTATGCTCCTGTAGCACGACTAGAGGCAATCAGAATTTTCCTAGCATTTGCGTCTTGGAAGAACTTCAAAGTTTATCAGTTGGATGTTAAATCGGCGTTTCTTTACGGGAAGGTTAAAGAGGAGGTTTATGTCGGACAGCCGCCGGGCTTTACCGATCCAATCCACAAAAACAAGGTCTACTTATTGGACAAAGCGCTGTATGGTTTACATCAGGCCCCGAGAGCTTGGTACGAGACTTTGTCTCAACACCTACTAGCCAACAAGTTCATTCGTGGAAAAGTGGATGCCACTCTCTTCACTAAAGTCGTTGATGGTCATCTCCTGATAGTTCAGATTTATGTGGACGATATAATCTTTGGGTCAACGAATGAAAATCTATGCAAAGATTTTGAATCAGTGATGAAGCAGAAGTTTGAAATGTCATCAATGGGGGAGATGCAATTCTTTCTGGGATTACAAGTTGAACAACTTCCTGAGGGAATTTTCATTCATCAGTCAAAGTACGTTCATGATATTCTAGAGAAATTTGGGATGTCAAGTTCTACTCCAGCTGCTACCCCACTTGCAACAAATCATGGGATTCACCCAGATCTCACCGGAGACAGGGCTGATGAGACGTTTTACCGATCCATGATAGGTTCTTTAATGTACCTAACTGCTTCACGTCCTGATATCATGTACCCAACGTGCCTCGCAGCAAGATTTCAGTCTAACCCGAGAGCATCGCACATGATTATTGTGAAGAGGATATTGCGCTACCTGCAAGGAACTCCTTCATTGGGGTTGTGGTATCCTAGAAAAGGAAATTTTACGCTCGAAGGGTATTCCGATTCGGATTTCGGATGCTGCAAAGTCAATTCAAAATCAACAATTGCAGGATGCCAGTTCTTTGGTCCTAGATTGGTTACCTGGCAGTGTAAGAAACAAACGTCTGTGGCGTTATCTACATGTGAAGCGGAGTATGTTTCTGCTAGCAGTTGCTGCTCTCAGATCTTGTGGATACAGCAACAGATGCGCGACTACGGTTTGCAGTTTCTTAACACACCTCTTTTTGTTGATAATGAGGCCGCTATAAATATTACTAAAAATCCAGTACATCACGCTAAAACTAAACACATAGAAATTCGTCATCACTTTATTCGTGATTGCTTTGAGAAAAAGTTGATACGAATTGAGAAAATCCACACTGACGAACAGAAAGCTGATTTACATACCAAAGCTTTTGATAAAAATCGGTTTAAATATTTGTTAAAACTAAATGGTATGAAGCTTCTGTCGGTGTCGGATGGCATAATTGGCGTTGATGAGAGTACTGTTGCGGATGAAGACGAGAAACAATCTGCAATGGTTTGTCGAATTTTTACTTGTTTTGGTATTTAGGGGGAGTAGATGTTTGTACATAGTTATTTTCAGAAAATACAGAAAATACAAAAACAGTAAAAAATGCAAAAATTCAAAAACATGATAAAATGAAAAAGAGCTTGTGTATATAGGGAAAATGATAGTACATCAGCTAGACGATCACAGTATGCTAAAGATTTGAAAAGTATAAAAGAGTTAAACAATCTTACTGATGATGTGTCGATAGGTTTTCACACACTTAGTAGATTTATTCGGGATATAAACCTAAAATTCAAACTTGTGAATTCGTGGGGAACACTACTTGGATATATAGGTAACCCCTGAAATCTCGTTTGAAAGGTCTCGTAATCTGATATACTAGGTCTTTATACTTAATGATGTCTGGGGTATTATTCCGGGACTTCTGCTGAACGGTGGTTCTGACCTAGTCCTTGGCTAATACTTGCTGCAATGCTTGAAACACAGCATTAAACCCTCAGCATGCTGAAACAATAAAATTGATATATGCTGCTGTTGTAAGCAAAAAGATCCTCTAAAGGGGACACACCGAAAAGTCGAAGCTGATATCTCTCTGCGTATACGGAAGTATCGATCTGAGATCCCTCGGCCCTCGCATACCTAAATTATATACAGATATCATTGTAGTATTCTCACCTGTAAGACTGATTATTGGGATTCTGGATACGGGAGTATATTCAAGAGGTGGGACACATGAATGATCTAAGTTCTTAATTCATCTAAATCGTATCCTGAATAAGTTGAAATTTGTATGAGAATTTAAGATGGATCAGTATATCGACAATCGAGGTAAATTGTTTAAGTCTGTGTATGAAATGTAGCTTAACGGTACTTGTGATTTGTCTGAAAAGCTGATATGATTCCCTGACACGCTTGCCAAAAATATGTTTGTAAATAGTTTACTTTGTTTACTTTCTTGCAATTTAAGTTTTCTGTATTTCATTTCTTAGTTTAGATCACTTTGATAAAATCCAAAAAGATTTTATTTCTGCTTTATTTTCCGACAAACCAAAGTGGAGAGTTGATTGTTGGATTCTCATATGTTTGAAGCAGATGCAGGAGATTCTGGACTGAATAATGAGGAGAGCTTACTTTGAAGAAGTTTGAATTGTTTGAAAAGTCAAAAACAAGTTCATTAACTTGATACTTGTTATTTTCAGAAAATGTTTGAAAATGTTGTTTTAAAATCAGTATTGATTCGTCAAAAGATCAACCAAGGTCATTAATTTGGACTTGGTAGATTAATTAAGTAATCAGGGTCATTAACTTGGACCTGAATACTTGAGTGGATTGTTAAAGCTGATTGAGTTTGTGTTTTATTGTTGAAAAGATAGAATGGTTATGTTTGTTTGTTGAGTAACAGGTTTGGACTTCATTATTCCCAACGGAAGCTATTTGTTAAAGCTTGAACCAGATTTCTCAGATCCTAGCATATCGAGAGGGGGAGTCTGTGAAAGGGGGAGTCTGGATCAACAGTCAAAGGGAAGATTGAAGTTTAAAGTTTAAAGATTGAAGATAAAGATTGATGAGAGTTTTTACAATGTTTGAAGATTGTTAAAGACAAAGACTTGAAGCCAAAGACTTCATCAACATCCAAGGGGGAGTCTGTTGGTGCACTAAATGTCTGCAGATTATGTCATTATCAAGTCTTGTGTCTAGGATTGTTTGAATGATCACACAATAGGGTTTAAGTTAGGGTTTTTATGTGTTAAACACAAGATTTCGCTTGAGAGGGTATGTGAATGCTTGAAGCGAAATCAACTTAAGAGATTTCGCTTGAACAAGTCTCAAGCGAAATCATGCACTCTATAAATAGGGGTTAGGTCATTTGAAGCGAACATCAGTTGTAAGTGTATGTGAGTCGAGGTGCTGCTGAATTTTTGTCAGAAAATCATTGTAAAGACTCAGAAGGCATTAATAGAAGGAAAATTAAGAAGAACAAAGCTGTTATGACTTTGTATACATTGATTCCGCCTTTGTATTCAAAGATGAACACCTTAACTGACTTTTAGAGGTCGTACAATCGGTCCAACATATACCAGGTTAGGATTCGAGTTACAGGAATAAGGGCCAAACCAACCACCCAAGAATGGAATCGTCGAGCGAAAACACTTTACAACTTCCTGGAAGCAGCTTTTCTTGCCACCACTCATTTCTCCAACAATTAGGAATGTGATGCCGTCACTAAACACATACCTTAAATTGTAGCTATTTTTTGAGTGTTTATTTTTGGTGTCTAAACCGCATATATATATATATATATATATATATATCACGATTGCTCTTGATTTTCTTAACTGTATATCTCTTAAATGTGAATATATACACATGCGATTTAGTTTACGAAGATTTTTCAGTGCCGAGAACCTCGATCAGAGAATAAAAAAGGCGTAAGGTTCACAATGGTGTAAAACTAAAATAGGATATACCGGGTTTGGATTCGAGTTACAGGAACAAGGGCCAAACCAACCACCCAAGAATGGAATTGTCGGGCGAAAACACTTGACAACATCCTCGAAGCAGCTTTTCTTACCACCAGACCTTTTCCATCAATTTGGAATCTGATACCGTCACTAAACGCATACCTTAAATAGTAGCTATTTTTGAGTGTTTATTTTTGGTGTCAAATCCGCATATATATCACCATTGCTCTTGATTTTCTTAACTGTATATCTCTTGAATGTCAACATATACACGTGTGATTTAGTTTACTAAAATTTTTCAACGCTGAGAACCTCGATCAGAGAATAAAAAAGGCATAAGGTTTACAATGGTGTAAAACTAAAATAGGATATACCGGGTTAGGATTCGAGTTACAGGAACAATGGCCAAACCAACCCCCCAGGAATGGAATCGTCGAGTGAAAACACTTGACAACCTCCTGGAAGCAGCTTTTCTTGCCACCAGACCTTTCTCCATCAATTAGGAATCTGATGCCGTCATTAAACACATTACTTAAATTGTAGCTATTTTCTGAGTGTTTATTTTTGGTGTCTAATCTGCATATATATCACCATTGCTCTTGATTTTTCTTGACTGTATATCTGTTAAATGTCAACATATACACGTGTGATTTAGCTTACGAAGATTTTTCAATGCCGAGAACCTCAATCAGAGAGTAAAAAAGGCGTAAGGTTCACAATGGTGTAAAACTAAAATGGGATATCGCGGGCTAGGATTCGAATTACAGGAAGAAGGGCCAAACCAACCACCCAAGAATGTAATCGTCGGGCGAAAACACTTAACAACCTTCTGGAAGCAGCTTTTCTTGCCACCGGACCTTTCTCCATCAATTAGGAATCTGATACCGTCACTAAACACATATCTTAAATTGTAGCTATTTTTTTGAGTGTTTATTTTTTGGTGTCTATTCCGCATATATATTACCTTTGTTCTTGATTTTCTTAACTGTATATCTCTAAAATGTCAACATATACACATGTGATTTAGTTTACGAAGATCTTTCAATGCCGAGAACCTCGACCAGAGAGTAAAAGAGGCGTAAGGTTCACAATGGTGTAAAACTAAAATGGGATATACCGGGTTAGGATTCGAGTTACAGGAAAAATGGCCAAACTAACCCCCCAGTTATGGAATCGTCGAGTAAAAACACTTGACAACCTCCTGTAAGCAGCATTTCTTGCGACTAGACCTTTCTTCATCAATTTTGAATATTTTTCCGTCACTAAACACAAACCTTAAATTGTAGCTATTTTTTGAGTGTTTATTTTTTGGTGTCTAATCCACATATATATCACCATTGCTCTTGATTTTCTTGACTGTATATCTCCAAAATGTCAACATATACACGTGTGATTTAGTTTACGAAGCTTTTTCAATGCCGAGAACCTCAATTAGAGAGTAAAAAAGGCGTAAGGTTCATAATGGTGTAAAACTAAAATGTGATATACCGGGCTAGGATTCGAGTTACAGGAACAAGGGCCAAACCACCCACACAAGAATGGAATCGTCGAGCAAAAATACATGACAACCTCCTAGAAGCAGCTTTTCTTGCCAACAGACCTTTCTCCATCAATTAGGAATCTGATGCCGTCCCTAAACACATACCTTAAATTGTAGCTATTTTTTGAGTGTTTATTTTTGGTGTCTAAACCACATATATATATCACCATTGCTCTTGATTTTCTTAACTGTATATCTTTTAAATTTCAACATATACACATGTGATTTAGTTTACGAAGATTTTTCAATGCCGAGAATCTCTAACAGAGAGTAAAAAAGGCGTAAGGTTCACAATGGTGTAAAAGTAAAATGAGTTATACCGGGCTAGGATTCGAGTTACAGGAACAAGGGCCAACCCAACCACCCAAGAATGGAATCGTCGAGCAAAAACACTTGACAACCTCCTGGAAGCAGCTTTTCTTGCCACCAGACCTTTCTCCATAAATTAGGAATCTGATGCCATCACTAAACACATACCTTAAATAGTAGCTTTTTTTTAGTGTTTATTTTTGGTGTCTAATCTGCATATATATCACCATTGCTCTTGATTTTCTTGACTGTATATCTGTTAAATGTCAACATATAGACGTGTGATTTAGTATACGAAGATTTTTCAATGCCGAGAACCTCGATCAGAGAGTAAAAAAGGCGTAAGGTTCACAATGGTGTAAAACTAAAATGGGATATTTCGGGTTAGGATTCGAGTTACAGGTTCAAGGGCCAAACCAACCCCCCAAGAATGGAATCGTCGAGAGAAAACACTTGACAACTTCCTGGAAGGAGCTTTTCTTGCCACCAGACCTTTCTCCATCAACTAGGAATCTCATGCCGTCACTAAACACATACCTTAAAATGTAGCTATTTATTGAGTGTTTATTTTTGGTGTCTAATCTGCATATATATCACCATTGCTCTTGATTTTCTTGACTGTATATCTGTTAAATGTCAACATATACACGTGTGATTTAGTTTACGAAGATTTTTCAATGCCGAGAACCTCGATCAGAGAGTAAAAAAGGCATAAGGTGTCACAGCCCGACCACGTAGAACAACAAAACGTGGCGGAGAACGTCGGGGAGTGTTGTAACAGAATCATTGTTTCATAACACATGGAAATTGAAATATTGTTTTATTGATTAAAGTAGTTACAATGTCTTGACAATCAAAGAAACATAACATAAATAACTAGTCTTGCATCTTTTATTGTCGCTAAGGCCCATGTCCGCCTAAGTGTATCTTGATAAATCCTATGCATCATATCATGAAACACATGTGAAAATAGGTACGTCAGCATAAAAATGCCTGTGAGATACATAGGTTTATGAAAATAGAATTCATGACTTATTGTTTAAGAAAATGTTTAGTCATGAACCTTGTAAATTGATTTATTTTGTAAATCGTTTGAAAAACAATAAGTTCAGATGATATGCATAAATAAGAGAATAATGTATGGTTAAATGAATAACCAAGTAAAAATGAGTTTGTATAAGATAAGTTATTTGTAAAACAATGTATTGTGAAAAGTATGTTGTTTATATAAAATGTTATACGTCCAAATTGAAATGATTCAAATAACGCTACGATATGTAATACCATACAAGCACTTATATATAGGAAGTACCAGCGGCGTATCCACCATACTTGTATCGTATTACACATGCCTCGTTACTTAAATCACTTACCCAAACCAAACCACCAAAGTAAAATGTTTATGTAAAATCAAGTGTCAAAATGTTTATGTGAAAACCATGTCTAATGTCTATGTTTAATATTTATGTCTAATGCAAGTCATGTAATGTGTATATTAATGTCAAAATGTTTACGTCTAATGTAAATCACGAATTGTGTATGTAAATGTCAAAATGTTTATGTATGGTAAGTGAAATATATCAACTAAACCATATGTAAAATGCACAAAAACAAGGTATTGAAGTAAAACATGGTTTAAATCAAAGTTATGTTTTGTGTAATAAATGCATGCTATACTAATATAGACATTTATGCGGTATTGTGAAAATTCATACATCCAAGCCTTGCGACAGTCGGATAACCCTTTGAGTAAAGGTTATCAAAAAATGTATTCGGATTCGGTCATTCCTTCCATCCAAACAAACCCGAGATTACAGGAATGGGCTTTGTCAAGTCCTATGGTACCACTACCTACTACCGAGCGGCATGATCGGTGTTAATGAATGTACATTGTCTCATTTAAACAAACCAAATGTCATACCAAAATGTAAGCATGTGATGAATAATAAATGTACTAAGTATGCTAAGTTAACATACAAAGCAGAAAAGTCTTGTAAATCAATGTGCTAGCATGCTATCAGTTAACATACATAGCAGAAATGAAAAGTAAAACAATGTACTAAGTATGCACACAATGGACATACATAGCATGAAAATGTAATGAAATCATGTACTATAATGTACTAACGAACATAGTAGGTATATGATGTGAAAGCAGGAAAGCATGAAAGTAACAAGTAGGCACATGTGTTTCACCCCAAAACAGTTTGGAAAACAGTAAAAGAGGGGTCTATGTACTCACTTGAGATTGCTCAGAAGTCCTAAGATAACCACCAAGCAATGCTAGGGATCACGGAATCAAACGGCACCTAATATAGGTAACTATGTTAATAAACCGGACCTAAATCGGAGGATCGGATAGAATGAGGGTTCGTAAACCAAATGAGTATAGAGACTCGTGTAATATGGTTTAACAAAGCCTACATACTAAATGAAACCTAACCTAAGTGCTTACGACCCATTACGACCCGTTTAGGTAGCTTATGCTACTTTAACGCGTCGCGCGCGCAAAAGCGCACTCGAGACGTCTAACTAGCCCTATGACAAGTGTTATATGCCTAAACATGTTACATAATCAGTTATGTGACAAAAGTTTGGGTTACATATGCTTAATTACCAATTATACATGAAAAGGGTATTCTGGTAATTTACCTAAGGCATATAAACTACCTATCATACAACTACTCAAACGATGTGACCAAAGGGTATAACCTCGGAAGGTTATTCCCTATATGCTATGGTCCTAAAGTATTTGGTCGGATCCTAATGATCGACCAAAATGGGTCGGGTTCGAAGGTATAAGCGATTTATTAGATCGCTTACCCTTACGACCCTAGACAAGCACAAAACTAAAAGTGACGAGCTAAGCATGTTAAAACATGCTTAACTAAGTTTGAAAACAAGTTTGGTATCAAAACAAACGGTTTTGATACCTAAGAGTAGTTTGGTTACAAAATACGCACGAATGCGCATTTTGACCGAAACTACGGCTCGTCACTGAGCCTAGACAACGTGGTAATCAGTAGGCATAGTCACAAGGGACTATAACCATCGTGATTACGCTCATGTTGCGAAGTTCAAACGAACTTCGCATTGACCATAAACTGGTCAATGCAGAAAGTCAAACAAAGTTTGACTTTCAGACTCGGAAAGCAATAAAAGAACGAAGGAACACTTACAAAGGGTCCCCGAATGCTAACCTCGATCCAAGTAGCTCAGGTATGAAACAAAGGTTTCAACTTAGAGCTTCACAAATCAAGATTCTTGTGGGTTATGCAATGGATCATGGTGGGTATTTATAGGAAATGGTCCACCGTTAGGATCGTTTATCGATAACCGAGCTTTGATCATGTCCCTACACTTGTTGGAAGGTTATGGTACCTCAATTGGCCACCCACCATAAGGTATTGACATGTGGAAGTGGGATTATTAGTGTGTAACAGCTGTTAACAGGCTGTTTAGAAGTTTCTGATGTGCTGGGGACTGCTTGCGCACCGCAACACTCAGAGTGTTGAGGTGCGCAAGGACCAACTTTCACAGATTTACACTTTTGGTCCATGTTATGCAATAAGGCCATTTCCGACACATTTAAGGCCCGTTAACCCCATTTCAAAACTCTAAAATGAAGTTAAAGTATAGGGAACTTAAAATGTGCTCTAAAATATCTCGGATGTCGGTTCGTTTGGCCGTACAATCCCGATGTTCGGTTAATTACGACGTAATGCGCATAAGCGCGAAAAACTATCCAAATGGCGTGACGAATGGATTTTTCTTATGCCAAACACTAAAATAAAATATTTTAGTGCTTACATAAATTTTTGGATGTCCGGATGTATTCAGAACGTAAGTTATGCGCGAAAATGCAAACTTGTGCACTTTTTTACGCTTTTAGTCCCTGAATGACCCAAAAGTTTATTTTAGCACACCGAACACCTCAAAGCCTATTTCTAAGCTATGTAAAGGATATTTATGGTATGTTTAACTTATGGTCATGTTCCAGAATGTCTGTTACAGTTCAAATTGGCATACTTTCGCAGTTTGTCAAATTTAGTCCCTGTAAGCGAATTAACTTGATTTCGGCATACCAAACCTTCCAAAACTTATTTCTAAGTTATGTAAGGGTTATTTAAGGTATGTTAAGCTTATTTCACTATTCCGGAGCGTTCGTTGCATTAAACGGGTTATATTTATGCATCAGTGCGAGTATAAGCTTCTAGAAAGCGATTTAAAGCTTGAAATCGAACAAGAATTGATAATGTGCAAAGGATACACATATTTGTACATTTCCCAAGTATGAAATACAACATTTCATTGATACAGTATTTTTTTGATGGCCGTGGAGGCACAGGTGTTACATAAGGTTCACAATGGTGTAATACCAAAATGGGATATACCGGGTTAGGATTCGAGTTACAGGAATAAGGGCCAAACCAACCACCCAAGAATGGAATCGTCGAGCGAAAACACTTGACAACTTCCTGGAAGCAGCTTTTCTTGCCACCACTCCTTTCTCCAACAATTAGGAATCTGATACCGTCACTAAACACATACCATAAATTGTAGCAATTTTTTGAGTATTTATTTTTGGTGTCTAAACCGCATATATATATATCACCATTGCTCTTGATTTTCTTAACTGTATATCTCTTAAATGTCAACATATACACGTGGGATTTAGTTTACGAAGATTTTTCAATACCGAGAACCTCGATCAGAGAGTAAAAAAGGCGTAAGGTTCACAATGGTGTAAAACCAAAATGGGATATACCGGGTTAGGATTCGAGTTACAGGAATAAGGGCCAAACCAACCACCCAAGAATGGAATCGTCGAGCGAAAACACTTGACAACTTCCTAGAAGCAGCTTTTCTTGCCAGCACACCTTTCTCCAACAATTAGGAATCTGATGCCGTAACTAAACACATACCTTAAATTGTAGCTATTTTTTGAGTGTTTATTTTTGGTGTCTAAACCGCATCTATATATATATCACCATTGCTCTTGATTTTCTAAACTGTATATCTCTTAAATGTCAACATATACACGTGTGATTTAGTTTACGAAGATTTTTCAATGCCGATAACCTCGAACAGAGAGTAAAAAAGGCGTAAGGTTCACAATGGTGTAAAACTAAAATGAGTTATTCCGGGCTAGGATTGGAGTTACAGGATCAAGGGCCAACCCAACCACCCAAGAATGGAATCGTCGAGCAAAAACACTTGACAACCTCCTGGAAGCAGCTTTTCTTGCCACCAGACCTTTCTCCATAAATTAGGAATCTGATGCCATCACTAAAAACATACCTTAAATTGTATCTTTATTTTGAGTGTTTATTTTTGGTGTCTAATCTGCATATATATCACCATTGCTCTTGATTTTCTTGACTGTATATCTGTTAAATGTCAACATATAGACGTGTGATTTAGTATACAAAGATTTTTCAATGCCGGGAACCTCGATCAGAGAGTAAAAAGGCGTAAGGTTCATAATGGTGTAAAACTAAAATGGGATATACCAGGCTAGGATTCGAATTACAGGAACAAGGGCCAAACCAACCACCCAAGAATGGAATCCTTGGGCGAAAACACTTGACAACCTCCTAGAAGCAGCTTTTCTTACCACCAGACCTTTCACCATCAATTAGGAATCTGATGCCGTCACTAAACACATACCTTAAATTATAGCTATTTTTGAGTGTTTATTTTTTGGTGTCTAATCCGCATATATATCACCATTGCTCTTGATTTTTCTTAACCGTATATCTCTAAAATGTCAACATATAGACATGTGATTTAGCTTACGAAGATTTTTCAACGCCGAGAACCTCGATAAGAGAGTAAAAATGGCGTAAGGTTCACAATGGTGTAAAACTAAAATGGGATATACCGGGTTAGGATTCGAGTTACAGGAATAAGGGCCAAACCAACCACCCAAGAATGGAATCGTCGAGAGAAAACACTTGACAACTTCCTGGAAGCAGCTTTTCTTGCCACCACAAGTTTCTCCATCAATTAGGAATCTGACGCCGTTACTAAACACATACACTAAATTGTAGCTATTTTTTGAGTGTTTATTTTTGTGTCTAATCTGCATATATATATCAACATTGCTCTTGATTTTCTTAACTGTATATCTCTTAAATGTCAACATATACACATGTGATTTAGTTTACGAAGATCTTTCAATGCCGAGAACCTCGATCAGAGAGTAAAAGAGGCGTAAGGTTCACAATGGTGTAAAACTAAAATGGGATATACCGGGTTAGGATTCGAGTTACAGGAACAATGGCCAAACCAACCCCCCCAGGAATGGAATCGTCGAGTGAAAACACTTGACAACCTCCTGTAAGCGGCATTTCTTGCCACCAGACCTTTCTCCATCAATTTGGAATATTTTACCGTCACTAAACACATACCTTAAATTGTAGCTATTTTTTGAGTGTTTATTTTTTGGTGTCTAATCCGCATATATATCACCATTGCTCTTGGTTTTCTTGACTGTATATCTCCAAAATGTCAACATATACACGTGTCATTTAGTTTACGAAGATTTTTCAATGTCGAGAACCTCGATTAGAGAGTTAAAAAAGGCGTAAGGTTCATAATGGTGTAAAACTAAAATGTGATATACCGAGCTAGGATTCGAGTTACAGGAACAAGGGCCAAACAACCCACACAAGAATGGAATCATCGAGCAAAAATACATGACAACCTCCTGGAAGCAGATTTTCTTGCCACCAGACCTTTCTCCATCAATTTGGAATTTGTTGTCGTCACTAAACACATACCTTAAATTATAGTTATTTTTTGAGTGTTTATTTTTTGGTGTCTAATCCGCATATATATCGCCATTGCTCTTGATTTTCTTAACCGTATATCTCTAAAATGTCAACATATAGACATGTGATTTAGCTGACGAAGATTTTTCAATGCCGAGAACCTCGATAAGAGAGTAAAAAAGGCGTAAGGTTCACAATGATGTAAAACTAAAATGGGATATACCGGGTTAGGATTCGAGTTACAGGAATAAGGGCCAAACCAACCACCCTACAATGGAATCGTCGAGCGAAAACACTTGACAACTTCCTGGAAGCAGCTTTTCTTGCCACCACAACTTTCTTCATCAATTAGGAATCTGACGCCGTCACTAAACACATACATTTAATTGTAGCTATTTTTTGAGTGTTTATTTTTTGTGTCTAATCTGCATATATATATCACCATTTCTCTTGATTTTCTTAACTGTATATCTCTTAAATGTCAACATATACACGTGTGATTAAGTTTATGAAGATTTTTCAATTCTGAGAACCTCGATCAGAGAGTAAAAAAGGCGTAAGGTTCACAATGGTGTAAAACTAAAATGAGATATACCGGGCTAGGATTCGAGTTACAGGAACAAGGGCCAACCCAACCACCCAAGAATGGAATCGTCAAGCAAAAACACTTGACAACCTCCTGGAAGCAGCTTTTCTTGCCACCAGACCTTTCTCCATAAATTAGGAATCTAATGCCATCACTAAACACATACCTTAAATTGTAGCTATTTTTTGAGTGTTTATTTTTGGTGTCCAATCTGCATATATATCACCATTGGTCTTGATTTTCTTGACTGTATATCTGTTAAATGTCAACATATACTCGTGTGATTTAGTTTACGAAGATTTTTCAATGCCGAGAACCTCGATCAGAGAGTAAAAAGGCGTAAGGTTCACAATGGTGTAAAACCAAAATGGGATATACCGGGTTAGGATTCGAGTTACAGGAATAAGGGCCAAACCAACCACCCAAGAATGCAATCGTCGAGCGAAAACACTTGACAACTACCTGGAAGCAGCTTTTCTTGCCACCACAACTTTCTTCATCAATTAGGAATCTGACGCCGTCACTAAACACATACATTTAATTGTAGCTATTTTTTGAGTGTTTATTTTTTGTGTCTAATCTGCATATATATATCACCATTTCTCTTGATTTTCTTAACTGTATATCTCTTAAATGTCAACATATACACGTGTGATTTAGTTTATGAAGATTTTTCAATTCCGAGAAGCTCGATCAGAGAGTAAAAAAGGCGTAAGGTTCACAATGGTGTAAAACTAAAATGATATATACCGCGCTAGGATTCGAGTTACAGGAACAAGGGCCAACCCAACCACCCAAGAATGGAATCGTCAAGCAAAAACACTTGACAACCTCCTGGAAGCAGCTTTTCTTGCCACCAGGCCTTTCTCCATAAATTAGGAATCTAATGCCATCACTAAACACATACCTTAAATTGTAGCTATTTTTTGAGTGTTTATTTTTGGTGTCCAATCTGCATATGTTGATGTACAATGTCTAAAGCCTGCGTCTTTATAATGCTAGTTTAATGTATAGGGTCCAGATAGGTCATTCTGTATAAGTCCAGGGGGTTAAACTATAAATTTATGATTTTCAAGTTTGAGGTCCGTTTTTGTGGCATGTGTTCACATAAGCGAACCAGCTTAGTAGTCTGGACCGCTCTTGTGGACATGTCATATGAGCGGACCAGAATCTCTATAAATACCCCTGATGTGTTCTTCATTTGTAACATCTTCATGAACTCAATGTCGAACTGCTGACCGTACGACAAGCGTTATCAAGTGAAGAAAAAGTATTTTAAGTGTGAATCTTCTGTTTCTACTCCTTTCTGTTACGTTTTTCTTTGTATCATGCTGAAAATGTGTTTCTGCCGCATTCTCAGTAAGCACTAGCTCTGATTGACTCACTCGAGAGGTCAAAACTGATCCTACAATTGGTATCAGAGCCAGTTGCGAGTTAGTTTGCTAGATACGAAGCGTTTTACACGGATTTTTGTAGATCTGGACTGTTTGAACGGTGGAAATGGACTGAAACTTGGACAACAGGTGTAAAACATACTAATAACAAACCCTTGAAAGATTCGGATCAAAATACAGCCTAAAAGTGACCCAAAAACCCTCGTGAAAATGGTTCGCGCTTACGTCATGCTTCTGGTTCGCTCTTCTGGACCGCTCCAACGTACATTTTAAGCTGTTTCTGGTCCGCTCATTTGTCAGCTGTGGTTCGCTCGATAGTCAACTTTCTGGTCCGCTCCAGTGTTAGTTGTGGTTCGCTCGATAGTCAGCTGTCTGGTCCGCTTTTAGTACAACATTCTAGTTCGCTCGAAGTACTAATCTCTGGTTCGCTCTTAGGGAAATTTCTGGTTCGCTCTTAGTACAACATTCTGGTTCGCTCCAAAGTTCTGTGGTGGTTCGCTCATTGTAACTTCTGTGGTTCACTTATTCAGCTATTGTGGTTCGCTCTTTCAGAACTGTTTGAAAAATTTCTTCATTACGACTGAAAATGGAAAGCCAAGATTTTTACAACATGTTTTCGGGAGTTGGTGCAGTACAAAGTCCAGCTAGCATCATGCAAAACGTCAACTTAGAAAACGAACTGGGAACAATGCAAAAGCCTCCCAAGTTGATGAACATAGATGAATATGCAGGATGGTCAAACAGATTTGCAAATTGGGTCCAGGAAAATTACCTTGAGTCCTGGTTGAAGATAATAACGAAGTATGTTCCACCGGTTGATGGGAGAGGTAATGCAAAGGGTATTGGAAGTTTGACAGAGTCAGAGCAGATTGATTTCAAAGCTGAGAAAAGGATGATTAGTATTCTTCAGCAAGCTATCAAAGAAGACATTTTGGTGTTATTACAACATGAAGATAATTCTCATTCTATGTGGGAAGCATTGAAATTGAAGTTTCAGGGAAGTGTGTCAATGATCAAGAATAAAAAGGCTTTATTAAAAAAGGAGTTTGATATTTTTACCGGTATGAAGGGTGAAACAACAAAGCAATTGCTCGATAGATATTGCCATTTAGTACTTGAAATGAAAAGATTAGAAATTGAAAAGAAAAATGATGAATTGGTTGATAAGTTGTGTGATGCATTACCATATGAAGAGTGGGGCACAAATTTGATGATGTTGAAAAGTCATTCAGATTTTGGGAATCTAAATCTTAGTGCATTCATAGAAAAGATTGAAGCTCAAGAGTTGGAGTTACTAAAAATCAGAAAGATGAACTCAATAAATGTTCAACAAGATGTATCTTTGTATTACAAAGGCAATCCTTCAATTTCAACAAATCAAAGTCCAAAAATACAGACAGGGTTCATTGCTGATAACACCTCAAGTGTTTTTTCAAACACTCCTCAATCTGAAAATTTTTCACCATTCGCGAAATATGATCCAAATTTCAAAGCTCAAGAGCAATCTTCACCTCAAAGCTCTACAAGTTCAAATAATCAGGCTTATGTTTCTGGGGTACATTGCAACATCGCGGTGAATATAAAGAATGGAAACGAGATCACAGAAAAAGCCGCAAAACAGCACATAGCAATGCTTGCTTCCGTTCTAGAGGCTTATGAAGGATTAGTGGCGGGTAGGATTGGTAATCCTGATATGACCAAAGAGGATTACGACCAGATCGACCCGGAGGAGCTTGAACTGATTGATATAAAATGGGGCATGGCAAGTTTGGTTAGAAGAGCACAACGTTTTATGGAAATCACAGGCAGAAATAGTCTCTCAGGTCCTGATCAGAAGTTAGGGTTCGATAAATCGAAAGTTACATGTTTCAAGTGTAAAGAACGTGGTCATTTTAAGAGAGAATGCCCGAATTCTGAAGTGAATAACCATCAGAACCCTTTCACAAAAGATTACTACAAGCAAGCAATCTATCACCGACCAAATCAACAGCCTACTGTTCAAAGACCACAGATTGAGAATAAACCGGAAAAAGCAATGATCGTGAATCAAGACGATGAGAAGGTAGCGGCAGGGTTCAGTTGGGATAAATATATTCCCGGTAGCGATGGACAGGCAATGATGGCTGAAGTTGTGGAAATTTCTGAGATAGTGTCTGAAACGGAAACAGTTACTGAAGATGTTTCTGTAGTTGTTGAAGAGGTTTTTACTGAAAAAGCAGACAATTTTGAAGAAATAGCTGCTGAAGTTCATCAATCTCAATCTGAACAGGAAGTATTAGCTAGTTCGTTGAGATCTATCATGCATCCTAAAATTTTTGAATCTTTTGCAGGTTTCTTTGAAGAACCAAGGACCGGATTGTGTCCAAGATATGATGAGAAGAAAGAATTTGTTGAAGAAATGATCGATGTGACAAAGGAAATGAACGAAGACACTTTGAAAGAAATTGCTGACAAGGCTCTCATGGCGAAACTGAGAGAGGTAGACTCAGAATCCAAGGAGTCTAAGTCTGTCAGTAGTGAGTCTGTCAAACGAGAGGAATCTGGAGTTCAAGAAAAAGAATCAGTCAAACTGTCTGAGTCAGAGTCGAAAAATGTCGGTAAACAAGAAGTAGAAATTGTTCATGAAGCAGAATGTGATGAGATAGTAGATTCAATATCTGAAACACCATGCCAAAAGTGTTTACAACCGTGCATGGAGTGTCTTGAAAAAGACACTAAGTTTCAGGAATTGAAAGAACATGTTGATATCTTAAAATTTGATCTAGGACAAGTTAAAGAAGCATATGATACACTAGCCAGATCAGTTAAAATGATTAAAGAAGAAAGTGTTGAAAATGATAAAGCCACAAAATTTGCAAAAGCAACACTTTTTGATAAACAAGTGGAAGTTAATTTTCATATTGACACAATCGCATCATTAAAGAAAGAATTGGAATTAGCTAAAATTGAAAATGATCGAATTGATAAAAAATTGATGAGTTATGTGGCTTCATCATATGTCCTTGAACAGATTGTTCCACAGCAGCCATATGCTGATCCGGTCTTTAACAGTGTTCCACCCCCAATGTGGAATCATTACACTCAGAAGTATCCAGATGGGGTGGAATCTGCTTTGAATCTCAAGTTGAAAACAATTGAGGATGAATTGCCTGAGAGCATTGATGTTACATTCTCTCCTTCCGACACTGACAATGAGTCACAGGTTATAAAGACCATTGTTGACAAAGTGTTAGATGAAGAGAGTGATAACTCAGATTTTGAAACTGTGAAAACACATTTGGAAAGTTCCAGTTCTGAATGTGAAGATGAGGGAAATTTCTTGGAACGGTTCATACCAAAATCGGATAAGAGTGCGAATGATGATCCGATTATGGTAGTATACACTATGGTTGGAACAGACAAACTTTACTCCGATTTCGAGTATCCTCTTCAGAATGTGAAAATTGAGAATGTTGAGAAAGTTTTCAAATTGGTTGAAATGAATATTGATGAGGTTAATAACAAAGAATTTTTTTCAAAATCTAAAAAATCATTTGTTACAACATATGTCAACAACTTTGGGAAAAAGGAATGGGAAGGTAATGGTAACAAGAAAAATGGTAACAATTTGAAGAAAAAAGGAATTGGTTTTGAAAAAGGGATGGCTAAAAAGAGTGACAAACCAGTATTTCTTGCTGGTCCAAGTGTTGATGAAGAAAAGGAATACATTTTTAGTCAAAAAGCAGTTGACGATTTCAATGCAGTGAAGAAACTGAAAGAAGAGTCGTTCAAGTCAACTTTTGTCGAGTATGATAAAAGAGTTTGCTATCGCTGTAATGAAATCGGACACATGGCAAAACAATGCAAGAAAATTTTTGAAAAACCTGTCATTAAACCATTTGTTCAAAAATCTCAACCTAAATCATCAGTTAACACAAAGGGCAAAAAGCCGATGGTTTCTCCAATTCGCATTTTGAAAAGAGGAGAATCTTTGAAGTCGGAAGATAAGCCGAAATCGACATTTGAGATTGGCGAATCTTCAAAGTCTCAAAAGACTTCAAAGATTTATCCAAAAACAAAAATTTTTGAAAATCAATCATGGGTTGCTAGGTCAAAACCATCGATCGAGGAGAAAAAGATGGAAAACATTTTGAAGAATGAAACAAAAGTTTTTGAAATTCAATCAAAATCAGGTGAGATGAAGAAAGTGGAGAATGAGTTAAAGTTTGATTCAAAAGCCTTTAATCCCAAAATTCAAAATATTTTTGAAAAAATGGTTGACAGAAAGGTCAAAGGGACAAAGGAATTTTATGCATCAAAAGTGGGTGCTAATGATAAACAAGAATTTGAATTTGAACTTGATAGATTTCTTGCAGAGTTTCCCCCAATCAAAAATGAAGTAAAACCAAAAGTTAAAACTGATGTTCCGAACGTCACATTTGACTTTCCTAAGATTGATGAGAAGTGTGATGTAGTGTTTGGGAGTGTTTCAGAAGTCAAAAAGTCATGGAGTTCATTGTTTGAATAAATTTGTTATGATGTTTGCAGGGGCTGCCCAAGTCTATATTGTCAAAATGGATCATGGATAGTGGTGCTTCACGACATATGACTGGGACGCTTGCTTTGTTATATGATGTCAAATCTGTAAATGGAAGCTATGTTGGGTTTGCCGGTAACCAAGGTGGAAGGATCGTTGGTCAAGGAACGCTGTCAAATGGCGTGATTTCATTCGACAAAGTGAACTACATAATCGAGTTAACAAACAATTTACTTAGTATTTCACAAATCTGTGATAAAGATTTTAGTGTACATTTTACAAAAACTGAATGTGTGGTTTTGAAACCAGGGTTTAAAATCCTTGATGAGATGGTGTTGTTGCGTGCTCCACGGGAGTATGATCTTTATTATCTTGATATGAACATCGCAACACCAACAACTCATCAGAAACAGTGTTTTGTGTCAAAGACTAAAGCTACAGAAAAAGATTCAATAATGTGGCATCGTAAGATGGGCCACATTCATGTTCGCAAAATGAACTTTTTGGTACATAATGATTTAGTTGATGGTGTAAATTTGAAGAATTTTCACTTAAATGATGATTGTGTAGCATGTAAGAAAGGAAAGCAGACTCGGAAGTCACACCCATTGAAGATGGTGAATACAATCAGGTTACCTCTTGAGAGATTGCACATGGATCTCTTCGGGCCTGTCAACGTAAAGAGTATCAGCGGAGACTTATATTGCTTGGTGGTGACTGATGACTTTACGAGATTTTCTTGGGTAGTGTGCTTGGAACGAAAAGATCAAACTTTTGAGTCTTTGATGGTGCTTTTCAAAAAGATGGAAACGGTGTATAAACTGCCAATTAGGAGGATTCGGAGCGACAACGGAACGGAATTTAAGAACAACAAGATGTACGAATTCTGCAATGAGAAGGGAATTCTTCATGAATTCAGTGCCCCGTACACACCACAGCAAAACGGCGTAGCTGAACGAAAGAATCGAACCCTGATTGAAACAGCACGTACAATGTTAGCCGATTCCAAGCTTCCAATCTTTTTCTGGAGTGAAGCAGTCTCAGCAGCCTGTTACACATTGAATAGAGTTCTTACTGTCAAAAAGTACAAAAAGACTTGCTTTGAGCTGTTGCACCGTTACAAGCCGAATCTTGAGTTTTTGGAGCCATTCGGGTCTCCTTGCACTTTTATTGATGAAAATGGTAAATTTGGAGCTAAAGCTAATGAAGGTTTCTTTGTAGGTTACGCTAGCCCACTCAAGAGGGTGTTCGTACCTTGTTTGAGTAAGGTGATTCAAGTTCAACACGTGGATTGTCAGAAGCACACTTCATCACCACAACTTCCCGGACAAAGATTCCTGTTTGACTACGATAAACTCTGGGAATCGTTTCATCTGCCGGTCGAGCCGAGTGAGGAGGAACTAGCTCTTATGTATCTATATCAGCAAACTATGTCAGAGGAGCAAATATCTAGACCGCTAGAAGTTTCTCAACCCACCGTGGGTACTCACGATGATGAAGCAGGACCAAGTGGAACAGTACACGAACCACCAGAGGAACCAGTTCCATCGTTTGACGAATCTGACGACTCAGAAGCGGAACCAGCTCTGACTTTTGACAAGGATACAACGGAAACTGAGGATCAATCCATTGATCTTATCGTTGATCTTAACATATCGAGTTTGGAATCGGAAGTGAATGTGCCTGACAATGTTATGCCACGGAATTTATCTTATCACCCCTCAGAACAGATTATCGGTGACCTGCAAAGTGGTGTCAAAACCCGACATCAAATAGATCAAGCTCTTACATGTTTTTATTCATTTATTGCTGATATGCAGAAAGAAGTCTCATTAAAATGTTTTATTTCACAGATAGAGCCCAGAACTTACAAAGAGGCATTGACCGAGGATAGCTGGGTGAATGCAATGCAGGAGGAGCTGCAACAGTTTGAAAAGTTGGGCGTCTGGAGACTTGTTGATCTACCTGAGAATCAAAAGTTGATCAAAACGAAATGGGTGTTCAAATGTAAAAGAGATGATAGAGGAGTCGTGGTGAGGAACAAAGCACGTTTAGTGGTTCAAGGCTTCAGCCAGCAGGAGGGAATAGACTATGATGAGGTTTACGCGCCGGTTGCAAGGCTTGAAGCAATTCACATCTTTTTAGCCTTTGCATCTTGGAAAGATTTCAAAGTCTATCAACTTGATGTTAAATCAGCATTCCTGTATGGCAAGATTCGAGAAGAAGTTTACGTGGGACAACCATCGGGGTTTACAGATCCACTGAATAAAAACAAGGTGTACCTATTGGATAAAGCATTATACGGTTTACACCAGGCCCCGAGAGCCTGGTATGAGACTCTTTCGACCTACTTGCTGGACAACGGGTTCACAAGAGGAACAGTAGACAGCACCTTGTTCACAAAAGAAGAAGCAGGCCACTTGTTGATTGTTCAGATTTATGTTGATGATATAATTTTCGGTTCCACCAACGACGATTTGTGTAAAGAGTTTGAGAGAGTAATGAAGAAGAAGTTCGAAATGAGTTCGATGGGGGAGATGAAGTTCTTTCTCGGGCTGCAGGTAGAACAAATGCCCGACGGAATTTTCATTCACCAGTCAAAGTATGTAAAGGATGTGCTAGATAAGTTTGATATGACAGATTGCAGTCCTGCATCAACCCCCCTCGCACAGAATCATGGTATTTGTCCGGATGAACAGGGAGTGAAGATGGATGAAACGTTATATCGATCAATCATTGGGTCTTTAATGTATCTCACAGCTTCCCGTCCCGACATCATGTACCCGACATGTCTGTGTGCACGATATCAGTCGAATCCGAAGCAATCACACCTGACGATCGTTAAACGCATTTTACGGTATTTGAAGGGTTGCCCAAGCATCGGCTTGTGGTATCCTCGTTCGGGTGACTTTACTTTATCTGGTTTTGCTGATTCTGACTTTGGAAGCTGTAAACAGAACGCAAAGTCCACCACTGCTGGGTGCCAGTTCTTCGGAACTCGGCTTGTTACCTGGCAGTGCAAGAAGCAAACTGCAGTTGCGCTCTCCACGTGTGAGGCTGAGTACGTCTCAGCCTCTAGCTGTTGCTCGCAGATCCTCTGGATCCAACAGCAGATGCGCGACTTCGGTCTGCAATACTTGGATACTCCGATATTTGTGGACAATGAAGCGGCCATAAATGTTACTAAAAATCCGGTTCATCATTCGAAAACAAAACACATTGAAATCCGTCACCATTTTATTCGAGATTGTCACGAAAAGAAATTAATACGGATTGAACATGTGGGCACCGATGATCAGAAAGCTGATTTTTATACTAAACCGTTTGACAAAAAGAGATTTTATTATCTTCTAAAATTGAATGGGATGAAAAATCTGCAATCTGGGAGGGTTATTGAATGTGAAGCCGATATGGGCGGCGATCTGACGTGAACCTTTGTCGTGTTGTCATTTTTGTTTGTACAGTTTATTTTCTGCTTTTCGATAAAAACAAAAACACAAAAATATGTTTTTCTTTTTAGGGGGAGATAGTTTGCAGAAAAATACAAAAACATGATAAAACCTATAAAAACCAAAAACATTTGAAAAAGTAAAAATGAGTTTGTGTATAAAAGGGAAATGATAGTACATCAGCTAGACAGGTGCAGTACGCTAAAGAATTGTGATGTATAAAATGTAATTAAGCAGTCTCACTAAAGATGTGCCGATAGGTTTTCGCAAAATCAGTAGATTAGTTTGGGATATAAACATAAAATTTACTTGCATCTACGTGGGGAACACCTCCAGGATATATAGGTAACCCCTGAAATCTTGTTTGAAGGGTCCCATATTCTGAGATACTAGGTCTTTATGCTTAGTGATATCTGGGGTATTATCCCGGGACTTCTGATTTTGCGGAAGCAATGGCCTAGTCCCCGGAGAATACTTTACGCTGCTTTGAAATATAAGCCTCCCCTCAGCATAAAAAATGATAACACATTGCAAAATGGTTAATCATGTGCTGTTGAAAAAAAGATCCCCAAAGGGGACCCACCAAAAGTCGAAGTCGTCATCTCTCTGCGTATCGAAAGATCGACCTGAGCTCTCACGGCCCTCGCAATTAACCCCTTACAGATATCATCTAGGTATACTCACCTGTAAGACTGAATACTGGGGTCTGGATACGGGAGTATATACTGAGGTGGGACACATGTAGATGTTTAAGTCCTAAAACACTAATTCTGTATCCCGAACAGATTGAAAGTTTTGTGAGAATTTAAGAGGATCAATATATCGGCAATCTACGTGAATTGTTTAATGCTTAAAATGAAATAACAGCTTAACGGTATTTGTATCTCATCGGCAGCTGATATGATCCCTTAACACGCTCACAAAAAGATTGTGTGTACAGCTTTCAGTTTATCCAGTTAAATAAAAAAATCCAAAAAGATTTTAATTTCTCATTTTATTTTCGACAACTGACATTGGGAATCGGAAGATCAAAGCCTAAGTGAAGAACATGTCAATGGTTGATGAGGGTTGGGTAAGCTGTGATTGCAAACAAAGAATTGGTATGATGTTTGAAAGATAAAATGTGCAAATGTTTGAAACGTTGAAAAGTTCATTAATTTGAACTGTTTTTAAAACAAAACGACAGAGTACTTCCTAAAACTGATCATCCAGGGCCATTAACTTGGACTTGGTAAGTCAAACAGTTGTCCATGGTCATTAACTTGGACTTGGTCAACTGGGTGTCAGTGTGTGAAATTTAAAAAAAAAATTGAAAAATGAATAAAAAATTTCGACAACTTGGTTTGGTTAAGATGATGAGAAGTTGGAAGATAATCTTCAAATGTTTAGATGATTCATTAATTTGAATCACATTATCGTGTGTTATATGTTTGAGAATTTTGAGTGAACTCTTTTAGAGTCAAAATTATTTTGTCTTACGAGAGGTTGAGATGTGTAGGTTTCTGAATTTGTTGCTACGGAAAGCCAGGCGTCGATCCTAAAAGCACGGAAGCTTGATGAAAGGGGGAGCCTGAAGAGACTACCGAAAGGGGGAGCTGAAGCTGAAGACAGATCCTCCGGGATTCTGTTAATGCAAGAGGGAGTCTGTGTTTGCTGAAGACATTAAATCTTAAAGAAGATTCAAGAGAAAGAGAAATTCAAAGCTATCTGAAGGCCTACATTCAAGACAAAGACTGCGGCTTCATCCAAGGGGGAGTTTGTTGATGTACAATGTCTGAAGCCTGCGTCTTTATAATGCTAGTTTAATGTATAGGGTCCAGATAGGTCATTCTGTATAAGTCCAGGGGGTTAAACTATAAATTTATGATTTTCAAGTTTGAGGTCCGCTTTTGTGGCATGTGTTCACATAAGCGAACCAGCTTAGTAGTCTGGACCGCTCTTGTGGACATGTCATATGAGCGGACCAGAATCTCTATAAATACCCCTGATGTGTTCTTCATTTGTAACGTCTTCATGAACTCAATGTCGAACTGCTGACCGTACGACAAGCGTTATCAAGTGAAGAAAAAGTATTTTAAGTGTGAATCTTCTGTTTCTACTCCTTTCTGTTACGTTTTTCTTTGTATCATGCTGAAAATGTGTTTCCGCCACATTCTCAGTAAGCACTAGCTCTGATTGACTCACTCGAGAGGTCAAAACTGATCCTACAGCATATATATCACCATTGCCCTTGATTTTCCTGACTGTATATCTGTTAAATGTCAACATATAGATGTGTGATTTAGTTTACGAAGATTTTTCAATGCCGAGAACCTCGATCAGAGAGTAAAAAAGGCGTAAGGTTCACAATGGTGTAAAACTAAAATGGGATATTCCGGGTTAGGATTCGAGTTACAGGTTAAAGGGCCAAACTAACCACCCAAGAACGGAATCGTCGAGAGAAAACACTTGATAACTTACTGGAAGCAGCTTTTCTTGCCACCAGACCATTGTCCATCAACTAGGAATCTCATGCCATCACTAAACACATACCTTAAATTGTAGCTATTTTTTGAGTGTTTATTTTTGGTGTCTAATCTGCATATATATAACTATTGCTCTTGATTTTATTGACTGTATATCTGTTAAATGTCAACATATACACGTGTGACTTAGTTTACAAAGATTTTTCAATGCCGAGAACCTCGATCAGAGAGTAAAAAAGGTGTAAGGTTCACAATGGTGTAAAATTAAATGGGATATTTCGGGTTAGGATTCGAGTTCAGGTTCAAGGGCCAAACCAACCCCCCAAAGAATGGAATCGTCGAGAGAAAACACTTGACAACTTCCTGGAAGGAGCTTTTCTTGCCACCAGATCTTTCTCCATCAACTAGGAATCTCATGCCGTCACTAAACACATACCTTAAAATGTAGCTATTTTTCGAGTGTTTATTTTTGGTGTCTAATCTGCATATATATCACCATTGCTCTTGATTTTCTTGACTGTATATCTGTTAAATGTCAACATATACACGTGTGATTTAGTTTACGAAGAATTTTCAATGCCGAGAACCTCGATCAGAGAGTAAAAGAAGGCATAAGGTTCACAATGGTGTAATACCAAAATGGGATATACCGGGTTAGGATTCGAGTTACAGGAAGAAGGGCCAAACCAACCACCTAAGAATGGAATCGTCGAGCGAAAACACTTGACAACTTCCTGGAAGCAGCTTTTCTTGCCACCACTCCTTTCTCCAACAATTAGGAATCTGAAGCCGTCACTAAACACATACCATAAATTGTAGCTATTTTTTGAGTGTTTATTTTTGGTGTCTAAACCGCATATATATATCACCATTGCTCTTGATTTTCTTAACTGTATATCTCTTAAATGTCAACATATACACGTGGGATTTAGTTTACGAAGATTTTTCAATACCGATAACCTCGATCAGAGAGTAAAAAAGGCGTAAGTTTCACAATGGTGTAAAACCAAGATGGGATATACCGGGTTAGGATTCGAGTTACAGGAATAAGGGCCAAACCAACCACCCAAGAATGGAATCGTCGAGCGAAAACACTTGACAACTTCCTGGAAGCAGCTTTTCTTGCCAGTACACCTTTCTCCAACAATTAGGAATCTGATGCCGTCACTAAACACATACCTTAAATTGTAGCTATTTTTTAGTGTTTATTTTTGGTGTCTAAACCGCATATATATATATATCACCATTGCTCTTGATTTTCTAAACTGTATATCTCTTAAATGTCAACATATACCGTGTGATTTAGTTTACGAAGATTTTTCAATGCCGAGAACCTCGAACAGAGAGTAAAAAAGGCGTAAGGTTCACAATGGTGTATAACTAAAATGATTTATTCTGGGCTAGGATTGGAGTTACAGGATCAAGGGCCAACCCAACCACCCAAGAATGGAATCGTCGAGCAAAAACACTTGACAACCTCCTAGAAGCAGCTTTTCTTGCCACCAGACCTTTCTCCATAAATTAGGAATCTGATGCCATCACAAAAAACATACCTTAAATTGTATCTTTTTTTTTAGTGTTTATTTTTGGTGTCTAATCTGCATATATATCACCATTGCTCTTGATTTTCTTGACTGTATATCTGTTAAATGTCAACATATAGACATGTGATTTAGTATACAAAGATTTTTCAATGCCGAGAACCTCGATCAGAGAGTAAAAAGGCGTAAGGTTCATAATGATGTAAAACTAAATTGGGATATACCGGGCTAGGATTCGAATTACAGGAACAAGGGACAAACCAACCACCCAAGAATGGAATCGTCGGGCGAAAACACTTGACAACCTCCTAGAAGCAGCTTTTCTTGCCACCAGACCTTTCTCCATCAATTAGGAATCTGATGCCGTCACTAAACACATACGTTAAATTATAGCTATTTTTTGAGTGTTTATTTTTTGGTGTCTAATCCGCATATATATCACCATTGCTCTTGATTTTCTTAACTGTATATCTCTAAAATGTCAACATATAGACATGTGATTTAGCTTACGAAGATTTTTCAATGCCGAGAACCTCGATAAGAGAGTAAAAATGGCGTAAGGTTCACAATGGTGTAAAACTAAAATGGGATATACCGGGTTAGGATTCGAGTTACAGGAATAAGGGCCAAACCAACCACCCAAGAATGGAATCGTCGACCGAAAACACTTGACAAATTCCTGGAAGCAGCTTTTCTTGCCACCACAACTTTCTCCATCAATTAGGAATCTGACGCCGTCACTAAACACATACATTAAATTGTAGCTATTTTTTGAGTGTTTATTTATTGTGTCTAATCTGCATATATATATCAACATTGCTCTTGATTTTCTTAAATGTGTATCTCTTAAATGTCAACATATACACGTGTGATTTAGTTTACGAAGATCTTTCAATGTCGAGAACCTCGATTAGAGAGTAAAAGAGGCGTAATGTTCACAATGGTGTAAAACTAAAATGGGATATACCGGGTTAGGATTCGAGTTACAGGAACAATGGCCAAACCAACCCCCCTAGGAATGGAATCGTCGAGTGAAAACACTTGACAACCTCGTGTAAGCAGAATTTCTTGCCACCAGACCTTTCTCCATCAATTTGAGATATTTTGCCGTCACTAAACACATACCTTAAATTGTAGTTATTTTTTGAGTGTTTATTTTTTGGTGTCTAATCCACATATATATCACCATTGCTCTTGATTTTCTTGACTGTATATCTCCGAAATGTCAACATATACACGTGTGATTTAGTTTACGAAGATTTTTCAATGCCGAGAACCTCGATTTGAGAGTAAAAAAAGGCGTAAGGTTCATAATGGTGTAAAACTAAAATGTGATATACCGAGCTAGGATTCGAGTTACAGGAACAAGGGCCAAACCACCCACACAAGAATGGAATCGTCGAGCAAAAATACATGACAACCTCCTGGAAGCAGATTTTCTTGCCACCAGACCTTTCTCCATCAATTTGGAATCTGTTGTCGTCACTAAACACATACCTTAAATTATAGCTATTTTTTTAGTGTTTATTTTTTGGTGTCTAATCCGCATATATATCACCATTGCTCTTGATTTTCTTAACCGTATATCTCTAAAATGTCAACATATAGACATGTGATTTAGCTTACGAAGATTTTTCAATGCCGAGAACCTCGATAAGTGAGTAAAAAAGGCGTAAGGTTCACAATGATGTAAACCTAAAATGGGATATACCAGGTTAGGATTCGAGTTACAGGAATAAGGGCCAAACCAACCACCCTAGAATGGAATCGTCGAGCGAAAACACTTGACAACTTCCTGGAAGCAGCTTTTTCTGCCACCACAACTTTCTTCATCAATTAGGAATCTGACACCGTCACTAAACACATACATTTAATTGTAGCTATATTTTTAGTGTTTATTTTTTGTGTCTAATCTGCATATATATATATATATATATATATATATATATATATATCACAATTTCTCTTGATTTTCTTAACTGTATATCTCTTAAATGTCAACATATACACGTATGATTTAGTTTATGAAGATTTTTCAATTCCGAGAACCTCGATCAGAGAGTAAAAAAGAGTAAGGTTCACAATGGTGTAAAACTAAAATGAGATATACCGGGCTAGAATTCGAGTTACAGGAACAAGGGCCAACCCAACCACCCAAGAATGGAATCGTCAAGCAAAAACACTTAACAACCTCCTGGAAGCAGCTTTTCTTGCCACCAGACCTTTCTCCATAAATTAGGAATCTAATGCGATCACTAAACACATACCTTAAATTGTAGCTATTTTTTGAGTGTTTATTTTTGGTGTCCAATCTGCATATATATCACCATTACCCTTGATTTTCCTGACTGTATATCTGTTAAATGTCAACATATAGACGTGTGATTTAGTTTATGAAGATTTTTCAATGCCGAGAACCTCGATCAGAGAGTAAAAAAGGCGTAAGGTTCACAATGGTGTAAAACTAAAATGGGATATTCCGGGTTAGGATTCGAGTTACAGGTTCAAGGGCCAAACCAACCACCCAAGAACGGAATCGTCGAGAAAAAACACTTGACAACTTCCTGGAAGCAGCTTTTCTTGCCACCAGACCATTGTCCATCAACTAGGAATCTCATGCCATCACTAAACACATACCTTAAATTGTAGCTATTTTTTGAGGGTTTATTTTTGGTGTCTAATCTGCATATATATCACCATTGCTCTTGATTTTATTTATTGTATATCTGTTAAATGTCAACATATACACGAGTGATTTAGTTTACAAAGAGTTTTCAATGCCGAGAACCTCGATCAGAGAGTAAAAAAGGCGTAAGGTTCACAATGGTGTAAAACTAAAATGGGATATTTCGGGTTAGGATTCGAGTTACAGGTTCAAGGGCCAAACCAACCCCCCAAGAATGGAATCGTCGAGAGAAAACACTTGACAACTTCCTGGAAGGAGCTTTTCTTGCCACCAGACCTTTCTCCATCAACTAGGAATCTCATGCCGTCACTAAACACATACCTTAAATTGTAGCTATTTTTTGAGTGTTTATTTTTGGTGTCCAATCTGCATATATATCACCATTGCCCTTGATTTTCCTGACTGTATATCTATTAAATGTCAACATATAGACGTGTGATTTAGTTTACGAAGATTTTTCAATGGCGAGAACCTCGATCAGAGAGTAAAAAAGGCGTAAGGTTCACAATGGTGTAAAACTAAAATGGGATATTCCTGGCTAGGATTCGAGTTACAGGTTCAAGGGCCAAACCAACCACCCAAGAACGGAATCGTCGAGAGAAAACACTTGACAACTTCCTGGAAGCAGCTTTTCTTGCCACCAGACCATTGTCCATCAACTAAGAATCTCATGCCGTCACTAAACACATACCTTAAATTGTAGCTATTTTTTGAGTGTTTATTTTTGGTGTCTAATCTGCATATATATCACCATTGCTCTTGATTTTATTGATTGTATATCTGTTAAATGTCAACATATACACGTGTGATTTAGTTTACAAAGATTTTTCAATGCCGAGAACCTCGATCAGAGAATAAAAAAGGCGTAAGGTCACAATGGTGTAAAACTAAAATGGGATATTTCGGGTTAGGATTCGAGTTACAAGTTCAAGGGCCAAACCAACCCCCCAAGAATGGAATCGTCGAGAGAAAACACTTGACAACTTCCTGGAAGGAGCTTTTCTTGCCACCAGACCTTTCTCCATCAACTAGGAATCTCATGCCGTCACTAAACACATACCTTAAATTGTAGCTATTTTTTGAGTGTTTATTTTTTGTTTCTAATCTGCATATATATCACCATTGCTCTTGATTTTCTTGACTGTATATCTGTTAAATGTCAACATATACACGTGTGATTTAGTTTACGAAGATTTTTCAATGCCGAGAACCTCGATCAGAGAGTAAAAAAGCATAAGGTGTCACACCCCGACCACGTAGAACAACAAAACGTGGGGGAGAACGTCGGGGAGTGTTGTAACAGAATCATTGTTTCATAACACATGGAAATTGAAATATTATTTTATTGATTAAAGTAGTTACAATGTCTTGACAATCAAAGAAACATAACATAAATAACTAGTCTTTCATCTTTTATTGTCGCTAAGGCCCATGTCCGCCTAAGTGTATCTTGATAAATCCTATGCATCATATTCTGAAACACATGTGAAAATAGGTACGTCAGCATAAAAATGCCTGTGAGATACATAGGTTTATGAAAATAGAATTCATGACTTATTGTTTAAGAAAATGTTTAGTCATTAACCTTGTAAATTGATTTATTTTGTAAATCGTTTGAAAAACAATAAGTTCAGATGATATGCATAAATAAGAGAATAATGTATGGTTAAATGAATAACCAAGTAAAAATGAGTTTGTATAAGATAAGTTGTTTGTAAAACAATGTATTTTGAAAAGTATGTTGTTTATATAAAATGTTATACGTCTAAATTGAAATGATTCAAATAACGCTACGATATGTAATACCATACAAGCACTTATATATAGGAAGTACCAGCGGCGTATCCACCATACTTGTATCGTATTACACATGCCTCGTTACTTAAATCACTTACCCAAACCAAACCACCAAAGTAAAATGTTTATGTAAAATCAAGTGTCAAAATGTTTATGTGAAAACCATGTCTAATGTCTATGTTTAATGTTTATGTAAAATCAAGTGTCAAAATGTTTATGTGAAAACCATGTCTAATGTCTATGTTTAATGTTTATGTCTAATGCAAGTTATGTAATGTAATGTGTATATTAATGTCAAAATGTTTATGTCTAATGTAAATCACGAATTGTGTATTTAAATGTCAAAATGTTTATGTATGGTAAGTGAAATATATCAACTAAACCATATGTAAAATGCACAAAAACAAGGTATTGAAGTAAAACATGGTTTTAATCAAAGTTATGTTTTGTGTAATAAATGCATGCTATACTGATATAGACATTTATGCGGTATTGTGAAAATTCATACATCCAAGCCTTGCGACAGTCGGATAACCCTTTGAGTAAAGGTTATCAAAAAATGTATTCGGATTCGGTCATTCCTTCCATCCAAACAAACCCGAGATTACAGGAATGGGATTTGTCAAGTCCTATGGTACCACTACCTACTACCGAGCGGCATGATCGGTGTTAATGAATGTACATTGTCTCATTTAAACAAACCAAATGTCATACCAAAATGTAAGCATGTGATGAATAATAAATGTACTAAGTATGCTAAGTTAACATACAAAGCAGAAAAGTCTTGTAAATCAATGTGCTAGCATGCTATCAGTTAACATACATAGCAGAAATGAAAAGTAAAACAATGTACTAAGTATGCACACAATGGACATACATAGCATGAAAATGTAATGAAATCATGTACAATAATGTAGTAACGAACATAGTAGGTATATGATGTGAAAGCAGGAAAGCATGAAAGTAACAAGTAGGCACATGTGTTTCACCCCAAAACAGTTTGGAAAACAGTAAAAGAGGGGTCTATGTACTCACTTGAGATTGCTCAGAAGTCCTAAGATAACCACCAAGCAATGCTAGGGATCACGGAATCAAACGGCACCTAATATAGGTAACTATGTTAATAAACCGGACCTAAATCGGAGGATCGGATAGAATGAGGGTTCGTAAACCAAACGAGTATAGAGACTCGTGTAATATGGTTTAACAAAGCCTACATACTAAATGAAACCTAACCTAAGTGCTTACGACCCATTACGACCCGTTTAGGTAGCTTATGCTACTTTAACGCGTCGCGTGCGCAAAAGCGCACTCGAGACGTCTAACTAGCCCTATGACAAGTGTTATATGCCTAAACATGTTACATAATCAGTTATGTGACAAAAGTTTGGGTTACATATGCTTAATTACCAATTATACATGAAAAGGGTATTCTGGTAATTTACCTAAGGCATATAAACTACCTATCATATAACTACTCAAACGATGTGACCAAAGGGTATAACCTCGGAAGGTTATTCCCTATATGCTATGGTCCTAAAGTATTTGGTCGGATCCCAACATTTCATTGATACAGTATTTTTTTTGATGGCCGTGGAGGCACAGGGGTTACATAAGGTTCACAATGGTGTAATACCAAAATGGGATATACCGGGTTAGGATTCGAGTTACAGGAATAAGGGCCAAACCAACCACCCAAGAATGGAATCGTCGAGCGAAAACACTTGACAACTTCCCGGAAGCAGCTTTTCTTGCCACCACTCCTTTCTCCAACAATTAGGAATCTGATGCCGTCACTAAACACATACCATAAATTGTAGCTATTTTTTGAGTATTTATTTTTGGTGTCTAAACCGCATATATATATCACCATTGCTCTTGATTTTCTTAACTGTATATCTCTTAAATGTAAACATATACATGTGGGATTTAGTTTACGAAGATTTTTCAATACCGAGAACCTCGATCAGAGAGTAAAAAAGGCGTAAGGTTCACAATGGTGTAAAACCAAAATGGGATATACCGGGTTAGGATTCGAGTTACAGGAATAAGGGCCAAACCAACCACCCAAGAATGGAATCGTCGAGCAAAAACACTTGACAACCTCCTAGAAGCAGCTTTTCTTGCCACCGGACCTTTCTCCATAAATTAGGAATCTGATGCTATCACTAAAAACATACCTTAAATTGTATCTTTATTTTGAGTGTTTATTTTTGGTGTCTAATCTGCATATATATCACCATTGCTCTTGATTTTCTTGACTGTATATCTGTTAAATGTCAGAATATAGACGTGTGATTTAGTATACAAATATTTTTCAATGCCGAGAACCTCGATCAGAGAGTAAAAAGGCGTAAGGTTCATAATGGTGTAAAACTAAAATGGGATATACCGGGCATTGATTCGAATTACAGGAACAAGGGCCAAACCAACCACCCAAGAATGGAATCGTCGAGAGAAACCACTTGACAACCTCCTAGAAGCAGCTTTTCTTGCCACCAGACCTTTCTCCATCAATTAGGAATCTGATGCCGTCACTAAACACATACCTTAAATTATGGCTATTTTTGAGTGTTTATTTTTTGGTGTCTAATCCGCATATATATCACCATTGCTCTTGATTTTCTTAACCGTGTATCTCTAAAATGTCAACATATAGACATGTGATTTAGCTTACGAAGATTTTTCAACGCCGAGAACCTCGATAAGAGAGTAAAAATGGCATGAGGTTCACAATGGTGTAAAACTAAAATGGGATATACCGGGTTAGGATTCGAGTTACAGGAATAAGGGCCAAACCAACCACCCAAGAATGGAATCGTCGAGAGAAAACACTTGACAACTTCCTGGAAGAAGCTTTTCTTGCCACCACAAGTTTCTCCATCAATTAGGAATCTGACGCCGTCACTAAACATATACATTAAATTGTAGCTATTTTTTGAGTATTTATTTTTTGTGTCTAATCTGCATATATATATCAACATTGCTCTTGATTTTCTTAACTGTATATCTCTTAAATGTCAACATATACACATGTGATTTAGTTTATGAAGATCTTTCAATGCCGAGAACCTCGATCAGAGAGTAAAAGAGGCGTAAGGTTCACAATGGTGTAAAACTAAAATGGGATATACCGGGTTAGGATTCGAGTTACAGGAACAATGGCCAAACCAACCCCCCAGGAATGGAATCGTCGAGAGAAAACACTTGACAACTTCCTGGAAGCAGCTTTTCTTGCCACCACAAGTTTCTCCATCAATTAGGAATCTGACGCCGTCACTAAACACATACATTAAATTGTAGCTATTTTTTGAGTGTTTATTTTTTGTGTCTAATCTGCATATATATATCAACATTGCTCTTGATTTTCTTAACGTATATCTCTAAAATGTCAACATATAGACATGTGATTTAGCTTACGAAGATTTTTCAATGCCGAGAACCTTGATAAGAGAGTAAAAAATGCGTAAGGTTCACAATGAGGTAAAACTAAAATGGGATATACCGGGTTAGGATTCGAGTTACAGGAATAAGGGCCAAACCAACCACCCTAGAATGGAATCGTCGAGCGAAAACACTTGACAACTTCCTGGAAGCAGCTTTTCTTGCCACCACAACTTTCTTTATCAATTAGGAATCTGACGCCGTCACTAAACACATATATTTAATTGTAGCTATTTTTTGAGTGTTTATTTTTTGTGTCTAATCTGCATATATATATCACCATTTCTCTTGATTTTCTTAACTGTATATCTCTTAAATGTCAACATATACACGTGTGATTTAGTTTATGAAGATTTATCAATTCCGAGAACCTCGATCAGAGAGTAAAAATGGCGTAAGGTTCACAATGGTGTAAAACTAAAATGAGATATACCGGGCTAGGATTCGAGTTACAGGAACAAGGGCCAACCCAACCACCCAAGAATGGAATCGTCAAGCAAAAACACTTGACAACCTCCTGGAAGCAGCTTTTCTTGCCACCAGACCTTTCTCCATAAATTAGGAATCTAATGCCATCACTAAACACATACCTTAAATTGTAGCTATTTTTTGAGTGTTTATTTTTGGTGTCCAATCTGCATATATATCACCATTGTTCTTGATTTTCTTGACTGTATATCTGTTAAATGTCAACATATACTCGTGTAATTTAGTTTACGAAGATTTTTCAATGCCGAGAACCTCGATCAGAGAGTAAAAAGGCGTATGGTTCACAATGGTGTAAAACCAAAATGGGATATACCGGGTTAGGATTCGAGTTACAGGAATAAGGGCCAAACCAACCCCCAAGAATGGAAACGTCGAGCGAAAACACTTGACAACTTCCTGGAAGCTGCTTTTCTTGCCACCACAACTTTCTTCATCAATTAAGAATCTGACGCCGTCACTAAACACATACATTTAATTGTAGCTATTTTTTGAGTGTTTATTTTTTGTGTCTAATCTGCATATATATATCACCATTTCTCTTAATTTTCTTAACTGTATATCTCTTAAATGTCAACATATACACGTGTGATTTAGTTTATGAAGATTTTTCAATTCCGAGAACCTCGATCAGAGAGTAAAAAAGGCGTAAGGTTCACAATGGTGTAAAACTAAAATGAGATATACCGGGCTACGATTCGAGTTACAGGAACAAGGGCCAACCCAACCACCCAAGAATGGAATCGTCAAGAAAAAACACTTGACAACCTCCTGGAAGCAGCTTTTCTTGCCACCAGACCTTTCTCCATAAATTAGGAATCTAATGCCATCACTAAACACATACCTTAAATTGTAGCTATTTTTTGAGTGTTTATTTTTGGTGTCCCATCTGCATATATATCACCATTGCTCTTGATTTTCTTGACTGTATATCTGTTAAATGTCAACATATACACGTGGGATTTAGTTTACGAAGATTATTCAATACCGAGAACCTCGATCAGAGAGTAAAAAAGGCGTAAGGTTCACAATGGTGTAAAACCAAAATGGAATATACCGGGTTAGGATTCGAGTTACAGGAATAAGGGCCAAACCAACCACCCAAGAATGGAATGGTCGAGCGAAAACACTTGACAACTTCCTGGAAGCAGCATTTCTTGCCAGCACACTTTTCTCCAACAATTAGGAATCTGATGCCGTCACTAAACACATACCTTAAATTGTAGCTATTTTTTGAGTGTTTATTTTTGGTGTCTGAACCGCATATATATATCACCATTGCTCTTGATTTTTTAAACTGTATATCTCTTAAATGTCAACATATACACGTGTGATTTAGTTTACGAAGATTTTTCAATGCCGAGAACCTCGAACAGAGAGTAAAAAAGTCGTAAGGTTCACAATGGTATAAAACTAAAATGAGTTATTCCGGGCTAGGATTGGAGTTACAGGAACAAGGGCCAACCCAACCACCCGAGAATGGAATCATCGAGCAAAAACACTTGACAACCTCATGGAAGCAGCTTTTCTTGCCACCAGACCTTTCTCCATAAATTAGGAATCTGATGCCATAACTAAAAACATACCTTAAATTGTATCTTTTTTTGAGTGTTTATTTTTGGTGTCTAATCTGCATATATATCACTATTGCTCTTGATTTTCTTGACTGTATATCTGTTAAATGTCAACATATAGACGTGTGATTTAGTACACCAAGATTTTTCAATGCCGAGAATCTCGATCAGAGAGTAAAAAGGCGTAAGGGTCATAATGGTGTAAAACTAAAATGGGATATACCGGGCTAGGATTTGAATTACAGGAACAAGGGCCAAACCAAGCACCCAAGAATGGAATCGTCGGGCGAAAACACTTGACAACCTCCTAGAAGCAGCTTTTCTTGCCACCAGGCCTTTCTCCATCAATTAGGAATCTGATGTCGTCACTAAACACATACCTTAAATTATAGCTATTTTTTGTGTGTTTATTTTTTGGTGTCTAATCCGCATATATATCACCATTGCTCTTGATTTTCTTAACCGTATATCTCTAAAATGTAAACATATAGACATGTGATTTAGCTTACGAAGATTTTTCAATGCCGAGAACCTCGATAAGAGAGTAAAAATGGCGTAAGGTTCACAATGGTGTAAAACTAAAATGGGATATACCGGGTTAGGATTCGAGTTACAGGAATAAGGGCCAAACCAGCCACCCAAGAATGGAATCGTCGAGCGAAAACACTTCACAACTTCCTGGAAGCAGCTTTTCTTGCCACCACAACTTTCTCCATCAATTAGGAATCTGACGCCGTCACTATACACATACATTAAATTGTAGCTATTTTTTAAGTGTTTATTTTTTGTGTCTAATCTGCATATATATATCACCATTGCTCTTGATTTTCTTAACTGTATATCTCTTAAATGTCAACATATACACGTGTGATTTAGTTTACGAAGATCTTTCAATGCCGAGAACCTCGATCAGAGAGTAAAAGAGGCGTAAGGTTCACAATGGTGTAAAACTAAAATGGGATATACCGGGTTAGGATTCGAGTTACAGGAACAATGGCCAAACCAACCCCCCAGGAATGGAATCGTCGAGTGAAAACACTTGACAAACTCCTGTAAGCAGCATTTCTTGCCACCAGACCTTTCTCCATCAATTTGGAATATTTTGCCGTCACTAAACACATACCTTAAATTGTAGCTATTTTTTGAGTGTTTATTTTTTGGTGTCTAATCTGCATATATATCACCATTGCTCTTGATTTTCTTGACTGTATATCTCCAAAATGTCAACATATACACGTGTGATTTAGTTTACGAAGATTTTTCAATGCCGAGAACCTCGATTAGGGAGTAAAAAAAGGCGTAAGGTTCATAATGGTATAAAATTAAAATGTGATATACCGAGCTATGATTCGAGTTATAGGAACAAGGGCCAAACCACCCACACAAGAATGGATTCGTCGAGCAAAAATACATGACACCCTCCTGGAAGCAGCTTTTCTTGCCAACAGGCCGTTCTCCATCAATTAGGAATCTGATGCCGTTACTAAACACATACCTTAAATTGTAACTATTTTTTGAGTGTTTATTTTTGGTGTCTAATCTACATATATATCACCATTGCTCTTGATTTTATTGACTGTATATCTGTTAAATGTCAATGTATACACGTGTGATTTAGTTTACGAAGATTTTTCAATTCCGATAACCCCGATCAGAGAGTAAAAAAGGCGTAAGGTTCACAATGATGTAAAACTAAAATGGGATATTCTGGGTTAGGATTCGAGTTACAGGTTCAAGGGCCAAACCAACCACCCAAGAATGGAATCATTGAGAGAAAAGACTTGACAACTTCCTGGAAGCAGCTTTTGTTGCCACCAGACCTTTCTACATCAACTAGGAATCTCATGCCACCACTAAACACATACCTTAAAGTGTAGCTATTTTTTGAGTGTTTATTTTTGGTGTCTTATCTGCATATATATCACCATTGCTCTTGATTTTCTTGACTGTATATCTGTTAAATGTCAACATATACACGTGTGATTTAGTTTACGAAGATTTTTCAATGCCGAGAACCTCGATCAGAGAGTAAACAAGTGTAAGGTTCACAAAGGTGTAAAACCAAAATGGGATATACCGGGTTAGGATTCGAGTTACAGGAATAAGGGCTAAACCAACAACCCAAGAATGGAATCGTCGAGCGAAAACACTTGACAACTTCCTGGAAGCAACTTTTCTTGCCACCACTCCTATCTCCAACAATTAGGAATCTGATGCCGTCACTAAACACATACCTTAAATTGTAGCTATTTTTGAGAGTTTATTTTTGGTGTCTAAACCGCATATATATATCACCATTGCTCTTGATTTTCTTAACTGTATATCTCTTAAATGTCAACATATATACGTGTGATTTAGTTTACGAAGATTTTTCAATGCCGAGAACCTCGAACAGAGAGTAAAAAAGGCGTAAGGTTCACAATGGTGTAAAACTAAAATGAGTTATACCCGGCTAGGATACGAGTTACAGGAACAAGGGCCAACCCAACCACCCAAGAATGGAATCGTTGAGCAAAAACACTTGACAACCTTCTGAAAGCAGCTTTTCTTGCCACCAGACCTTTCTCCATAAATTAGGAATCTGATGCCATCACAAAACACATACCTTAAATTGTAGCTTTTTTTTGAGTGTTTATTTTTGGTGTCTAATCTGCATATATATCACCATTGCTCTTGATTTTCTTGACTGTATATCTGTTAAATGTCAACATATAGACGTGTGATTTAGTATAAGAAGATTTTTCAATGCCGAGAACCTCGATCGTAGAGTAAAAAGGCGTAAGGCTCATAATGGTGTAAAACTAAAATCGGATATACCGGGCTAGGATTCGAATTGCAGGAACAAGGGCCAAACCAACCACCCAAGAATGGAACCGTCCGGCGAAAACACTTGACAACCTCCTGGAAGCAGCTTTTCTTGCCACCAGACCTTTCTCCATCAATTTGGAATCGGTTGTCGTCACTAAACACATACCTTAAATTATAGCTATTTTTTGAGTGTTTATTTTTTGGTGTCTAATCCGCATATATATCACCATTGCTCTTGATTTTCTTAACCGTATATCTCTAAAATGTCAACATATAGACATGTGATTTAGCTTACGAAGATTTTTCAATGCCGAGAACCTCGATAAGAGAGTAAAAAAGGCGTAAGGTTCACAATGGTGTAAAACTAAAATGGGATATACCGGGTTAGGATTCGAGTTACAGGAATAAGGGCCAAACCAACCATCCTAGAATGGAATCGTCGAGCGAAAACACTTGACAACTTCCTGGAAGCAGCTTTTCTTGCCACCACAACTTTCTTCATCAATTAGGAATCTGACGCCGTCACTAAACACATACATTTAATTGTAGCTATTTTTTGAGTGTTTATTTTTGGTGTCTAATCTGCATATATATATATCACCATTTCTCTTGATTTTCTTAACTGTTTATCTCTTAAATGTCAACAAATACACGTGTGATTTAGTTTATGAAGATTTTTCAATTCCGAGAACCTCGATCAGAGAGTAAAAAAGGCGTAAGGTTCACAATGGTGTAAAACTAAAATGAGATATACCGGGCTTGGATTCGAGTTACCGGAACAATGGCCAACCTAACCACCCAAGAATGGAATCGTCAAGCAAAAACACTTGACAACCTCCTGGAAGCAGCTTTTCTTGCCACCAGACCTTTCTCCATAAATTAGGAATCTAATGCCATCACTAAACACATACCTTAAATTGTAGCTATTTTTTGAGTGTTTATTTTTGGTGTCCAATCTGCATATACATCCCCATTGCCCTTGAATTTCCTGACTGTATATCTGTTAAATGTCAACATATAGACGTGTGATTTAGCTTACGAAGATTTTTCAATGTCGAGAACCTCGATCAGAGAGTAAAAAAGGCGTAAGGTTCACAATGGTGTAAAACTAAAATGGGATATTTCGGGTTAGGATTCGAGTTACAGGTTCAAGGGCCAAACCAACCACCCAAGAATGGAATCGTCGAGAGAAAACACTTGACAACTTCCTGGAAGGAACTTTTCTTGCCACCAGACCTTTCTCCATCAACTAGGAATCTCATGCCGTCACAATGGTGTAAAACCAAATGGGATATACCGAGTTAGGATTCGAGTTACAGGAATAAGGGCCAAACCAACCACCCAAGAATGGAATCGTCAAGCGAAAACACTTGACAACTTCCTGGAAGGAGCTTTTCTTGCCAGCACTCCTTTCTCCAACAATTAGGAATCTGATGCCGTCACTAAACACATACCTTAAATTGTAGCTATTTTTTGAGTGTTTATTTTTGGTGTCTAAACCGCATATATATATCACCATTGCTCTTGATTTTCTAAACTGTATATTTCTTAAATGTCAACATATACACGTGTGATTTAGTTTACGAAGATTTTTCAATGCCGAGAACCTCGAACAGAGAGTAAAAAAGGCGTAAGGTTCACAATGGTGTAAAACTAAAATGAGTTATTCCGGGCTAGGATTGGAGTTACAGGAACAAGGGCCAACCCAACCACCCAAGAATGGAATCGTCGAGCAAAAACACTTGACAACCTCCTAGAAGCAGCTTTTCTTGCCACCAGACCTTTCTCCATCAATTAGGAATCTGATGCCGTCACTAAACACATACCTTAAATTATAGCTATTTTTTGAGTGTTTATTTTTTGGTGTCTAATCCGCATATATATCACCATTGCTCTTGATTCTCTTAACCGTATATCTCTAAATTGTCAACATATAGACATGTGATTTAGCTTACGAAGATTTTTCAATGCCGAGAACCTCGATAAGAGAGTAAAAATGGCGTAAGGTTGACAATGGTGTAAAACTAAAATGGGATATACCGGGTTAGGATTCGAGTTACAGGAATAAGGGCCAAACCAACCACCCAAGAATGGAATCGTCGAGCGAAAACACTTGACAACTTCCTGGAAGCGGCTTTTCTTGCCACCACAACTTTCTCCATCAATTAGGAATCTGACGCCGTCACTAAATACATACATTAAATTGTAGCTATTTTTTGAGTGTTTATTTTTTGTGTCTAATCTGCATATATATATCACCATTGCTCGTGATTTTCTTAACTGTATATCTCTTAAATGTCAACATATACACGTGTGATTTAGTTTACGAAGATTTTTCAATGCCGAGAACCTCGAACAGAGAGTAAAAAAGGCGTAAGGTTCACAATGGTGTAAAACTAAAATGAGTTATTCCGGGCTAGGATTGGAGTTACAGGAACAAGGGCCAACCCAACCACCCAAGAATGGAATCGTCGAGCAAAAACACTTGATAACCTCCTAGAAGCAGCTTTTCTTGCCACCAGACCTTTCTCCATAAATTAGGAATTTGATGCCATCACTAAACACATACCATAAATTGTAGCTATTTTTTGAGTGTTTATTTTTGGTGTCTAATCTGCATATATATCACCATTGCTCTTGATTTTCTTGACTGTATATCTGTTAAATGTCAACATATAGACGTGTGATTTAGTTTACGAAGATTTTTCAATGCCGAGAACCTCGATCAGAGAGTAAAAAAGGCGTAAGGTTCACAATGGTGTAAAATTAAATTGGATATACCGGGCTAGGATTCGAATTACAGGAACAAGGGCCAAACCAACCACCCAAGAATAGAATCGTCGAGCGAAAACACTTGACAACCTCCTGGAAGTAGCTTTTCTTGCCACCAGACCTTTCTCTATCAGTTAGTAATCTGATGCCGTCACTAAACACATACTTTAAATTATAGCTATTTTTGGAGTGTTTATTTTTTGGTGTCTATTCCTCATATATATCACCATTGCTCTTGATTTCTTAACCGTATATCTCTTAAGGGTCAACATATACACGTGTGATTTAGTTTACGAAGATTTTTCAATGCCGAGAACCTGGATCAGAGAGTAAATAAGGCGTAAGGATCATAATGGTGTAACACTAAAATGGGATATACCGGGCTAGGATTCGAGTTACGAGAACAATGGCCAAACCACCCACCCAAGAATGGAATCGTCGAGCGAAAATACGTGATAACCTCCTGGAAGCAGCTTTTCTTGCCACCAGACCTTTCTCCATCAATTAGGAATCTGATGCCGTCACTAAACACCTTCCTTAAATTTTAGTGATTTTTTAAGTGTTTATTTTTTGGTGTCTAATCTGTATATATATCACATTGCTCTTGATTTTCTTGACTGTATATCTCTTGAATGTCAACATATACACATGTGATTTAGTTTACAAAGATTTTTCAATGCCGAGAACCTCGATCAGAGAGTAAAAAAGGCATAAAGTTCACAATGGTGTAAAACTAAAATGAGATATACCGGGCTAGGATTCGAGTTATAGGAACAAGGGCCATACCAACCACCCAAGAATGGAATCGTCCAGCGAAAACACTTGACAACCACCAAGAAGCAGCTTTTGTTGCCACCAGACCTTTCTCCATCGATTAGGAATCAATGCCGTCACTAAACACATACCTTAAATTGTAGCTCTTTTTTGAGTGTTTATTTGTTGGTATCTAATCCGCATATTTATCACCATTGCTCTTGATTTTCTTGAATGTATATCTCTTAAATGTCTACATATACACGTGTGATTTAGTTTACGAAGATTTTTCAATGCCGAGAACCTCGATCAGAGTATAAAAAAGGCGTAACGTTCACGATGCTGTGAAACTAAAATGGGATATACCGTGCAAGGATTCGAGTTAAAGGAACAAGGGCCAAACCAACCACCCAAGAATGAAATCGTTGAGCTAAAACACTTGACAACCACCTGGAAGCAGCTTTTCTTGCCACCAGACCTTTCTCGATTAATTAGGATTCTGATGTCGTCACTAAACACATACCTTAAATTGTAGCTATTTTTTTAGTGTTTATATTTTGGTGTCTAATCCGCATATATATCACCATTGCTCTTGATTTTCTTGATTGTATATCTCTTAAATGTCAAATTATACAAGTGTGATTTAGTTTACGAAGATTTTCAATGTCGAAAACCGCGATCAGAGAGAAAAAAGGCGTAAGGTTCACAATGGTGTAAAAATAAAACGGGATATACCGGGCTAGGATTCTAGTTACAGGAACAACGGCCAAACCAACCACCCAAGAATGGAATCGTCAAGCGAAAACACTTGTCAACCTCCTCGAAGCATCTTTTCTTGCCACCAGACATTTCTCCATCAATTAGTAATCTGATGCCGTCACTAAACACATACCTTTAATTGTATCTAATTTTTGAGTGTTTATTTTTGGGTGTCTAATCCGCATATATATCACTATTGCTCGTGATTTTCTTGAATGTATATATCTTAAATGTCAACATATACAAGTGTGATTTAGTTTACTCAGATTTTCAATGTCGAAAACGGCGATCAGAGAGTAAAGTAAGCGTAAGGTTCACAATGGTGTAAAACTAAAACCGGATATACCGGGCTAGGATTCGAGTTACAGGAACAACGACCAAAACAACCACCCAAGAATGGAATCGTCGAGCGAATACACTTGACAACCTCCTGGAAGCAGCTTTTCTTGACACCAGACCTTTCTCCATCAATTAGGAATCTGATGCCGTCACTAAACACATACCTTAAATTGTAGCTATTTTTTGAGTGTTTATTTTTGGGTGTCTAATCCGCATATATATCACCATTGCTCTTGATTTTCTTGACTGTATATCTCTTAAATGTGTGATTTAGTTCACAAAGATTTTTCAATGCCGAGAACCTCGATCAGAGTATAAAAAAGGTGTAAGGTTCACAATAGTTTAAAACTAAAATGAGATATACCGGGCAAGGATTCGAGTTAAAGGAACAAGGGCCAAACCAACCACCCAAGAATGGAATCGTTGAGCGCAAACACTAGACAACCTCCTTGAAGTAGCTTTTCTTGCCACCAGACCTTTCTCAATCAATTAGGAATCTAATGCTGTCACTAAACACATACCATAAATTGTAGCCATTTTTTGAGTGTTTATTTTTTGGTGTCTAATCCGCATATATATCACCATTGCTCTTGATTTTCTTGACTGTATATCTCTTAAATGTCAACATATACATGTGTGATTTAGGTTACGAAGATTTTTCAATGCCGAGAACCTCGATCAGAGAGTAAAAAAGGCGTAACGTTCACAATGGTGTAATACTAAAATGGGATATACTGGGCTATGATTCTAGTTACAGAAAAAGGGACAAACTAACCACCCAAGAATGGAATCGTCGAGCGAAAACACTTGACAACCTCCTTGAAGCAGCTTTTCTTGCCACCAGACCTTTCTCCATCAATTAGGAATCTGATGCCGTCACTAAACACATACCTTAAATTGTAGCCATTTTTTGAGTGTTTATTTTTTGGAGTCTAATCCGCATATGTATCACCGTTGATCTTGATTTTCTTGACTGTATATCTCTTAAATGTCAACATGTACACGTGTGATTTAGTTTACGAAGATTTTTCAATGTCGAGAACCTCGATCAGAGTATAAAAAAGGTGTAAGGTTCACAATGGTGTAAAACTAAAATGGGATATACCGGGCAAGGATTCGAGTTAAAGGAAAAAGGGCCAAACCAACCACCCAAGAATGGAATCGTTGAGCGAAAACACTTGACAACCTCCTGGAAGCAGCTTTTCTTGCCACCAGACCTTTCTCGATCAATTAGGAATCTGGTGCCGTCACTAAACACATGCCTTAAGTTGTAGCCTTTTTTTGAGTGTTTATTTTTTGGTGTCTAATCCGCATATATATCACCATTGCTATTGATTTTCTTGACTTTATATCTCTTAAATGTCAACATATACACGTGTGATTTAGTTTACGAAAATTTTTCAATGCTGAGAACCTCGATCAAAGAGTAAAAAAGGCGTTAGGTTCACAATGGTGTGAAACTGAAATGGGATATTACAGGCTAGGATCCGAGTTACAATAACAAGGGCCAAACTAACCACCCAAGAATGGAATCATCGAGCGAAAACACTTGACAACCTCCTGGAAGAAGCTTTTCTTGCCACCAGACCTTTCTCCATCAATTAGAAATCTGATGCCGTCACTAAACACTTACCTTAAATTGTAGCCATTTTTTGAGTGTTTATTTTTTGGTGTGTAATCCGCATAGATATCACCATTGCTCTTGATTTTCTTTACTGTATATCTCTTAAATGTCAACATATACACATGTGATTTAGTTTACGAAGTTTTTCAATGCTGAGAACCTCGATCAGAGAGTTAAAAAGGCGTAGGTTCACAATGGTGTAAAACTAAAATGGGATATATCGGGCTAGGATTCGAGTTACAGAAACAAGGGCCAAACCAACCACCCAAAAATGGAATCGTCGAGCGAAAACACTTGACAACCTTCTTGAAGCAGCTTTTCTTGCCTCCAGACCTTTCTCCATCAATTAGGAATCCGATGTTGTCGCTAAACTAAATGCTTTCTATAAATTAGCATTGCTGGGTAATTTTTAGTTTATATAACTTTTATTGAGGGATGTGGGTAACAAGTATGTAATAACGTACTTTAAATGTGGCTTGGGCTTAAAATTAAACAGAATCCAATTGTCTTTGGTGGGCAAAGGGTCTATGGGCAGCCCAACATTAAGCCCCATCTGTTATTCTGTTATTCTGATCCATTTTAGTTACTTGACTGGCTCTACATGTTTTTAGGCCGAAAAACAAATTGTGCGTAAACAGCCTACGTGCCTAAAATATTTTATGAAATCTAACTAATGAGACGCTTCTTATCACCATTGTGAAGTACGATTCTTTTTATTCATATGTGTTAGGATCTGAGTTTGGTTTTGATTGTGATTTATGTTTGAATTAAAATGATCTATGAATGAGTAGTGCAGCGGAATGTAATGGAAGCAAACTTTTCACAATCAAATAGGAGAATTGCTTTAAACATACAAGTTTATCATTGAACTGAATGCTTAAATTTATTACAAGATTCAATTACAATTGCAAGTATGTAACAAACTCCCCCTCGGCTTGAGCTCACAGTATTGTTCGTACAGGAAGAAGATGGTGAAAGAGCTAATAGAACAGTACAGAGCACTGTTCTATTTATAGGCACGAGCAAACCACTGAAGCATCTAAGCTGGCGTCACCATGAAAGTGACATCTAACCTCCTAACAAACTCTAACATCTGATCTATACAACCTCTGCTGTGCTAACTACTGTTATTACAATTCATTACATAAAGACATCTAAACTACTGATGCATCCTTCCACTGATGTGAGCCCAGCAGTACTTGTCATGATCAGCAGAGCTTTACCCATAGCAGTAGATTGAACAGCAGGGCTTTCAGTCTTCATCAGTCTTTGATCAGCAGTTGTAGGTCAATAGTTTGTATGATCAGTAGATAGGAGGTCAGCAGATGTTGAAATCACTTTCAAGGGGAGAGACTTGTATACATAACATCTGCTTATTTTGGATCCACTGCTCTGATCCAGTTTTGTCTTTAATTATCTGTTCCTTTGGTAGGGTTCAATCCTAACAATCTCCCCCTGGAACAGATAATGTCAAAACCCATCATTATTTGTAGATCTTTATTGCCTCATCAACAGTTCCCTTATTTGCCCTTTGAGTTGTAATTCAAAGGCTAAGGCATCTGTTTCATCTTCATCCCAGCTAAGTGGAAGATCAAGGAGATCCTGCAAATCTTCAATACTTAGGCCAAGTGCTTGTTCCCTTGTTGTTTTCTTCACTTCTCCACTAGACTTGAACACAGTCAGTACATGGGTCTGTTTGTCAGTTTTCCACTTTAGTACCTTTGAGTCAGATGGGTTTCTTGGGAGATTTTTATTTGATGAGGTGTTTGGTGATGCAGGCCTATTCATGACTGTATGAGCAGTACTTGCAGGTTGATTTAGCCCAAGAGTTTCTTCAATCATTCTCTTAATGCCCTCTTTCACAAGGTCATCACCTGCTGCTAACTCTTGCACTGTTTCAGCATCCAACTGTTTTTGTGGCCTTCTTTTGAAGATGGCAGCACCAGCAGGAGCAGTGGCTCTCCTGATTTGCAGCTTTGGTGGTCTTTTTGAAACCTCTGCTACAGGATAGTCAGGCTTTTATGGAGCATTAGGATCTGTCTTTCTTAATTTCTCCAAACTTTTGTAGGTAGCCCTGACTTTATCCTCTTTCCATCTCAACACTTGATTTAAGGACCCATAATCAGCAGCAGCTAATTCCTCTTTCATTCTCCTCAGCTCTACCTTTTTATCAGGTACATTCCTTTTGTATTTTACCCAATCTAGAGGAGTGTGTTTGACCTTTTTATTTATCATTTCTTGAATCCTGGATGCTTCTTGTTCAAGCTCAGGAATGGTCCACTCCTTGTACATATGCTTTTCTCCTTTGTACTTCTTGGTTGCCATGATGCTTTCAATGTAGTCTTTTCTCAGTATCTGCTCTCTCTGAGATTTGCTGACAAACATTTTTTGCAAATTGTTCCAAGGATCTGACTTGTTTGAGCAGGTATTGATAGTTCTGCTGAATTTCTCTATCAGATTTCCCTTGTGTATTTCTTTTTGAGATATCCTCTGCTTGCTGAGCCTTGATTTTCAAATATTCTTCGATATTATTAGGCCTGGGATATCCTTCAACTGATGGCAAACTCCTTTTATCAGGGTCATCCTCATAATAAAAAGACTTGATTTCTTCTCTGACTGCTATAAGTTCAAGAGGAAATTGAACACCTGCAGGAGCTAATGGCTTTTGAATCTGAGCTGATGAAAGAGGAACAGGCTTTGGTATTGTAACAAGTGATAGAGATGTTGAAGATGTTGGTGGTGGTGATGGAGAATCATCATCAGGTATGAAAATCCTTCTCCTTTTTATTGTAGGAGAGGCTGATGATGTTTTGGGTGGATCAGTGGTGGTGACTTTAGTGACAGTGGTTTGTGATTGACTAACAGTTGTTGAAACAACTGGTGTTTCAACCACTGTTGTCATTACAACAGATGTTGTAACATCTGATGTCTTCTGCTTTTTGGCATGAGGTGATGGTGGTGAGATTGTTTTTAGTGGTGATGGTGGTGGTGGTAAAGCAGTGGTGGTGTGTGTTGAAGTGATAACAGATGTTGAAACCACTGAAGTATCAGCAGTAGTTGATACAGCAGGAGTTACAACAGCTGTTTTAGTGGAAGATTGATGTTGGTGGCTTTTGGACAGTGGTTTTGGAGAATGCTTTGTGAGTCTGGATGGTATGGATTTGGGTTCCCTCACTTTTCTAGTGGGATTTCTTTTTGGCACAGGATTTTTAACATCCTCTGGCTCAGAACAACCCTGCGCATTCAGCTCCATGTAAGCTCTTTTCTCCTCATTCCACCTTGACATATCCTTTGCCGCTCTGTCCCTTTTTACACTTGCTACAGCTTCATCAAGTGCATTTTGGGTAACATCAACCTTTTTGCTACCATCTGGCAAGGGAAAGTTTCTGGTCATAGCATTCTTTTCTGGTTCAATGTAGAGTGTAGGATGGTTTGTGACCCAAACGAGTCGTTCAGAAGAGATTTTATCAGTTTCAGATGCGGAAAATAAGAAACTGAATTCAAAACAGCTTGCTTATCACTTTAATCATCTTGTGCATTGATTTAACAAAGATTACAGGCACAAAATATACCGACAGCACTTCGGTACAAGTTACTAGTATCTTGCCTGATCACTTCAAATGAATAGACATGACACATATTTATAACCTATGCTTGACCGCTTGAAATTACATATACACGTTCAAGCGACCTACTATTCAAGCGGTCAACCAATTCAAGCGATCACAACAAGAATCTTTCAAAGCGAACATGGCTTTCTTGATTCAAGTGAACATGCCATATTTGACCGAACATGAATTCTGATTTTGTGTAGTTGACTTTCATTGATGATGTAACTTGTGATGTCACCTAGATGATGTCACTTGTGATGTCACCTAGATGATGTCACTTGTTCAGATCCGCAACGCAACCAGAGACTCGATATAAGACGAAGACGACAGATGTATGCACCAACAGACTCCCCCTCAGATGTTGATGAGTCTTAATTGTCGAGTCTTTGCATCTTCAGTCTTTATCAGTCCTTTCAAACTCTTTAAAATATCTGACGCTGTAAGCATCCTCAAACTTATCACCTTCTCTTCTTCAGCATCAACAGACTTCACACAAACAACCTCTACTAGGATGTCTTCAGACTCCCCCTTTCGATATGCTGGGATCGAAGTCTGGCATGTTGAACTCACAGAATCCTCATGTATCGGAACCTGACTCTCTTTCAACTATCCAAGATCAACTAGCTTTTATCCTGCACATTCTCTACCCAAAAATAAATTTTCTAATGATAACTTGTAAAACAATCTCACCATCTAATGAATCACTTGCAGGAGTTATACAATTAAAGAATGATTTTTCAATGTTAATCATTGATAAACCACTTGAAGATATATCACTTTTATTTTCAAAACAACACACTCTCCCAAACCATCTGTTCATCATGTTTAGCACTCGGATTTTTTTTAAATTAGCTCTCCAACACCAGTTGTCGAAAATCTTTTTGAATTTTACAAAAATTTATGCTAAAACACACTGAAAATCTTTTTGGATTTTTGATTAAAATGAAATGCAGTAAAGAAATATTTACAGACAATATTTTTGTGAGTATGTGTAAGAGGATCATATCAGTTTTTGAGACAAATCACCAACACCGTTAAGCTTTATACATTTTAAGTTCTAAACGATTCACTTAGATTGTCAGTATACTGGTCCACTTAAATTCTCACACAAAGTTCAATTGTTTCGAGATACGAGATTAATATCTTAAGCACTTAAACTTAATCGCGTGTCCCACCTCAGAATATACTCCCGTATCCAAATCCCAATATTCAGTCTTACAGGTGAGTATACCGCAGATGATATCTGTAAGGGGTTATAAATTATGAAGAATCATGAGAGCTCAGGTCAGAACTACCGTTCAGCAGAGAGATCATGACTCAACTTTTAGGTGTGTCCCCTTTAGAGGATCTTTTTTACAACAACAATGATTAGCAATTTTATTGTCTTTATCATTTTTGCTGAGGGCGGCGCTATTTTTCAAGCAAGCAGAAAGTATTATTCGAGGACTAGGTCAGAACTTGCATTCAGCAGAAGTCCAAGAATAATACCCCAGATATATCACTGAGCATAAAGACCTAGTATCTCAAAAAGAGGGACCTTTCAAACAAGATTTCGGGGGTTACCCATATATCCGAGATATGTTTCCCCATGATATAAGCAAGTTTGAAATTTAGGTTTATATCTCGTCACAATTTACTAAATGTGCAAAAATCTACTGGCACATCATCAGTGAGACCGTTTATCACATTTTACTTTCCATTTCTTTAGCATGTTGTGATCGTCCACTGATGTAGTATCATTTCCTCTTTTTGACAACAAAACTCATTTTGAATTTTATCATGTTTTTGTCTTTTTCAAATTTTCAAATGTTTTTGGATTTTCTGAAATTTCTTACTCCCCCTAAAATGCAAACACATTTTAGGAAATTTGAAAATAAATTTTGATACTCTACCTGTACAGTTTATTTTCTAAAAAAAATTGACAACCGATATCAAATCGCTTCAATTCGCCATCCTCTTAGCATAAACAATCAGAACTCCCCCTCACAACAAACTATTTTCCCATTGATTTCAAAACACTTAAGTTTGTTTTAATCAAATGGTTTTTCTGGAAAATAAGTTTTGTTGAATGATTTTACCATTTATAGGTTAGGGGTTCATCTTTTTGCTTCTCAATCAATCACTTGAATGTATGGCCGAATCAAGTTCAAACTAATGACCTTGATTAACCACTTGTAGGAAAATGCAAGTACAACTTAATATCCTTGATTTTACCATTTGTAAGTGTAAATCTTCTTCAACCTCTTGTAAGTTTTCCTCTTAATCATACCATTTGTAGAAAACTAACAATTTAAATGATATCACCTATACTTTACCAATTGTATCACTTGTAAGATTACCAACCAAGAAAGATAGATGCCGATTCCTGCTCCACTCTTACCAACCTGGGAGCTCCGGCAAGTCCAGAGACTTACTGTTCATAGTATGTACCATCCCAGTCACAAACCAGGGATGGTTCAACTTTATCTTTCTTCGTCTTCTTTTCATAAAACTCCTTCACTCCTTTGACCTTCCTGTCAACCATTTTATCAAACATATTATGGATTTTGGAGTTAAAAGCTTTCTCAACATCAAAAACCTTTTTGTTATTATAAAATTGGTTTGAAATCTCAACTTTACCAATTTTCTTTTTATAGTTTTCAGTCCGAAGTGATGGAAAATTTTCATCATCTACTGTCAGAACTGATTTTTCTCCTTTTGAAACAACCTGTGGAGATCTGATTTTGTGGAATCAGATTCATCGCCAGAAGATAGCTCCTCTGATTTCGATCTATCAGAATCATCGCTAGAACTACCACCAGATTTCTTAACAACCCATTTTTTATTGTCAAAATAAGCTCTTTTCTTGTAAAATCTGTTTGAACTTTCACCAATTTCAAAAATTGAATTTTTGAAAAGTTTAGTTCTATCAATTGGTGATTCAAACACAACTTCTTTATCTTTCAGTTTACGAGAAACTCCCTGTTTTGATTGTATTGCCTTTGAACACTCCCTGGCAATATGTCCAACTTTGTTGCATTGGAAACAGGTTCTCGTATCTTTTCTCTGTTCAGCCATCTTCTTCATGTCATCTTGCTTCTTTGCAAGGAACTCACTGTTTGACTGCCTCCAGAATTCTTTCTTTTCTTCCTCTTCTGAGCTAGTTCCTGAAACAAATGTCATTTTTGCTTTAAAATCACGAACATATTTTTCATTTTACTGTTTTTCTGTTGGAGTAAAACCAAGACCTTTCTTTTTGAAATTACGGATAGGGTTTGGTTTCTTGTTAAAACCAGAACCAGAACTGTAACCTTTTTTCTTGTTTAATCTTTGTTGTACTCTTGAGGTGTATTTTTTAGGTTTATCAGTAAGATTTAAATCTTTTATTTCAGAAATGTTAATTTCTGTAAGTTTGAAAAACTTTTTTATCATCTCAGTTTTGACACCTCTTATTGGAAATTCCTCATCAGAATATAATTTGTCAGAATCATTCAATGTATATGCAACTTTGAATGTTTCCAATCAACAGAATTGTCTTTCCAATCAAGAGTGCGGAATCCTCTTGATCAGAATATAGCAGAATGAGTAGAAACAGAAAACAGCAAGACACTTTCAAACCGGGTTTCTATTGATTATCAATCACTCAAGAATTACAATCAATCTAAACCCTAACTACCACAAATTCGTCCAAACCCTAGAGCCTTCACGAATTCTCTCACATAAACTGTTTTGGCTGATTAACCTAAACCCTAAAGCCTAACCTTGTTTATATAACACAAGGTTTGCTACTTGGGCCAAGGTTAAACATCATGGACTACGAATTGGACAGGCCCAATTCGCCTCCATCAACCTAATTGGGTTTTGTTTAGCCCAAACTCTATTAACTCACTAATACAAAGCTAAACCCGCTAACTGTTTATCGTTTATCTAATTACAAGATATCCAAAGACCAAATCTAAGCTGTTGTCACAAACATGCACCAACAAACTCCCCCTTGACAATAGCTTCATAAAATAACTTTGTCTTCAGTCTTCTTGCAATCTTCATGTATTCTTGCACTGTCTTTGGTCTTTGGATAGCTTTAGCTTCAATAGGTTCTGTCAGCAACAGACTCCCCCTAAGCTGATGCATCCAATCACCAAATCTTCAAAACGTTAGCGTTTGAGTAAACTCCAGTTCAGCATTTGAATAGCAATCTTCAAACTCTTCACTTTGTCTGCAATATAGAAAGGAGGTTCTACCATGCATCCAATCAAACTCTCATCTTCACAGCAACTCAGCAACACACTGCTTCAATCTGTTTACTATAAAACAAACATCTCGAGAAACCATAAGAATTTTTCAACACAGTTAAATAAATTATTATTATTCAAGAGATAGTTAAACTGTATCACAGATTAAGCATTTTCAATTTCATCACCAACACGCAAAACATTTTAATCACACACCCTATAACCCGCATGATTTAAAATTTTGAACTCACTTTCTAACACCGTCTCCCTCTATCAGTAACAATTCCTCCAAGAATAACAGTTTTCCGTACGTTAAGAATTTTAAACAGAAAAAGACACTATTTTTTATTTTTATATTTTTCTGAAAGCAAATAAATAACAAAAGCAATAAATACTCTATTTTTGTGAGAATCACTGGTAAGAAGATCATATCAGCAAAATCAAACTGTTTCACACTATTAGATAATTCTTTATTTAATTTTTCGTGAAAAGCAGTTCAAGACGATTACCAGTATGTTTGTCCACTTAAACAAAATGCATGAACATTTCAAGTACCATTACCGTATGATACATTATGGTAATATTAATTACTGAAATATTAGTGTGTCCCACTTCAGGATATACCCCCACGATCAAGGTATGCACAAAGATTCATCGTAGTAGGTGAGTATACTGAATTCATCCTTTAAGATATCCTGATAATGTCTAGGTCTGCATATAATCTGTTTTATCATGTTTTGATTGCTTAACAATGAACACCCAAATAAATACTAATCAAATCCTGGAAATATAAACAACACACTCTATCAAGCAAGTATCTTCCCTACCACATATTTCACAAGTCCAATCCAGATTTCTGAAATCTTAACTGGGAATAGGTTGAGAAGAGAACAGAATAGATCTTTAGGAGAGATGGTATAATATACAGATCAAATGAGTTTTTACTCAGTTTGATATAGGTTTCTTGGGTTTCATTTGGGCACTTGAGGGCCTCTTTCGGGTGTATTAGATCTATAGCGCGACAACGTACAGCTAGGTCAGCATGTATCTGGATGCAGCAAAAGCTGTCGTTGCCTAGCACCTCCAGGTCAGCATATATCTGGATGCAGCAAAGGAGGTACACGACTTTTTTCAGAGAAGATTTCAGAATCAGATCAAAATTGTGTGTATCGGGACAACATACAGACATTCAAATAGAAATGTGCTAATTCCAAGTGACTTTCTTTCCTGAGGTCATGTACAATTTTAGTTCTGAACAGAAAGACAGTCAAGATATCCCCAGATGAAATAACAGTATAAAGACCCAAAACTTCAGATTTTGGCAATCTATCAACGCAAGATTTAAGGTCATTAAACCATACACCACTGATGTGTTCCCCACTCAAACTCAGTTGTATTTAAGTTTATATCACATTGGTAAGTTGATTATTTCATGCTTTTTGCCTACTGGTACATCATATAATGAAGCTGCTATCACACTTAAGCAATTTAATTTCATTTCAGTGTGACAGTCTAACTTGCCGAATGTACTATCATTTCTTCTTTTTCACACAGTGATAACACATTTTTGATTTTCTATTTTTTTTTGTTTTTGATTTTTCAAATTTTTTTTTATTTTTGATTTTTAAGAAAAGCAGTAAACTATTTACAAAAATTCTTATGAAAAACCAGTTATTCAGGATTCCTCATCCCGTTGAGTTCAACTAAGTGTTCAAAGCGAGCCCTGTCAAAAGATTTAGTATAAAGATCTGCCAGGTTATCTTCGGTGTCGACTCGATGTAATTCAATTAGTCGTTTTTCAGCACAATCCCGTATAAAATGATGACGTATGTCAATATGTTTTGTGCGACTGTGTTTCACGGGATTATTAGTTATTGAAATCGTGGCATTATTGTCTATCATAATAGGAGTACGAGTGAAATCCAAACCGTAATCGCGCATCTGCTGTTGTATCCAGAGAACCTGAGAGCAGCAGCTACCCGCAGCAATATATTCAGCTTCACACGTAGATGTAGACACACAGGATTGCTTCTTGCATTGCCAAGACACGATCCTGCCTCCTAAGAACTGACAACCACCTGTTGTAGACTTTCTGTTCGACTTGCATCCTCCAAAGTCTGAGTCAGTGTAAGCGACAAAATTCAAATCACTATCAGCTGGATACCACAACCCAAGTTTAGGTTTCCCCTTCAAGTAACGAAGAATACGCTTCACTGCTTTCATGTGTGACTCTTTTGGATTTGCCTGATATCTAGCACACAAGCATACTGCAAACATAATGTCAGGTCTTGAAGCAGACAAGTACATCAGAGAACTAATCATCGCCCTATATTGAGTTGGATCAACGTCTTCAGTACTTTCGTGATCTGGGCCAAGATTGTGATTTTCACAAATGGGTGTGTTGAAAGTAGAGCAATCATTCATTTTGAACCGACTCAAAATGTCATACACATACTTCGTTTGATGAATAAACATCCCATCCTCCTTCTGTTCAACTTGTAATCCCAGAAAGTAAGACAGCTCACCTATAGCACTGATTTCGAACTTGCTCTTCATCACCTGCTCGAACTCTTTACACATATCTTCATCTGATGACCCAAAGATGATGTCATCCACGTACACCTGTACCAGCAGAAAATCTTCCTTCTTCCTCTTGATGAATAGTGTACTGTCAATCTGACCTCTTTCAAAACCATTCTTGATCAGATGTGTAGACAGTGTCTCGTACCACGCCCTGGGAGCTTGATGTAACCCATACAAAGCCTTATCAAGTTTGTACACTCGATCTGGATAATCTGGATCAACGAACCCATCTGGTTGTGAGACATACACCACTTCTTGGACTTTCCCGTAAAGAAATGCACTCTTCACGTCTAGTTGGTAAACTTTGAAGCCCTTGAATGTTGCGAAGGCTAAAAACAAACGAATTGCCTCCAACCTTGCCACTGGTGCAAACACTTCATTGTAATCAATCCCTTCCTGCTGATTGAAACCTTTTACCACCAATCGAGCCTTGTTTCGCGTCACTATCCCTCTGTCATCCTTCTTGCACTTAAACACCCATTTAGTGCCTATCTTTCTTTCACCTTTAGGAAGGTCAACCAACTCCCAAACCTTCAACTTAGCAAACTGGGCCAATTCCTCTTGCATAGCTTCAACCCATGAATTATCTTTAAGAGCCATGTGAATGTTTTTAGGCTCCTCTTGGGAAATAAAGCAACTATACAAGCATTCGTTCACAATCCCAGTCTTCTCAATCGACACAAATAAACTAGAATTCGCTGCTATGCTCCTTCTCGTCTGAACACCTGCATTAGGATCTCCAAGTATCATGTCAACTGGATGATCTCTATTTGCTCGTGTAGTAGCAACAGCATCAACTTCAAGATTATCACCCAGGTTTGATCCAATCTCCCCCTGAATGTTCTGATCTGCAAATGGATTAATGAAATCCTCCCCCTCAATGGGTTCAGAGTCACTATCACTTGAATCAGGATCAGCAGCACCATGGGAAGTTTCCGCAGCATCTGTCATATCAACATTCGATCTAGGCATGAACTCGCCTTCATCGTCTCCACCAATCATTGTTTGAATCAACTGAGAATCATCTGCATTTGGAAACTTAGGAATATTAAATGACTTAAAAGTGCTTTCATAATCATATAATATAGCAGGACCACTCGTTGATTGTTGAGGTTTGTATGAAGTAATTTCAACATTAAAGACAACCTCAATTTTACCAGTTTTTAGATTAAAAACCCTTTTATTCGGTGCGCCAGGTACGTAACCTAGAAAGTAGCCTTCGTCAGCCACCTCACCGAATTTTTGTTTATCTTTATTACGCACAATGGTGCAGGGTAATCCAAATGGTTCAAAGCCTTCTAAGTTTGGTTTCTTGTTAAACATTAATTCATGACATGTTCTGTTAAAACGTTTAACAGTCAAAACTTTGTTTAGGACGTAGCAAGCTGTATTCACAGCTTCTCCCCAGAAAAGAACTGGTAGCTTTGAATCTGAAAGCATCGTCCTAGCGGCTTCAATCAACGTCCTGTTTTTCCTCTCAGCAACTCCATTTTGTTGAGGTGTATAAGGAGCAGAATATTGATGTTCAATTCCTTTTCGAAGACAGTAGAGATCCAGAACTCGATTCTTGAACTCTGTGCCATTATCACTCCTTATCCTCTTGATCTTTGCATCATGGACGTTTTCCAATTTCGTAAAAAGATCTATCAGCATCTCCGCCGTCTCATCTTTTGTACCTAAAAAGAAAACCCATGAATATCATGAATAATCATCAGTGGCAACTAAACAATAGTACTTTCCACCTATGCTCCTCACGTTCACTAGACCGAATAAATCCATGTGAAGTAATTCATAAGGGGCATCTATGGAATTTACTGTTTTAGACTTATGAGGTTTCTTGTGTTGTTTTCCCTTTTGACATGGAAGACATTTATCTTCCACGTGAAACCTCTGCATTGGAACCCCTTTCACTAGCTCATTTTTAACAAGGTAATTCATTTTTTGATAGTGAATATGGGCCATGCGTCTGTGCCACAACATCGATTCAGCTTCAGATGCTTTTGATAGTAAACATGCCACCACAGCAGTTGGATCCTTAACACCCATGTCCATGACATAAGTGTCATTTCTCCTTGGCGCTCGCATCACTATCCAATCGTCCGGAATCTTCAAACCTGGTTTCAACACTAATGCTTCATTCTTGGTAAAATGGACCGAGTGATCCTTGTCGCAGACTTGTGACACGCTCATCAGATTGTGTTTAAGCTGCTCCACATAGTTCACTTTGTCCAGTGTGATCTTCCCATTGGTCACCTTTCCTCTTCCTGTAATTCTACCACCTTTAGCACCCGCAAAATTCACTTTTCCACCATCATAATCTTCAAATTTAGTTAACAATCTCGCATCCCCCGTCATGTGCCTGGAGCAGCCACTATCAACATACCACAAGTTGATAATCCTCCTTAGCAGCTCCTGCACACACCAACCAAGAAATTAGTTAGATTGGGGGACCCAAGCCTTAATGGTCTTGGGTCATCCAAATTCACCAACGACTGGAACATCCATCCAATATCCATTACTCCTAACTGGAGTCTTGGATCTCAGACCTGTTGATGGAATTTGATTTTGATTTCCACTAGGTCTTTGGTCCTGAGGGTTCCTATACGTATTTGGACTATTTGACCTTTGGAAATTTTGATTTGGGTATCTTGAATGTTGATTCCAGGAAGCATTATTGTTGTAATTTCTAAAGCCATTGTTATAAAAAGTTCGACCACCATTATTTTGGTATCGATTTTGATATTGACCTTGACTTCTGAAATTATTAGAATTAAAATTGTTCATTCTTGGTGAACTGCTTCTAGGTCTCTTAAATCTGCCTGGTGGAGATCTAGGCTGAAATCTTGGTTGATTTCTTTGAAAACGAGGAACTTGTGGAGTTCCTTTTTCAGCCTTATCTTCACCAACAGCAACATTCTCTAGTTGCTTAGCAGCAGATTTCTTTGGAGAATTTGCAACTTTCTCCTGTTTATCACCACTATTCTCTGGTGACTTCTCTCTCTTCTCCTCACTCACTTGTGCTTCACTCTTTTTGTTAGGACAGCAGCTAGCTACATGTCCCTTGGTGTGACATTTGAAGCACGATTTCTTTTTCGAAGACTTCTTTTCTGAAGCCTTTGAACTAGATTCGGGTTTTTCTTCTGATGATGCCTTAGAAGGATTTGGTGCAGTTTGCTTAGTTTCAGAATTTTCTATGTTCTTGTTTTTAGCAAACTCTATATTAGATTCATTTTCAATAACAGCTGTTTCGTTTTTCATGTCACTTCCTTGAACAAAATTAACCTTTTTAACAAAAGTTGGATTGTTATTTTTAGGATGTGATGTATTCTTTTTCAAAACAGGTTTGCTGTTATTATCCTTCTTAGCATCAGCATTCTCAAAAACATTTCCTTGACGTGATGTGGAACTACTTGGTGATGTTGACCCAAAGTCCATAAGCTCATCTTCATTGGGCAAGAACGAATAGTCATGACTAACAGGAGGTGGAACTTCATTGAAACCATGAAATCCCACACTGGTTTTGTCATTACTTTTCTTCAAGCCACCCATCATGTGTTTCATAACAAAAGTAGAGTCCCTGAACTGACCTAATTTCCTTTCAAGTTCAACAATTTTGAGTTGTGCATCTGACAACTCTTTGCATTTATCAGAAATCTCTTTTGTTTTCTCAGCCATCATTTCATGAGCTAAGTCTATGACTTGAAGTTTTTCATTTAATTTACAGGTTACAGCTTCAATTTTAGTTTCATAACCTTTTATTTTCTTCAAGTATGACGATTCGTTTCTTTTAGCAAAAAAGTTTGCTTCTTTTATGGTAGACATCTCGCCCACCAGACTTTGGTTTTGTGTGGACAACCTATCAACTTCACCCTGTAATTCACGACAGTTTAAACACACAGAATTAGACTTTACCTCTCCTGTTTGTTTATCAAGGTTGGCCATGAGAGCTGCAAGCTGATCTTTCACTCTTTTGTATTCAGCTTCCTTTTCTTCAGCTTCCCGTTCCTGGTCAGACTTTTGCTTTTTCTCCTCAGCATCTGATGTCTGATCAGCCTTCTTTTCTTCAGCTTTACTCTCTGCCTTCACCTCAGCCTCATCATCCATTTTTGCTTCAGCATCTTCCACAGTATCTTCACCATCATCAATTGGAGTTATCTCTGCCATGAATGCCTGTGTGACATTGTCATCTTTTTCCAAGTGAATACTCCAGTCATATGAACCTTCTCTAGCAGTAGAGATCAGCGCTCTTGAGTTAGAGTTGTTTGTTGCATTCCTATTGTTTGAACTCTGACTCGAAGTCTCCTGCTTTTGTTTTTGACATTCCCTAGCAAAATGCCCATAACTTTGACAGTTGAAGCATCTCACTTTGGTCTTGTCGAAACCAACCGTCTTTCCTATAAACTTCCTGCCTGTTCGGTTCATAAATCTCTTCACTCTTCTAGTAATCATGGCCATTTGCCACTGCAAATCCATATCTTCAAGATCATCAGGGTCAATCTGATCATAATCTTCATCTAAAGTGGCAGGATCAGATATCTTCCCCTGAATGTAGTTCTCGTAAGAAGCAACAAATGAAGCAAGTAGAGCAAGATGCTCTTCAGCAGACTTCACACTCATTGGCATTGACTTAACACCACTACTCTGCTTCGAAGCTGGTGTTCTTTTGGCTCCTGTTGATCCTCCTGAAGCAGCTACAAAACACACATCACCATCTTCATTTACTGTGACCTGCTCATTCTCACACGAAAGAAACGCAGTAGCAGAGTCGCTAGAAGCGTTGTGAGATGAAGAAGATGCAAGCCCATTGTAAATCGTTGGATCTTGAACCTGATCATATCCAGTGTCTTTCTTCTTCATACTGAGTTCATAAGCTCTCAGCTTGCCAACTACTTCTTCCAGTTCCTTTGTTTCATAATCAGCTTCTCCCTTTATCATAAGAGTGTAGATATCCCATTTAGTAGGAAGAGCATCAAGTAGCTTGTCATTTTTCTCTATGTCAGTGTAGCAATCTATATCATAATTGTCCAATTCTGACATCAGATGGTAATATCGAGTGATGACGTCTTCAAGTGACTCATTTTTCATGTACTTGAACACAGCAAACTGCTTCTTCAGTAGATCAACTTTGTTCTTCTTGACATCAGGATTACCCTCATATCTCTTCTCTAGTGCATCCCACATTTCCTTTGAAGTAGTGTACTTCTTAAAGGTATGTTTGATGCCATCAGGTAAAGACATTTTAATGGCAGCCAAGGCTCTCTTTTCAGCCTCATACATTTTCTTTTGTTCGGCATCCATATCAACATAAGCAGTTATACGTTGTCTTCCCTCAAACTCATGAGTTGGGTTCGCATACCCATCATCTATACATATCCACATACGAGTGTCCTGGTACTCAACAAAGGATTGAAACCTATCCTTCCATGTCAAGTAGTTTTCCACCTTCATCATCTTAGGTGGTTTGTTCGTTGTGCCTAACTCATGTTCCATCCTTAAGAGTTCGTTCAATTTAGACATGTTCGACATTTTAACTTAAGCAGACTGGTAAAACCGTACAATTTTAGTCCGAAATCTGTTTTTACCAAGTTATACCGTTAGATTCGTCTAGAGATTACGATTCCAATGATATATAATGTCGAAAACCGTACAATTTTAGTCCGAAATCTGTTTTTTTTTTTTTTTTTACCCTAAAAATCCAAGGAATTCAACGGTCCAAACGGTTCTGTCTAACGAGCTGCGGATCAATTTCTATTTTCAAAACACTGAAATTTTATCGACGCTTGCCAACAAAAATTCCACCCTGTTAATTTCGCTGGTTTTCCTGTTAAATTCGCTGGATATATTGCTAAATTCGCTGGGTATATTGTTCAAATTCGCTGGTCAACGTTCGCTGTCAAGTTCGCTGGTCAATTTCTCGATTACGACGACCTGTAAAATCGCTGAAACCGTGATGATTTCGCTGTGGACAATCACACGGTTACCAAAGTCGCCTTTGGATTTACTTCGCCGGTCACCGAGATATTATGTCCCAATTTCGCTGGTCAGTTAAATATGCTACTTGAGTCTGCGAAGTTGTTAAATTCGCAGGTACTACAAATTCGCTGGTCCAGAAAATATGGAAACTTGATCTGTTTTATATTCTGAAGATTCTTCAACACAATCTGCAAAATCAAAACAGCAAATCAGCACAATAATGTCGAAAATTATCAAGAACAGATGGAAAACCACGAAGAACAGTCTTCGAATTCCAGCCAAATACTCGTCAAAATCCAACCGAAATCGTCCCGAAAACCTGCAAATCAGCAAACAAACAAAGCAGAATATCAAAACAGCCAATAAATCTCGAAAATTTTTATCAAACAAACAGAAAATTTTCGAAAATTTCAAAACCCTAGTTTTCAAAAATTCGAAAACTCCCTGTTTCTGCAGCAACCAATTCTGAACCGAGCCTTCAAGAGCCTAATGCTCTGATACCAATTGTAGGTCCCCTATTCGTATGGATCTTCAACAGAATTGTCTTTCCAATCAAGAGTGCGGAATCCTCTTGATCAGAATATAGCAGAATGAGTAGAAACAGAAAACAGCAAGACACTTTCAAACCGGGTTTCTATTGATTATCAATCACTCAAGAATTACAATCAATCTAAACCCTAACTACCACAAATTCGTCCAAACCCTAGAGCCTTCACGAATTCTCTCACACAAACTGTTTTGGCTGATTAACCTAAACCCTAAAGCCTAACCTTGTTTATATAACACAAGGTTTGCTACTTGGGCCAAGGTTAAACATCATGGACTACGAATTGGACAGGCCCAATTCGCCTCCATCACCCTAATTGGGTTTTGTTTAGCCCAAACTCTATTAACTCACTAATACAAAGCTAAACCCGCTAACTGTTTATCGTTTATCTAATTACAAGATATCCAAAGACCAAATCTAAGCTGTTGTCACAAACATGCACCAACATCATTCAAATTAGATTTTGATAACAGAAATTCTTTGTTGCAAACCCTTTTGCCCTGTTTGTCAGTTTGAATCGGAATGCTCGACTCAGACTTTAACTCTGAACTAGACTCCGACTTTGACTCCTCAGATTCATCTTTATCCAACACCTGATCGACCACTTTCTTTATTAATTCGGACTTATGATCAGTGTCAGATGATGTAAACGTCATATCAATATTTTCTGGCAAGTTAATTGAAGACTCCGACTCCCACTGTAAACTTGTTGCTTTTTCGACTCTTTCTGAATTTGGATTTCTCGGAGAATATCCATTTTCAAGCGGGGGTGGACACTTGTTGTAACTGAAACTTTGTTTCTTACCATAATCATTCTCTTTAGTATCCTTCTTCTTTACTTTCTTCTTTTCAGGAGTCTTTTCTTCATAACCTTTATGTTCTTCAGAATGATTTGCCTCAGAAGTTTCCTCTTCCTCAAAAGCTTTCATGCCTTCTACTGTTGGATAGATCCTGTCAATAACATAAGAAGTGCATGAGTAACTTTTCAACAAACGATTAACCCTCTCAGTTTCAATCCTTTGTGTTTCCAGTTTCTGCTCAAGCACAGCACACTTCTCAATGTAGTTGTTCACCACTTTTTGCTTTATCATGAAAGCTCCTTGAAGTGTCTTCATTGCTGTTGCTTGTTCTTCACTTATTTGGTTGTATTGATTCATGGCTTTGTTCAGAACATCATAAGATTCCTTCAAACTGTTCAAGTTGTAAATTAGTGTACTGTTCTGCTTCTTTATAGCTTCACAGTTGTCACACTTTACTGGAATCTTTTTCGCATCAACTTCTTGATCAACTTTGAACTTCGGAACTTCAACCTTTACTTTCCTTTTGATCACTGGAACTTCTTCGTCATCACTGCTGACTGGTGTTTTGATCTTTTTCTTTTTCTGTTTGGCTTTGTCATCATCACTGTCACTTTCTGCAATTAGTTTCATATCAGCATCGAATTTTCTTGCCCAATACTCAGTATCATCATCACTATCCTCTTCTACTCGAGCTACAAAAGCTGTGTGAGCTATAGCTTGATCAGAAACATAATTATCCCATGTGAAATTTTCCCAGCTAAACCCTTTAGGTAATTTTTCATCATCTTGATCTATTATAAAGGCACTACCATCATCTCTCTTTGAAGAATCTTGATTAACCACACAAGCTCTCTTTCCAGAGTCTTCAATCACATTCCTTCCATGTGCAGTTTATGCTTGATGTTGATGTTGTTGAGATGGTTGCTGAGCAACTTGATGGTAGATGGCTTTTCGGTAGTAATCATTGTTGTTGTTAAAAGGATTCTGAGCTCCACTTGCTTTGCGATTGGTGCATTCTCTCTTGAAGTGACCCTTTTCCCTGCAACGAAAACAAGTGACTTTAGATTTGTCAAAACCTAAAGTAGAATCTCTTCCAGTGATTTGCTTGAATTTCTCAGCTCTCCTCAACACGCTAGCCAAGCACCATTTTATGTCCTTCAGTTCCATCTCTTCAGAATCGATCTGGTCGTAATCTTCCTTTGTCAGCATTGGATTCCCAATTCGACCTGCAACAAAACTACCATAAGATTCAAGAACAGTTCCCAATAAAGACATATGGCTTTTTGCTAACTCTTCAGAATATTCCTCATCATTTTCAATGTTCAATACAATGTTGCATTGAAGCTTTTTGCCATTTCTTGTTGTTGAAACGTTCGGATCAAAAGATGGAAATGATGAGAAACTTCTGTTGCTGCTTGATCCTTTAGAAGAACTTTCAGATGGACTCTTTGCATTGAATGTTGTTTGAACTTTTGGTGACAAGTTTGTGGATTTATCACTAACACCACCTTTGTAGTAAAGACCGATGTCTTGTTCACCATCGAAATCTTTCATTCTCAAAGCCTTTCTCGGTTCCATCTCCTGAGCTTCAATCTTCTCAATGAACTTACTGAGTGTCAAACTGCTAAAACATTTCTTGTTTCTAAGCATCATGAGATATGTGCCCCAAATCTCGTATGGCAAAGCATCAGCAAGCTTCTCGATCAACTCTTCATTTTCTTTCTCAATACTCAATCTCTTCATGTTTGCTAGCAGATTGCAGTATCTTTCAATAATCTGCCTTGTGCTTTCATTCATCAACCCACGAAACAAATCGAACTGTTTCTTCAAAAGCGATTTCTTGTTTTTAACCATCTCTTGGCTTCCATGGAACTTTGACCTTAATGCTTTCCAAATCGAATATGAAGTTCCATTATGTTGCAATAACACTAAGATGTCTTCTTTCACAACTTGTTGCAATAAACTCAGCATCATTTTCTCATCTTTGTACTTCTTTCTAGCATCGGCACTCATATCTTTTATCTGAACCACCTCTTCATCATCATTCATCGGTCGAATGTATTTTGTCTCGACACATTCCCAAGCATCTAAGTAGTTTGCTTGTACCCAGTTTTTGAACCGTCCTTCCCAACCTTTATATTCCTCGATGTTCATGAGTTTAGGCGGCTTTTGCATCGTACCCGTTTCGTTTTCTAACATCGTATTCTGTGCAAGACTAATCAGGGTTACTGGGGTAGCGAATGCGTTGTAAAAATCCTCGTCCATGTTTCGGATTTTCAAATGAGCTGTATCACCTTGTAAAACACCTGAAACAAACAAACAAACAATCAGTTTAAACGGACAGAATACGTAAAAATGTGTGACGATTGAATCGATCTAGGACTCGTGTCGAAGATTTGTAGACTTGTTTAATGAATTCCGCAAACTGAATGAATGAACTAGATCAGATGGGACACGAAATATGGGCTTCCAATGAACCGCAAACAATGAAGTTCACTTAGGCTGACAACAACACAATTGGCCGAAGATATGCAAACCAGTTGAAATGTTATAAATGGCCCTGTAAAGTTAAATAATTGTTTCTGAAAACATCACATGGGCCAACAATATTAATTGTTCATAAACTTCTGATATGACCTCAAACACTTTATGGATCTTGGGCCGCTAACTTTGGACAATTAACACAATCAGATGGGCCGAGAATATGACTTGGGCCGAGAAGATATGAGCTTTAGTATGATTCGGTCGATGAAAACAGTGGGCTGACAAAACACAAAAACTATTGGGCCGAAGATACTAATAATTCTGATTGGACCGTGCCTTTTCAATTCACGTGGCTGACAACACCCTTATGATTTCTATTGAGCCAAAAACATATTTTTAATCTTGTGAATATATCAAGTGGCGGACAACAGTGATAATTACTCAATTCCCATTGGACAACACTTGATAGTGCCAACACCTTTATCTTTATATCACATGCAATTTGATTCCTTTATTGAACTTGGCCAAATTATTGTCGATATTGCAACTTTTGATTGGACCGAATCTATTTGATTCACGTGATGTGTTATCACATGGGTTATCAGTTTAAGAAATCCGACAATTATCAATGAATAACGAATATGATTGGACCGATATCTATTGTAGGCTGACACAAGCAGAACTTTGAGTTATAACACTTGACCTTTTAATATATCACATGCTAACTGACACAAAAACTCGTGATTTCTTGTCCCAACTACTGACAACCTCAAATTCAATGTACTTTCACAATACACGATGCACTTTTCTCGTGAAAAACAGTTCAAGCGGTATAACTTTCAAATGGTGTTTTCAAGCGATCAGCGTTTTTCAAGCAAGCTAAACAATGTAAATTCAAGCGAACAGACAATTTCAAGCGAACACGGTGTATTTTCAAGCGACAAACCAGTTTCAAGCGGACACACATGTGACAACTTGAGTTTCCGACATTCTTTATTCGCATTTAATGCACGTTGACTTTGACTATGTAGTTGTGATTTGATAAAACGTATTGTGTTTGCTTGATTATGTGTTGATATTATAGCATGAGACTTAGGGTATTAGAAATCACCTAAACTGGTTTAACACATGAAAATACTCGACGAAACATAAGATGTGTTTCGCCAGATAACAACTCGACGAAACACAAGTGATTCGTCAGCCTCATCTCGACGAAACACGCTGTTTCGCCGAGTCCAGTTTCACCGAAGCCCAGTTCGGGCCCAACATGTTATTTCGAGTTTTAAAACGTGAAACAACATCAGTTTCACACTTTTATCATAACAACCGAAACCCTAGAGCCCTTCTCTCCTGTGTGACGGCAGTTCGAGGTTTTCGAAGATATCCTTAGCGATCGATTCGTATTTCTCTTTTTTCGGTTAGTGTGTATTCGTTAATCGGTTCATGTTTCTGTGATATCTCGATTCATGCTTGTGTATATGATTGATGTGTGTTAGTGCTGTGATTATAAGAGTATGATGATGATATAGATTTCGATATGTATGATGTAGTCGGATATAAATAGTTCTATGCGGAACTTAATACGATCAAATACTCGGTTCTGAATGTTGTTTATATGATCTGGTTCTGAATACACATTAGCATCTTAATAGGGTTCGGTGATATGATGTCGTATGTTAATCGATATGTTGTACACATAAACTAGGGTTCATGCTAGACGATGATTCTTTGATGATTGAGTTATGACGATTCTATGTGCACATTGATCTTCTTATGATTTCTGTTATTGATGACGGCTGTTAGAATGACTAGGGTTTCTATATTATTCGTAACTGTTATACATGCGACGTAACTGATAACTCGACGAAACAGACCTCTTGACGAAACAGAAAGTGTTTCGCCAAGGAAAGTCGACGAGATAAAAATCTTGTTTCGCCAAACAAGACTCGACGAAACAGAATGTGTTTCGTCGATGTATGTGTTTCGCCAATCTGTGTTTCGCCGACCTGAATACCTTGCACAGTAACCTGACTTAACTATGTTAGAAGTTAACTGAGATATTTAACTACTGTTAAGTATGAGACATTACTTATATAACTAAGAATACGTGCAATGTGATACTCGGTACTTATTGATGCGATGTTCACTATGATTGTACCTACGTGCCAACTTCGTGATTGTAAATTGATTATGTATACGTGCATACTTTAGGACGTGATTGATTTACTTGAGCACATACTTAGCATACCGAGCAAACCAAGGTGAGTTCACACAGCTAAGGCATGGGATTCCCGGGGTGGGAATGGGTTTGGATTATTTACTTGTACTTACCTAGTTTATGGAACTTAGTTATATGGTCCTCGGGAGAGGAAGGGTTATTGATAAGATACGGCTAGACTAGTGATACTAATAGAACTAATCTTCGCACACACGCCGGGGATTGGCCGCGATAATATGACTGATCTTCGCACACATGCTAGGGTTGGCCGCGATATTATGACTAATCTTCGCACACATGCCTAAGGAGGCCGCGAACTATACACTAAACTTCGCACACATGCCGGGTGGCCGCGATACAAATATACCTAGTCTAGAATACTCGGGAAGTTTCCCCTAAACATCGCACACATGCCTAGAGGGCCACGATATGAACTAATATGATACATGACTAAACGAACGAATACAAGGCTTACTATACTATTACTATTACTGAACTATTAACTGTGAACTCGCTCAACTAGTTGTTGACTCTCTGCTGCATGCCTTGCAGGACCTTAGGTACATTTGGAGCTTGCACAGGGAGGAGCAGGTCGTTGTGGGCACGGATTGTGGAACTTATGATAAAACATTTAAACATTTGAACTGATTACTTACGTTGGGTTTACATTTATGCTTTCGCTAGATACTTGACATGTTTTGTTTGAACACCTTTCATATCGTTTGGTTTTAATTACATTTGATACTCATTATGTTTGATATGATTGGTGGCTTGATCCTGGTCAGTCACGCCTCCAAGCGGTGATACTCCGCGTGTGGATTTTTGGGGGTGTGACAGATTGGTATCAGAGCCATTAGTTATAGAGAACTCGGTTTTAATAAGGGGAAAACGATTTTGTTAAAACCAGACTATAACCAGAACAGTGCTCAACGATCCACAACGACGCTTCGCTCCACTTGCAAGACTCAACATCATAGGTACTACTATTTATGTTACTTTACCTACTTGCTAGAATTACATAGAACTTTGCTCGTGGTATGCTTAGATTACAGAACCTACTATATGTTATTGCTTGAGAATACTTGTGTGCTCACTCTTTTCTGTCATCGCACTATTCGCGAACCTATCTCACTCACGTTATCTTTACTGTGAAGATCATGTCTGGACGTATCAACATGACACAAGCTCAGTTGACGGCTCTCATTAACGAACGAGTTAGTGCGGCCGTTGCAGCCGCACAAGCAGGAGGTCAACCACCTGTTTGCACTTTCAAGACATTCATGGACTGTCGTCCAACTACTTTCAGCGGCACTGAAGGAGCCGTAGGCCTTCTCCACTGGTTCGAGAAGCTAGAGTCTGTGTTCGAAATGTGTGAATGCCCTGAGGCACGCAGGGTGAAGTATGCTACTGGTACTCTCGAGGGTTTAGCCCTCACATGGTGGAAAGCTCAGGTACAGATACTAGGGTTGGTAGCAGCTAACGCCACCCCATGGAACAACTTTAAGGAAATGATCAAGGAGGAATACTGCAGTCGTGACGACATTCATAAGCTGGAGGTCGAGTTCTTTAACCTCAAGATGACGGGGTCAGAGATTGAGGCGTTTACAAAGAGATCAAATGAGCTAGCATTACTGTGTCCTACTATGGTGGACCCTCCAGCTAAGCGTATCGAACTTTATCTCGGTGGTCTAGTGCCAGAGATCCAAAGTCATGTGACTTCAGCAAACCTTGCCACCTACCAGCAGGTTGTCCAGTTGGCTCACCGCCTCACGGATCAGGCGGTGGAGCAGAACAAGTTGCCTAAACGCATCAGTACTACTACCGCTACTACTTCAGTTACTCCTGCTACTCCCAGTGACAACAAGCGGAAATGGGAGGGGGATTCTAGCAAAGGTTCAGCTACCGTTCAATCTCAAGCTCAGCAACGCAAGACCAATGATTATCAGGGTCCGAGTCAGCAGTCGTCTGGTGGACAGGGTGGATATCGGGGAATTCACCCACTATGTAATCGGTGCAATAGACATCACAGTGGACGGTGTCGCAAGGAACGTTGTTAGAGATGTTTCAAGCTAGGGCATGAAGCCAAAGACTGCAGGAGTGCGCGACCTGCAAATCAGAATCAGCAACTCCCACTACCAGCTCCACAGAACCAGCAACAACAGCCACAGCGAGGGAACCGGGGGTGTTTCCAGTGTGGGGCTGAAGGTCATTTCAAACGTGATTGCCCACAGTTAAACCAGAATCAGAATAACAACCAGGGCAATGGGAACAACAACAATGGGGGAAACAACAACAATGGTGCTAGGGGTCGTGCATTTGTGATTGGTCAGGCTGATGCAAGGAACGATCCTAATGTGATTATGGGTAAGTTTCTTCTCGACGACTTTTATGTTACTGTATTATTTGATTCGGGTGCGGATACCAGTTATATGTCTCAGAAAGTTAGTCAAATGCTTAAACGTGCACCAACACTTTTGAACACCAAACATGTCGTAGAGTTAGCTAACGGTAAAAGTTTAGAGGCCACACACATAGTTCAAGATTGTAATCTTATCCTCGCTGGTCAGACTTTCTCCATCGATCTCATTCCTATAACTCTGAGTAGTTTCGACATCGTCATCGGTATGGATTGGTTATCCCAACAACAGGCAGAGATCCTATGCAAGGAAAAGATCATTCGTATTCCCCGTTCTGGTAAAGAACCTCTCGAAGTTCAAGGCGACAAGAGTGGTGTCGTGAGTGGCATCATTTCTTTCTTGAAGGCTCAGAAGTGTTTACGTAAGGGCCACTCAGCTGTTTTAGCACTCGTTACTGATACGTCGAAGAAAGAGAAAAAGATTGAGGATATTCCAGTAGTACGCGATTTTCCTCAAGTGTTTCCTGAAGAGTTACCTGGGTTGCCGCCTCACCGTCAGGTTGAATTTTCAGATCGAGCTCGCTCCAGGAGCAGCACCCATAGCTTGAGCACCTTATCGCTTAGCTCCAACCGAACTGGAAGAACTGTCTAAGCAACTGGTGATTCTCGAAAAATTAATTAAAGAATTATAGCTAGAGCACCTTGGACTGCTTTTCACGAAAAATTAAATAAAGAATTATATAATTGTGTGAAACAGTTTGATTGTGCTGATATGATCTTCTTACTGGTGATTCTCACAAAAATAGAGTGTTTATTGCTTTTCGTATTTATTTGCTTTCAGAAAATACAAAAATACAAAAATAGTGTCTTTTTCTGTTTAAAATTCTTAATGTACGAAAAACTGTTATTCAAGGAGGAATTGTTACTGATAGGGGGAGACGGTGTTAGAAAGTGAGTTCAAAATTTTAAAATCATGCGGGTTATAGGATGTGTGATTAAAATGTTTTGCGTGTTGGTGATAAATTGGAAAATGCTTAATCTGTTATACAGTTTAACAAATCTCTTGAAAAATAATAATTTATTTAACTTTGTTGAAAAATTCTTATGGTTTCTCGAGATGTTTGTTTTATAGTAAACAGATTGAAGCAGTGTGTTGCTGAGAACTTGTTGTGTTGCTGAGAAGTTGCTGTGAAGATGAGAGTTTGATTGGATGCATGGTAGAACCTCCTTTCTATATTGCAGACAAGGTTGAAGAGTTTGAAGATTGCTATTCAAATGCTGAACTGGAGTTTACTCAAACGCTAAAGTTTTTGAAGATTTGGTGATTGGATGCATCAGCTTAGGGGGAGTCTGTTGCTGACAGAAGCTATTGAAGCTGAAGCTATCCAAAGACCAAAGACACTACACGAATACATGAAGATTGCAAGACGACTGAAGACAAAGTTATTTTATGAAGCTATTGTCAAGGGGGAGTTTGTTGGTGCATGTTTGTGACAACAGCTTAGATTTGGTCTTTGGATATCTTGTAATTAGTTAAACGATAAACAGTTAGCGGGTTTAGCTTTGTATTAGTGAGTTGTAATGTTTGGGCTAACTAAACCCATACTTATGGGGATGTGGGGCGAATTGGGCCTGTCCAATTCGCAGTCCATGATGTTTAACCTTGGCCCAAGTAGTAACCTTGTGTTATATAAACAAGGTTAGGCTTTAGGGTTGAGGTTAATCAGCTAATCAGCCAGAACATTGTGTGAGAGGAATTTCGTGAGAGCTTTAGGGTTTAGACGAAATTGTGTTTGGTTAGGGTTTGATTGATTGTAAAACGTTTGTTTGGATAATCAATAGAAACCCAGTTTGAAAGTGATTTGCTGTTTCTGTTTTCTACTTGTTTCTGTGATATTCTGATCAAGAGGATTCCGCACTCTTGATTGGATTGACAATTCTGTTGAAGATCCATACGAATAGGGGACCTACAAAAGGATAGACTCTGTAGCGCACCTATCCTCTCATTGCCTGAAGGCACGGACGATTTTGTAGTCTACTGCGACGCATCCATCCAAGGTCTTGGATGTGTGTTGATGCAACGGGATAAGGTCATAGCTTATGCTTCGCGCCAACTTAAGGTTCACGAACGGAATTACACTACACACGATTTAGAGCTGGGAGCGGTTGTGTTTGCACTTAAGATATGGAGACACTACTTGTACGGTACCAAATGTGCTATCTACACTGACCACAGAAGCCTCGAACATATATTCAAACAGAAGGAACTGAATATGCGACAACGACGATGGGTCGAACTGCTAAACGACTACGAAATCTCAATCAGGTACCACCCAGGCAAAGCCAATGTTGTGGCTGACGCCCTCAGTCGAAAAGACACCGCGCCTAAGCGCGTGCGAGCTTTACAACTCACTATACAGTCTAGTCTTCCTTCCCAGATACGAAATGCTCAGGTAGAAGCATTGAAACCAGAAAACGTCAGGGCTGAAGCCCTACGTGGCTCAAGGCAACGCTTAGAACAGAAAGAAGATGGTGCTTATTACGTAACAGGACGCATTTGGGTCCCACTCTATGGCAACTTACGCGAGCTTGTAATGGATGAAGCTCATAAGTCTCGCTACTCGGTACATCCAGGTTCGGATAAAATGTACCACGATATCAAAACTACATACTGGTGGCCTAGCATGAAGGCCCACATAGCAACATACGTTAGCAAGTGCCTGACTTGTGCAAGAGTCAAAGCCGAATACCAGAAACCATCAGGTCCACTTCAACAACCTGAGATACCACAATGGAAATGGGAACAAATTTCCATGGATTTTGTTACAGGCTTACCTAAATCTCAGCGCGGAAATGATACTATTTGGGTGATCGTGGATCGACTCACGAAGTCTGCTCATTTCCTGGCCATTAAAGAAACAGACAAGTTCTCTACCTTAGCAGACATCTACTTAAAAGAAGTGGTTTCGAGGCACGAGGTGCCAACCTCTATCATCTCTGATCGTGACGCACGTTTTACTTCAGAACTGTGGCAAGCAATGCACAAATCTTTTGGCTCTCGATTAGACATGAGCACAGCTTATCACCCTCAGACGGATGGGCAGTCTGAGCGCACTATTCAAACTCTAGAAGACATGCTTCGGGCGTGCGTAATTGACTTTGGCAATGGTTGGGAAAAACATCTGCCACTTGTGGAATTTTCGTACAACAACAGTTACCACACCAGCATTAAAGCTGCTCCATTCGAGGCATTGTACGGGCGTAAATGCCGGTCACCTCTCTGTTGGGCAGAGGTGGGAGATAGTCAAATCACAGGTCCAGAAATGGTAGTTGATACTACTGAAAAGATTTCTCAAATACGACAACGCATGGCGGCAGCTCGTGACCGTCAGAAAGCATACGCCGATAAAGATAGAAAACTACTTGAATTCCAAGTTGGGGATCGAGCGCTACTCAAAGTTTCGCCCTGGAAGGGTGTGGTTCGTTTTGGCAAACGCGGCAAACTTAATCCACGATACGTCGGACCTTTCAAAGTTACTGAGAAGATAGGCAGGGTAGCCTACAGATTGAACTTACCAGCTGAACTCAGTGCAGTTCACAACGTCTTTCACGTGTCGAATCTGAAGAAGTGTATGTCAGATGAGACCCACATAGTTCCCTTGAAGGAACTCACTATCGACGAGCGGTTGCACTTCGTCGAGGAACCTGTTGAAATCACGGACCGGGATGTTAAGGTCCTCAAGAACACGAGAATCCCTCTTGTACGAGTTCGTTGGAACTCCCGCCGCGGCCCAGAGGTCACCTGGGAGCGTGAAGATCAAATGGAACTCAAATATCCCCAGTTATTCAGAACCAATGCAACTACTACTGAGGCTGAAGCTACCACTACAGAATTTCGGGACGAAATTCCAAATCAACGGGGGGATGATGTGACACCCCAGGAAAACCAGTAATCTTCGCAAACCTGCTCGGGGAGCCGCGATACAATACAGGTAAACAACGTCACACCACTAGCTTCCTTAGTAACCGCATGCTAAATTTCGGGACGAAATTTCTTTCAAGTTGGGGATAATGTGACAACTTGAGTTTCCGACATTCTTTATTCGCATTCAATGCACGTTGACTTTGACTATGTAGTTGTGATTTGATAAAACGTATTGTGTTTGCTTGATTATGTGTTGATATTATAGCATGAGACTTAGGGTATTAGAAATCACCTAAACTGGTTTAACACATGAAAATACTCGACGAAACACAAGATGTGTTTCGCCAGATAACAACTCGACGAAATACAAGTGATTCGTCAACCTCATCTCGACGAAACAGGCTGTTTCGCCGAGCCCAGTTTCACCGAAGCCCAGTTCGGGCCCAACATGTTATTTCGAGTTTTAAAACGTGAAACAACATCAGTTTCACACTTTTATCATAACAACCGAAACCCTAGAGCCCTTCTCTCCTGTGTGACGGCAGTTGGAGGTTCTCGAAGATATCCTTAGCGATCGATTCGTATTTCTCTTATTTCGGTTAGTGTGTATTCGTTAATCGGTTCATGTTTCTGTGATATCTCGATTCATGCTTGTGTATATGATTGATGTGTGTTACTGCTGTGATTATAAGAGTATGATGATGATATAGATTTCGATATGTATGATGTAGTCAGATATAAATAGTTCTATGCGGAACTTAATACGATCAAATACTCGGTTCTGAATGTTGTTTATATGATCTGGTTCTGAATACACATTAGCATCTTGATAGGGTTCGGTGATATGATGTCGTATGTTAATCGATATGTTGTACACATAAACTAGGGTTCATGCTAGACGATGATTCTTTGATGATTGAGTTATGACGATTCTATGTGCACATTGATCTTCATATGATTTCTGTTATTGATGACGGCTGTTAGAATGACTAGGGTTTCTGTATGATTCGTAACTGTTATACATGCGACGTAACTGATAACTCGACGAAATAGACCTCTTGACGAAACAGAAAGTGTTTCGCCAAGGAAAGTCGACGAGATAAAAATCTTGTTTCGCCAAACAAGACTCGACGAAACAGAATGTGTTTCGTCGATGTATGTGTTTCGCCGACCTGAATACCTTGCACAGTAACCTGACTTAACTATCTTAGAAGTTAACTGAGATATTTAACTACTGTTAAGTATGAGACATTACTTATATAACTAAGAATACGTGCAATGTGATACTCGGTACTTATTGATGCGATGTTCACTATGATTGTACCTACGTGCCAACTTCGTGATTGTAAACTGATTATGTATACGTGCGTACTTTAGGACGTGATTGATTTACTTGAGCACATACTTAGCATACCGAGCAAACCAAGGTGAGTTCACACAGCCAAGGCATGGGATTCCCGGGGTGGGAATGGGTTTGGATTATTTACTTGTACTTACCTAGTTTATGGAACTTAGTTATATGGTCCTCGGGAGAGGAAGGGTTATTGATAAGATACGGCTAGACTAGTGATACTAATAGAACTGATCTTCGCACACACGCCGGGGATTGGCCTCGATAATATGACTGATCTTCGCACACATGCTAGGGTTGGCCGCGATATTATGACTAATCTTCGCACACATGCCTAAGGAGGCCGCGAACTATACACTAAACTTCGCACACATGCCGGGTGGCCGCGATACAAATATACCTAGTCTAGAATACTCGGGAAGTTTCCCCTAAACATCGCACACATGCCTAGAGGGCCGCGATATGAACTAATATGATACATGACTAAACGAACGAATACAAGGCTTACTATACTATTACTATTACTGAACTATTAACTGTGAACTCGCTCAACTAGTTGTTGACTCTCTGCTGCATGCCTTGCAGGACCTTAGGTACATTTGGAGCTTGCACAGGGAGGAGCAGGTCGTTGTGGGCACGGATTGTGGAACTTATGATAAAACATTTAAACATTTGAACTGATTACTTACGTTGGGTTTACATTTATGCTTCCGCTAGATACTTGACATGTTTTGTTTGAACACCTTTCATATCGTTTGGTTTTAATTACATTTGATACTCATTATGTTTGATATGATTGGTGGCTTGATCCTGGTCAGTCACGCCTCCAAGCGGTGATACTCCGCGTGTGGATTTTTGGGGGTGTGACAACACAGTGTTATGTTTGCTTGAACAGTTGATGATGTCAGCAACAACCGAACAGATTTCAAGCGGACATACGACTTTTTATCAGTTTTAATTTGATTTTAATGCTGAAACTTTCCAGGATTCGTTTAAACATGATTATGCACAATATGTGAAAGTTTGAGCCAATTTTAACCGTGAAAAATTTTTAAATTTGAAAAAAAAATGGTGTAGAAATCAGAAAAAGTGACGAAAACAGGCTGTTTTGGCAAGATCTCTTCCTCCTGAGCTCTGATACAACTTGTAGGAACGGTTTGTGACCCAAACGAGTCGTTCAGAAGAGATTTTATCAGTTTCAGATGCGGAAAATAAGAAACTGAATTGTAACACCCTAGTTTCTATTTAACGTTTATAGTGTAAATACCAACAATTAGATGTGTAGTTAAGACTACACATACTATAAAAATGCGGGTTTATTAAAACTTTTACAATTCATAAGTTATTCTAGGTAACATGATCGAATTCATTGTTTAAATTTTACAACGTGGCAAAGTGCGGAAGCGTGTATCTTTATCGTGTTCGGTTCTTTGCTGAGCTTGATCGTTTTCCGGCGTCCAAAAGTACCTACATTTCAATAACATGAAATGCTTTAGTCATACAAGATTTAAATCATGTCCGAACGATGTCCGGGGAAACAATTGATTTTTCAAAGAAAAACAAAATATATATAAAAAAAAATCACCACCGTAAATTACGGTGGGACCGTAATTTACGGTGGCCCCTGGGTTCATGCTTTTCTACCGTAAAACAGTAGAAACCCACCGTAGCTTTATTAGCTCCACCGTAAATTACGGTGGTGATGTGGTAAATGCGGTCTATAAAAACTAACCTAATCTAGACACCCTAGTTTTATATTTATAAACTAAGACTCTCTAACTGCTAGACCACTGACAGGCAAGTGTACCTATCGTACGTAGTAAAGCCTAATGAAGTCCGAGTATCGAACCCACGAGACACTAGCGACGCTAAACTAGACTCCGACTCAACTAATTACTTAACTGGTTTATTTGATTGGATTGGATTTGGGGGTTTTAACTAATTAAACTAAGTGAATTAACTAAGACAAACTAGACTACCTAGACGCAGGCTGAAGGCTACTAAGGTGAAATCAAGGATGAGAAAGTACTACCCAGGTTTGGAATCCTATTCGTGACTACCGGTTTTCTCTCGGCAATTGTAACTATGATGGAACCAGCTTCTAATAATACGACACTCTAACACTAAAGATAAGTTGAATCTCCTCCCGGTCTCATCAACTTCTCCTAAGGTCCTAAAGGTCAAATAAAGCTCACTGGTATGGGTTGGATCACCTCCCGGTCTCTCCAACAATACTAAAGTAACCAAAGACTAGATCTCCTCTCAGTCTCGCTAATCACAATACACCCTAGAGTGCACAGGGTAACCTAAAAACACTTGAAAAGACTTAGGAAAACAAATAAATACTAGGCCACTTAGACAGATCTCCTCCCGGTCTCACTGCACCTAAATACCTAGCACCAAAGACAATCCTAACTATCTATCTCCTCCCGGTCTCAAGAATAGGTAGAACACTAAACTCCTCTAAATTATCAAACAATGTTCCTATGGGATACGAGCTCAGTAAACCATAAACTAGTTACAAACACAAAGTAGGTAACCTAACATGCATCTATACATGAAAGACATTCACAAAGACACATGAGGAACGATTGAACGATAATAAATTAGAATAAAGTACGCACACACATCCAGCCAATTATTATTAGGTTTTTTACTTTAATATTTATCCATTACAAAATTACCAAAACCGAGAAATTACCAATTATCAATAAATATTCATCACAAACCCGGGTAGATAAGCTAATTAGCCAAGAATCATAGTCAAGAACAATAATAAACAAGTCTGAAATAACAAATAATTCATGTTCATACGTTGAAAAACACAAAGCAATTAAACGGAACACTAACTATTTATGAACCCGACCCGAATCTTGATTGTGGCTTGAACCCTTGAACCAATCGGCTTCCTCTTTTTTGTTTCTCCTCTTCGTCCGATCTCGCTGCCGTCTAACTTCGTCTGCCTCCTAGAATCCCCAAAAATAATTGCCGTCTCCTCCTATTAATAGGCTCCTTTTGTGGTATATAATATTACGAATTTTCACCCCTCATAGGATACTGCATTGGACTCAAATTACAATTCTCCCCAACATGGGCTTCTAGCGAGCTGCTAAGATCGAGTGGGCCATGTCCACTTTATTGGTCTGCCCAAACACTACAAATCTATAATATGACGGTCAACAGGTTAGAATTTGGTCAACACCTCTTTACTCGGTCAACAGAAAAGCATGAACCCTATTCTTTTGTTTGCCATGACTTGCATCTTCTTTTTTTTTTTTCCTTTAAGAATTGCCATCGTCAAAAATACGTATGCATCCAAGTCCTCAAATTGCATCCAAAGATTCCTTTTATATCCATATCCCATAACTAATAATAGTGCCTACATTTATCATAAGAACTTATTAAGCATCAAAAATCTATTCAATTATAGTTAAGGCATTCTTTCTTTTGGTGTCTTACGACACTTGAACAAGATTTATTTTTTAATCATCATTAATGCATTTAACCATTTATTAATGCACATTCAATATTTTGATGATAATTAACTTTATATAAATGAATTCATTATTTTGCTCGTTTTCACTAAAAATCATCAAACTTTAACCACGAACCAACTACGAGTGGATTTTAATAAAAAAAACAACCATAAAGCCATTAAAAAGTGTAGGAATAATTATATAAAATATGTATATTTTAGAGCACATCAAATATCCCCACACTTAACCTTTTGCTTGTCCCTAAGCAAAATCCCAAGCAACATGTCCAACTTAAACACTTAACAACACCGCAAGTCTCGAACACGTTATAACGCGAACTACGAAATCATCAAACACAGCGGTTTCGCAAGACTTACCACGTTCAAAAGGTTGACGAATCACAATATTTAAATGAAAACGGGCCTACCTAATCAAGTTTTTCTTACCTTCAAGCAATCAATTATGCACTGTCAACACCCCTCACAATGTCACTCATCTCTCGGCTAATATTATGTAATTTTGAGTGAACTCTCAAAACTGAACTATGAAGCATACTATCATAGGCTTGTACGTCAATCAGATCTCCACCTAAATGTTAGAACTCGACACGAATCAAGAGGGCTTCATTGGGTAGGTAAGGGCTAAAGGTAGGTTATTTTTATTTGGGAATATATGGCTAAATACAATTGATCACACGATAGACCGAATAAGCACTAAACACATATTAACCATATTGGTCATTTTGACCCACAAATTTATTCTATTTTTTCTTTTTCCTTTTTTTTTTGTTTTTTTTTTTCATATTTTCTTTTTGGCTTTTTCTCTCTTTTCTTTTTTTTTTTCAAGGAAAAACACAAATAATATAACACGATCCGGTTATCAAATCAACAATGGATAACAAACGAATGGTTTTAAGCTCAAAGTGGTGTCTAAAGGTAATGGTGAAACGGGTCAAACACAAAGGCTACACAAATTGGGTGATCCTAATACCTCTATCATATCCATGTCAAATCCTAACCGAAGGTCTCAAACTGTATCAAAACGCACAAGTTCTAAAGTAATGTAACAAAGTTGGTAAACACACATGAAACGAAAATAGTGATCATATATATATAAAACATATAAAGGCTCAAATCTCACTATCATGTGGAAAATAAGGGCTACCGATATCGACAATGCACAACCAATTAACTCTCCGGCTCCATCCACTATCCTAGGCATCCCAAAACCTTTTACTCCGAAAAACCGATTTCGGTCAACCTACTATCCCGCAACTTAAAGAAACATGCGCTCTCGACTCGTAAATTCGACAATTAAATCGCTTTTGACCGACGTTTTGAAAAGGTTTTTTGTTTTCTATGCGCTGAAGGACCGGGACTCGCAACAAACTTACTTTTTTTTCATTTTTTTTATTATTTATTTACTTTTTTGTATTTTTCAATTTTTTTACGACTCAAGACTCTACTAACTAGACACTAAACGATAGTTTCCCATCCCCACACTTAAACTCTACATTGCCCTCAATGTAGGATGGGAACCGACTCAAAAATTAAAAATAAATAAGAAATAAAAAGACTAAGGGCAAATTGGAAAGGACTTAGCTGGTTTAATAACGCATAAGCTTTAGAACTCTCGTCCAATCCAGCTCGATCGTATAGCATTTCATTCGCGATCGGCTCTGACTCTAACTAGTACACTTGGTAAATTCCTTGAAATTGGTGTACAGCTCCGAAATCACCCAAATGGAGATTGAGTACGGGTGGTACATATCCAAACCTGCATAAACAAAAACAAGCAAAAACCAAGCAGTACCGACTCGAAAAAAACGACTCAAACCTACTAAATTAGACTCATGGTACAAAATAAACGACTCAAAATACAAACTCTACAAACCTCCCCACACTTGAATTTAATCAGGAGGTTTCTCCTTTATCCAACCTCGGTCCAACCCGTTTAGTTTTAATTGTTCATCGTTATTTATTAAAAAACAAACGATGAAATTAGAAAATATTTTAAGACGTTCAAATGGGTCAACCCACCAAAATTTAAATTTACCTGGATCAAACCTGATACGATGTATGTAAAGAGGAAGATGGTTGTCTCTGCACTTCAGTTTCTCCATTTGCTTCTTTTTACACCATCTCTGAATCCTCGAACTATGTCGATCCAAGCATTTTTGTGCCTTCTCCCGTGATTTTAAATATGATGGCGATCCAACATCTAAATCTCTCACGGGCCATCTGTCAAACCCCTCAGCCACTTTTTCTTCTTCTACGTTTGGTATTTATTTGATCTCCATGGTTGGCTTCTTTTCAAGTAATGTCTCTAAATATGCTAGATCACCAACCGGGTCAAATTCTTCATCTATAAGTGTTGGTAAACCAACCAACTCATCACCAAACTCATCCTCCCAAGATGGTATATGCATCCCTCTCTCATTCTCCATCTTGTCAAGTGGCTCATCCACGTCTTCCCCCTCATCATCATTCCAGAAGTCGTCATCAATGGGTTCAGGACCATAATACCATGGCGTGGAATACCAATTTTTTGGTGTCACGTCCTGTTGAACCGGAGGTGGGACTGAATCGTCCGTTGTCGTCTCCAATTCTATATCAGACAACTCTAGAATATTGGGAAGCTTCTCTCCAACCTCTTTTATCTCTACTACTTCTTCTTCTTCTCCCCCATAGCTCTCAAAGCCAATATCATCATCATAGTATCCATCCCATGTAAAGCGTATTGTACTTTGATTTTTCTTCTGATTCACGTAAATCGGACAACCTTCAAACCAGTGTGGTCCACCACAGCATTGACACCTTAGATCCACATGTTGGTTCATGCTTTCCTTAATCATTTGACTCAGTGTCTCGATCATTCGGTGAAGAATGGTGAACATTTCGGGAAACCTCGGATCTCCTTGGTCCTGTGCTGTTGTCGTTATCTGAGCGAATATTTGACATGATTCCACGAATGCCCAAACATAGGGAGGGTACTCGCTATGATAACCTGCCATGAATAGAGTAGCAAAAGCAGCACAAAGTAGAGAAAGGAAAGAAAAAAAAAACTAACTAATAAAAAATATTTGCAAAATTAAAAACTCGACACACTACTACTAGACACAAACTCTAGGACTCAAACCCTAAGACTCAAATTACAAATAAGACCAATTAAACAAATAAGATCAGTCAAAGCTAATAACGCAATCGCCTAAGTGTCCCCGGCAGCGGCGCCAAAAACTTGATGTGAAAATTATGGTCTATAAAAACTAACCTAATCTAGACACCCTAGTTTTATATTTATAAACTAAGACTCTCTAACTGCTAGACCACTGACAGGCAAGTGTACCTATCGTACGTAGTAAAGCCTAATGAAGTCCGAGTATCGAACCCACGAGACACTAGCGACGCTAAACTAGACTCCGACTCAACTAATTACTTAACTGGTTTATTTGATTGGATTGGATTTGGGGGTTTTAACTAATTAAACTAAATGAATTAACTAAGACAAACTAGACTACCTAGACGCAGGCTGAAGGCTACTAAGGTGAAATCAAGGATGAGAAAGTACTACCCAGGTTTGGAATCCTATTCGTGACTACCGGTTTTCTCTCGGCAATTGTAACTATGATGGAACCAGCTTCTAATAATACGACACTCTAACACTAAAGATAAGTTGAATCTCCTCCCGGTCTCATCAACTTCTCCTAAGGTCCTAAAGGTCAAATAAAGCTCACTGGTATGGGTTGGATCACCTCCCGGTCTCTCCAACAATACTAAAGTACCCAAAGACTAGATCTCCTCTCAGTCTCACTAATCACAATACACCCTAGAGTGCACAGGGTAACCTAAAAACACTTGAAAAGACTTAGGAAAACAAATAAATACTAGGCCACTTAGACAGATCTCCTCCCGGTCTCACTGCACCTAAATACCTAGCACCAAAGACAATCCTAACTATCTATCTCCTCCCGGTCTCAAGAATAGGTAGAACACTAAACTCCTCTAAATTATCAAACAATGTTCCTATGGGATACGAGCTCAGTAAACCATAAACTAGTTACAAACACAAAGTAGGTAACCTAACATGCATCTATACATGAAAGACATTCACAAAGACACATGAGGAACGATTGAACGATAATAAATTAGAATAAAGTACGCACACACATCCAGCCAATTATTATTAGGTTTTTTACTTTAATATTTATCCATTACAAAATTACCAAAACCGAGAAATTACCAATTATCAATAAATATTCATCACAAACCCGGGTAGATAAGCTAATTAGCCAAGAATCATAGTCAAGAACAATAATAAACAAGTCTGAAATAACAAATAATTCATGTTCATACGTTGAAAAACACAAAGCAATTAAACGGAACACTAACTATTTATGAACCCGACCCGAATCTTGATTGTGGCTTGAACCCTTGAACCAATCGGCTTCCTCTTTTTTGTTTCTCCTCTTCGTCCGATCTCGCTGCCGTCTAACTTCGTCTGCCTCCTAGAATCCCCAAAAATAATTGCCGTCTCCTCCTATTAATAGGCTCCTTTTGTGGTATATAATATTACGAATTTTCACCCCTCATAGGATACTGCATTGGACTCAAATTACAATTCTCCCCAACATGGGCTTCTAGCGAGCTGCTAAGATCGAGTGGGCCATGTCCACTTTATTGGTCTGCCCAAACACTACAAATCTATAAGGGTACAAGGGGCACTCACCTAATAGGTGAGTCCCCTCTCTTACGTCCAACCAATCCTCTTGTGCCACGTCAACTCCCCTCTTAAACTCCCCTAACACCCCATTTTGATGGCGGCACTCACCTAATAGGTGACTTGGTTTTTTTTTTTTTTTTTATTTGTTGAAATTATGCATGTTTATAAAAAAATATTAATAAAAATTAAATAAAATTTAACAAAATAAAACTACAAAATAAAAATAACATTAAAACTAGAAAATACATTCAAACTAGAAAATTAAAATTACATTAAAACTAGAAAAAAAAAATTACATTAAAACTAGAAAATAATATTTTTAGAAATCGATTGGCCACCCGTACTTCTTAGCGATGTCGCGTTTTCGGGCGAGGATGAACGGCAACATACTTGGCGGAGCATCGTCGTGCGGCTTGATGAATATTTCCATATCTCGATCGTAATTGTAGTTTTTCATCGTCTCGCGTTGTTCCGCTATGAGCTCGAGAGCCTGCGCCTCTCTTTTCCTCCTCAATTCAACCGCCTCCAATTCAATCGCGTTTTTCTTTTCTTTCATGGCGGTGTACTCTTTGAATTGTGCCGCCAACTCGGCCGAGCTTCCCTCGGACGATGTCGCTTGACGCTTGTCTCGCCGTTGTGCTCTTTGTGGCGAGGGGTCTTCGTTCATATCGGGTATGGAAGGGTCCACCTCAACGGGCTTTCTTTTATGTCCCGAACCTTCCCCTTCCTCACCCAACAATGGGACTTGGGCCCATTTGTCGTGTTTTCGAAGGACCTCCCACGCCTCGATATGTTGAAAACCGCCCGGATATTTCTCTTTAAATTCTGTTAAAGCGACTTTCATCACGTCGAGATCCTTGACTCCGCTTCCTCGTGTGCGATCCTACATGTTAAAAAAATATAAACTTAGTAAAGAAAAAAAAAATATACATGTTAAAAAAATATAAACTTCGTAAAGAAAAAATAAATATACATGTTAAAAAAATATAAACTTAGTAAAGAAAAATAAAAAATATACAATGTTAAAAAATATAATTTTTACCGCTTGTTGGTATAGGCCGTTGAAAAAGTTTATTTTCGTTTGCATCGGGCCCCATTTAGACCGTACTTGATGCACGGTCCGGTTACTTCCGCCGATGGTGGCGTTAAAATGATTTAAAATATTACGCCAAAAACTATCGCGATTTTGTTGATTGCCCTTCTTTTTGTTGGTAGAGCAATGTACATACGCCTTCGCCAACGCCTCTTCTTGGACCTTTGTCCATTTTTCGCTCGTCATTTTTCCCTTTTTATCCCGAGCGTCATCTTCTTCGTTGCCCGCGTCTTCATCCGCATTATATTCATCGTCCTCGTCGCCCAAATTTTGAGTTTCGGGCACTACCTCATCGTCCTCGTCGTCCCAAACAGGTAGAGGACGTTCAACATTTTCTTGGACCGATGGAACTTGTGGGGAACGAAAACCATATGGGTCGAAGGCGGGGGATAGAGGAGGAGCATCCATTGATAACAAATTTTGAAAACCGTAGCCGAAATTGGGTTGAAGGTTGGTTGCTTGGGTGTTGTAAAAGGAGGGGTGTGAAGGTTGTTGGAAAAAAAACGGGGGTTGTGGAGTATATCCGAAAGGGGGTTGTGATTGTGCACTTGCACCGCTCGAACCACCACGAGACGGTTGCTTGCCTCGTCCCTTAGTTTTTTTCTTGGCTTCGCGGGGTTGGTTCTCCATTGCTCGGTTTGAGAAGTGGGTGTGGTTTGAGAATATAAAAGTTTTTTGAAGTGGGTGTGGTTTGAGAGTATAAAAAAATGAAATTTGTATAAAAAATGGGGTTTGATGAGAGTGTGGTTTGATGAGAGAGTGTGAAGGTTTGGTTATTTATATTTGTAAAAAAATTGAATTTTTTTTTTTTTTTTTTTTGTTTATGACCGTTCAAAAAGTGACCGTTACTCGATTAGTGTGCAAAATCAATCGGTGGACATGGGCCGAAAACACACCCCGAATCGGGTCCCCGCATCGACGGCGGCGGTGTTCCCGATCGGGGACTATGGTCACCGAAGGGGTCCCCGAAGGGTGCCCCGGATACCCTAATATGACGGTCAACAGGTTAGAATTTGGTCAACACCTCTTTACTCGGTCAACAGAAAAGCATGAACCCTATTCTTTTGTTTGCCATGACTTGCATCTTCTTTTTTTATTTTCCTTTAAGAATTGCCATCGTCAAAAATACGTATGCATCCAAGTCCTCAAATTGCATCCAAAGATTCCTTTTGTATCCATATCCCATAACTAATAATAGTGCCTACATTTATCATAAGAACTTACTAAGCATCAAAAATCTATTCAATTATAGTTAAGGCATTCTTTCTTTTGGTGTCTTACGACACTTGAACAAGATTTATTTTTTAATCATCATTAATGCATTTAACCGTAATTTATTAGCTCCACCGTAAATTACGGTGGCACCCACCGTAGCTTTATTAGCTCCACCGTAAAACAGTAGAAACCCACCGTAGCTTTATTAGCTCCACCGTAAATTACGGTGGCACCGTAATTTACGGTGGACCCTGCATCCAGCTTCTCCATTTTGCCGTAATTTGACACGAAATCTTTCGTATCTTTCAAACCGCTTATCCGTTTGGCCTACCGTTTCTTCCTACGTGTTTGTAATTTGATTCTCCATCATTTGGAGTTAAAATCCGACATTCGACTTAACAAGATTTAAGACTTCCAAGTCTTCGGCTTATTATCCTTTATACCAAATTTTGACCCGGTTATGCATTTTATCAAACAAACGTATTTATTTGATTCCTATATTTCATACACTTCATCAAATAATTGTGATATACCATATTAGGTTCTAATCATAGGTTTATTACACAAATTAAACCCGTTTTCACTAGTATGCTTATTTTGACCCGTTAAGGATATTTTAGGCACTTTTAAGCTCAAATTCGCTTTCATTCTAATCTAGCGTTGTAACCTAAATCTCTTATCTAGTACTCTTCCATCACAACCTAAATGTGTGTTGGATTTAAAGTAGATATCTATGTGTTCCGAATTTATACTTCTTGAACTATCATTTTACGGCAAAGACTCATATGGAGTCTTTTGGCCCAAGAATTACATCTTTCACTACCCGTACTCGTTCTAAACTTTTGTTTAATCATAAGACTCCTTTCCAAACAACCTCTAAGAATTGTTTGTTCAATTTAGCCTACAAGGGCGTTTTGGTCGATTTTGGTCCTTCTTTTACAATGAAGGGCTATCACCAATTATTCGACCAAATTAGCACTTTTACATACATCATAAATAAGCGTACCTGGCTCGGATCAACAAATAGACCCGATTTTAATACCTTGCTTTATATTCCCTAATTAAGAACGATGCGAATATCCATTGGATATCTATTCCTGTAAGCATATGACTCGACAAAAGAATCATTAGTCTATATAGTCAAAAGGTGTTGTCTACACCTTTTGACCGGTTTGGCCGAAATGACCATTTAACTTTGCGAAATGATATTTATTATCATCTCCTCTACATGACTCTTCCCGTTTAACACCGTACGGAAATTTTAAATATAAACCGTGTATTTCTTTCGACATAATATGACCAATTTATCGATTTACTTCTTTTTAACCATTATTATGGTTTCTATCGTCTTTGATTTTCTTGTTCCGTTCGACTACACGACGGAACATCATATTTCAATTGTTTAGATATCTCATTCATAATTTATATGACAAGAAAACATTCCACAAATTAAGACTAGTGTAAGCTATACTTACCTTGCATCCGAATTATGCTTTTCCGCCATTCTTGCTTCGTTTGACCCGCTTCCTTTCCAAGCCTCCACCTAGCTTGTCAAGCGTCAAACTATCATCATAATTCGTAAGACGGTTATATTAGTCATCATTAATTATGACTATTCCATCTTACATATTTTCTATCACAAATACCATTCGATCTTATTAATGGTCGGTTTGACTATTTAAAAGTCAAATCACCAATTAACACATATGATTGCACTATCAAGTTCACAAGACTCAATTAGGCACATTATCAACACTTAGTTCTCATTTAGGCATTGTAACAAACACCTAATGGGCATGATTCTACGCATTTGCTAACTAGTTCATAATTAGTCATTTTTTACCAAGATTAACATCAAGATTCAACCATTATCATGTATGATCAAATACTCAAGCTTGCAATTTATTCAAGTATCTTGCATCTACTATCACTTATGATGATTTCTAACACAACTATATTATCATCTTTTCTACATAATCAAAACCCACTTGACACATGAGTGTATGATTATGAATTCACAACAATGAACATCAATTCAACAATTACATGGCTAGGGTTTACTACTAGACATAGTTTCATCCCTAATTTCATCCAAACAACATACATGCAAGCTTAGATTCGAATTCTCTAGGTTTGCTCAGAATTTCAACTAGAGATTTTCCAAGAAATTTACATACCTCGTGACTCCTTTTTCAATGGAGATCACTAATTCATACTCGGATTTTGATTTGGACTTGATTTACCCCTTCAATTTGATGAAATTGTGTTGATTAGGGTTTGAGCTCTCTAAGAGCTTCTCCTGGCCCTTCTCCCGCACGCACACACTCTTGTGTGTGTGTTTTTGTGTTTTATTTTTAAGTTTATAATTCCCATTTCAAGTTACCCGGCTTTGGTCCCTCGTGTTTGGTTAATTATTAATTAGATCACAACCTGATTATTTTCAATAATATTCCCACTTATTAACTAGGTTTAATATTCCTAGTTAACTTAGCGGGTTCATGAATATTTATGACTAAGTTTATTTTAGGTCCCGTTAACTCGGGCCTTCTAAGCTTTTATTTCTTAAAAGCTTTTATTCACTTTTTATTTATTATTAGGATTAATTATTTAAATCCTAATATTTACCGGGTAAATTTTTACCACTAAAGGTATTTTACCCGTCTTTACTATTAACGTGGTTTGATTACCAAAGCCGTTTTCGGGGTGTTACAAGTCTACCCCCCTTAAAGAGGTTTCGTCCTCGAAACCTTTTCTTACTTAATTTATCGAGTTCAACTCCATGTATTTGCTCTCGATAATCAAGTAAGCATTTCTCACATCTTAACTGATTGTTAGTATTACCAGAAAAGTATGGTAATATTCTTTTGGTTATTAATCATCTACGTATCTTACATGACATAATGCGACTGGAAATAACGTAATCTCGTTATTTCCACTAGTTTAATTAACTTAGCGATATTCCTCGCTTTCATATACTATCGAATTCTTTATGAATCCATTACTTTGACCCATTTAAAGGTTTCTAGTGAAATCTTTCACTTCTAGCAACAATTCCTTTTATTTTCAAATTTACTTATTCGGTTTAGTTATACCGAATTTACCGTTTACAAGCGAACCAAATTTCTTAACTTAAATTGCTGACTTTAACCGGTTTCATTAACTAGACTTATTTGTCCAGTTCCTTTTTACCGCTTGCTTGGTTATATTGTGATTCTACTTCACATTACATTTCTTGACCGTGATTGTGTTACATCATGTTTAATTTATATCAACCTTTCATTTTTGAGAATATCACTTTTCGAATATATCATCTTGCGCCTATCAGTGTCAAGACTTGTATCTTTCATGCTTACTATTTAGATTCCTATCAGAATTTATGTTTGTAAAAACATTATTTCTTACTAAAACCGAAGTTTTAGTTTTAGGATCTTTTCTTTAACGTGTCAATCATCCATACTGGGATATTGACAGTCCGTAATTTAATCCTTTACAGTCTCAGTTTTTATGCGGGGATTCTTAACTGATTTCCTCGCTTTATTCCATCTAACCCGTAGGTTTTATCACTTAGCCTTATGGGCTATTTTTGATTAGACATTCACCTCTTTAAAGCGAAGTCCTTATAACTTCTTTCTAATCATGACCCGTGGGTCGTCTTAGTCCGTATATCTCTCATTTGTTTATAACCCTAAAGGTTATGTTGATCCCGTAGATCACTCTTTTTTTTACTCGTGTCTTGTTAAAATATATTTGGTGTCAAAACACTCTTTTTACGTTTGAAATTCATTTGTCTCGAGCTTACCGTTATCCGGCTTGCGCTTACTTACGCCTTCAAGCATTATACTTTATTCAACCCGTTCAATCTCAAAATAGTTGAATATAATTATCAGAATTTCTGTTTACGAAATTTTTTTATGGTCTTTTAGTCATAACTCATAATCCGAGTCTTTTGACTTTATATTCATGTTCTCGTTTCTCGGTTTACGCATGTGTTTAATTCTTACCCATCAACCGGGTGTTTTACCAAAGTCGTTATTATTGCAATCCTCCCGGTATGCATTAAGACCTCGCTTCATTTTTATATTCTGACTTGTCTTTAAGTTCGACGTTTTACAAAAATGACCCGTTAAGGGACATATTTGCATTTTCCGGGTTCGAGTGCAAGTACACTCCCTCCCATTGCTTGTCTAAATCATTTTTCATGTTTGCGTTTTCTGGGTTCGAGTGTAAGCACACTCCCTCCCATTGCTTGTCTAAATCATTTTACTTGCTTGCGTTTTATGGGTTCGAGTGTAAGTACACTCCCTCCCAATACTTGTCTAAATCATTTTACTTGCTTGCGTTTTATGGGTTCGAGTGTAAGTACACTCCCTCCCAATACTTGTCTAAATCATTTTACTTGCTTGCGTTTTATGGGTTCGAGTGTAAGTACACTCCCTCCCAATACTTGTCTAAATCATTTTACTTGCTTCTTTGCCCCTTCGCTCGGGCTCATTATCATGATGTAATACGCTTCAGTCACTCGGTTGTGCGTTTACATTATTATCAAATATTTTGCTTATCTGATTCATTTGGGTACTTTTTAATTAGTCCCATTTACTCCACCCTTACTACATCGGATGTAAAGGTGTCCGCTATAAGAAACTCGTGGTATCATATGCCACTACTTACTTGGCCAGAGTAAGCGATTTAACACATGACGTACACGACCTTTTTATAGTTTTCACATCACGCCCTATGTAAGTAACGCCTCTATTCAGTTTTCTTGGAAATTATATCCTGGATATGTATTCCTGTTCAGGCTTTCCAAGTTTCTAATTTACCCATGCAACAATCATTCTCTACGTGTTTGTTGCATATTGCTAATTGTGCGATTATTTAAAATGTGCACCTTGTAATGTTTGCCCCTACGGGCGTTCCTTGCTATTAACCTTGTTCGCGACCGTTACGCGATTTTGGTCCTTGATGAGTATGCTCTTCCTGTCATACCTCGTACCGTTCCATCATCATATCCATAATTCGTTCAACTCCCGTCATCTTCAGACGCGAGTGTCCTTCAATTAAAACATTCACAAGAGTTAGTAATGTCAACTTCAATAATCGCCCGTATTATAATACAAGGCTTTTTCTACTATACGCGTCAACGCGCGTATTTTCGTCAACCATATCAATCATTTAAATTGGGGTAACATATACCACACGATAGCTCTATGTGTTGTTTACAACACTTTAGCATACTAACTATTCACGTACTTGTACTTACCGGATTTGCGATCAAGCCTCGAACCGAACACTATTCTTTGTCAAGAGCATAAGGTTTAAGTCCAAGCATGGTTCCTCCCCACCATACTCGAATCTCTTAAACCAAGGCTCTGATACCAACTTGTAACACCCTAGTTTCTATTTAACGTTTATAGTGTAAATACCAACAATTAGATGTGTAGTTAAGACTACACATACTATAAAAATGCGGGTTTATTAAAACTTTTACAATTCATAAGTTATTCTAGGTAACATGATCGAATTCATTGTTTAAATTTTACAACGTGGCAAAGTGCGGAAGCGTGTATCTTTATCGTGTTCGGTTCTTTGCTGAGCTTGATCGTTTTCCGGCGTCCAAAAGTACCTACATTTCAATAACATGAAATGCTTTAGTCATACAAGATTTAAATCATGTCCGAACGATGTCCGGGGAAACAATTGATTTTTCAAAGAAAAACAAAATATATATAAAAAAAATCACCACCGTAAATTACGGTGGGACCGTAATTTACGGTGGCCCCTGGGTTCATGCTTTTCTACCGTAAAACAGTAGAAACCCACCGTAGCTTTATTAGCTCCACCGTAAATTACGGTGGCACCGTAATTTACGGTGGACCCTGCATCCAGCTTCTCCATTTTGCCGTAATTTGACACGAAATCTTTCGTATCTTTCAAACCGCTTATCCGTTTGGCCTACCGTTTCTTCCTACGTGTTTGTAATTTGATTCTCCATCATTTGGAGTTAAAATCCGACATTCGACTTAACAAGATTTAAGACTTCCAAGTCTTCGGCTTATTATCCTTTATACCAAATTTTGACCCGGTTATGCATTTTATCAAACAAACGTATTTATTTGATTCCTATATTTCATACACTTCATCAAATAATTGTGATATACCATATTAGGTTCTAATCATAGGTTTATTACACAAATTAAACCCGTTTTCACTAGTATGCTTATTTTGACCCGTTAAGGATATTTTAGGCACTTTTAAGCTCAAATTCGCTTTCATTCTAATCTAGCGTTGTAACCTAAATCTCTTATCTAGTACTCTTCCATCACAACCTAAATGTGTGTTGGATTTAAAGTAGATATCTATGTGTTCCGAATTTATACTTCTTGAACTATCATTTTACGGCAAAGACTCATATGGAGTCTTTTGGCCCAAGAATTACATCTTTCACTACCTGTACTCGTTCTAAACTTTTGTTTAATCATAAGACTCCTTTCCAAACAACCTCTAAGAATTGTTTGTTCAATTTAGCCTACAAGGGCGTTTTGGTCGATTTTGGTCCTTCTTTTACAATGAAGGGCTATCACCAATTATTCGACCAAATTAGCACTTTTACATACATCATAAATAAGCGTACCTGGCTCGGATCAACAAATAGACCCGATTTTAATACCTTGCTTTATATTCGCTAATTAAGAACGATGCGAATATCCATTGGATATCTATTCCTGTAAGCATATGACTCGACAAAAGAATCATTAGTCTATATAGTCAAAAGGTGTTGTCTACACCTTTTGACCGGTTTGGCCGAAATGACCATTTAACTTTGCGAAATGATATTTATTATCATCTCCTCTACATGACTCTTCCCGTTTAACACCGTACGGAAATTTTAAATATAAACCGTGTATTTCTTTCGACATAATATGACCAATTTATCGATTTACTTCTTTTTAACCATTATTATGGTTTCTATCGTCTTTGATTTTCTTGTTCCGTTCGACTACACGACGGAACATCATATTTCAATTGTTTAGATATCTCATTCATAATTTATATGACAAGAAAACATTCCACAAATTAAGACTAGTGTAAGCTATACTTACCTTGCATCCGAATTATGCTTTTCCGCCATTCTTGCTTCGTTTGACCCGCTTCCTTTCCAAGCCTCCACCTAGCTTGTCAAGCGTCAAACTATCATCATAATTCGTAAGACGGTTATATTAGTCATCATTAATTATGACTATTCCATCTTACATATTTTCTATCACAAATACCATTCGATCTTATTAATGGTCGGTTTGACTATTTAAAAGTCAAATCACCAATTAACACATATGATTGCACTATCAAGTTCACAAGACTCAATTAGGCACATTATCAACACTTAGTTCTCATTTAGGCATTGTAACAAACACCTAATGGGCATGATTCTACGCATTTGCTAACTAGTTCATAATTAGTCATTTTTTACCAAGATTAACATCAAGATTCAACCATTATCATGTATGATCAAATACTCAAGCTTGCAATTTATTCAAGTATCTTGCATCTACTATCACTTATGATGATTTCTAACACAACTATATTATCATCTTTTCTACATAATCAAAACCCACTTGACACATGAGTGTATGATTATGAATTCACAACAATGAACATCAATTCAACAATTACATGGCTAGGGTTTACTACTAGACATAGTTTCATCCCTAATTTCATCCAAACAACATACATGCAAGCTTAGATTCGAATTCTCTAGGTTTGCTCAGAATTTCAACTAGAGATTTTCCAAGAAATTTACATACCTCGTGACTCCTTTTTCAATGGAGATCACTAATTCATACTCGGATTTTGATTTGGACTTGATTTACCCCTTCAATTTGATGAAATTGTGTTGATTAGGGTTTGAGCTCTCTAAGAGCTTCTCCTGGCCCTTCTCCCGCACGCACACACTCTTGTGTGTGTGTTTTTGTGTTTTATTTTTAAGTTTATAATTCCCATTTCAAGTTACCCGGCTTTGGTCCCTCGTGTTTGGTTAATTATTAATTAGATCACAACCTGATTATTTTCAATAATATTCCCACTTATTAACTAGGTTTAATATTCCTAGTTAACTTAGCGGGTTCAGGAATATTTATGACTAAGTTTATTTTAGGTCCCGTTAACTCGGGCCTTCTAAGCTTTTATTTCTTAAAAGCTTTTATTCACTTTTTATTTATTATTAGGATTAATTATTTAAATCCTAATATTTACCGGGTAAATTTTTACCACTAAAGGTATTTTACCCGTCTTTACTATTAACGTGGTTTGATTACCAAAGCCGTTTTCGGGGTGTTACAGAATTCAAAACAGCTTGCTTATCACCTTAATCATCTTGTGCATTGATTTAACAAAGATTACAGGCACAAAATATACCGGCAGCACTTCGGTACAAATTACTAGTATCTTGCCTGATCGCTTCAAACGAATGGACATGACACATATTTATAACCTATGCTTGACCGCTTGAAATTACATATACACGTTCAAGCGACCTACTGTTCAAGCGGTCAACCAATTCAAGCGATCACAACAAGAATCTTTCAAGCGAACATGGCTTTCTTGATTCAAGCGAACATGCCATATTTGACCGAACATGAATTCTGATTTTGTGTATTTGACTTTCATTGATGATGTAACTTGTGATGTCACCTAGATGATGTCACTTGTGATGTCACCTAGATGATGTCACTTGTTCAGATCCGCAACGCAACCAGAGACTCGATATAAGACGAAGACGACAGATGTATGCACCAACATAGAGACCATCATCTATTCCCTTTTTCTTCCACTCCTGAATTTTCTCCCCCTTTTTGGCATTATCTGGGGGTAGTTGATCAATGAAGAGAACAGTGGGAGGAGCAGTGCCAGTGGTTTTCAAGATGTGGGCCTTGATAGCCTTAATGTCTGTTTGTGTGTTCTTGAACCTAGACTCCATTGTGTTTCTCAGCTCTTGTACATGTATTGCATGTTGCTGATCAGCCATTTGTTTTTGTTGTTGGAGAAAAGGTTGGAATAGGTTCCATATCTCATCTGCAGCAGGTGCTTGTGGTGGAGCAGATGCTTGAGGTGGAACAACAGTGGATTGCACCTTTTGTACTGTCCACAACTGCTGCAGCATTTCTTTGATTTCTGCAACAGAGTTATCCAGTTTTTCAACTTGTTCCCTCAATTCCAGGTACTTTAAACCATCACCCAATTTAATGGGATCCTCTGATTTCCCACTATCAGTGGTTGGAACAGGGGTTGATGTAGGGAGGGTACTCCAAACATTAACTACTGATGCCCCTTTGTCTTGGTACTGGGGTCTTCTTCCCTCAACACTTGATAACCTTTTGATGATACCAGTGGATAAAACAAACTCACTAGTGGGTATCAGAGGTGCTATAGAAGGAATTGACTCCAAGGAAGTCTTATTGATGTAACTACTGTCCAAATGCAAACCAGTGGGTTCAGCACTTGCAGTGGCTGCTTCACTTGGATTACCACCAAGAGTTACTTGTAACTTAAGGGGTGTAACCTCCTCAGGCCTTATTGGTGGGATAACTATGATTGATACATCAGACCCAGTCATTTGTTGAAGTATATTCTCATTGATAGGTGATTGAGAAGGACTGGTTTGTGCATGGTTCAAATCAATAGCATCAAACAAAAGTTTAGTTGGTGGGGGAATTGTGGAGGTGAGGTTGGGTGTAGAAAGAGAATTGGCCCCGGGCATTGGGCTGTGGATGATGGAAACAAGTGATTCCACAGCATCATATTGTGGTGTCCCTATATGTACAACCTGTTCTTTTTGAGAAGAAACAGGAGGAGTTTCGGTTATGGGTTGAGATATTTGTACCAACTACTGTGAGGAAGTAGTAGTAGTGGTTTCTTGTGACCTTTGTGTTGTCACTGGCAGTTGCTCTGGTATCTCATCCTCCAGAGTTGCCTTTTTGATAGGTTTGGGGGGTTTTTGAGTTTTCTTTTGTGTTGGCTTTTTGGTGAGTTTAGGTGTGGGCTTCAAAGCAGTTGTTTTGCTACTTTGATCACCTTGAGCAGTGGGCTCAGCAGCAGATACCCGAGGAGCGGTGGTAACTGCTAAATTCTGCTCAGGCACCTCTGCTTGTGTTTTGAAAGGTGTTGACATTCTTGTAAAAGTTTCAGCAGTTAAGCTGTGCATTTGAAAAGAGTCACCTTGTTTTATTGCAGAAGCATCATCCTTACCAAGTTTCTTTTCAAAATAGGAACTTAGAAATCTTGGAAACAGTAAGAATGATTTTGTTTCAACATTTTTAACCAGATCATTAAAGATTTCCTGGGAGTAATTAAAATTTTCTTCTTGAAGAATAGAATATCCCAGGTTTTGAATCTTTAATGGTATTTCATTAAAAGCAGTGGTTTTGTTTGAAACACACATTAGGAGGGTATGAAATAAAAACCATGTTGCTGGAGGGAAGAAACCTTTTTGTAAGGTATCCCTCTTCATCATTGTGTCTGCATACCCTCTTTCAAGAAAGCCAATTTTTAACTCGTTTTAAGGGAAGGAAGTTTTACCTTGCTGATCGTTGAGTTGAAAGACTTCCGAGATGAATTGTGGTGTTATTTTCACAGCTTTACCCTTTAGAGAAGAGTTAATGGCAATGACAGTCTCACCTTATTTGTCAAGGGTTGCATTTTTCCAAAACTCTATTTGGGTCGTCAAGTAAATTGGTGCATCTGCTATCAACAAAGTTTTGTACTTTGATGCAGACATTATATCAATAATGGAGTCAAAAGCATCGGTGGTGCCGGGTTTTGTGAGAAGACCCAGGAGATTGTGAGAAGTTTTGTGTGGGATTTCAGTGGGTTTAGCCTTTTGAGAGGCCTCTTTGGAAGATGTTTTGAGGTGGGTGTAGGTCCCCTATTCGTATGGATCTTTCACAGAATTGTCAATCCAATCAAGAGTGCGGAATCCTCTTGATCAGAATATAGCAGAAAACGTGTAGGAAACAGAAAACAGCAAATCACTTTCAACCCGGGTTTCTATTGATTATCGATTACAAGAATTACAATCAATCAAACCCTAACCAACTATCAATTTCGTCCAAGCTATATCACTCTCATGAAATTGCTCTCACAAACTGTTTTGGCTGATTAACCTAAACCCTAAAGCCTAACCTTGTTTATATAACACAAGGTTTGCTACTTGGGCTTAGTTAAACATCATGGACTGCGAATTGGACAAGCCCAATTCGCCCCCACATACCCAATTCGTTGGGTTTGGTTAGCCCAAACATTACAACTAACTATTACCAAGCTAAACCCGCTAACTGTTTATCGTTTAACTAATTACAAGATATCCAAAGACCAAATCTAAGCTGTTGTCACAAACATGCACCAACAAACTCCCCCTTGACAATAGCTTCATAAAGTAACTTTGTCTTTAGTCATCTTGCAATCTTCATGTAGTCTTGCACTGTCTTTGGTCTTTGGATAGCTTCAGCTTCAACAGCTTCTGTCAGCAACAGACTCCCCCTAAGCTGATGCATCCAATCACCAAATCTTCAAAAACTTTAGCGTTTGAGTAAACTCCAGTTCAGCATATGTATAGCAATCTTCAAACTCTTCAACTTTGTCTGCAATATAGAAAGGAGGTTCTACCATGCATCCAATCAAACTCTCATCTTCACAGCAACTTCTCAGCAACATACCACTTCAATCTGTATACTATAAAACAAACATCTCGAGAAACCATAAGAATTTTTCAACAAAGTTAAACAAATTATTATTTTTCAAGAGATTGTATCACAGATTAAGCATTCTCAATTCCTTCACCAACAAGCAAAACCTTTTAATCACACCCTATAACCCGCATGATTTAAAATTTTGAACTCACTTTCTAACACCGTCTCCCCCTATCAGTAACAATTCCTCCAAGAATAACAGTTTTCCGTACGTTAAGAATTTTAAACAGAAAAAAAAACTAATTTTGGATTTTATATTTTTCTGAAAGCAAATAAATAACAAAAGCAATAAACACTCTATTTTTGTGAGAATCACTGGTAAGAAGATCATATCAGCACAATCAAACTGTTTTCACACTATTATATAATTCTTTATTTAATTTTTTTCGTGAAAAGCAGTCCAAGATGATTACCAATATGTTTGTCCACTTAAACAAAATGCATGAACATTTCAAGTACCATTACCGTATGATACGTTAAGGTAATTTTATATCTGATATACTAGTGTGTCCAACTTCAGGATATACCCCCGCGATCAAGATATGCACAAAGATTCATCGTAGTAGGAGAGCATACTGATGTCATCCTTTAAGATATCCTGACAGTGCCTGGGTCTGCATATAATCTGTTTTATCATGTTTTAATTGCTTAACTATGAACACCCAAATAAATACTAATCAAATCCTGGAAATATAAACAACACACTCTATCATGCAAGTATCTTCCCTACCACATATTTCACAAGTCCAATCCTGATTTCTGAAATCTTAACTGGGAATAGGTTGAGAAGAGAACAGAATAGATCTTTAGCAGAGATGGTATAATATACAGATCAAATGAGTTTTCTCAGTTTGATATAGGTTTATTGGGTTTCTTTTGGGCACTTGAGGGCCTCTTTCGGGTGTATTAGATCTATAGCGCGACAACATACAGCTAGGTCAGCATGTATCTGGATGCAGCAGAAGCTGTCGTTGCCTAGCACCTCCAGGTCAGCATATATCTGGATGCAGCAGAGGAGGTACAAGACTTTTTTCAGAGAAGATTTCAGAATCAGATCAAAATTGTGTGTATCGGGACAACATACAGACATTCAAATAGAAATGAGCTAATTCCAAGTGACTTTCTTTCCTGGGGTCATGTACAATTTTAGTTCTGAACAGAAAGACAGTCAAGATATCCCCAGATGAAATAACAGTATAAAGACCCAAAACTTCAGATTTTGGCAATCTATCAACGCAAGATTTAAGGTCATTAAACCATACACCACTGATGTGTTCCCCACTCATACACAGTTGTATTTAGGTTTATATCACATTGGTAAGTTGATTATTTCATGCTTTTTGCCTACTGGTACATCATATAATGAAGCTGCTATCACACTTAAGCATTTTAATTTCAGTTTCAGTGTGATAGTCTAACTTGCTGATGTACTATCATTTCTCCTTTTTTACACAGTGATAACTCATTTTTTATTTTCTATTTTTTTTTATGTTTTTGATATTTCAATGTTTTTGTATTTTTGATTTTTTTTTAAGAAAAGCAGTAAACTATTTACAAAAAATTCTTATGAAAAAGCAGTTATTCAGGATTCCTCATCCCGTTGAGTTCGACTAAGTGTTCAAAGCGAGCCCTGTCAAAAGCTTTAGTATAAAGATCTGCCAGGTTATCTAGTGTGTCGACTCAGCACTTTGAACTTCAATTTAAATCAATCAATATAAATATATCAACAATCTCACATCCCCCTTCATGTGCCTAGAGCAGCTACTATCAACATAAGTTGATAATCCTCCTTAGCAGCTCCTGCACACACCAACTAAGAAATTAGTTAGATTGGGGGAACCAAGCCTTAATGGTCTTGGGTCGTCCAAATTCACCAACTACTGGAACATCCATCCAATATCCATTACTCCTAACAGGAGTATTGGATCTTAGACCAGTTGATGGAATTTGATTTTGATTTCCATAAGGTCTCTGGTCCTGAGGGTTCCTATACGTTTTTGGACTATTTGACCTTTGAAAATTTTGATTTTGGTACCTCGAATTTTGATTCCAAGAAGCTTGATTGTTATAATTTCTAAAGCCATTGTTATAAAAATTTCGACAACCATTATTTTGGTATCGACTTTGATATTGACTTTGACTTCTGAAATTATTTGAATTTCCATTAAAATTGTTCATTCTAGGTGAACTGCTTCTAGGTCTCTCAAATCTGCCTGGTGGAGATCTAGGCTGAAATCTTTGTTGATTACTTTGAAAACGAGGAACTTGTGGAGTTCCTTTTTCAGCCTTATCTACACCAACAGCAACATTTTCTTGTTGCTTAGAAGCAGATTTCTTAAGAGAATTGGACTCCTTCTCCTGTTTATCACCACTCTTCTCGGGTAATTTCCCTCTCTGTTTTTCACTAAGTTGTGCTTCACTCTTTTTGTTAGGACAGCAGCTAGCTACATGTCCCTTGGTGTGACATTTGAAGCACGATCTCTTTTTCGAAGACTTCTTAGCTGGAGTCTCTGAGGTAGATCCCTTATCAGATGGTGATGATCCCTTGGATGAACCTTGTTTAGTTTGCTTGATTTCAGATTTTTCTATGCTCTTATTTTTAGCAAACTCTACATTTGATTCATTTTCAATAACAGTTGTTTCATTTTTCATATCACTACCTTGAACAAAATTAATCTTTTTAACAAAAGCTTGATTTTTATTCTTAGGCGGTGAATTTTTCTTTTTCAAAGGTTCACTGTTATTGTTTTCCTTAGCCTCATCACTCTCAGATCCATCACCTTGACTTGATGTGGATGCGAAACTACTAGGTGCAGATGCCATAAAGTTTGCTAGCTCATCTTCACTAGGCAGGAATGAATAGTCATGACTAAGAGGAGGTGGAACTTCATTAAAGCCCTGGAAGCCCACACTGGTCTTGTCATTACTCTTCTTTAACCCACCCATCATGTGTTTCATTACAAAAGATGAATCTCTGAATTGACTCAATTTCTTTTCAAGTTCAACAATTTTGAGTTGTGCATCTAACAACTCTTTGCATTTTTCAGAAATCTCTTTTGTTTTCTCAGCCATCATGTCAGGAGCTAAGTCTATGACTTGAAGTTTTTCATTCAATTTGCAAGTTAAAGCTTCAATTTCAGCTTCATAACCTCTTATCTTCTTCAAGTATGTAGATTCATTTCTTTTAGCAAAACAATTTGACTCTTTTACGTTTGACATCTCGCTTACCAGACTTTGGTTTTGTGTTGTCAAACTGTCAACCGCACCCTGTAGTTCACGACATCTCAAACATACAGAATTAGATTGTACCTCTTTCTCATGAACTTCTGAGGTTTCATCAGCAACAACCTGTTAAGCTTCACTCTCTTTCTCTACTTCAACATCCACTTTTGCTTCAGCATTCTCCACTTGAACTTCAGCATTCTCCACTTGAGCTTCAGCATCTTTCACTTCATATTCAGCATCACTCACAGTAGTTTCAGCCTCATCAACTGGCACTATCTCTGCCATGAATGCCTGAGTGGCACTCTCATTTCCCTGATATCGCTTTTGTAATGCATCCCACATATCCTTTGAATCAGTGTACTTTTGGAAGGTATGCTTGATGCTATCAGGTAAGGACATCTTTATCACTGCCAAGGCTCTCTTTTCAGCATCAACCACCTGTCTCTCAGATTCATCCATCTTGTCATAAGACAGCACTAAAACCCTTCCTTCAATACTACGCGTAGGAGCAACATAGCCATCTATCATACAGTACCACATTCTGGTATCTTCACTCTTCACAAATGCCTCAAACTCCTCTTTCCAGTCAGCATATTCTTTGATATTTTTCAGCTTTGGCCAATGTTTAACAGTCTCAGTGACCTTGTCCATTCTGACCATCTTTAAACACGTTTTTATCGTAACCGTACTGATAATACCGTACAAAATTTTTCCGAAAACAGTGGTTACCAAATTACACCGTTAGAATCGTATCGAAAAGACGAGTCTAATGATATCTAATGTCAAAAACCGAAAATTCCACCACTTTAATTATGCTAGTTTTAACTCCTCAGTTAATTTCGCTGGGTCACTGATTAAATTCGCTGGTCAGTGATTAAATTCGTTGGGTCTGTTACTTGTTCAATTTCGCTGGTTATCTTTGCTGAACAAATTCGCTGGATTAATTTCGCTGTTACGACGACCTGTAAAGTCGCCGAAAACCGTACTAATTTCGCTGTGGAAAATTATACGGTTACCAAAGTCGCCTTTGGATTTAACTTCGCCGTTCACCGAGATATGAGGTCTCAAATTCGCTGATCAGTCTCCGAAATTGTTAAAATCGCCCAGTAACTTTGGAAACTCAATCTGTTCGAAATTCTGAAGATTTTCCAACACAAATCTGCAAAATCAGAAAACCTAATCAGCTCAAAATTTTCGAAAATTATCTAGAACTGGTCTAAAAACACGAAGAACAGTCTTTGAATTCCAGCCAAATTCTTCAAATAATCAACCAGTACTATATCCAAAACCTGCAAAAACAGCAAACAAACAATGCAGAAGATCAAAACAGCCAACAAAATTCGAAAATTTTTATCAAACACACAAAAAATTTTGAAACCCTAATTGTCAGTTTTCAAGAAATTTCGAAAATACTCCCTGTTTCTGCAGAACACAATTCTGAACCGAGCCTTCAAGAGCCTAATGCTCTGATACCAATTGTAGGTCCCCTATTCGTATGGGTCTTTCACAGAATTGTCAATCCAATCAAGAGTGCGGAATCCTCTTGATCAGAATATAGCAGAAAACGTGTAGGAAACAGAAAACAGCAAATCACTTTCAACCCGGGTTTCTATTGATTATCGATTACAAGAATTACAATCAATCAAACCCTAACCAACTATCAATTTCGTCCAAGCTATATCACTCTCACGAAATTGCTCTCACAAACTGTTTTGGCTGATTAACCTAAACCCTAAAGCCTAACCTTGTTTGTATAACACAAGGTTTGCTACTTGGGCTTAGTTAAACATCATGGACTGCGAATTGGACAAGCCCAATTAGCCCCCACACACCCAATTCGTTGGGTTTGGTTAGCCCAAACATTACAACTAACTATTACCAAGCTAAACCCGCTAACTGTTTATCGTCTAACTAATTACAAGATATCCAAAGACCAAATCTAAGCTGTTGTCACAAACATGCACCAACAGTGGGTTTTGCGGAAGACTTTGATTTAGTCATTTTGGAGAAGACGATCGAAGAAAATTGTGAAGGAATTTTAGGAAAACTGCTTTGAGAAGAGAATTTTTATGAATTCAATTCGACAGTAAAACCCTGTTTGGGGTTTGAAAAGGGTTTTATAGAGAAAAAGTGAATGCTGACGTGGCAGCGGTTACAAAAGGTCTGACCACTATGTACTGTCCACGTGCCAACCCCTGATGAAGAAAACGACAACTCGTTTATGAAGCCCACTGATGGAACAAGATCAGTGGTATCACTGTGGCAATAAGAGCAGTGGGTGATTTTCACTATCAGTGGATAGCATATCAGTGGATAAGACACTGATTTTGAACAACAGTGCTTATCAAAGAAATGAGAGAGCATGGGTTGACTTTCAGCAGTGGACAATCTTTTAAGGCGAACAGACTTTTGAACAAAGCAGTGGTTTTGGCAGACTTTTAAGGATTTAATGAAAAATTCATTTTTAACTATTTTTAAGGATGAATTTTTGATTTTCTGAAAACATTTTAAAGCTTTTATTCATAAAAAAAACAGGATTTTGCCTGTTATTCCATGTTTAGCATACCAATCCTAGAGATCAAGCTTTCAAAGGTGGATGTGTCTAATGCTTTTGTTAGCACATCTGCCAGCTGATCCTTAGTTGGGACATGATGCAGAGAAATCCAACCTTTTTCATAGCAATCCCTCACAAAGTGATGTCTGATGTCAATGTGCTTGGGGGTTGAATTTGAAACTGGATTTTTGATGATATTTTATGCTGCCTGACTGTCCAACATGAGTGGTGTCTTTAAGGCAGTGATACCAAAATCCAGCAACTGATTTTGAAGCCAGAGCAGTTGGGCTGTACAGCTTGCAGCAGCTATGTATTCTCCCTCAGCAGTGGATGTGGAAACAGCAGCTTGCTTTTTGCTTTGCCAAAACACCAAGCAATTGCCTAGGAATTGGCACCCTCCTGAAGTGGACTTCTTTGTCTTGTCACATCCAGCAAAGTCACTATCTGAGAAACCTGAAAGCTCAATTTTACCATCAGCTGGATACCAGATACCAAGTGTGGGAGCACCTTTTAGGTATCTGAATATCCTTTTTACAGCAATAAGGTTTGACTTTCTAGGTATCTGAATATCCTTTTAGGTATCTGAATGGCACTTTCATCCTTCTCATCAGATATGACTACTTTATTGGTTGCAATGGGTGTACTACATGGCTTACAATCATCCATCTCAAATTTCTTTAACAGTTCTTTGGCATATTTGCCTTGATGGATAAAAGTGCCATTTTGCAGTTGCCTTACTTGGAGACCAAGAAAGCACTGGAGTTCACCCATTGCACTCATTTCAAACTCAGCTGTCATGAGTTGCCTAAACTCTTCACACATTTTATTACATGTGCTTCCAAAGATGATGTCATCCACATAAATTTGGACAATCATCAATTCTTTTCCTCTCCATTTTAAAAACAGTGTTTTATCTATTTTACCTCTTGTGAAACCAATGGATAGTAGGAAGGTGGAAAGAGTTTCATACCAAGCCCTTGGTGCTTGTTTCAGGCCATACAAAGCTTTATTCAGCTTGTAGACATGATCTGGATTAAATGGATCCTCAAAACCTGGAGGTTGACAAACATATACCTCTTCTTGAATCTTACCATAAAGGAATGCACATTTGATATCCATTTGGTACACCTTGATGTTGTGGTTGACAGCAAAGGCCAGAAATAGTCTGATTGCTTCAAGTCTTGCAACAAGGGAAAATGTTTCATCATAATCAATCCCCTCTTCTTGTCTGTAACCTTGCACCACAAGCCTGGCTTTATTTTTGACAACAATACCCCTTTCATCAGTTTTATTTTTGAAGACCCATTTTGTGCCAATAGGACTTACACCCTCTCGCAATGGAACAAGCTCTAATACTTGTTGTCTTCTAAACTGTTGGAGCTCCTCTTGCATAGCTTCTACTCAGCTGTTGTCTTTCAGTGCTTCTTGGTACTTGACTGGCTGATGGAGTGATAGAAAACCAGCAAAAAGACAAATGTTTTGGGATTGACTTCTTGTGAGCACCCCTTCATTAATGTTGCCAATAATTTGGTCTGGTGGATGAGATTTCAAGAAGACGAGCTCTCCTTGGTATGGAATAATGGCATTGAGTGGAGATGGCTGCAGATGTGAATCATCTGAGCTAACCACTGTTGGTGACTTTTATGATCCAGCAGTGGCTTCAAAAGGTGGTGGAATAGGAGGTAATGGTGTGGAAACATGCTGAATTTGATCCACTGTTTGAGGACTTTTATCAACAGTGCTTGATGATGTGGAAGCAGTGGTTAGAGGGCTACTTTGGTCAACAACTGTTGAGGTAGCAGTGGTTGAGCTTTGTCAGCTGTTTTGAACATCTGCTACTCTTCCCATTTTGACAGACTTTTGAGGAATGATGATTTCATATCCATAGTCTGGTGTTGAATCCTCTGATGGACCTGCACTGTTAGTCTTGACAGCAGTATTTTCAAAAGTGAATTTATCAAGATCAAACAAATCTGCAGGATTTGCTGGGATTTTCATTGATGAAAGTTCATTGAACTTTACACTCAAAGTCTCCTCCACTGTTTTGGTCCTTGTGTTAAACACTTTGTAGGCCTTAGCAGTGGTTGAGTATCCCAGATAATATCCACAATCAATTTTGGCTGCAAACTTAGAAATGGAATCTTTTAAGTTTAAAATAAAGCATGGGCAACCAAAAACTTTGAAATATGAAATCAATGGCTTTATTTTATACAACAGTTCATAGGCAGTCTTTTGATGCCTGAGGTTGATTAAAACTCTGTTTTGGACGTAGCAAGCAGTGTTTACTGCCTCAGCCCAAAAAGTTAATGGCAAACCTGAATTAGCAAGCATGGTTCTGGCAGCCTCAATCAAAGTTCTGTTCTTCCTTTCAACAACCTCATTTTGTTCTGGTATTCTTGGAATGCTGTATTGCCTCACAATTCCTTTTGACACACAGAAATCTTCCAACTCTTTGTTCCTGAACTCTGTGCCATTGTCACTTCTGAAGATTTTCACTGGTAGGTCAAACTGCTTTTCAACCTGTTTCACAAAGTCTTGAAGAATGCCTGCAGTCTCATCTTTTGAGTGTAAAAAGTAAGTCCATGTAAACCAAGAAAAGTCATCAACTATAACCAAACAATACCTCTTTTTCTTGAGACTCATGACTTTTACTGGGCCAAACAAATCCATATGAAGCATTTGCAAACATTTGGTTGTTTTGGACTCATCAATGGATTTGTATGAGCTTTTATGTTGTTTTCCCTTTAGGCAGGAAACACAATGCTAAGGACAGGTGAACAGTTTTTGAGGTAAACCTCTTACTAACCCTTGTTTTGAAATGGCAGTGATTGTCTTGAGATTTGTGTGCCCCAATCTTCTATGCCATAGTTCTGTCTCTTTGTTTGATGCAGCTGAGAACAGACAGGCATCAGTTCTGGGGCTCTCTTTTGACATATCCACCACATAAACATTGCCACTTCTTTGAGCAACAAGTTTGGTTTTTACAGAATTGATTATTGCTTCAATCTTTTCAACCATTTCTGGTCCAACAATCCTACAACACTCCTTTGTGAAGAATGACCCATACCCCTTATCACTCATTTGTGAAACACTCAGGAGGTTGAATTTTAGATTGTCTATCAGATTGACATTTCCAAATTTTACATTTCCAGACTGTATTGTACCAGACCCCAGAACTTTCCCTTTACTATTATTCCCAAAGGATATATCACCCCCTCCATGGATTTTAAATCTTTGAGTAGGGCTTTACATCCTGTCATGTGCCTGGAGCCTCCACTATCTACATACCAAAGGCTATCTAAGCATGCAAAAGCTCCCTGTACATGAAGTAAAAGGATTAGTTCATTAAGGTCTCCAAAGCCAATAAGGCTTTGGATGGGGTCTCAACAGTGTCTGGGATGAGTGTAAATGGATGGACAGTGGTTTGGTCAGGGGGTTGGACAGTTTTAGGACTGTTTCTCTCTAACCACTGTTGTGGTTTATGACCAATCACCTGCTGATACCCAAAAGGATGCCTGTTCACTCTTGGTTTAGAGGGCCTTTTGTAGGTCTCGTAAACGTGTGGAATTCTTTGGTAAGATGATTGTCCCTTGCCTTTTCTGAATTGATTGGCAGGGGGTGCATCAGTCACTTGAACATCTCTTTGGACAGATGTTTGATTCAGCTGTTTTGTAACAGCTGTTTGGACTGGCACAAACAGTGGTTGCTTCTTGGTGAATTTGACAGATGATGTTGATGGACTCAAGGATGTTTTAGCAGTGTACTCATTCTTTTTCACATCAAAGTTTTTGAGATACACACATGCTTGAGTTTTGTGGTTTGTTTTACCACAGATGGTGCAGCTTTCAGCAGGTACAATGACACTTGTTTTGTTTCAAATGCTTTTAGATGAAAACAGTCTTTTGTTAGATGGTTTCTCTTTTCACAAAAATCACAAAACAGGTTTTGATCTTTTCTCTTTTCTTCCTTTTCTTAGATTCCTTTGCAACAGAGTTTTGAACCACTGTTGGGATATCTTTGAAGGAATGACCTTAGCTTTTGGAGCTTTGACACCATCAGTGGTTGTAAAGTCCATAGGCTTGAAATTATCAAGAATGTCACACTCATCTGACCATGTGGGTTTAAATTGGTATTTCTCAATTTCCTCAAAAGTTGAGGACCCCACTGATGATCTTTCCAGAGTGATTTTGTTACCAAGTTTGTCAGTAATTTTTACTTCTTGGCCATTCTTGTTGGTTGTTATTATTTCAGTTGAACCAGCTTGTTTGACAGCAGTGTATTCAAGATCATCATATTTTCTATACCCTATACCAAACTTGACATTGCTTTCAAGCTGTCTCTCAAGCATAACCTCATACCCTTTGCAAGATTCCACCCATCTTTCACAGGTGATCTGGGTGGACTCTAACTCCTTTTTGCAAATTTGGTATTTTTCTACCATAGTTTGGAGTTGAGTTTTGGATATGCTCTGCTCTTCTTTGAGACTGCTGATTTCTTTATCTTTTTCAGCCAATTTGTTACTAAGTTCTTTTAATGACTTTTCAAATTTGACTTCATCAGTTAAGATTTTATCCCTAAGGTTTTCATTTACCTCTTTGATGTTAGAAAATGCAATAATGCATTTGTCTGAACACAGTTTTTCAAGAACTTGAGGTGATACCTTAGTAGCAGCCATCATGGCACAATCATATTGATGATCATCTTCATCATCAGCTCTTACTTCTTTCTCACCTGCTTTCTTTTCTTCCTTTTCTTCTTTGTCTTCTTTGGACCAGGGGTCAGACAGTGGTTCAATCAGGGTTTCTGAATTTTCTCCCAGCAGTAGTTCACCAGCAACTTCAGTAACCACTGCTTCAGCCACTTCATCCACTGTTTCAGCACTTAGCTGTTCACCTTAAGTTTCTACCCCTTCTGGTATTGACTCTAAAGCCATCAAGCAAAATTCATCATTAGAAGGTTCATTAAAATCCTAGAGTGCAAAATTTTCATCGCCAAGCTCATCAGGCATGCTGCTCCAGTCAACAAAGCCTTGGGTGAAAAAGCTTTGTTGATCTGGTTGTACCACTGTTGGAGCAGCTTGTTGTGGTGCAACAGGTTGCACTTGTGCCTGAGGGACAGGGGCTTGAACATACTAAATTTGTGGAACAGTGGTTTGAACATAATGCACAGGCACAGGGGTTGCAGCATAGTGAGCAGTGTTAACATGGGATGCAAGGCTATATTGGGTATAGTGCACAGTGCTTTGATTTTTCTGGTCTAGGGTTTGAGCTAGGATGAGTTATTATTGGACCAGTGGTTTGACTCCTGCATTCCCTAGCAAAATGACCTAGTCTATTGCACTTGTAGCACTTGATTTTTGATTTATCCAACCCCACTTTTAAATTCCCATGTAACCCTAGGAATTTTCTCCCTGTTCTTTTGTAGAATTTGCTTGTTCTTACACTAAGCAAAGCCAATTGATGCAAAATGTCCATCTCTTCTAAGTCAGTGGGCTCAAAGTGTTGCAAATCATTGAGTTCAAAGCACAAGTTATCTGACATCTAGTTTTCACAATTTGCAGTAAAAGCATAATTTGCAGAGTGAGGATCAGGGTTGTTAAAATTTCCACCAGCAGTTATATCAATAAAGTGATCATAACCCTGATCCTTACTACTGCTACCAGATTCTTCCTGACCAAAAAGAGCTGTGCTACCGAATGAATAATCATCAGCAACTTTTCCAGACTCTTGCAACTTCTTTTTCTGGTTTAACTCATTTTCATAGGTTAGGAGTCTACCATGAAGTTGGGTCAGGGTCAGATCTTTGAACTCAGCAGAGTTTCTAGTAACAAATGCAATGGTATCCCATTTTTCTGGTAGTGATCTAAGGAACCTGCTATTTTGAGTTGAATTTGGAAATGTTACTTTAACAAGCCTTAGTTCACTAATGAGACAACTAAATCGCTCATACTGCTGAGTCAGTGATTCACCCTTGATGTGACAGAATGTTTCATACCGCTGACTCAGAATTTCCCTATTGTTTTCAATAACTTCTTCTGTTCCCCCAAACTGTTCCTTCAGTGCATCCCATAGCTCTTTGGCACTGTTACAATGTAACAGTCCAGCATAGATCTCATTGGGTAATGCAGATGCTATGATGCTAAATGCTTTGGCATCGAGTTCGAACTTTTGAAAATCAGTTTCAGTATAGTTTTCAGTTGGTTTAGGTACGAACTTCTTTGCATCCTCGGCACTTGGCACCATAGGAACATGGGGACCAAAAACAATAGACTTCCAACATCCAGTGTTCTGTTGAGCAAGGATGTGACCCATCCTTCTCTCCCAGATGTTGTATTCATTACGTTTAAGCATGGGTGGTTTGAAAAGAGAGCCAATGTTATTCTTATCATCTTGTGATTGTGACATCATCCTGGTTATTTTACAGGCACTGATTAATCAACTTTGATGGTGATTAAACCTTGCTCTGTTTTTCAACAAAACGAACAAACTATCAGTATGAACGATTATGAGCTGAACTGTTTATGTCAAAATGATTGTTAAATCAAATTTGACTGTCCAAGCTCTGATACCGATTGTTAGGATCTGAGTTTGGTTTTGATTATGATTTATGTTTGAATTAAAATGATCTATGAATGAGTAGTGCAGCGGAATGTAATGGAAGCAAACTTTTCACAATCAAACAGGAGAATTGCTTTAAACATACAAGTTTATCATTGAACCGAATGCTTGAATTTATTACAAGATTCAATTACAATTGCAAGTATGTAACAAAATCCCCCTCAGCCTGAGCTCACAGTATTGTTCGTGCAGGAAGAAGATGGTGAAAGAGCTAATAGAACAGTACAGAGCACTGTTCTATTTATAGGCACGAGCAAACCACTGAAGCATCTAAGCTGACGTCACCATGAAAGTGACATCTAACCTCCTAACAAACTCTAACATCTGATCTATACAACCACTGCTGTGCTAACTACTGTTATTATAATTCATTACATAAAGACATCTAAACTACTGATGCATCCTTCCACTGATGTGAGCCCAGCAGTACTTGTCATGATCAGCAGAGCTTTACCCATAGCAGTAGATTGAACAGCAGGGCTTTCAGTCTTCATCGGTCTTTGATCAGCAGTTGTAGGTCAGCAGTTTGTATGATCAGTAGATAGGAGGTCAGCAGATGTTGAAACCACTTTCAAGGGGAGAGACTTGTATACATGACATCTGCTTATTTTGGATCCACTACTCTGATCCAGTTTTGGCTTTAATTATTTGTTCCTTTGGTAGGGTTCAATCCCAACAATATGTAATTTCTAATATTTAATTAATATATAATCATGCACACTACCTGTTTGATTAAATGCCTAAGTGAGATTGGTTCCCATTTGATACCCGAGACTTCAAATGCTTTATTTTTTAAGATTGTTTTATCTCTTGTTTCAGATAACTAGATTAGATTTTATACATTTTGTGTGTATACGGCATGGGTTCTTCGATATTGATTATGTCAACGTGATAACCTGCCATGCATGAAACCCTCTTCAATGGGATATAAAGTGTCGATTGTATTGTTTTGAACCTGTTTTAAATTTTCAAATTGCAAACTAAACAAACATGTAAACTTAGGTCCAGATTTTTTACTTTCTGTGCAAGTGATTTTAGGCTTTTTGTTTGAGGTTTGAATTTTATGGATTTCAAAAGCAGCTCGAATTATCGTTTGGAGAAAATTCACCTTTTGTCCATCTAGTCCCTAACTATGATTCATGGATGTCCCAGACAACCCTCACAAACCATGACAAAAACATATGGTCCCTAACTATGATTCAGGGATGTCCCAAATATAAAACACGTCCAATATATAATTCAATTTATTATTATTATTCATATTTTTATTTAAATTTGTGATTGCAATTGCAAATCCTATTGTTTACATATGTTAGCAAAAGTAGGTCCTGTTGGAGGAAAATTCCTAATAATCCCCAATTATACAAAGAAAACCAAGAAAATGCAAGCATCTCCATAACTTTAAGTTACAATCAATGCAAATAAAAACAATGAAATGTGAGCATCTGTAAAAGATAAAATTATTTATAAATGGATCGTGACCGGTGAAGCAATTAAGAGGAGTTAGTAGTATGTGGGCTTGCAAATGTAAGCATCGGTGAATGATAAACTACTTATGTGACGTGTAATACTATATTGTTAGTCCCTCCTTGATTGACTTATGTAGCTCAACACATGGGGGCAAGCCTCACACCATTTATAAACAGGGCTAATGTGTTTCCATGACTTGTTCTCCTAGACCGGTGATGCATGATTTTGAGGGTTAAATAAGTTGAAATCCAGAGGGTGTTGACAAAAAAGATTATGCAATTGGCCAGGGGATCGGATTTCACTTGTGAAATTGATAACCACATCTTCAAGTTCATGCTGATATCCATGGTGTCACTTTGTGTTTCCATGGGAAGTTCAAAGTACCCAAAGCAATTGGCTATAATGAGGGTGACTTGTTAGAAAGAGTACAATATTAAAAGAACAAAACCAAACCTATTTATTTAGAAAATACAAAGCACATGCAAAAAGAATATTACCCATGACCCATTAGCTGATGGATGACCCATTTACCCGTTGACCCGTGACCCGTTATGTTATGGATCGAAACCATTGCAAGGTATGGGACTTGTCACACATCGGTTGTATGGGCAATCAATGTGGGGTTTATATACCAAATGGGCTCTCTCACCCACCAGACTAGTCTTTTGGGTTCAGTTCTCTCGTTTGTTATGTAACACGTTAAACCAACCGATTAACCCAACATACCGTGTATCGGCCAATATTATCTAGTGTTGGATGATGCAGGTGGCAGTTGGTGCCAATATTATTTGCAGTTGACTCATTTGCATTATGTTGGGTGTTCTTGGATGGGGGCTGTTTATTCTGAATCTGGTGTTATTGAACAAATTTTGGGTTAATGATGGCAATTGGGATAGTCTTGACCGCCTGCAACTCATTATTTTGTGGAGAAAATATGGCCACATTTTGATAAAGGTCAAAGCTGGTCAAAGTAGCATAATGACTGTGATTGACCATATCTTCTTGTTGATTAATAGGGCTGCAAATAATCTATTTCTGAAAAAAAAATCGAAGAAAGTCAAAGTCAGAATTTGGTCTTAGTCCTAATGGGCCAAATTTGTATACTATGCTGATTCTACAGATTGTGACAATCATAGAAAGTCAAAAGCTTCTGATAGGTCAAAGTCTACAGCAGCTTGTGATAGTTGGCAGCTGCTGAGGATGTTGATATTCTGGGTAAAATCATAGGATGTCAAAGAATAAGGCAATCGATCCAACAAAAAAGGGGTGTTGTTCACTGCCAACTTTATAATGGGCCTTTACATTGGCAGGTAGAAAGGGTTCATTTGATAAAATGTCTTCCATCTATCTATTCTCTGGGTGTTTCTACAAGTTATGATGGGAGTCGCTGTTGGTCAACCATTACTCGCAGTGGCGAAGCTTCAAATTTTTTATGGGGGGGCCGAAAACGTATATACCCAAAATTTTCTATAGAACCGGGGGGTCGAAAACATATATATCCAAAAATTTCTATACGAAAACTACATATATAACACTACTGGCCGAAAAGTTCGGGGGGTCGGCGCCCCTCCCGGCCCCTTCAAAGCATCGCCCCTGATTACTCGAAGGTCAAATTAATGGCAGTTGGATCACAAGAAATGATGGTGATCTGCATGACACGTACCATGCTGGTAATCAAATACAAATAGATCACTGATCCGAGTCGCGTGTTTCTTTTGTAGCACTTTAATTAGTTTCAGTTCTATAAACAAATTCGAAAATTGATGAAGTGGTAAATGTTGACGCAGTTGGATGTCTAACGTGTCTAATGGTGTGTGTAAGTCCAAATAAAAACTATGTTAGTGTGGTTAACAAATACTTTGCAAATATAGGAAAGAGGCATTGGGAGGCTATTAAGTGGATCCTTATATACTTAAATAGTACTAAGGATGTTGGACTAATGTCAAAACTTGTTAATACACGTTACTATTTATAAATAGCTGTGCTCAGAAACTTCATCATATTTTAGGTACATAAATATAATAATACATTTTAAAAATAATCTGTTCAAACTAGACTTTATATTAAGACGTCAACTTAATTGTAGTGTTATCTAATGGGCCACCATGTGAGTTCTGACAACTAATTATTAAATTCAAAAACAAAAAATCAATACTTAAATGAGCATGAATGAAAGAACCTATAGCAATGTCATCTTTTATCTAACATACCAGAAGCCCAAGTAATGGGAACAAGTCGGCCCATTAGTGAAAAAAGGTAGGGCTTTGACTAGTGGGTTTGGCCCAATAAACGATTATTTGTTTGATTCTATTTCATATCACCCAACACCATTCATATTGATTAGATTTTGTGCATTTTGTGTTCATATTGATTATGTCAACCTGCTATGCACACCATTTGTTTGATGAAACGCTTTAATGAAACCCACTTCAATGAGATATGAAGTATCCATTGTATTGTTTTGAACCTGTTTTAAATCTGCAAAATGCTTCTGTTGTTTGTGTGATGTTCTTAAAAGGACGGTTCAACCTTCTGAAATTGGATCCTTCAGTTTCATGAGATGATATAAAATGTTTTATAGAACTTTGCATGCTAAATATTTCTTGTCTGTTTAGGTTTGATCGTTGAGGTCAAACTAGTTCTTAGGGTGTAAGCGGCGCTTCCCGGGTGGAGAGAGCCAATCATCTCTACTTTTCATTTTGCACTCAAACATTAGAGGTGTTCCCCTCGTGGAGAGTTCGTTTTCTTTTTCTTTTTTTTATTTTTAAAATTTATTCATCAATAATTAAAACATTTTTTAAACAAAATAAAATTACGTTATAATAAAAAGACATTGCATTTTATTAAATTAAAAAAGGCATTACATTAAATTAAAATAGATAAAGTCACAATAAACTTAAACTAGTAAAAAAGACGCGAGGTTTGAACTCGATCCTCAACTAGCCAAACCTTTGTTTGGCATCACCCTTGTTTTGTTTATCCATGGTGTATGAGGTTTGTAGTTTGGTTGTGAATGTTTTTGAGTTATGAGAAAACGAAATGTGAGAGAGGAATTAATTAATAAAGAAAACAAATTAATTTCTTTTAAGTTATAACGGGTATAGAGCCATTGGAGATGAACAACGGTACAAAAAAAGCATGGATTCTGTGCGGTGACTAACACCTGAAGGGGCTTGTTCACCGGTCACCAATGGGGTTGGCAGCGGTGTGGTGTGCCCGTATGGCAAACCTGAGAACACCCCAGGTAACTCAATCAAAAATAAGAATAATGGCACGATACACTTTTTTCCATGATTATAGACTTCTTTGATTAGACAAATTTGTCTCTACTTATCACCTAGCACTGCAAAGGTCTCCTAGAAGTGCATGTGTTTTAACCAGAATTCATTCTTGTCGTCAGTCTTCATCATTGGCAGTGTGACCTTAAATGCAATTTCAAGTCTTATAGTTTCGTATAGTGTCGTCATTTATTAGTGAAGTTTTTTTATGATATATGCAAGTATATTTAGGTTTTTTCATCCCGTGAGTGGTTAATCTTTCTAATCTACACATGTTGAACAAAATATTACAATATTAAAGAAATACATATCTATCATTTTATATTAGCCTGAGTAGGTACTGATGTGTAGTAAAATACACATATTTGTCTAGTGTGAAATGTATAATTATTGTATGGTTTTTATTTGTTTTTTATTTAGTTTCCTGTTTGTTTTATTTTATTTTTTTGTTTTGTCAGGTCCTGATGCAAATGGAACAAAAACGAGTAATATGAAAATAACCAGCCAGTTGGGCAGGGTATGATGCCAGTGACCGAATTAAAATTGCCGCTATTTTTCTTGATTTGGCCAAACCTACTTATCTCAATATTATTATTATTGGAGGCCATATATGAAATAGAAAAAAATAGAAAAAAAAAAGAATATATCATTCTTTGTGAGCGTGACAATGACAGAAAAGCAAAAGACATATTAATATTGAAAGGAAAAAGAGGTTCAAAAATCAAAGAGATAGGAGGTGCTGGCCACTAGGTTTTGTAATTTCATATATTATTATTAATAATATAAAAGGCTGCATAATTATTAATCCTTGTGACTTCAAGCCTACATGGGCGGCAAAAGAGGTGCAAAGCCAGCGGTATATAATCGATTGGCATCATACGGCTGAAAAAGGGAATCCCTATTTTTTATTCGACTAGATCAATGGGAGGTGCGGCACATATATAAAAAAAAAACGCACACAATCAGAGGCATTCGGGGAGAGAAGGAGAGACAATGGAGAGGCTGCGAAGACAGAGGCAGGGACGAAGGAACGAGCAGTGGCGGACCCAGGAATTTTTCCATGGGGGTGCGGAACATTTTTAAAAATTTTAGGCCCCTAGGTACATAAGTAAAAAAATCGGTTCGTATCGGGTCAGTTCGGGTCGGGTCGGGCCGGGTCATGTAAAACAAAAGAACATTAAACTAATTTTATATAATCATCAAAAACATGTCAAACTTTGTTACAAACATAATTAAAACGTCGCCCTATGGGTTTTCATTTTTTGAAATCTATCCAAAACATCATATAAAGCTACTTTTTTAAGCAAGTCTTTCTCTATATAATATAAGTTAATCGCTCCATAAGATAATGTTTCAATTTTAATTTCCAACTATTTAAGCCCTAGAAATCATAATGTAAGTTGTAATCACCCTAAAAATCATTTAAACAACATAATCACCCTAAAAATCATCTAAACACACAAAATTTCAAACCTATTTAACAACTTTATTACCCTTTTTCTCCTATAATATCAACCAAAATCATTAAAATAACAAAGAAACTTACCCGTGTTCGGATTCCGGTTGGATTTGGTGTCGAACGGCGGTGGTATGGTTGCTGATTACGGTGGTCACCGGCTGCTAGACTGTTGTCGATGGGTGATGTTGTTCGTTGGCAGTGCAGGGACGCGAGAGAGAGTGTGAGAGAGAGAGCGGGAGAGAATTTCTAAGGGTTTTGGGCTTAAATTATTTTATTATAGTTTGAAATATTGTTGGGTTTGGTTAATGAGCTAAGACTTAGTGGGCTAGTTAGTTAGGAATTATAAGTGGGTAAAGGTATTGAGTAATTGGGTTTAGTTAGTTAGGTATTAAAAGTTATATAATTTAGGTAGTATTTAAAAAAAACAAGAGTTTACTAAAAAAAATCTTAAAATATAAATTGATAACATTTTTTACCGAAGGGGTGCGGTCGGAAAATTCCAAGGGGTGCGGACGAAAAATTCCAAGGGGTGCGGACGGGATTTTCGACGGAACTTAACACTAAAATTTTTTTTCCCCGGGGGTGCGCCCGCCCACCTTGGGGTAGGCTTGGGTCCGCCCCTGGGAACGAGAAAGAGGCAGCGCATTTCGAGGATTTTGCAAAAGCTATGCGTTGAGATTAAAGCTTCGAGTTCGGTTTGCGTAATTTTTACATTTTTATTTCATTTTTAAGATTCGTTTCATTCCTGTTTCGAACAATGAGCATGTTTAATTTTGATCTCATATTATTGTTGAACATGGGTAGCTAAATCTTTTGAACTACCTAGGTGATGGATTGAATATTGATTATGAGACTACTTCTTGGTTTTGTTTAATTAATCACACGGTTTGAATGTTATTGAAATTTTTATTTAATTATTGATTTTAGGATGTGGATGAATATTGATTATGAGATGGTTTTGCATTTATGATCCTCTTGCTTTCCTATTGTTTGATTTCGTATTATTCTAATAGGGTTGCATGTTAGAATCGCTTACTTTGTGTTCGTGATTTATTTATGATTAAACTAGGCATAGTTGGTCATAGGATTAGACTTATTGGATTGTCTAAATCAGTGTTCTACCATATTCTTGAGACCGGGAGGTGATAGGGTGTCGAGTCATCTTGTTTCTATACTCGGTTGGGATAGAATTGCACGGGAGTGAGTTTTACCTTTTCGCCATAGAAACTTGTGATTTCGTGTTTAAAATCAGTTTAAATAAAATTATCCCTTTATCCTAAAGTTGTTAGTTCGGTTTTTAGGATATTGTATTGTTGAGACCGGGAGGTGATACAATATTTGGATACCTTAGCATTCCTTAGGTTGGTGAGACCGGAAGGAGAACTAAACCTTTACCCCGGTGAGTTTTACACAACCCTTAGAAGTCACTTAGGTGAGTTAGTAAGTCCGGGAGGAGATCTAGCAAATCTTGAGTAATTTTTCTAAGTTGTTGTATTTTTAGAATCCGGTACCGTGTGATTAAATGAATCAAGAGTAGTCAAGTCACCAATAGGATTCCTAGCCTAGGTACTCGTTTCTCCATATCTGATAATTCCACATTTGGTTGTCTTTAGTATCATTCTCAATTTCTGTCAACTTCATTCTTATTTTGTTTATTTACTGTATTCAGTTTATTTAGTTTTAATTTTGTTTTCTAAAGTTAAAAACCCCCTTTTTATCAAAATCATTCTTTAAAAAAAAAATAATAATAAAATACCGACTAAACATCAGACGAAAAAGTTATTACCAAAAGTTGTTTAACGTGTCCCTAGGATTGATACTCGGATTTATCTGGCTATATTACGCACGACCAGTACACTTGCTGTTTGTGTGAAGTAAAGTTAGATATTTCTATTTTAAAACCCGGATTGTGAAAAGCCATTATTATAATCAAATTAATATATACGTTTTCGCACATCAGGTACTCTCGAAAAAACATTATTGGAAGCCCACTCATCATGATCCCCACTTGGACTCAGGGAAGAAAAACAACAAAATGTAAGCATCACGAAAATATAAATATTTATGGATTGTGACCCGTGAAGACGTTGGTTATGAAGACTAATTTGTCCTGCAAATGTAAGCATCAATGAATAATAAACTACCTATGCATTGATTATGACTTGTAATACTACATTACTTGATTGTTTGTCCATGACTGAGTTGTTTGTTTTGTTAATTTCAACACCAGTGGCATGGTGCACCATAGTTGACCAACTAGGAGTCAAAGTTACAGCTTTTGAACACAGGGTTAGTGTTAGTGTGCATATCAAAATTCGGGTTTGTGTTCCGCATATCACTCGGACAGAGATATCAAATGATTGTTAAGAGTCAGTGGCGAAGCTTGACCCGAATGACCGGGGGGGGGGGGGGGGTCGAAAACGTATATACCAAAAAAAAATTATAGAACCGGGGGGTCGAAAACGTAAATACCCAAAAATTATATACGAAAATTACATATATAACACTACTGAGCGAAAAGATCAGGGGTCGGGCGCCCCCCTACTTTTTTCTCCTTATAAGAGTAAAACCATTTGAGATCTGGAATGTGTAGAGCAAAAGGTTATGCGATCGAGAGGCAGTGGCGGACGGACTTAAAAGGGTTAGTAGGGGTAGCACGGGCTACCCCTCAACCCCGTCTACGTAGTGTAAAAATACTCCTTAACTCCATTTCGGTAGTGTAAAAATACCACTCAACTTCGTTTTAGGATACCCCTAATCCTAAAAATAAAAATTAGGATACCCCTAACCTTTTGTGTTAGTTCCACCACTGTCGAGAGGAGTATTCAACTAGTGAAACTAATAATGGATGGTTTCATGGATGGAATCTATGTGACACGTGCCACACTAACTTTAAGAATTATCTTTAATGGAATAAACAAAAGTAACAAAATTTAAATAAAACCTATACTTTTTGACACATTTCATCCGTTACAATTAAGAGAATTGTTGTAGCTCAAATAAAATAGTAAACGTAACTGCCTATTTTTTAGTGATTGGCATATGATATTAAGTCATATGCTACCACTAACCATTTGTTGTGTAAATATCACCACTACTTGATCAACACGAATCTCTAGTCGATGACATATGCTCTTTTAGTTTCATCTTAATTTTTTATTTAGGTGATTAAAGACAAGACTGGTTATCACTGCGGATCCATGAAAGATCACGAGAATACAGTTTGAAGACAAAAGTTCTGGATGGCTTTCTTTTAAAATGTCTTCGTATTTCTTAAATTATAAACTGTTAAAACTAATCAAAAAAAAAATATCTTTTAAAAACTAATATAATAAACTCACAAGTCATAATAAATTAATTCTTTTAAGTTTCTAATTACCTACTACACAAATAATTTAATTCTTTTAAGTTTCTAATTACCTACTACAACAAATAATTTAATTCTTTTAAGTTTCTAATTACCTACTACACTCTTTCAAGTTTCTAATTACCTACTACATAAATAATTTAATTCTTTTATGTTACTAATTACCTACTACTCAGAAAACACTAAAACAAATAGTGTAATAAAAAAATCATTTGAAAACAAGGAAGTTTTCAATGGTTTCACAATACAAAAAATGACCGGTCAATGGTCAATATATAATATTTCAGAAAAAAAGACTTTTGGGTGGTCGATTGGCACTTGAGCCACTTATAATACAAAAAAAATACCAATCATTGGTCAATTTATAATATTTCAGAAGAAAAAAAAATACCTTGGTGGTCGATTGACCCTTGGGTCACTTATAATATTATGCTGATAGGTTGGGACAAAAAGCAATGCGTGTCTAATCACAGATTTTTAGCGGCGCAGCTTGTTGACCGTTTACCTTATATTTCGATTTAATTTCCATTTGGAGACCCAATTTGACTCAAACATGTTGAGATCCAAGGGATCAAAGAGGAAACTTCTTCATTGCTTCAAATTGATATAAAATCAAGATAAACATTACAGAAAATTAAAGAATTACAAGTATACTAGCTTAATTTTGGTCTTCTAGAAGTGCATGCATATTAACCCGAAATCATTCTTGTCATCAGTCTTATCCAAAAGAAACATCTTTAATCCCATTATATATCATTAGCAATGATTTTGTATGCAATTTCAAGCCTTATAGTTATGAATGTGTGGTCAATTGTAAGTGATGCCTATTTTGTGATAAATCTAGTTTGGTAAATGTTCATGAACAGTTCGTGAACACACATATTTCTTATCAAACGAACACGAACAAGGTCTTGTTTGTGTTCGTTCGATTTGTTTGCAGCCCTAACCTCATGTGCCTGCTTCAATAGTTTCATGCATGGCGGATATTATTGAAAAAATAGTCGTTAAAATTTTGAGATAGTATCTATCTTTAGCAACAACAGTTCTTTTCCCCAGTCTGAATTTGAATTCCCCATTGACTTCCCGTAAGCCTAGACTAAGAACTCAAGTGAGTAACGCTTTCATACCGTAGTATTGAAAACATCCTCAGTAAAATTTTGCTTATGTTTGTGTGCATTGTCACATTAGAGATTAGGACGTAACAATGTAAATGTTTTCATTGGATGTCTTGTATTGTTGGAATATCATTATCTCCGGCCAGCTTAACACTTTTTAATAATTTCAAGTTACCATTTTATATTTAGCTAGGGTATCCATCATCTGCTAATCAGCAACTTTATCAAATGTACGCTACGTAGGTACGCTTATAATAATAGTAATTGTTGAGAGTAGATTTACATTATAAAATGAGCAAGGCATCTTGTAGTTGTTGACATATAATATTATAGTTATCTTCTACTATGATAAATGCACGTTACCATTTTATATTTCTACATCATGTGCTCAGCTCCAATGTAAAAAGTCAAAATGGATTAGGATCAAGTGAACAATTAATATAGTCACAAAGATGAACTTAATATTCATCTTTTTTTTTTTTGAACGACAAATTTGGATCACTGACGGACCACTAGAGTATAATCGTGCCATTAGCGGAATCACCCGATGCATCTACACTAGGCATAATTATGAGAAAAAAACCCCCTTGTGAGAATCGAACCTAGGACCTATTGGTCCCAAAGCCTTATCCCACCATCAAGATGTCACTAGGCTATAAAGCCATAGGCTATAAAGCCATAGGCATTTTTCTTCCAATCATATTTTGACATTTTTCAATCCAATAAATAATTCATTGGTATATAAAGAAAAGTTATTTAAAATAAACACATTTTTAATCTCATTTCCCATGCAGAATGGTCGGTCGGTCTTCCCCTCCCCTGAAAAAAAAAACGCCTTTCTAAGCCTGGTAGAAACTTGAAAGAGATGATAAAGCTAACAGAGTTAAGAAATTAGAATTTAAGAAATTAAAAGTAGTTAAGAAACTGTTACAAGAATTAGGAAAGGTACACAATTTTTAGAGCCCCTTTTTTATTGTACAAAGAATGGGTAAATCCACCAAAGAGCAATATTGGTCAAAGAGAGTCGATCATTTTTTTTCGACTTGGCCTCTTATTTCTTAGTTGAACAAAAGGAACAATAACTTTTTATTATAGAACTAATTAATTCCCTCAACCATTAATCCATACGTTATCTATATTTTTTTATTAAAGACAAAAAGAAACACACACACATATATATACATATATACATATATACATACATATATATATATATATATATATATATTTAGAAAACAAATGCACTTACGAATTTATCCCTTGAGCAAAAATAAAAGAACCAAAAATTGAATATATTCATAGAAGAAAAAATCAAAGTGAATTGCTTATTTGGTTTTTGGTTGGGTTGTCGGTTTCACTAATTCTGCTAAATAAACTGCATAATAACGGGTTTAATTGGATAGCCAAACTGATAAGTCGGTTTAAATAGATGAACAACGTTCGGTTATACATACATCTAATTCGGATCGATTCGGTTATACCAAAAAAATCAAAACCACTGTAAAACACCATAGCTACTTAACAGTGGTATGTGACGAAAGTACCTACCTATATGCTAAAGAAGGGGAAAATTAATTGATTTTTTTGGCAATTGATTTGTGTTTGTATACACACACCATTATATAATAGAGGTCCTTTTCAAAGAAAATTGTTAGAAAACTCCACTGATAATCCCCATTTACATCAAAGGAAGAAATAAAACAAAATGTAAGCGTCACTAAGATATAACATTATAAAAATTTGCATATATTATTTTGTATTAATAAATAAATTCATACCTAATCACACTAACAAATATAAAAAAGTGATTAAATTGTTTGTATTAACCCATATATGATATAATATATCTCTGTTAGAAGACAAAAAGAAACACATATATTTAAAAAAAACACATTTCCTTGTCGCATGACTCATCTTTCCACTTTGGAATTATGTATTTGACCAAAGAAATTGCGTATATAATAGAAAATGTGAAAGAAGGCTAAACTTCTATTTGTTTCACATTGTTATTTCTAAAATGGTTAAACTTGATGATTAAAGGCAGACAAAATGACTCAAGAAGGAAATTTCTACCTTTAGAGATCTAGAGAGCACAACAATTTGGCATGGATATACCAAAGGGACGCAAATTGCAGTGTACTCTAGTTAAACTCTCTAACTAATTAACGCAAATATAGAATACAAAAACATAAATTTAATATCTACTCATCATGGTCGTTGAAGTGTGAAAACTTCCATCAAAGTTACCGATACAAGTACGTGTCAAAGCCCCTAACCAGATAAAATAATACTTTATTTTGAAACCAAATGAGTTTTCAATGATGTTTATATAGGAATATTCACAAAAAACAAAATTAAATGACCTTTTCTTTTATACTCCAGAGGCACTTGGTCTGTTGTCAGGGGCGGACCCACACTATGTGGATCGGGGTCCCCGGACCTCAATGTTTTTTAAAAAGTTAGTAGAGACGGTATGTTAAATTTTTTATGAATCCCATAAGAAAAATTAGATGGAACCCATTGTAATAAGGTGAAGGTTGGTGTGGTGGTAAATTTGTGGACTTGTAACTAAAAGGTCATGGGTTCAGTTCTCAATAATGTAGCTTTTTTAACTTCACATTTATTGTGTTTATCAGATCAAAGCATAATAGCTTGCACTTCAAGTTTAATATTTACCAATAGAATACTATAAAAAATTAGTAATCTGAACTAGTATGGAAAAATCAAAGGTAATACTAAAATTTATAAGTATATTTAAATGTATTAAAACAATCCAATATCAAGTTACTTGAGTTAATCAAGTTTATTTGAATTTTATATTTTTTAAACTTAATTCGAATTAACAATTTAACTGAATTTAAAAGTCGATTTGCGTTCGGCTTGATTTGATTCGAGTTGATAAAAATATATAATTCAACTTAATAAGTCTGTATTATTAAAATTATGTTGTCGGACCGTCTCCCGACCCGACTCGAACGGCGACCGACCCGAAAAAGGGACCCCAGTGAAAAAAAATCTTGGGTCCGCCACTGTCTGTTGTGACAAGTATTCTTAAACTTGACGGTGCTTGGTTTGCATCTTATGTTTTATTGATCGTTTACAATGCTACAGGAGTCGTCCTTATGTTATGTTGCCTCTTAATTACAAAGACAATGCTAAGAAATTGAATTCTTTCAGATTCATGACATAAATCTGAAGATCTAAACTATGCACCAATTTACTAAACTTTGTGATACATATTTCTTTTATGTCAGTTTTAATCATTTCAATTTCAAAGAACGCATCATGTAGCAAGTTGATATCTGATTTTGGCTTTTAAATATTTAGTTGCTGCTTTGCAATTAGCTAAATGTGCATCCTCTTTCGTTCTTTTCTAGATTATACAAAAAAAAAATGTGTGATCTTGGTTTTAGCTTGTCTGGCTTATTCTTCCTTTTTTTATATATGTATTAAATATGTTATATGTAGATGCACTCATTTGCAAAAGATGTGGATTCCTTTACATCATGTCACTAACTTTGAAGTTAATCTTATCCTAATCTACACATGCTAAACAAATTACTATACAAAACATTGAAGTTAATTAATGATTATATGTTAGACTGAGTAGGTTAATTCCAGAGAAAAATTATTGGAAGCTCACCTGATTATAGTGCCAACTTATTCCAAATAAAAACAATACTAAAATATAAAATATTTACACATGGATTGTGACCCTGTAACCCAAGAAGACATTGGTATGGTTAATTTAGATGACTAATTTGGCCTGCAAATGTAAGCACCAATATAATATATAAACTGTTTTGTATATGCATTGATTATGACCTCTAATACTATATTACTTAATTAGTTGTCCGTCCATGATAACTAATCACACTAAAGACATAAAAAATTGAGTAGATTGTTTGTATTAACCCATATGTGATATAAATTTCGAATATATATGTTTTTTATATAAATCTTGAATATATATATGTTTTTTAAATAAAAAGAAATATATACATGCTAAAAAACGCATTTCAACGTGGCAGTGACACATCTTCCCACTTTGGAATTATTTATGGGATTAAAGTACATATATAATGACAAAATAGATAATCAGGTTGATTTTTGGGTATGGTTTCACATTTTAGTTTTCTAAAAAGGTTAAGTTGGTGATTAAAGTTCGGCATAAAAGACAAAACAAGGGTTAACTTATATAAAATAGATTGAATTATTTTAGTTTATATAAGTCATGGTCCTTTCTCTCTTAGTTGTATACTAGGTTAGAACCCTGTGTAATACACAGGTTGAATAAATGTAATTTTATATACCAAATAATAAATAAATATATCTTTAAAAACCTCGTTTTACGGGTTGAATAAATGTAATTTTATATACCAAATAATAAAACAATATATCTTTAAAAATCTCGTTTATTACATGGGTTGAATAAATGTAATTTTATATATTAAATAATAAAAAAAATTATATCTTTAAGAACCCCGTGTATTGTATGGGTTAAGTAAATTTAATTTTATATATTAAATAATGAAAAAAGTTACATTTTTAAGAAGCTCATGTATTGTATGGGTTGAACACATCTAATTTTATATACCAATCAATAAAAAGTTATATCTTGTTATATCTTTATAAACCCTTTGTATTATAAAACCTTTGAACTAAACTAAAAAAGTTGCCCAAATCATTGAGACTAAAATGACATTTAACTCTGTACATTATATTAATTTATATTTAGTGTAGTCTTTTGTTAATTTCAAGATAAATAATTTTGAAATCTAATAAATATTTCAAAAGACTATATTATCTCCTATACGAATTGTTTAAATTTATATTAAATTTTATTTTATAATTAATACTCACTCCATCCCATTAAAAGTGTCATATTTTGAATTTTCTAAGTCTTTATTTATAAACCTTGACCTTAAATAATTTTGTTTGTGTTAGATAATACTCGATGAAAGTTATATGATTTGAGTGTGTTTTACAAGTGTTTTTATCGGGTTAATTTTCATCAAGTTTTATCACAAAAAATATATAATTAAAGTCAAAGTTTATAAATAATGACTTTGAAAATTCAAAATATGACACTTTTAGGGTTTGTTTGGTATGAGGTAATGGAATGAACGAAGGAATGACATAGACGAGGTAATGGAATGGACGAGGGAATGCAATGGATCATTACCATTCCATGTCTTGTTTGGTTATCATGTGTGAATGGAATGAATTTTTATTGTGTATTATTCGATAGGCAAGAAAAATAGAGTAATAAAATCAGCGGTGAGTGATGGTGGTCGGTGGTAGTGATTGTGGGTGGTTATAGGTGGCGGCGGTGGGTGTCGGCAGCGGCGATGGGTGGTGGTGGTGGCGGCGAATGGCGGTGCGGCGGTGACGACGAGTGGTGGTGACGGCAAGGTGGCCGCTGGTGGTGGGTGGAAGCAGAGGTGGTGGTTGGTGGCGGCGACGACGGTTGGTAGTGGCGGTGGTGGTGGCGTCGAAGATGGTGGTGGACGGCGGCGGCGAGTGGCGTTGGCTGTTGGCCGCAACTGTGGGTGATAACGGTGGCGAGTGGGTGGCGGCGGCGGCGGTGGCTGTCGGGGTGAGGTGGTGGCGGGTGGCGGCGATGGCGTCAGTGATGGGTGGCGGCGATGGTGTCAGTGATGGGTGGTGGTGGTGGTGGGTTGTGGTGTTGTTGATGAATGGTGCAAGAGTGGATGAAATGAAAAAAAAACATGGGGGTGGAAGGAATGATTTTGAGGGAATGAAATGCTTTTTGGAATGGGTGATTCCTTTCCATTGACCAACCAAACACCCTTTTCTTCATTCCCTCGTAATCATCCATTCCATTCTACCTCTCATTCCTACATATCAAACACTACGTTAATGACACGGGGGGAGTATTAATTATAATTAAGTAGAAGATGGATAGAGATGAGAAAACTAAAAAATAGATGGCTTCAATGAATGAATGACATGTGTCACTCTATTGGTTTCTTTTATTATATAGTATAGATATTTTATTTATCTATGTTAAAATTAAATTTTAGAGTTAAATGCCATTTTAGTTTATGTGGTTTGATCATTTTGACAGTTTAGTCCAAATGTTTCATTTTTAGCCTGTGGGTCTAAAAAAGTTTCACCATTGCCATTTTAGTACACTGGGTTAACTTCATCCGTTTTTTCTGTCAACAAGAGGGCAATATGGTCATTTTATATGGCCGAATTACACTTCTAGTTAACATAATTACATTTAAAATGACCGAATTACCCTTAAGGCTACTCGGTATGGGAGGAGAGTAGTCCTTGGAGGATGACCCTCCACCTCAGCGCCACGTCACAGTCCTTAGAGGATGCCCCTCTAAGGATGAAACTAAGGAAATGGTTGATGGCCCTACCCCACAAATTAAATATGCAATATTTTTATAAAACTGAAATAAAATGTCTCCATCCTGTACAAAACCACCAATAACCACCCCTTGATTCCAAAACTCTGTTTCAAAAAAGGCGATCCACGCCAACAACAACAACAACAAAATTCAATCCATCCACAACAAAACAATTTTCAATCTCTTCATCATCGATGCCTCAATAATAATCCCTTCAATCCGACGTCGTTTCATCCACTCCATTTACATCTTCGATCTTGTTTCACATTTTCCCCAAATCTGAATTTCGAGGGTTTTTTTTTTTTTTTTTACGAATTATCAGCTATGGTTTATGATTCGATTGCCAATGCTTTGATCCCCACTCCTTCTTCCAATCCCAATTCATCATCAACGGCTATATTTTTGTCTTACATAACCCCGTCCTCAACGTCTCCATGTTGCCATTCACGATGATGCCGACCCCACGAAAATAGTGTTGGGGGCGTCATCGGGCCAGGTTGGGCCTGGACAAACCCAAACCAGGTAGCCTAAGAAAATGTTATAAGAATTGGGAAAGGCGCACAATTTTTAGTGCTCCTTTTTAGTATACAAAAAATGGGGAAATCATGGTCTTAACTTGGATTATGACCAGAGAGCAATATTGGTAAAAACGAGTCATCTTTTTTGACGTGGCTTCTTATTTCTTTTATATATATTAAGCTGAGTAGAGAATTCTTTGGAGCCACACATGATCCCCCACTTCTTGAACAAAAGGAACCATAACTTTTTATCATAGAACTAATTAATTCCCTCAACCACTAATCCATACGTTATATGATAATTTTTTTTAATTCAAGACAAAAAGAAACATATATATATATATATATGTAGATTAGAAAACAAATGCACTTGCGAAATTATTCGGTTTTTGGTTCGGTTATCGATTTCACTAGTTTTGCTAAATAAACTGCATAATAACCGGTTTAATTGGATAGCCAAACTGAATAAGTCGGTTTCAACAGATGAACACTATAGATTATACATCCTTTTTATTCGGATCGATTCGGTTATACCAAAAAAAACTCAAAACCGAATAAACCGTTACCGTAAAACACCTTAGCTACTTAACAGCGGCAATGACTCACCTTCCCACTTTAAAATTATTTCGACGAAAGTACCTACCTATATAATAACAAAGGAGAAAATTAATTGATTTTGGCAATCGTGTTTGTATACACACACCATTATATAATAGAGGTCCCTTCCAAAGAAAATTGTTAGAAAACTCCACTCCATTGATAATCCCCACTTACATCAAAAGAAGAAATAAAAGCAAAATGTAAGCGTCACTAAAATATAACATTATAAGAATTTGCATAATTTTTTTTGTATTGATAAATAAATTCATACCTAATCACACTAACAAATATAAAAAAGTGATTAAATTGTTTGTATTAACCCATACATGATATAATATATCTATATTAGAAGACAAAACGAAACACATATATTTAAAAAAAATGCATTTCATTGTTGCATGACTCGTCTTTCCACTTTGGAATTATGTATTCGACTAAAGAAATTGCGTATATAATAGAAAATGTGAAAATCACGGCAATTTTGGCAAATCGGTGAGATAGAGTGATTGGTTAAAGAAGGCTAAACATCTATTGGTTTCACATTGAAAATGGTTAAATTTGATGATTAAAGGCAGATAAAAGGACTCAAGAAGGAAATTTATACTTATAGAGATCTAGGAGCACAACAATTTGGCATGGATATACCAAAGGGACGCAAATTACAGTTTACTCTAGTTAAACTGTCACACCCTAACTTTTGCGGAAGCATATACGTGTGACTTGTTCAGTTTTCATTGCATTCGATTATAATAAACAACTATATGATTAAAATGATGTTCATCCATTCATAAATTTTAAAACATTACAAACACCAGTCATTTAAGTTTCAAACAACACAACCTCTGTTTAAGTTACAAACCAACAAAAGTGGATGACATCTAAACTTGAAATTTATATCCTGAAAACAACACCAGCGCCCAAGATCCATCTTGTTTCCTGAAATACATGTAATTTTGAAAACATCAACAAAAGTTGAGCGAGTTCATGTGTCTTATAACAACCCTCCTGAAATTTTTCCGACACCCTAATATATTTCAAAATACCCCAATATGTCTTAAAACATACCCCGTATGCGAAAACCGAGCCTGAAATACATTATATAATCAAATATTAAATAAAAACAAAAATAATTGGGCCGTCGCGGGGCGCGACCCCCTTTTCTTTAGTTGTCGCGGGCCGCGACCAGGTAGACAGCAGGCGCAGCCCTAGGCCGCCACGTGTCTCACTCGCTGTCAAACCTACCCCGTGACCAATCAACCCTACGGCCCTATATACCTAGCTGGCGGGCCGCGAAAGCCTGCCTTGACTCCGTCGCGGGCCGCGAGGAACTCGTCGAACAGCCCTATAAAGGGAGGCCTTCGGCCTTCAGTTTCAATTTGTTCATTCACTCGATCTCTCTCAATTTCTAAATAGTAGGCATAATTCTCGGGTATAATACCCCCTAAATAACGAAGTTCTGCTCCGGTGTAAGTATCATAACCCCTGGATACGTATTAGATACGCTGCCCAATTGATCTAGGGTTCCGTAACAGCTGTCGTGGTTCTGCCCGACGTAGTCGTTGGAATGCCGTATCGGGGAGGGTATTACTAATGATAAAATGGGTTATTATACTAACGCATGTGCATTTGTGTAATTTATAGATAATCACCAGGAAACCTTTACAGAAAACATAAGATAGCAATGTGAGTAATCTCCTTTTTGCAAATTGTTTTTACAAAACCTTACTTAATTAATAATATATTAAACAGTTATTGAGTATTTGTATTCTACAATTATCGGCGGTATGTTGGGGTTTTGTATACAAAATTTGTTACTACCTTGCGAGGAGTAACATGACCACAATTCGGGTTGACAGTATCGTGGGTGGTAATTGAATAGATGGAATCAAATGTAATTGCGTGACCGCCCTCAATACTGTACAATGGTCTTTATTAAATTTGATTAAACTGGGATTCACTCACCAGTATTTTCCACTGACAAAATGTTTTTAAACGCGTTTCAGGTAACAAAATGTGAAAGCTAAATAGAAGCCAGCTGAACAGCACTGAAGGCTTGGAAAAGTGGCAATATAGTTACCTAAAAATAAAGAGATGTTTTTATTAAATAAAATAGGGTTTATCCCTATAGAAATGTGTGTACTTGAAACTTGGGTTTTTCCCATGTATTTAATATATTAAAAGCATGGTATTTTACTCTGATAAATAATTTCCTAACTACGGTCCTGATGAAATTTCCGCTGCTAAAATGGATAAAATACAGATACCACCCAAACTGGCCGCGACCGCCCTTTTCCGGGTTTGTTAAGGGGACGAGGGTTGCGACATGTCTTTTATGAGTTCCAATAAACTTGTAAACATTTGAGAGAATCCTTTGAAAACAGGTATGTAAAGCGTCTATGAACATATCAATTAATGTTTTGCAAGGACATTAATGTATGTGATGACATAGGGAGTATTCAACCCGAGTAGACTATTTTTAGTGTCGAATCCCCTCGACTGTGTTGAATCCCCTCGACTGTGTCAAATCACCTTGACTGTGCAAATCCCCTTGACTGTATCAAATCACCTTGATTGTGGCAAATCACCATGACCGTTACCGAATCACCTCGACTGGGACACAAAAGCACTCTAAGTGGTCACACAAGGACCATGAGTGGGGCTCGGTCGTACCCGTTAGATCTAACCCTTGTCCATGATTCTTATGAGAGTTAATGGCATTTCAGTTTCAGCCTATGTTCACATGATCTAATAGTTCATTTCATAGCCAAATCATACCCATGTTGACATGTATTTCACCCCCGAGAGTTATAAATCCGAAAAAAGTTAAGAGAAAAGGGGGGGCATGAACTCACAAGTTTGCGTCCTGCTGTCTCGTATACTCAAAGGTCCTCCTACGAGTCGTACAACTACCTACACTCGTGCCATGTTTTATTAGACGTTTAGGTCGTGTAACGACTCTTTGTCATAGTTTTCATTAAGACTTATTTTGGAAATCTTGGTATACTTTGAGTTACATCTTTGATGTACATTATATGATTTCAAAGTATATAATTATTAGTTAAAATAATAATATTTTAACTTAAATTATATTTATTTCATTATTTGGAATACTGTTAAAACAATATATTTTCAACTTGGTTTATTATGCATTTTCACATATGTATTTTCCCAAGTATGGGTATGCTTGTACTTGTGTATTTTCATATTTGTGTATTTTTCCAAGTATTGGTGGTGTATTCCGGTGTGTATTTATACGTATGAGGATACGTATTTTCTTGTATTCATTAAGTATTTTATACTTAACTTTGTATTTAATTTTCCGGAATATTATTTTTAGACAACTAAAAATCACCAATTTAAATTCTTAAAATATTATTTTAAGAAAAATTTTATAGAAAATTATCTATAAACTTTACTTGGCAATAATAAATATACTTTTATATAAACCTAAAAAATAATATATATTTTTAAGATTAGCTTTAGAAAATATATATTTCTAATTTTCATCCAAGAATAATATATCCTTAACTGGTTTAAGAAAATATATATTTTTCTCCTCTCAAAACAATATGTCTTCAAATTGTTTAAGAAGATATATATTTTTCTCCACTAAAAATAATATATTTTCTATTTGACAAAATATGATATACTTTGTAATACTTGTAAAATCCATATTTTCCATTTCTTTAGTTTCCAAAATACCGTTTGTCATACTTGTCGAGTTACGGATTTATTTTCGGAACTTATATATATTTATAATCCATAGCCCTTGTCCGGTTTGTCCAATATTCGGGTATAATTTGTATATTTATTTTCTTGGAATTTTGGTAATATTTTGTATTACAATTTTGGTATTTTAGTGTGGTATATTATTTTCAAGTTCTTAAAATAATATAAGTAATACACATAATATACAAGTAGCACACAATTTGTGACATCTAAATATATTTTCCTAAATATATACTTAGTCATTTTATTAATCAAAAATCAACCTCCAATATTTGTAATTTTTGTAATAAAAATTATGACAAATTTTTATATGAAAATCATGATTAAAATTTACTTGTAAACACTTGTTTAAAAATATTTTTCTAAGTGTTTAATTTCTACAAAAATTTTGCCATAGTTTCCCCTTAAAAATGGAGGTTTCCATGCTCAAAGGCATATCATTTTCTTTTTAACATTCCTCACCAATCATCAACAATTTAAACAAGACTTACCATGTGCTTCAAATATTCAATTTACAATATGACATGAACTTGAAAGTTTGTAAAAATTTGTAGTAACTTAACATGTTGTTTAGTAAGTTTAGTTACCTCTAAAAACATGGTTATTAGTTTATAAATCTCATTCTTGTAATTTTTTGTTTTTTACAACTTGTGTGAAGATTTTCTAAAAATAATACTTCTTGTATTATTCTTGTTACCAATATATTTCTAGCTTTGATTTAACACTTAAAACATAATTAACTTCTTTAAAAACCATGATCATGTTAATCTTGTAATAAACTTTGCTATCTTGAAAATATTATCTTTGAAATCATTCATTTTCAAGACTTATAACATGTATCAATAATCATCATACACTAAAACAAGCTTATATTCAAGTTCATGTTTAACATAAAGGATGATCATTATGATTTTCTCAAGATCCATCCTCATACTTGCTGGATCATGTGTTTAATCATCATCTAGCAAGGTTCTTGTGATGATCATCATCATAATCGCAAGAAATCATCAAACAAGTTTCATACATACACCAAAACAACTTAAATTATCATGTTATTAAGCTTTATGTTAAAGATCATCTTCATGTTTCTTTGTGATTCTTAAGATTAACAAGTTACATAACCTTTTAACCACTAAAATTAGAAGTAATAACAAGATCAAGAGGCTTACTACTAGCACTATGGCTAGGGAAGATTCAAGGATGAAGTTGATGAAGAAATAGGGTGGTTAAAAGCTCCTAGAGAAGGTCCTTCAAGTTCCTTTGCTTCCAACCTTCTTATCTTTGCTTGTTACACCTTAGGAATGCCTTAGGATACTTAGAAGTTTGCTAGAAAAAATGATGGTGAGCTTAGGGGTGTTGGTCGTAGCTTCTTAAGAGAGGGAGAGATGTTTATGGAGATTGAACAATGGTGAAATGAGAAGTGTAAGACTTATGGTCCTTATAACATGATCTTCCAACATTAGATTACACGAAGGTCATTATGTTCTAAATCTACACAACAAATCTCATTTAAATAACTAAAAGAAATCTAATGTGGGGCTCCCATGTCTAACCGACCTCGGGGGGGTGGGGGGTTAGTTTGATTTCAAATGTCTAGTTAGGTAATTTAGTTGGATGTTAAGTGTAATGTTTAGGGTTTTATGTGTTATAGTGTTTTTTGGGTGTATTATGGTGTTCGGTGACCATAACTAGCTTCGCAACACTAAAATAATGCTTCTAGTGAAAATTTGGTGTTTCGGGTAGTGTCCGGTTGTTCGGTTGGTTACCGGTTCGTTAAAGTGCTAAATTGCGCATTTTAGTGTGCTTTATGTTGTCTTTTATGACAGTTTTGATTCCCGACACTTAGAAAAGCATTCTGGACCATTAAACCATAATTCTGCATTATATTTTGTAGTTAAAATGCTGAAAATTGCTGAATTTTGTTGTTTTCTGCAGTTTTAGTGTGTTTCTGGCACTTTCCGGCACCTAAATCATCACTAGGAATGCAGTTTTATGCTCCCTACTTTCCTACACATTATTCTAGTGTAACTATCGGTTTCGGGGCTCATTCTGTGTCTTATCATCTTGTCTGTCTAAGTACTGAAGTCTCGTCAGTATTTTTAGTTTGTCTGATAACTGTGCTAACTTTGTTCTGTGCATTAATTGAACCACATTGTGTTGCATGTAATAATGATAAAAATCTTGCAACATGAAATGCCATTGTATGTATATGACAGTAATCAGAAAATCATTTGTCTTGTTAATTCAATCATGCACAGTCATCAGAGTACAATTTACTGTTCATTATTGTACGGAATAGATGGAAAATTGCGAGTTGTCACAAACTCTCTCACTAATTAACGCAAATGTAGAATACAAAAACATAAATTTGATATCTAATCAATCTTCGTCGTTGAAGTGGGAAAACTATAGACTTGTATTATAAGAATCGTATAGGGGCTATACGATTCGTATAATACATTGTTTATTTTTTTAAATTAAAACTATAGATCTTTGTTTAAATATATTGATGTGTGCGGTGTGTTATATAACTTTAATTATATTTTAAGCCCTTTTTAACACTATAGTCAAGTTTTAAATTTATAAAACACGATATTCTACTAACACTAAACACACATATGGGCAAGTGCACCCATCGTGAGCGTAGTATAGCTTTGGTAAGATACCAAGGTCGTCTAAGGACACAAGAGCTTTTAGTACAGGTTTATCCTCAACGTCTAATCAAATCAAAAGTTTAGAAAAAGATTTTAAAGTATGAAAATAAAAACTAAAAATGCTGAAAATAAAAATAAAAATAAAACAGATAGACAAGATGAATCACTTGGATCGACTCGCCTTTAGTGTAATGTCACACCCCGATATTTCCACGTATTACCGGTGGGCCCGGTGGAGAGTATCGTGACGTAGTTGATATCATTATAGTCAAACAACACAATATATAAATGCACAGCGGAAGCAAAAGATAGATTCATTTCAACCAAATATAATTGTAATATTAAGTATCACAAATAGTTGAAATAATCCACATGTGGATCAAAATAAAAAGGAAACATTGTTCAACAGTTTTATGTCATTCAAGCTTGCGAAACTTATTGTGGATGCTAGGAGAAAGCCAGCCTATTTCGAGTAGTACCTGCACTTCATCTTTTTGGGAAAATACGTCAGTTTACACTGGTAAATACAATCAACCGACTCATTTTGAAAAGAGTTTATGAAAATGAATTGAATGCACAAGGCACAAATTGTGACAACCCTCACAAAACCAGGTATCCGTACAATTAATTAATATTTAATTAATGCTTAATTACTGTGTTTGCTTACAATTGTGGTTAAACTGCTTCTTGACTTCTGATACATACATACTCATGCATAACATTTTATACTGTCACTCTATTACTTACACACAAACATTAGTGACAACCTTGATGCACAAAAGCACAGTTAGCACACTAAACGGATAACCCAGTAAACATGCTGACATTGCCAGCACCTAGACAGACAATATTTTTAAGGCCAGTATGAGCCGGGAATAAAGTACTACACTAGTAGTGAGTGTAGGGAGGTGAGGACCATAAAACTGCGTCACTAAGTGATAGTTATAGTGCCGGAAATGCCTAAAACATACTTAAAGTGCAGAATTATGTACTAATATACCAAAATTCAGCTTTTAACAAAGCTAGTAAAGTGCAAAAACGTGGTGAAATAATACTAGACACTTTCCAAAGTGTTGGGAAATTTATGTGTCACTAAAAATAATATTAAAGACACTTTAAAGCTTTGTTTGACACTTTAACGGACCAATATCCAACCGAACAACCGGACCTTACCCGGAACATAAAAATTTTGCCAAATACATTGTTTATACTTTTCTGAGCTAGTTAGGGTACCCGAACACCCTAACACCCTTTATATTACATAACACTTAGTAATATACTAACTATACAATTCTAACCCAACTAGATAAGTAACCATCACCTTACACCCCAACCCCAACCCTTACCCCCCCCCCCCTTCAAAATGACGGTTACAATGGGGTGGGACAACCCCCCATTTCTTTTGAATATTAAAATGCTATTGTTGTTGGATCTTGGAACATGTTGTATGATGGATAATAGTAAAACTTGATTTATAAATTTACACCCTAGAACTTGAACTCATTTCATCACACATTCAACAACAACAAACTTTCTTTCTTTCTTTCTTCCACCCTCACGGCCGAACCCACACTACCACCATATCCCCACATTCAAATTCCATTCTAGCTATTTCTCAGATATTCAAAGGTGTAAGGGATCACATAAGGAAGCTCGGTGCACTCGGAAGCTCGAGGACCTCTCTATATTTCTTTTATCCACCATATTTACACCTTGTTTCTTCCCTAGCCTCGAGCTAGTAGTAAGTGCCTCTAAACACCATCTCGTTCTTGTTTAAAGTGGTAAATAAGAGATTTAACGGATAAAACTCAAGAACACACAAGATCAAAACTAAAAGTCTTGAAAGAATGATGAACTAGTTGGTTAAAGAGAAACTAATGATGTAAACCTTGTAAATCTTGACTAGTTATGATTATTTTATGTTGTTAGTTGCTAGTAGTGGAACGGATCGTCATCTAACCACACTAGATCATGTTCATGGAACATGAACTAGTGAAATGTTAAGTGTAAAATTTTCAAGATGATGAACCCTTCCACACATGAACATGAACTTGTGTAGAAGTGATTTTTCTTGTAAAATAGAGTTCTAAACTAGTAGATCTAAGGATCTACAAGTGGTTTTTCGGAAGGACCAAGTAAAATATACAAGTCTTATTTAAAAAAAAACCGGATCTTGCATAAACTACAAGCTTTTTAGTGAAAAAGCAAGTATGTAAACACTTGTGTAACAAAAGATTTAACAAAGAAATATTTTCGTAAATGTCGATTTGAAGTTGTAAGACTACATATTCTTTAAGAATAATGTTTTCAAGAAACAAATTTTATTTTTAAAGATGACAAGATCCGCTAAATATGTTAGGAAGTTACTACGTATTTTTTTTACAAAACTTACAAGTTCATGAGTTTGTGATTTATATTTATTTTGACAAGTTTGATATTGGAATATTGTATATTGATGATTGGAAAATTGATTGATTGAATTTTAAAAGAAAATGATACGCTAGTAAGCGTGGCCACCCCCAGTTACAGAGGAAACTCTGGCGAAATTTTTCCAGAAAATAACACTTAGAAATATTTTTGTGACAAGTGGTTAAAAATATTTTTTTAACTTGTTTTTCCAAACAAAATTCGCCATGATTTTTATTACAAAATAACCCGTCAGAGGTGGATTTTCGTAAACAAAACTTATTAAATATATATTTAGAATATATATTTCATAATAAGACGCTTGTGTGATTTTGTGATTATATTGTGAACTAGATATATTATTTTTCGGATAAAAACAATATAACTTGAAAATATTGCGAAGTTACGATTCCAAAATAATACCAACGCTATCACAAATAAATATTTAAGTTACACCGGAATTGTTTATTCAACGCGAACCTTAAAATGTAACTTATGTATTTTTGGAAAATACTCTTAAATATGTATTTTGGTAAAGTATTATTTTGGAAATTAGATAAGGTAAAATATAATATTTTTGGGAAAAATATGTATATTTTGGGAGACAGAATATTTTAGACAAAGTGATTTAAAATATATTTTCAAGTGAGACTTAAAGATATATTTTTGGAATTATAAAAACACATATGTATTAAAACCCCATCCTTGGGAAGGAATATACTTATTAATTAAATAAGAAGTGTGATTACGGAATAGTTACCTAACTATTTCTCCAACAAAACATTAAACCCTAAGCCAAGGCACATCCATCTAATAGAAGTTAGTACGTGTAGGTCGTCACGCAGCAGGTTGATTTGGGATTGACTATTTCGAGACGCACTTCAGGGAGTTCATGTCCCCCTTTTCTCTTAACTGTTTTCAGTTTTAATACCTCGGGGGTGAAATACATGTTACTATGATTACGAATACTTTATACATGGTATGGTTAGCGTAAGGAGGGTTACTACTTAGATCATGTGAGTGAGTAGGCGGAAACTGGAGGCCATTAATTATCACACCCTAACCGATGGCGGAATCATCGGGGCGCGGCACTGAGCGAAACAGATTGTCCAGAAGTTTCCATAACAATTAACATAACCAATCAATCTAAATTACACGTCCCATACCATGCATCAATAGGTAAATTAATTATAACAGAAAAAATCTAGTCTAATATTCTGTTCCGACAACTCAGATTTAATAAACGGAAATTATTTATCTGCTTCTGCAGAGACCCATTGTTGCTAGACCTACAGACAACTATTTGGGCTCTACAGCATTATTCTAGCCTCAACTTCCTAGCTAGTGTGCATCCTAAACACCTGTCACATACGTTAAAGTAAACGTCAATACATAAAATGTAAAGGTGAGCATACAAGTTTAATACTAGCATATAGAGTTCGAATTCGTTTACGCATAACCAGCACGTACACATAGCGAAATAAGGCACGTTAGTTATCGACACAGATCCATCGATACCAATGACTGCGGGTTGACTGCCAAATGCAGTTCGCAATACACGATTACCACTGTAATCCATGCAAGTAATTGTCCTTAACAACCCCCGTGTGAACGGGTGCTGAGTCCAAACTATAGTACTATCGTTGCTAATGCAGGTAGACAGCATTCCATGTGTAAACATAACAAACAAGCAATCATAAGCCACATATAACATGCATTAACGGTTAGCATTCAAATAGTATTGAGTAGTGTGATTGATGTAGTTTGAATAGTTGTAACGTATGTAACACCCAAAAGTGCTTAAAGCAATAAGGGATCGAGTATACTCACAGCGATGAATGGATTGAAGGGAGCGCTTAGCGAGTAAGATTAACCTGAATAGAATTCGATAACATAACGATAAGTGGCGCGTAAAACAATACAGGATGAAAGTGGGTCGGTTTACAGGTCGTTCGGATGGTCATCCGTGCGAACAGCAATCCGGGTGAATAATGATCCGTTCGGATGGTCATCTGTGCGGACAGTGTGTCCGTGCAGATGACTATTCGAGTGGATTGTTTCTTCCTATGAGTAAGATGTGTTTGTGTATGATGGCTTGACTTTTGAAGTTTTCGTTGTAGCATTTTGAAAACCTTGAAGTTTCTCTGCCCTTCAAGTCGGTCGAGCGGACGACAATCCGTTCGGATGGTAGTCCGTGCGGACGACGCCTTTAATGGTGAGTCACTTGGTGAGAGTGTCATCCGGTCGGATGGGCTATCCGATCGGGTGGCAACCCTGTTAATGAACATGTTGAAAATTGTTTAAGGCCTTAGTATCTCATGATCCGAAGAGTAATCCATTCAGATGGTCATCCGATCAGATTAACAATTCGTCGATACTCAAACCTGGTTTGGTTGTGGGTCCCAAGTGTAGTCCATCCGGATGGCAACCCGTCCGGACAGCATCTCATTCTGGTTGTTCCATTCGTCTAACACTTGGTCGTTCTGTCGTTCTATCGAGATGTTCTGATTACGAGTCAACCAACGGAACTGTATCCTGACCCGTGTGACTAAGCCGGCCAGGAATCACCCCAGCTCGGCCGGTCATCGGCTCAAGACGGTGGTTCTGGTTTAACCCAAAATCAGGGGTCTCGCGGGTAGAATCAGGGGTCTCGCGGGTAGAATCCGGATCTTGAACTAGTGCATCACTAAAATTGAGTAGAAGACTAGAACTGATCCGATTCTTATCGTTTTTGAGTGTAAAAGAGTTGAAAGAAAGTTAGAAACCATCCTTCAATCCTTTTTCACCTTGTTTATGCGAAGATCCTTGCAAGATCTTGTGTGTTTTATAAGGAAATCGGTTAAACCTTGGTTTTTCTTGGTGGAATGATGTCAAAACATGAAGTTCTTTAAGAACTCATGATGACGTCACCCTAGAACACCCGAAATCTAGTGATTTCGTGGTTAAAAGTTAAGATTTGAAAGGTAGAAACGTGTAGGAGTGCGTGTAGAACAAGAACGTACAAGATTTAGGGTGAAATCTTACCTAGATTGGGAGAAATCTAAGAAAAGGTGAGGAGAACGTGCTGGTCGGACGTCACTTGCCAAAAGTGGAAAGTTTGGAGAGTGACCCGTGTATTTATAGGATGCCAAAAGAGGAAAGTGCTATCCGTCCGGATTGCACATCACCCGGATGGTCGGCCAGGCGGATGGCAATCCTGGTCGGATGGCACTTAACACTTCCCCAGGCGGCTACCTGGGCGGATGGCTATTCGGCCGGTTGGCGCCTGGGTGGTGTGTTTGGTGCGACGATCTTTGACGTTTCGGGTTTGATTGCGAGCGATTCGATAAGGTTTCCTAATCTAATTACTTTCAGTCCCAACTACTAATTAACGTAGTTCGATTTCGGGTTCGATTGGGGGTCGAGTTTCGATTGAGTTCGATTGATTTCCACAGTACATAAAGTTAAACATGCACAAGTAACACATAAGGCACACACATAACAACTAAAGTTACAAGTCGAGTTGCGGTACGTATCACGATTCGATGTCGATTGATTAGCGTAGATCGTTTATCGATTAATTAACTTTATCGCATTGTTACTTCCTATGATTCACAGTCGCGGGTCGATCGAATAACGATTTAACACACGTCGATTATTGCATTAACAACACTTACTCCACATAATACAATTAAAATAAGAAAATTTCTATTAGTCAAAGTCGTGTGATCGGTCGTTGACTTTGACCTTGACTTTTACTTTGACTTGAGAAAACATGGGGTGTTACAGCCTCCCCTAGTTGAGGGAATTTTGTCCCGAAATTAAGCCGTAAGTTGTGCCACCCATGAGTCACTTTGAAGTACTTTCTCTCTCTAGTTTTTCTCCAAACAACTGTGGATACTTTGCCTTCATATCGCTTTCGAGTTCCCAAGTGAACTCTGCGCCTCGTTTGCCTTCCCATCGGACCTTCACGATAGGGATGCGCGAGCGCCGGAGTTGCTTGGTTTGGCGGTCCATGATTTCGACGGGTTTCTCCACAAAGTGTAGAGTTTCGTTTACTTGGAGATCATCGAGAGGTACGATTAGATCATGATCAGCCAGGCACTTTCGAAGGTTTGACACGTGGAAAGTCGGATGGACGTTACTCAGTTCCTCCGGTAGTTCGAGTCTGTAGGCGACTTTTCCGATCCTTTCCAAGATCTTAAAAGGTCCAACATATCGAGGCGCTAGTTTCCCCCTTTATCCGAATCTGACCACGCCCCTCCAAGGTGAAACCTTTAGAAGTACATAGTCGCCAACGTCAAATTCACAGGGCTTGCGCTTTTTGTCGGCGTAACTTTTCTGTCTGTCCCGAGCTTTCACCAATTTGTCCCGAATTTGGAAAATTTTGTCTGTCGTTTCTTGTAGTAGGTCCGGACCGGTTAGTTGCGAGTTACCGATCTCGTGCCACACAATCGGCGATCGACATCTTCTTCCATACAAAGCCTCGAATGGTGCCATTTGGATGCTGGCATGGTAGCTATTGTTGTACGAGAATTCGACTAATGGCAGGTGTTTGTCCCAATTACCACCGAAGTCGATAACACACGCATGGAGCATGTCTTCAAGAGTACGGATCGTTCTTTCAGTCTGACCGTTGGTTTGGGGGTGAAAGGGGGTACTTAGATTAAGCGTTGTACCAAGAGCCTGTTGAAAAGTCCCCCATAGTCGTGAGGTAAACCGAGCATCACGATTAGAGATGATGTCACGAGGCGTCCCATGACGACAAATGATCTCGTCGGTGTAGATTCGGGCTAATCGTTCCACCTTGTAGTCTTCTCGTATCGGTAGAAAGTGGGCTGACTTGGTCAAGCGATCAACAATAACCCAAATGCTGTCGTGACCTGATGGCGTGTGCGGAAGTTTTGTGATAAAATCCATAGCTATACTCTCCCATTTCCATTCAGGAATCGGGGGTTGCTCGAGTAAGCCAGAGGGTCGCTGGGGTTCTGCCTTGACACTCGCACAAGTTAGGCACTTTCCGACGTACAGAGCAATATCCCCTTCATGCTCGGCCACCAGTATTGGTAGCGAAGGTCCTGGTACATTTTATCGGCACCGGGATGAACAGAGTATCGGGATTTGTGGACCTCGTCCATTATGATCTGTCGCAAATCAGTCCGCTTAGGGATCCAGATTCGGTCCAGGAAGTAGAATATCCCGTTAGACTTGCTCACGAGTTGGGCTCCATCGTAGTAGATTCGTTAAAACATGCATGCTGGGCTTCGCGGATGAGAGCTTCGAGGTCGTATCTAGTTTGAACATTGCGGGTGCTGATCACGTAGCTTCGCCTGCTGAGTGCGTCGGCAACAACATTTGCCTTGCCTGGGTGATAACGAATCTCACAGTCGTAGTCGTTGAGAAGTTCTACCCATCGACGCTGACGCATGTTAAGTTCCCTTTGATTGAAGATGTGTTGTAGGCTCCTATGATCGGTGAAGATCGTACACTTTGTACCGTAAAGGTAGTGTCGCCAGATCTTTAATGCAAAGACAACCGCGCCGAGCTCGAGGTCATGGGTTGTGTAGTTATTCTCGTGGATTTTGAGCTGACGAGATGCGTAAGCTATAACCTTGTCCCGCTGCATGAGAACACAGCCGAGACCAAGTTTGGAAGCATCACAATAGACAATGAAATCGTTGCTCCCGTCGGGTAAAGTGAGGATAGGAGCGTTGCAGAGCATGTACTTGAGGGTTTGAAAGGCAGTCTCTTGTTTAGTTCCCCAAATAAAAGGCTGATCCTTATGGGTGAGAGCGGTAAGTGGTACAGCGATCTTTGAAAATCCTTCGATAAAACGGTGATAATAGCCCGCCAATCCGAGGAATGAACGGACTTCCGAAGGGTTCTTGGGCGTAATCCAACTCTTGACAGCGTCGATCTTCGCGGGATCGACGTGGATACCCTGACTATTGACAATGTGCCCTAGAAACTGAACTTCCCCTAGCCAAAATTCACACTTGGAGAACTTGGCGTAGAGTCGATTCCCCTGGAGTAATTCGAGAACCAATCGTAGATGTTGCGCATGTTCGGACCTCGATTTGGAATAGATCAGGACATCGTCGATGAACACGATGACGAAACGGTCGAGATACGGTTTACACACCCGATTCATAAGATCCATGAAAACCGCTGGTGCGTTGGTTAGACCGAAAGGCATGACAACGAATTCGTAATTGCCATAACGGGTGCGGAAAGCGGTTTTGGGTATATCCTCCTCTTGTATGCGTAGTTGGTGGTAGCCTGAACGTAGGTCGATCTTTGAAAAACACGTGGCTCCTTGCAGCTGGTCGAATAAATCGTCAATACGGGGTAAAGGATAGCGGTTCTTGATAGTTAGCTTATTCAACTCCCGGTAGTCGATGCACATCCTGAACGAACCATCCTTCTTTTTAACGTAAAGGACTGGCGCGCCCCAAGAAGAAGTGCTCGGGCGAATGAAGCCTTTTTCAAGTAATTCCTGGAGCTGGTTAAAGAGTTCGCGCATTTTCGAGGGTGCGAGTCGGTAGGGTGCCTTGGCTACGGGGTTTGCTCCAGGAATGAGGTTGATACGGAAGTCGATATCATGACTTGGCGGTAGTCCGGGAAGATCCTCAGGAAAGACGTCAGGAAATTCTCGAACCACAGGAACATCGCTTACTTTCTTCTTCTCTTTCTTTTCCTTCTCCGCTACTACTATGTTAGCCAAGAAAGCTCTGTATTCCTTACGGAGATACTTGCTAGCTTGGATACATGACATGAGTTTGAGGCCTTTTGAAGCAGCTTCACCGTAGACACACAGTATATCACCATTTGCGAGCAAGAATCGAATCATCTTGTCGAAGCAAACAACTTCAGCATGGTTTTCACGAAGAAAGTCCTTGCCTACTATGATGTCGAAACTTCCAAGTTGCATTGGAATTAGGTCAATTGGGAAGATGTGATTGTTGAGTTCAAGAGTACAATCACGGAGAACAGAGTTGACGGCGATAGATCTTCCAGTCGCGACTTCTACTTCGAACGTTGAGGGGAGTTTGGAACGCTTACGACTAAGGAGCTTCTCGAATTCGAGCGACATAAAACAGTTATCGGCTCCAGTATCAAACAGAGACGATGCATAAATACCATTCACAAGGAACGTACCATTGACCACGTTGTTGTCGGCTTGAGCTTTTCGCACATTGAGGTTGAAGGTTCGGGCACGTGCTGCTGGTTGCTGTTGTTGCTGCTGTTAAGGTTGCTGCTGCTGTGGCTCTTGTTTCACAACCCTGTTCGGGCACACGTTGGCGAAGTGGTTCGGGTCGCCACATGAGAAGCAGGCTCTGGCATTGACTGCGGGTGCCGGAGGAGCTTGTTGACCCTGAGGGGTAGTGAGTAGAGCTTGATGAGCAGGGGTTTGTTGAGCACGGCAGTTGGTGGTGAAGTGGTTGTACATGTTGTAGCGAGCACAGAATCTGCAAGCAATGGCGGTAGGGTGGTGGTAGGTACTGGTAGGGCAGAGCGGATGTGGCCCAGTGTAAGCACGCTTAGCAAGAGGTGCTGGTGCCACAGGCTCCGCCACTTGGCGTTGTTGACCTTGTACAGTTTGAACTGGTGCAGCAGTGATCGCACAGTTCTTGTTGCTGGAGTTGCTCTTCCTCTTGTTCTTCCTCATGTTGCTTGATAAAGTAGGTTCAGCAGTGGGTGGGGTAGATGTAACTTGGTGCAGATGCTTCGAAGTTTTATCCCAGAAGCCAGCCTTCACACGCTTGTCATTGATTTTGGCGGCCAACAGATAGGTTTCCTCGATTGTCTTAGTCTTAGCCGCTTGCACAAAATCAGCGACGCAGTCAGGCAAGGCTCGGATGTACTTCTCGATTGTGATCTCTGGAGTCTTGACTTGATCAGGGCAGATGATGCTGAGCTGCTTGAAGCGAGCAGTGAGCGCAGCATTGTCACCCTCATGTTGATGTATGTGCCAAAATTCATCTTCCAGCTTCTGACGTTCGTGAGGAGGGCAGAATTCCTCCAGCATAACTTCCTTGAGCTCTTCCAACGATAGACCGTAGGCTGCGTCGTTCCCTCTCTTGTTTCTCTCGGCTGTCCACCAGTCTAATGCTCGTGACTGGAAGACACCGGTAGCGTTCAGAGTACGGAGGTCATCAGGGCAACCGCTCTGTCGCAGAGTGACCTCAATAGAGTCGAACCAGTGGAATAGTGCAGTAGGACCTCCTTCGCCAATGAATTCTTTCGGCCCACACGACTTGAAGTGCTTGAAATTGAAGGAAGTCTTAGTGGTAGCTTTAGGAGCTTCAGTTCTGGACTCCTCAGATGACTTGCTGGCGTTCTCGTACACCTCGCTGACAGCTTTTGCCACTTGCTTAGCGATGATTGCAGCGAGACGTCTATCTCTCTTCTCTCGGTGAGAAAGTGGGGTTTGGCGTGATTCAGATGACATAGTCTGCAATAGACACCGTCACAGGGCTCAACACAACGTATTCGAATTTCACCTCACACATCTACTACTTACTAAAGCTCAGGAACACAGTTCATACATTCAAAACACATAATCATGTATAGCACAGAATCACATATCATGTAGGCACAAAAGCACGTAAGCACATAAGCACATAATTTATCTACTCATATATTTTGCACGTATTCACCTTTCTAAGATTACCCATGTTTTCCTCCTAAGTTATGGTTAACAAGCAGAGGTTGTGAGCATCACAGGTGACTTGTTTGTGGGTGAGTCGTGTGTGGTGCGTTTAGCGGATGCGAAAATGATGTCTAGATCGAAACCAGTAGTAATTCAACACGCAAATAACAAAATATAAAAACATTAAACACATAAAGTTACCGAAATTCATAGAAATCGAGGGGTAGATTGTCTGCGGCTAGTAGACTTCGACTAACCGAGGCAATTTCAACTATCCTCAAAGAGCTGCTAGGCACATTTGACCATCAGGGCTGTGCTTTTGCCTCGATTCTAGGGCATTTGGCACTTATCCCGGTAGTCATACCGTGAGTCAGATCGTTTGAGTTTTGTCGAAATCTCGGTGGGAGTTTTGTAAAATGGGCGGAACTAGTCGTCAAGGTTAGGGTTTCACTCCTGTCTTAACGACTTCGTCCCCGATAGAGGAGATTATTCATCAAAATATGGATTCCACTCCTGATTTAGCATATAATTCTCCTGTTGAACAGACGTTCATTTTGAAAAGATAAGAAGAGATCATGAAAACAACGATGATCTAGCAGTTTAGTCAAGAGTTTGCGGTTTTCACACCTATTCTTGGGTGTATTGCTTGCTCATGGCTGGAAATTCGAGTGTAGTGGTATTATAGTATAAGCAAGTGAGTCGGGTAGTAAGCTCGTACATAATCCCTACCGAATATGCACAAGTCGGTCTCATTGGCTCCTAACTATAGTCTAGGTATCTAAGACTTCGATCCGGACTAGATCGAGTCTTACCTAATTCCCTATAGTTATGGCTCTGATACCAATCTGTCACACCCAACCGATGGCGGAATCATCGGGGCGCGGCACTGAGCGAAACAGATTGTCCAGAAGTTTCCATAACAATTAACATAACCAATCAATCTAAATTACACGTCCCATACCATGCATCAATAGGTAAATTAATTATTACAGACAAAATCTAGTCAAATATTCTGTTCCGACAACTCAGATTTAATAAACGACAATTGTTTATCTGCTTCTGCAGAGACCCATTGTTGCTAGACCTATAGACAACTATTTGGGCTCTACAACATTATTCTAGCCTCAACTTCCTAGCCAGTGTTCATCCCAAACACCTGTCACATACGTTAAAGTAAACGTCAATACATAAAATGTAAAGGTGAGCATACAAGTTTAATACTAGCATATAGAGTTCGAATTCGTTTACGCATAACCAGCACGTACACATAGCGAAATAAGGCACGTTAGTTATCGACACAGATCCATCGATACCAATGACTGCGGGTTGACTGCCAAATGCAGTTCGCAATACACGATTACCACTGTAATCCATGCAAGTAATTGTCCTTAACAACCCCCGTGTGAACGGGTGCTGAGTCCAAACTATAGTACTATCATTGCTAAGGCAGGTAGACAGCATTCCATGTGTAAACATAACAAACAAGCAATCATAAGCCACATATAACATGCATTAACGGTTAGCGTTCAAATAGTATTGAGTAGTGTGATTGATGTAGTTTGAATAGTTGTAACGTATGTAACACCCAAAAGGGCTTAAAGCAAAAAGGGATCGAGTATACTCACAGCGATGAATGGATTGAAGGGAGCGCTTAGCGAGTAAGATTAGCCTGAATAGATTTCGATAACGTAACGATAAGTGGCGCGTAAAACAATACAGGATGAAAGTGGGTCGGTTTGCAGGTCGTTTGGATGGTCATCCGTGCGAACAGCAATCCTGGTGAATAATGATCCGTTCGGATGGTCATCCGTTCGGATGGTCATCCGTGCGGACAGTGTGTCTGTGCGGATGACTATTCAAGTGGATTGTTTCTTCCTATGAGTAAGATGTGTTTGTGTATGATGGCTTGACTTTTGAAGTTTTCGTTGTAGCATTTTGAAAATCTTGAAGTTTCTCTACCCTTCAAGTCGATCGAGCGGACGACAATCCGTTAGGATGGTAGTCTGTGCGGACGACGCCTTTAATGGTGAGTCACTTGGTGAGAGTGTCATCCGGTCGGATGGGCTATCCGATCGGGTGGCAACCCTGTTAATGAACATGTTGAAAATTGTTTAAGGCCTTAGTATCTCATGTTCCGAAGAGTAATCCATTCAGATGGTCGTCCGATCAGATTAACAATTTGTCGATACTCAAACCTGGTTTAGTTGTGGGTCCCAAGTGTAGTCCGTCCGGATGGCAACCCGTCCGGATAGCCTGTCCGCGCGGACATCAGTCTGTCCGGACAGCATCTCGTTCTGGTTGTTCCATTCGTCTAACACTTGGTCGTTCTGACGTTCTATCGAGATGTTCTGATTACAAGTCAACCAACGGAACTGTATCCTGACCCGTGTGACTAAGCCGGCCAGGAATCACCCCAGCTTGGCCGGTCATCGGCTCAAGACGGTGGTTCTGGTTTAACCCGAAATCAGGGGTCTCGCGAGTAGAATCCGGATCTTGAACTAGTGCATCACTAAAATTGAGTAGAAGACTAGAACTGATCCGATTCTTATCATTTTTTAGTGTAAAAGAGTTGAAAGAAAGTTAGAAACCATCCTTCAATCCTTTTTCACCTTGTTTATGCGAAGATCCTTACACGATCTTGTGTGTTTTATAAGGAAATCGGTTAAACCTCGGTTGTTCTTGGTGGAATGATGTCAAAACATGAAGTTCTTTAAGAAATCATGATGGCGTCACCCTAGAACACCCGAAATGTAGTGATTTCGTGGTTAAAAGTTAAGATTTGAAAGGTAGAAACGTGTAGGAGTGCGTGTAGAACAAGAACGTACAAGTTTTAGGGTGAAATCTTACCTAGATTGGGAGAAATCGAAGAAAAGGTGAGGAGAGCGTGCTGGTCGGACGTCACTTGCCAAAAGTGGAAAGTTTGGAGAGTGACCCGTGTATTTATAGGATGCCAAAAGAGGAAAGTGCTATCCGTCTGGATTGCACATCACCCGGATGGTCGGCCGGGTGGATGGCAATCCTGGTCGGATGGCACTTAACATTTCCCCAGGCGGCTACCTGGGCGGATGGCCATCCTGCCGGTTGGCGCCTAGGTGGTGTGTTTGGTGCGACGATCTTTGATGTTTCGGGTTTGATTGCGAGCGATTCGATAGGGTTTCCTAATCTAATTACTTTCAGTCCCAACTACCAATTAACGTAGTTCGATTTCGGTTCGAGTTCGGGTTCGATTGGGTGTCGAGTTTCGATTGAGTTCGATTGATTTCCACAGTACATAAAGTTAAACATGCACAAGTAATACATAAGGCACACACACACAACTAAAGTTACAAGTCGAGTTGCGGTTCGTATCACTATTCGATGTCGATTGATTAGTGTAGATCGTTTATCGATTAATTAACTTTATCGCATTGTTACTTCCTATGATTCACAGTCGCGGGTCGATCGAATAACGATTTAACACACGTCGATTATTGCATTAACAACACTTACTCCACATAATACAATTAAAATAAGAAAATTTCTATTAGTCAAAGTCGCGTGATCGGTCGTTGACTTTGACCTTGACTTTGACTTTGACTTGTGAAAACACGGGGTGTTACATTAATCCTCATTGTAGGACCGAGGGTCAGTAGCGGTAGATCTATCTGGGTGTAGCGAGCCCAACAGAACGGACCTCGGGGTGACTTTGTACCCAACGCAAAAATCTGCTAGGTTTGAGTCTTCCTACAACACTTCACACATATCATTGGCTTTGCAACCCAATGGTGATCTCTTTTTCCTTTATTACTACATACCAGGGACTTACATACATACTTACAACATTTTTTAAGGTTTATACTTACTCACTTACACATGAACTCGCTCAACTTTATGTTGATTTTTCAAACTACATGTATTTCAGGAAATTAGTAAATAGATCTGGCGGGCGTTGGAGTTTTTAAGCTGCGTTGTGAATAAAGATGTCATCCAAGTTATTAGGGCTTATAAGACGTATCTTAATCCTGGACGAGATACGTGGTCCTAAACTCATGTCTGTTTTAAAATCTTTTGTTAAGTCTTTTTGAACTCCTTAAAATATGTTATGGTTTGTAACTTGAGTTCGGTATTGACATTTCAGAAAATTATGTTGTACTACTTTTAAACTCAAACTAATGGATGTACATCTACTGATTTTTATCATATAGTGTTGTTATGATCGTATGCAATGGTATTAAGAAGTCACACCAATAACCACGCTTCCGCAAAAGTCAGGGTGTGACAGCTTGGTATCAGAGCTTCGGTCGTAGCGAACTAGGATTCTTCTCGAGTCTAGACTATGATCATTAGGGCTCTCACGAAAATGTTTTCACAACATGTTTTCATTGCATACACTAAACATCCAGATCCAGGGAACAAACATTTTTTTTACAAACAAAAAGGCACGAGTACACTTTTCAAAATTTATAGTTCAGTCGGGGAGACTGAGGGAATTCAGTCGGGGAGACTGATGGAATTCAGTCGGGAGACTGAGGGAAATTCAGTCGGGGAGACTGAGGGAGTTCAGTCGGGGAGACTGAGGGAGTTCAGTCAGGGAGACTGAGGGAGTTCAGTCGGGGAGACTGAGGGAGGCCAGTCAGAGAGACTGGGGGAGTTGATCTTAGAGACCAGGGAGTTAGTTTGAGAGACTAGGGAGTTTAGTCTGAGAAACTAGGTAGGATAGTCTGGGGAAGACTAGGATGATTACATGCTTACATTGTTATTACTTACACGCTTAATTGCTGATTATTGGTATACGGGCATATGTGGGGAGTATTTGCATACACTAATTGTTAATAATTTCTATGGATATACATGCTATGACTATTATGTACCGGCACACATGTCACACTAGTTATAAGGCGAGTTATCAGGCATTGATAACCCTATGGCCACCGCCACGGATAAGGAGACTGCATCTGCGCCAGAGATATTTACGGCAGACACTGAGAGTGATCCTGATATGCTGACCAAGGACGAGGACGACTTCCAACAGTCCACTCTACCAGATTCTGGTGATACTTTACCCTTGCTGATGGCTTCTCTAACAAGAATCTTTCTGTCACTCTTGTTTCAATCCAGGACCACTCCATCACTGGTCATCCCGATGACGGACACACCATGGCTCCGATCCACGATGATGCGCCTCCTGCGGACATTCCTACTGAAGGCTGGCTACTCGACAAACAATATATGACTACGTTGACATGCTTATCGATGGTCCTACTGCCGACGCCCATGACGACAGAAAATTAGACGAGGACATTATTACTAAATTCACTTCTTAGGACCCCTGTTAACAAACCATCCTCTGATTCTAGCATGCATTCAGACTCCTTTGAGTCTGTGATACCTGCAACCTTACAAACAGCTGGATTACAACATTCTACTACTGACACAAGACGACGATGACATGGCTGCTGCTCTATCACCTGCTCGAGACACCACACCGTTACACGACCCAGAACCTGCTCCTGAGCTAGCTTCTGCACCTTTTGGGTCAGCTTGACGTTGCAACTACTGGTCCTGCACACTTGCTTGATTATGACCCTGTTTTCTTTTGGCTTACCAGACATTGCATCCCTATACCTGACCCATTACCTGCATCTGATGATCTTCTTATTGGTTGAAACGTTTGTTTTTGCACCCATAACCGCTGATGTTGCTCCCTTCCCCTATAAAGACCGATGTCCATTGCGTCAACATGCCTATCACTTTCTTTCAGGACTTACCTGCACCCCGTCAAGGTACTCTAGGTCAGTACCCGCATAACGATCCTTTTGCTACCACAGCATTTTCTACGGCCACACAGGCCGCACCGTCTACTACTTTCACCTCTACATCGCTGGACGATCCGATTGATGGTTCCTATAAACACACTATGCTAACTTTAGACCCTTACCATCCCTCACATTATGGAGGCCACACACAAGATGAGTTGCTCTTGTAACATCAACTACAGTTTGAGGATATGAGACGCAGAATGTTGGAGCTTGAGCTGACACCACATTTGGTAACTTCAAATGCAAAACATTACATAACCAAAAACATGATTTAAGTGTCTACATCAAAAGACAGCATATTTCCTGAAAAGTTTATGTAAGACACCACGTCCTCCACCCTGTCTATTGCCAGCATACTTTGATCCGCCACATACTTCAAGGTTCCTTTTGCGCTCTAGACCGTTGCTATTACACCGTTCCCAGGATTCTGATGCACGATTCTTTACTATCAAGCAGCAGATCAGCTAGTTACTTCGACGTATATACAAGCTCGAGGATAGATTCACGCACGTCGACAGTCTACTTTTCTTTCCTCCTCCATGTCAGTCACCAGCATAGTTGGTTTTTGGATTATGCAGATCGCGTTACATTTGGGTAGGACATCTATGATAAGCCGAGGTTGTGGAAACTTCTGAAGACCACATCTGACTATGTAATTTCGATACACTAATATATTTAATGGACAAGGGTAGGGTGACCCGGTGTCCCCGTTGATGCGATATATCTTGGAAGGCAGTACAGTTGTGATCAGGGAGTAATGAGAAGCCAATCACCATTAAACATGCGATGATACTTTGCGGCCAATAATCGACGAAAGCTCAGTCGCTATGTCTTCATTAAGCACGATTATCGATCCTTATGTGCGCACTAAAATTATAATGCTACGTGCTTACTTGCTAGGCTCACAATAAACATAATTACCAAATTACTTGGTTATACTGTGATTATACTACTATTTGATTGGTTGGTATGATAACCTATTATGTGTATGTACTTATGACCACTAAACAACCAAATGCACTCACGAAGCAAATTAGACCTGACCAAACCAATCTTCTTCTCAGAAGATGTCGATACGAGGGAACGTCGATGCCAACAACCCTCTGCCGACAACAGCAGAGTCAGAACTGCAAGGGCACCTATCGCAAGCCATCGCACACCTCGAGGCCTTACGTTCCAAACACGGCAGAGGTACCTCAGGAAATAACCCACCCAGCGGCTGCACCTACAAGCAGTTCTTGAACCACAAACCTCGAGAATTGGACGGCACTGGGGGTGCCTTAGCTTTTGTGCGTTGGGTGGAGAAGACGAATTCTGTCTTGCAGTTGAGCAAATGTGCCCCAGAACATCAGGTCACGTACGCAGTTGGACTATTTGTAGATGGGGCTCTGTCATGGTGGAACCTTCAGGTTCAAACAATGGGCGAGACTGCTGCTAATGCTTTGACATGGGACGAGCTGAAGGAAATGATGCGTAAGGAGTATTGTTCTCAGATATATAGGATTTGTCGCGAGTCGTTCCGTACCTGGTGGAACCCGAGTTGAAGAGAATGGAGCAATCCATTTGGGAACTGACACCTCAAGCCTTGAGCTTGATGATGGTATCAACGCCACCAACACCCATGATTTCTCATATGATAAGTCTGGAGCTTACTAAGGAAGCACTTAGATTGGGAAGACTTTCAACCCCGGATGAGAAGAAGGGAACTACAGTAGAGACCGCTGAGAAGAACAAAAGAAAGCTCAGTGAATTTCAAGGAGGTGATCGGGCAAATGACAAGGACGAGGTCAAAAAGGGAAAAGGGTACATGGGTAAATTACCTCAATGCGACAAGTGTCGACGACATCATACCGGGCGATGTTAAAAGGAGAAGTGTGACAACTGTGGCAAAGTGGGGCACAACAGGGAAACGTGTTGGCATGAGACGAAATGTGGAAAGAAAGGTAAGGGATGTTATAACTGCGGTGATATGGGGCACTCTAGGAAAGATTGCCCAAAGGAGATTAACCAAGACCATGAAGGAGCATCCAACATCGGAGCTTGTGGAGCATGCCAGGACCCAGATATGGTCACTGGTACGTTCTTTATCAACCCAAAAATTTTCTTTTGCATCCATGTCATTTAATACCAGTGCCGACCATAGCTTCGCATCTCGTGAATTTGAGAATATACTTAGTTTAGTAGGGGGTTAAGTTAGTTAACCCACATTTGATAGAACTGGTAAATGCAAGGCCTTGACGTAGCAACTAGGATGGATCCGTGGTCAAGCAACCAAGCGAAGATCGTTATCTGCATCCCGATGTCGAACGACGAAGCAATCGTGGCTCAATGAAGCAAGATACGCCTCTACAAATTACAAATTGCTCGAAGGCACGAAGGATGTGGCGTAAAGAGTATGTTGTTTCTTGGCTCACGGCGGGGGCAGGAGGAGTCGAAGAACCAAAACACAAAGATATTCCTGTGATCAGAGAATTTCCTGGAGTCTTCCTCGAAGACTTGCCAGAATTATCTCCTCAACGATTAGTCGAATTTCGCATCAGTATGATTCCAGGCGTCGCGCCTGTGGTCGGGCATCTTAACGACTTACACCTTTGGGGAGGCAGGGATTGCCAGTACAACCTCAGTGGTTGATAGAGAAGGAAGATAACAGACTAAAACTTCTGTTTTGGATAACCTCAGTTCTGCTCGTCAAAAAAAGGACGATGACTTTCAAATGACCGGGAGTCGGGCGAACTAGCCAACCAGAATCGGTGGCTCTTTCTCAGGATTGACGAATTACTTATTTGACTAAATGTGAGGTTCCGACTACTATTACACGACTGGTCGATGATCGAGCGTCGTTAGCAGTAAGTTCGGTAAGAAAGTATACCGGGGAGAATTTGTGGGACAATGACTTGTTCTTAGACGTGCACAAAAATGGAGCTTCCTACACAATGCACAGACCAGTTCTACAAGGGATACGAAAACTGGAGGATTTAGAAAACATATATTTAAGACCTTTGGGAACCAGGTCCAAACTCGTAAGGGTTTTTACTTAGGAACCATATCTGTCAACTCAACCAACCATCATTAACCTGACAAACATGTCATTTTCCTTCATTGAAATCTTCACTTTTGCTTCTAGCAAGTAGATGTTTGCATCTCTACTCCTCTCAAAGTAGATGCATCACGTAAATCCTTCCTCGCTGAGAGTGAACACCCATTGATTCGATACTTGGTCATTTCTCCATTTCAGCAAAAACACATTGCTTCACTTCTTGAAAACTTATATGTTATACATACACCTTTTACTACGCATGCGGTTTCATTTCAAACGCTTCATTGAAGTTCAAATAATATGTTGCTAGATTTGATTACTGGATTCTGATTCGAATGACCTACAATATTGAAATTGTTGGCGCTTTTGCTATCAAGTCAACACACTCTCTTGAAACTTCTTTTATTACAAATTACATTTATGGTTTATTTTGTTACCATACCAATATTCCCTTTGTGATAGATACGTTTAATGTCGGGCTACACTGAAATTAAGTTCGATTGCTTGAACTTATCCACTTCGCATATTCAGTTTCAGACGCCATATGATGTATTGGAAGCATCATATTCAAATATTTTTGCAAAGATTCTTTCAATTCGAGTCATAGCAGGTTCGGTTGGTCTATGACTCCACTAAATCGTTAGAGTTGTTTCGATACGTTGCGGTGATACTCTCACCGAATTGAAGCTTGTGCTAATTGGGTTACTCATTTCATACACGGATTTAATTGCCTATTCATTTGTTAACAATCCATTTTGATATTCAAAGCAGTCTCAACACAATTGTGTGTTAAGGCAATAGTACATATATTCATTTCATAAGCACCATATACCTCCTAACGATTCTTTCATTGACAATCGAATGCCTTACGATACTTAATACTTTTTCATCCTTCGATCAAAAACAGTGACCCTTTGATGTTCCGTATTCAACTAAAAACTTTGTAACATTGTGTAAATGAAATCTTCAGGCTTGTTTCGGTACCCTTTCGTTTGGTTTAAAACACGGTAAACTTGTTCAATCACCACTATTATTGAATTATGTCATTGCGACACCCTGTGGCGTCATTACAAACTTATAACTTGTGCTAACCGTGGTCAACCGTTTCACGCAAAACTACTTATACTTTTGTTGACTTGTCATTTAAACATTTCTGATGCAACTACAAAACAAGGCAAGGATACACCATATTCGCTTGTATTCACTCGGCGTATTTTCGCAATTCAAAATTTTCAACACACTAAATCTTACCATTCATCTACTCGAGAGTTGACAGATCATTTTACTATTCCATTTGGGTTGTTGATTTTGAATTCATATAACGGATGCTAGGATTGCGATCGATCGTATGAGAATCTTATTAGTCAAAACCTCTCTTTTGTGGAACCCCCCTGCTAGCTGAATTACGCTAGACTATACGTCAAGTACGTCTTGTACCCTTGACAACAAATGCTAAAAGCACACACCTTTCAACCCTAGGATTCGGGTTGTTATATATTCTTGGACTCACCTGATGTGAGTAATGTTTGATTCGGTTTGATGATTATCTACATCAATATTATTTATATACATACACGTGTGACGAAACCATAAGGGGTTAAGGTAGTACAAATTTCGAGGACGGAATTTCTTTAACGGGGGGAGAATGTGACAACCCTCACAAAACCAGGTATCCGTATAATTAATTAATATTTAATTAATGCTTAATTAATGTGTTTGCTTACAATTGTGGTTAAACTGCTTCTTGACTTCTGATACATACATACTCATGCATCACATTTTATACAGTCACTCTATTACTTACACACAAACATTAGTGACAACCTTGATGCACAAAAGCACAGTTAGCACACTAAACGGATAACCCAGTAAACATGTTGACATTGCCAGCACCTAGACAGACAATATTTTTAAGGCCAGTATGAGCCGGGAATAAAGTACTACACTAGTAGTGAGTGTAGGGAGGACCATAAAACTGCGTCACTAGGTGATAGTTATAGTGCCAGAAGTGCCTAAAACATACTTAACGTGCAGAATTCTGCACTAATATACCAAAATTCAGCTTTTAACAAAGCTAGTAAAGTGCAAAAACTTGGTGAAATAATACTAGACACTTTCCAAAGTGTTGGGAAATTTATGTGTCACTAAAAATAATATTAAAGACACTTTAAAGCTTTGTTTGACACTTTAACAGATCAATATCCAACCGAACAACCGGACCTTACCCGGAACATAAAAATTTTGCCAAATACATTGTTTATACTTTTCTGAGCTAGTTAGGGTCCCCTAACACCCTTTATATTACATAACACTTAGTAATATACTAACTATACAATTCTAACCCAACTAGATAAGTAACCATCACCTTACACCCCAACCCTTACCCCCCCCCCCCTTCAAAATGACGGTTACAATAGGGTGGGACAACCCCCCATTTCTTTTGAATATTAAAATGTTATTGTTGTTGGATCTTGGAACATGTTGTATGATGGATAATAGTAAAACTTGGTTTATAAAGTTACACCCTAGAACTTGAACTCATTTCATCACACATTCAACAACAACAAACTTTCTTTCTTTCTTCCACCCTCACGGTCGAACCCACACTACCACCATATCCCCACATTCAAATTCCATTCTAGCTATTTCTCACATATTCAAAGGTGTAAGGGATCCCATAAGGAAGCTCGGTGCACTCGGAAGCTCGAGGACCTCTCTATATTTCTTTGATCCACCTTGTTTACACCTTGTTTCTTCCCTAGCCTCGAGCTAGTAGTAAGTACCTTTAAACACCATCTCGTTCTTGTTTAAAGTGGTTAATAAGAGATTTAACGGATAAAACTCAAGAACACACAAGATCAAAACTAAAAGTCTTGAAAGAATGATGAACTAGTTGGTTAAAGAGAAACTAATGATGTAAATCTTGTAAATCTTGACTAGTTATGATTATTTTATGTTGTTAGTTGCTAGTAGTGGAACGGATCGTCATCTAACCACACTAGATCATGTTCATGGAACATGAACTAGTGATATGTTAAGTGTAAAAGTTGTAAGATGATGAACCCTTCCACACATGAACATGAACTTGTGTAAAAGTGATTTTTATTGTAAAATAGAGTTCTAAACTAGTAGATCTAAGGATCTACAAGTGGTTTTTCGGAAGGACCAAGTAAAATATACAAGTCTTATTTAAAAAAAAACGGATCTTGCATAAACTACAAGCTTTTTAGTGAAAAAGCAAGTATGTAAACACTTGTGTAACAAAAGATTTAACAAAGAAATATTTTCGTAAATATCGATTTGAAGTTGTAAGACTACATATTCTTTAAGAATAATGTTTTCAAGAAACAAATTTTATTTTTAAAGATGACAAGATCCGCTAAATATGTTAGGAAGTTACTACGTATTTTTTTTTTACAAAACTTACAAGTTCATGAGTTTGCGATTTATATTTATTTTGACAAGTTTGATATTGGAATATTGTATATTGATGATTGGAAAATTGATTGATTGAATTTTTAAAAGAAAATGATACACTAGTAAGCGTGGCCACCCCCAGTTACAGAGGAAACTCTGGCGAAATTTTCCAGAAAATAACACTTAGAAATATTTTTGTGACAAGTGGTTAAAAATATATTTTAACTTGTTTTTCCAAACAAAATTCGCCATGATTTTTATTACAAAATAACCAAGTGTCGGAGGTGGATTTTCGTAAATAAAACTTATTAAATATATATTTAGAATATATATTTCGTAATAAGACGCTTGTGTGATTTTGTGATTATATTGTAAACTAGATATATTATTTTTCGGATAAATATAATATTACTTGAAAATATTGCGAAGTTACGATTCCAAAATAATACCAACGCTATCACAAATAAATATTTAAGTTACACCGGAATTGTTTATGCATCGCGAACCTTAAAATGTAACTTATGTATTTTCGGAAAATACTCTTAAATATGTATTTTGGTAAAGTATTATTTTGGAAATTAGATAAGGTAAAATATAATATTTTTGGAAAAAATATGTATATTTTGGGAGACAGAATATTTTAGACAAAGTGATTTAAAATATATTTTCAAGTGAGACTTAAAGATATATTTTTGGAATTATAAAAACACATATGTATTAAAACCCCATCCTTGGGAAGGAATATACTTATTAATTAAATAAGAAGTGTGATTACGGAATAGTTACCTAACTATTTCTCCAACAAAACGTTAAACCCTAAGCCAAGGCACGACCATCCGTCTAATAGAAGTTAGTACGTGTAGGTCGTCATGCAACAGGTTGATTTGGGATTGACTATTTTGAGACGCACTTCGGTGAGTTCATGTCCCCCTTTTCTCATAACTGTTTTCAGTTTTTATACTTCGGGGGTGAAATACATGTTACTATGATTACGAATACTTTATACATGGTATGGTTAGCGTAAGGAGGGTTACTACTTAGATCATGTGAGTGAGTAGGCGGAAACTGGAGGCTATTAATACTTGTTAATTAAATAAGAAGTGTGATTACGGAATAGTTACCTAACTATTTCTCCAACAAAACGTTAAACCCTAAGCCAAGGCACGGCCATCCGTCTAATAGAAGTTAGTCTGTGTAGGTCGTCACGCAGCAGGTTGATTTGGGATTGACTATTTCGAGACGCTCTTCAGTGAGTTCATGTCCCCCTTTTCTCTTAAATGTTTTCAGTTTTTATACTTCGGGGGTGAAATACATGTTACTATGATTACGAATACTTTATGCATGGTATGGTTAGCGTAAGGAGGGTTACTACTTAGATCATGTGAGTGAGTAGGCGGAAACTGGAGGCCATTAATCCTCATTGTAGGACCGAGGGTCAGTAGCGGTAGATCTATCTAGGTGTAGCGAGCCCAACTCCAGGCCCAACAGAACGGACCTCGGGGTGACTTTGTACCCAACGCAAAAATCTGCTAGGTTTGAGTCTTCCTACAACACTTCACACATATCATTGGCTTTGCAACCCAATGGTGATCTCTTTTTCCTTAATTGCTACATACCAGGGACTTACATATATACTTACAACATTTTTTAAGGTTTATACATACTCACTTACACATGAAATCGCTCAACTTTATGTTGATTTTTCAAACTACATGTATTTCAGGAAATTAGTAAATGAATCTGGCGGGCGTTGGAGTTTTTAAGATGCGTTGTGAATAAAGATGTCATCCAAGTTATTAGGGCTTAGAATACGTATCTTAATCCTGGACGAGATACGTGGTCCTAAACTCGGGTCTGTTTTAAAATCTTTTGTTAAGTCTTTTTGAACTCCTTAAAATATGTTATGGTTTGTAACTTGAGTTCGGTATTGACATTTCAGAAAATTATGATGTACTACTTTTAAACTCAAATTAATGGATGTACATCTACTGATTTTTATCATATAGTGTTGTTATGATCGTATGCAATGGTATTAAGAAGTCACACCAATAACCACGCTTCCGCAAAAGTCAGGGTGTGACACAAATAATATTTTATAACTTGAGATAATTATTTAAATATAAACTTGTAAAGGAATCACATGTTCGTTATACGTTCAGTAGCCCGGGCTGAATACCGGGTTAAAGATTAACAGACACTCCACATGGTATAGTCCCGCAGCGGGTTATCCCGTAACCGGCGGTTATACCTCATTATTTATATATGCACTGACGGGTGTACGCCTACACCCGTGTGCTAAGGTCGTGGCCATTTCTTGAATGATGCCAAGGATATCTGGGACATGGTCATTAACCCCCCAAAGGCTTTAAGCAAACAAAACAATTTAAACGGGACATTTCAATGATTTAACCATCATACAATTAAAGATTCAATACCCGACCAAGCGGTATTTTATATACCGTACCCCAAGCCCGTATAGGGAAAATAAGTTAAAAGTATTTACCTTTGCAAGTAATAATCACAACAAGCAAGTGCACGTAGCTTTTACCGGGTCTCCTATTCTGGAACGAAGGTTTATAATAACCTATTAGAATCCTAACGGGTCTTTAATTAAGCTTAAACTTAGACCGGTTAGTTTTAAAGAAATATACGGTTCAAACGCATAATTAAGCGAAGACCGGAATAGAATGTGATTTAGACCCGACAAGTTTGAAGACTTGTATAATATGGGTAAACTAAACATATTCTGTATTTTGAGATAAAAATGATTAGGTTTGACCCGTTTCGGCTAATCTATGCAAACTAGTTACATAAACCGAACCGAACGCGCATGAAGCGTAACGGGTAACCATAAGAGCCCTAAACAGGTTTTCTAAGTTAATATGCCTTAAATATGTTCTGATATCAGTAGGATACATTCCATTATGCCCAAAACGAGTTTAATCTCAAATTATGCCCCGTAGGGGTATTTTGGTCATTTAAAAGATTATAAAAGAGATTAATTATAATTCTGTGATTCGGGCTGAATTAATCAGTAAAATAACTTAATTTAATAGGTTATATCAGTTGGTGACAAGTCTTATATGACAAAATGGTTTTAAACCCATACTATGTGTTTAAAATGCTTAAAAGGCGATTTGGAGCCATTTCCGGGTTTTCAAAGGAAGGCTGGTGTTTTTTTATTATTCCAGTAGGCTCAAAATAATTTATTTATCATATTAGATCAGTAGAAAAAGGTTTGGTATCAAAAGGATTTGTAAAACTCATTTTATAGCTTAAAAGGGTATAATCGGTATTTTACCGAATCAAGGCAATAACCCTAGGTTATGATCAGTTTAAAAATAATTAAAAATCTTAAAAAATCTCAAAATATTATATTACATCAGTGGGTAAAAGGTTTGGTGTCAAAAATTGGGTTTAGATAGGCTTTACGCTAATTATGTCGTTTATTTAACAAAAAGCTTTCTAATTACGCTATTGAGCATAACTCCTAATCTAGACCTCCAACTGATGTGAAATTTTAGAGACATGTTTATAAATCAGTAACAAAGATTATTGTCCTCTCACATTTCCAAATTTCTTGTTTTAAGGTCAAATGGGCATATTGGTCAACATTAGGCATTTATCGGAAACATCGGACAATCAACGAGTCAAGTAGTATAAACGCAGAGGGTTATACTATCATGTAACCCGGTCCTAATGGAACTTTAAGGCATGTCTAAACCCACCTAAATCGGGTCAGAACTAAAGTCAAAGCAAAAGTCAAAGTTTTGCGACTTTCGGTTCCGAACCGAGTCTAAACAGAAAATTGTCAGATCGAACAAGCTTAGACCAGTTCTTAAACTAATTACCAAGTTATATGAATGATAAAATAGGTTGCACGCCTTCTACACTGCTAATTATGCGTTAATTCAAAAATTAGCATTCTGTTGACTTTTTATAACAAACTTTGACCCGAAAAATGATCTAGTTAGAGCGGGAATCAGAGGGTGCCCTTTTAAGGGTTTAATGCCCACATAATTACCAACTTATAACTACCTTAGGTTTGACTAATGGCTGGACCATTAGTAATCAATCGTTAAGTCAAACCTTAATTACGAGGGTTTGACTTTAAGCTAATTAACTAAGTAAAACACGATTAAGGAAGGTTAAGGATACTTACCGAAGTATTAATTACGACCAGAGATGCTTAGGGATTGCACTTGTGCTCCAGAAGTCTTCAAAAGTGGAGTATGGAATGAGTGCATGATTGTTGCAAACAAGGACCTTTATATAGTGAGTTTAATCTCACTAGATTATTGACAAACAAGTCTAGTATTGGTCCAAGATGCAAACAAGTGTCCCCCTAAGCCTAAAAACCAGTTGGGACAGCCCATGGTATGCAAAACAATCGAAATAAGTCGGTTAACAAGGCTGGACAGACACTTGTCAGCATTTTCTGTATATGGGCATGCCAGGCGGCCCGCGTAAGGCTATGTCTGGGCTTACGCGGCCCGTGTGGCTTTCCTGAACCAGCCAAGCAAGTTTCAGTTAATTGCAGTTTTGGTCCCCAGTCCTCCTAGAAGTTGTTTTACCTTTAACTCTTGCTTTGTAACCCCTCTAAATTGATTTCTAAGGGCTTCAAGACTTAACCAATCTTTGTGAAGTCCTTGGTCACTTTATATTTACCCGAAAAGTCATAAATTTCATCGTTGACGCTTTTAACCCCTCGTATACGAATTTTATCATAACTTTCTCATATGATAACGAAACTTGGTGAAATTTTTATCATGCATTCTAGTGAGCATAATTAATCGTTACAAAGCTTCGGGTTTGCTAAAAGGTCACTCAGAGATATAACTTAAACATGTTGACACATTTAACCCCTGTAGTTTGTAATCTCTCACTTTCTTTCACAATTAGCTTCGTATGATCCATGATTCATCCGTTTAAGGGTATAAACATCATGTAGGGTTATTGTAAAGTATATTTATTCATTATTGACATTTTGAATCTTTATATTCACATACTTTCCTTGTTTGTCAACTTTAGTCCCTCTAGAGTATTCTTTCGCACGTTCAAAGCTTGTGACACGTGTCAATACACTATTGGACATGAATTTTAGAGGTGTTACATGTAACCTTTGATGTTTTCCGCACTTTTGCACTTTTTAATAGATTATCTTAGTTATAATAGTAGGCCCCTCTTTTGAAAGTGACGTTACCCTCAACCCAGTAGTTTGAGTAAGCAAGGATACAATCCTAAAGGGTTGGATTATTGAAAGATAATTAATTAAATTATTAATGCGTAATGTGGTAGGCACCTCTTTTGAAGGTGACGTTACCCTCGGCTAAGTGGTTTGAGTCAGCTGGGATACAATCCCAAGTAGCCGGGTTAATGTATTAATAGTAGTTTACGTATGAGGGGATCAAGCCATTCGCACCCCCGCCATCCAATACCAGTGGGTATTGAAGGAGGTCCTAGTAAGCTTGACCCAGGTCCTTGCAGGATCTATACACTGAACAAGGCAAGAACCTTACCAAACCATTCCCTTAACCCCCGACCAGGTAGCCAACATATCTCTATATAGACCGTAGAGATATGAATGGTGTAAATCTTTTATTTTATATAGATAGTAAAATAACGCCAAGACATCATGGACAAATGATAAGGAAGTTTCACCTTCAACATAAGAAACTAGTTATTAAAGTCATTAATACAAAACCAAATAAAAAGTGCGAAAAGATTAAAAAAAAAAAGTATTATACTAATTTCTTGTCTTCACCAAGTGATGTAAGAGACTTAGGCAAACATGGCCTTTGATTGTCAAGAACTCTAACTATCAATCTTGGATCCCGAGACTACTACACACACTCTATGATGGATGATGGATGATGGTGGTGGATGTGGGTGTTGTGATGGTGGTGGAGTGTGGGTGAAGTGAGAGAGAGGTGGTTTGTCAAGGGATGCTTTTGAAGTGAACCAAGCACCTCTATTTATAGCCTACACAGAAGCCCGGACACGGCCTTGTGTCCATCGGTCACGGCCCCGTGTCCGTCCACTTTCTCTTTCTTCATTAATTGCAGTTTGTCTGCATTAGTTGACCACGCCCCCGTGTCCGCTAGGCACGGCCCCGTGTGCAGAAGCGTATCTGTACTATCAAGATTTACTTGGATTCTGCGAATCTTAGCGTTGACCACAGCCGTGTTGAGCCGGGCACTCCCCCGTGTTGGGAAATAGAAGCTTCTACAACTTTGTCTTTTCTGCAGACACTTGGGCACGCCCCCGTGACTGCTGGGCACGGGGCGTGTTCAGCCTTCTGATATCTTGTTTTTGCTTGGGAAGATGCTGTCGAGGGGTCGGGCATGTCACGTTTATTCCTTTTCTTGTATTTATGTTAGATTTAGCTGTATTTTTGCTTCTTTTGTTCATTTGCGCTCATTTAGTCCTGAAAATACAAAAGGAAGACAAAAACACACTTTTTCCAACATTAGTACTAAAAAGGGTTAGTTTTATGTCTCATTTGATGTAATTTATATGTTGCATTTTACACACATCAATATTTTAAAAAAACATAGGATAAAAATGTTATACTTTCTCAAAAGTAATATAAAAAATGTTATATTTTATTAAAAATAATATAAAAGTGTTATACTTTCTTAAAAACAATATAAAAAATGTTATATTAAAAAAAATACAAAATGTTATATTTTCTTAAAATAATGTAAAATGTCATTTTTTTGTTAAAAGAATATAAAAATGTTATATGTCTTTTAAAATAATATAAAAATGTTATATGATTTTTAAAAATAGTTCAAAAAATGTTGTATTTTAAAAAAAAAAAAATATAACAAATGTTATATATTTTTAAAAAATAATGTAAAAAATGTTATAAATAATATAAAAATTTTATATGTTTTTTTAAAATAATATAATAAGTTATATTTTTAAAAAATATGTATATATTTGGTATAGATCGATATGGCTAATGCGGAGGTTGGACGGGGCCGGGGTTGAGGTGCGGGACGGAGCCAGGGTCAGGGCCAAGTTCGAGAACGTGGTCATGGGCTCGTGCCCCTGATGTAGACCTGATGCCCTCCTGATCCCGACGTCACTAGTCGCTCATCAGGATCCGCAGCCGTCAAGCGCTGGTCAGGATTCGCAACCATCAGGCGCCGATCAGGATCAACTGGTTTAGGATAAATTGTTGTTCTTTTTTTTTTTGAACGGCCAACAAAGTCAATCCCGAGCACTCTCGGGGCACCCACTGGACAAACGGAGTACTCCGAGAGTAACCCGAGTCCACCAACCACCAATTCCGGGGAAAACCCGGTAACCCACCCGCCCGTAGGCACGACGGTGAAATTACCGGTAAAACCCGTTTGGCTCAAGGATCCAACCCAGGTTTCCCTGGGTCTCCTATCATTGCCCACCAGTGCCTCACTCTGCACCAAGTGAGAGTCGAACTTGCATCTCTCAAGAGACATGCAAGCCCTCCACCACTTGATCTAGAGATCATTGGTTGTTGTTCTTTTTTCTATTTTCACTTTTTGATGTATTTATTTGGATTATGTTATGTATATGCAAACTTATTATCTAGTTATAAGTTTCAGCTAATTTATATCTGTGATGTTTATTTACAATGTATGGATTGGTTGGTTGGTTATGTATGATGTATAATAAGATACTACACGATATGATACAATAAGATAGAATGCGATACAACATCTCACGGTACGCGTCACGATAAAATAGAAAACAAAATACAAATACTATACGATACGATACGATACGACACATCACGATAAAATAGTAAATAAAATAAGAATATGATACGATATAATACGATACGTCACGATAAAATATAATACAAAATACAAAACAAAACATGTAAAAGTAATACTTAAAAAACAACAATAAACACAAACAATCACACCCAAACACCATTCTTTAAACGCTCAAAAATATTTGGTATGTATACGACTCGTATAGTATAGAAAAGATAAGGTGTTCAAATAGATTCAGGGCCGGCCCAGGGGAGGTGCGGGGTGGGCCATCGCTCAGGGCCCAGCCTCTTCGGGGCCCGAAATATGTTTTTTTTTTTAAGTTTATTATATATTAGTTGTGTATATAATCAATCTGTTTCAAACTTATTAACAATAACAATAAGAATCCTTGCTGGTCTTTGCCCTGTAATTAAAATATTTTCAATTTTAATGAATTTGCTAGAGTTCGAATCCACAGCATAACCTTTCATTTCTTTTTTTAAAAACCTTTACTTTCCCACTTTGTTTTTCTATATTGTTTTTTTCCTTCCCGTTTCCATTTTTTTTTTTTTGTTTTCTTCCCATTTCCATTTCCAATTCTATTTTTTTCTTTTTGGATTTAAAACTGAAATCATATATTATTTACTTTTTGTATTTTGTTTATTTTTTGAATTAAATACAACTAAACAACATTTAAAATGTTTTTTTTTCTTTTATTTTGCAAAAAATAATAAAGCGAACACGTTTTTAACATATTAAGACCATATATTTTTGGATTTTTTATTTCGTACGCAATAATGAGTGTATGAAAATGGACAAAGTTTTCACCCGCACAATGGTAGTTTTGACCCCACTAGTTTGTATATATTTTTTACTTTTTCTATATATTTATACTTTATAAAAAAAGTTAAATTTTAGCGATCCATATTTTTATATATTCTTATGTTTTCTATTTTCAATTAGATACATATGTACTTATTCAAATATATTTTTCTATTCTTTTTTAAATTGTGTTATTCAGTTTATATTACAGGGGTCCGGTTTCTTCTATTCGCCAGGGCCAAAAAAATTTCGAAGATTTTCGGAGATGACACTAAATATATTACTTTATTGTCTGTGTCTAATAGACTGAGCCTTTTATAAAGTGCGTTAGTAGTTTTTTAAAGATATTATATAGCATCCAACTTGTAATTTTACTGAGCCTTTTAGGGTATAAGGGGTACATGTCTAATGAGTTGGGGAGAAAATTTCACCCACCCAATCATAATATGCCATGTCATTTCCCCTCTTATTCTCTTCTCTTGACCAAAAAACATAAGGGATGGTTTCCCTCAAACCATTTTTAAGAAAAAAAAAACATGATTGGTTGAGGTAGACACTGGGCCCCATCACTTACCCTCTCCTTCAAGTTCCCGCAAGCGGCAACCATTCCCCGCTTTGTTCCATACCAGCGCGGCATATTTTGGTGGCAGCGGTGTTTGCCGAGCGGCAAAGGGGCTTGCCGTACCCCTTGCCGCTTCCACCCCGTACACCCTTGTAAAGTGTCTTAGTAGTTTTTTTAAAGAGCAAATGATTCCAGTCCAACTGGTTGATGCACCTGGGTTTTACCCATGGTACCCGAGTTCGATCCCCTCTCGAGGCGGCTCTCAACTCTTGTCAAGCCCCATAGTTGGGGTGAGGTACCTGTGGGGTTTTTCCTTGAACGCCGGCCACTCTCTGATGTCAGCTAGGATACGGTTAAGACACTCACGTCTGGCCGGAGTGAGGCAACGGGCCTCCTCAATGAGGAGAGGTATGGGGTGTCTCGCACCCAAAAAAATGTATGACACCTTTCGGGTTTTAAGTGGATGTGTTGCAAATGCATCTAAAAACATGTGAAGGGCACCTTAACATTTTTTGTTTTCCAAAAAATAGCATGTGCTCAGCTTCAATATAAAAATCATATGTTGAATTCGCATCCAATGTTTAACAAGGATCATGTGGTACGTTCAAAATTTTGCATTTTCAAGGCCTGACTTACTTCTTCTTCGTATTCCCCGAGGTGAACCAATATAGATTTATTCACAACAACATGGTGAAATTTGGCGGGAAACTGTTGTAACAGTAATCAATAAGGGTTATGCTAATTGCACACGACCAAAATTATTTTCACACCTCAAAGCGCCACGCTTTGGCCATAGCGCGGCGCTTAGATCGACAAAAGGTGAGTTGATTGACGTTTGAGACATGAGTTACTGTTTGAGAGATATAAAGCTGATTATGAGGTTTGTCGTTAACCCTAAGCGCCGCGCTTTGGCCATAGCGCGGCGCTTCGACCCCAAATTTCACCCACTTTACCTTTTAAAAGCAACCTCTGAGAGACAGTTGTGTTTCATTTCAAATCGTGGTTGCCTTCATTTCAGATCAAAGGACTGTATTGCCTTTATTCCCCATCCGTTGTGTTTCTTCAAAATAACGCGCGGTTTTGCTGTATTAGTTACATCTCTTGAAAAAACGATGTCGTGGTTAAACAACTATATTTTCGGTCAATATTCTGACGAGACAGTTGTTCCTGATTCTTACGAGGGGACCGCTATTTCTGACTCGTATGAGAAACCGGTCTCGTCCAACTTAAGGGAGGCAGAGGTTGTATCTGGCATTCGTTATCGTGATAACACGGTGACGCTGGATTTGAATACCCCTGTGGAGGACCCTTACGCACAACAAGGTTATTCGAATTTCGGTTACGGTGGCGAGTACAGCTTTGTACAGCAGAAGTGTGGTCCAAACGACAGTTACGGTTGTCAACAGAGCTTACAAGGTTATTCGAATTTCGGTTACGGTGGCGAGCACAACTTTGAACATCAAGTATATTCGGACCTCGGTGACGATGGTGAGCCGGGGGATGTGTCTATTGACGAGGAAGGCTGTTACCCGGTTACGTTTTCGTTTGATACAACGCAGACCTTTTCGTCACGTAAAGAGTTGGTGCGTTGGGTACAAGACACGGCAAAAGACAACGGTTACCTCATTGTGATTAAGAGGTCGAATAAAAGAGGAGAGAATTACAAGATTTGGTTTCAATGTACTTTTGGTGGGGAGCATAAGAGTATAGCTACACAGAGGAAAACGGGTAGCAAGAAAATAGGCTGCCCGTTCGAGATGATCGGGTTTTCGGAATCATCCGGAAGTGTTTGGAGGATCGAGGTGACGAAGGCGAAGCATAACCACACTCCTATTGAAAACTTAGAGGGTCACGCGTATGCGAGAAGGCTTTCTTCGGAGGATAAAAAACTGGTTAAGGAGCTGGCAGAGCAAGACATTCCCAACCAAAGTATCTGGCGAACGCTGACAAAAAACAATCTGGCTAGAAAGCTTATTCCGAAAGATATACACAACGTTGTTCAGAAGATCAACGCCGAAAAAAATGTCGGTAAGTCTCCGATGCAAAAACTTGAAAGCATTCTTCTCGAAAAAAATTACACTTATTACATGCGCACAAATGAGATATCGAACGAAGTTGAAGATGTCTTCTTTGTTCACGAAAGATCATTCACTATGTGGTGTGCCTTCCCGCATGTGCTAATGATTGACGCCACCTACAAAACGAACATGTACAACCTGCCATTTGTTCAGGTCGTAGGCATGACGTCGACAAACAAATCGTTTACGGCTGCTTGTGCGGTAATTTCCGCTGAGAAGTCAGAGAACTACCTATGGGTGTTGCAGAGGATCAAGTCTATGCTGGTAGGATGTATGGAACCGCGCGTGATTTTAACAGACAGGGATTTTGCGCTAATGAACGCATGTGAACAAGTTTTTCCAAAAGCGCATAAGTATCTTTGTCGGTTCCATATTCAACAAAATATTAATAAGAACAGCAAGAAGAAATTCTCTGACAAGGAATGGAAAGAATTCGTACGTAGATTTTGGTTATTGTGCGAGTCTACGACCGAGGAAATATACATGTATAACTTGGAAAACCTTGAAGCACAGCTGAAAGAAGATGACCGTGAACGTAGGTATTTCTTACATAATTATGTTCAAATTTTATATAATAACAAAAGCTGACTATTTAAGTTTTTTTTAATTTTAGAGGTTTTTGATTATTTGAAGAAATCCTGGTTGGATCCGTACCGTGAAAAGTTTGTATCATGCTGGATTAACAAAACTATTAACTTTCACCAAACTACGACCAACAGGGTTGAGGGCATGCATGCAACACTAAAAAGTCACTTTCCAAGTCATCGCAACACACTGGATAAACTTGTACTATATGTTGATCATGTTGTTGATAGACAATACACCGAGATTAGTAGTAGCTTTGAAACAAGCCTCCGAAAAGTGATGACGCACCACAAGAAGCAGCCCATGCTTGCATATATTCTTAGAAAGGTTTCAATATATGCGATTGAGCTTTTGAGTAGGGAACTAAAACGTAAGGAAGACGGGTTGAGAGCCTACGGTGCAAGCTGTGGTTGCCAACTTTTTACCAGCTGTGGTTTGCCATGTGCCTGTCGTTTGGAAAAGTTGGAAAATAAAGGTAATTAATATCTTTGACCTTTCTCGTTATGATTTTGCCACCTAATTTGTTTTCATCCACAGGTCAGCAACTCCGGATCACACACATAGACGTGTTCTGGAAGAAGCTTAACTTCAAGCCTGCAAAGAAAAACATAGAGGATATCGATGTAGACGCGGAATTTGAAAAATTGAAACAAAAGATTGATCCAACACCCCCTCAAGTGAAAAGGAGCTTCTTTGAAAAGTTTCAGCAAATCCTCAATCCAGGGAACAATAACAAAAAACCTCCTGCTTTTCTGAAGAAAACTCGTGGTCGCCCAACATTGAAAACACAGGAAGAAAGAAAGGTTGAAGCCGCTAGAAAAAGCTCGTACATTCCGTCGGAAGAAACTTGGGTCGAGGCCTCAGACGATCATCCCCGTCACAGCTCGTACATATCACCCGAAGATTCTAGAAGACAAAAGAATACCAAACCGATCAACCTACACCCTGATTTCCCGATGATCAAGCTCGGTCCTAAGAAGGATATAGCAATCCGCACCTACGCATCTCAGATTCCCGAAGTGATCCATCCATACATCGTTAGAATAAAGGACGTGAAACCAGATGGTCATTGTGGGTTTCGATCGGTGGCTGTTGGGTTAGGAGTGAAACAAAATTCATATTTGATGATCCGGAAACAACTTATAAAGGAGTTACGTACGAACGAATCGCTTTGGAGGCAGTTTTTCGATCCGGAAAACATAGGACATTATGATGCGCTGCTTAGACGGATCGATTTCAAGGGGGTGGGACGAGCAGATATCGAAAATTACATGACGATGCCTGAGACGGGGTTTCTTATTGCCCAACGATACGGTGTGATTGTTCACACCTTCGACATGCGTGGGAGCGATACAATTTTCCCTCTGCTGGGCGGGCCAAACGAAGCTGAGCAACCTCACCTGGTGGTTGCGGTTGTGTTCGTCGACCATGGGCATTTCATACATGTAGAGCTTGGAGGTTGTTATCCAATGCCTCCCCCAAACCCACTCTGGACAGCGAACAGAACAGAGCGGGCAGCAGCCTGGCATACATTATACAGGGATCAGATCAACGCGTACGAAATGCTTACGTATCGTGCCCCGACCTTAATGTAACCCCATATGTTCACGATGTAGGTTAAATGTGTTTAATAATAATCACGTTTGTGTTTGTTCAATATATGCGTTACATCACGTTAAAAACCGAATGTCACCGACACGACCCAATCAGATTCAATACGCACTTGTACGACCCAAAATGACCATATACATCATAATACTACAATTAATGAAAAAATACGTCATGTTCATGTGCGGTAGGCGGCTGATACACATACACCTCTCACAGGAGTACTTGTGCTTTCAAACCCAAATGATACGATATAACGGAATAAGACATCACACGTAACCGATTTGATCCGGAACTTGCAGTATACTCCATATATAATAAAAAATGATGTATAATGGAAAAAACGTAAAATTTAGACTATTATCGACGCGTTTGTGAATTAAAAACAATTTTAAAAAATTTAAAAAAGGCCCAAAGCGCCCCGCTATGGCCAAAGCTAAGCGCTTTGCCCTTAAATAAGAACAGAAGCGCCCCGCTATGGCCAAAGCGGGGCGCTTTGGTCCCTCGTTATACCTGAAGCGGGGCAGCTTCTCCCCCATTTCAACACAAAACATAAAACACACACAAAAGGCGCGATTTACACACACTTGAGCCAGAGATCAACGTTTTCAAGCTTTCAACCGCTAAAAGGTAAGATCGAACTTCATTTATTGTTCTGGTTCAAGTTATGTGTTTGATTTTGTTTGATTTGGGTGGAGATCATGTCGCTGTTGGGGCTGTTCTTCATAACGAAGAACCAAAGCGCCGCACCGAGGCCAAAGCGCGGCGCTTTGGTTCATGTTTATTTTTTTTTAATATTATTTGTTTTTGTTTAATATTATTTGTTTAATATTATTTGTTTAATAATATTTGTTTAATATTATTTGTTTAATATTATTTGTTTATTATTTTATATTTAATATTATTTGTTTATTATTTAAATTGTTTAGTAATATTATTTGTTTATTCTTTTATATTTAATTTTATTTGTTTATTATTTATATTTAATATTATTTGTTTATTATTTATATTTAATATTATTTGTTTATTCTTTTATATTTAATATTATTTGTTTATTATTTATATTTAATATTATTTGTTTATTTCAACGTGCAGGGATGGATTCCTCCGATGACGAGATTGAGCATATGGAGGCTGAGGGAGAGGTGGGAGATGAGGGAGAGCAGGGAGAGCCGGCATGTCCGTACCTGCAGTTTCCGCTGGGGTCACGGGCGAGGGGGAGATGCGCGAGGTTGCGCACCATCCCCATTGGGGAGCATGTAGGGATAGACTGGGGCCTGCTGGATACCGTGGGAGAGGCCGCGCGGGCGCGTGAGATAGTTGGACTAGAGACTCCTTGGTCGCGCCTATTTGAGTTAGCGATGGAGGACTCGTACCCTGAGCTTACGTGGGAGTTTCTTTCCACGTTTACATACGCGCCGCATCCGGCGGATTACGTGGAGGACCCGAATTTTCCAGTCCACGAGGTTACATTCCGTCTCGTCGGTCAGGAGCTTCAGATGAGTGTGCGGCAGTTTGCTGTCCATACAGGTTTGTTTAAATAATATTATTTATTATTTTATATTTAATATCATTTGTTTATTTAATGTTATTTGTTTATTTAATATTATTTGTTTATTATTATTATTTGTTTATTTAATGTTATTTGTTTATTTAATATTTTTTGTTTATTATTATTATTTGTTTATTTAGTATTATTTGTTTATACAGGTTTGTACACAGAGGCCGAGCTTGATACTGATTTATATACGCAGGCGGTTAGGATGATGGACAGGCAGACGCTTATCAGTTTCTGGAGGGCCATTTCCAGGGTTCCCTTTGGGAAATCCTTGCAAAAGGCCACCACCATTAAAGACCCCTTGTTCCGATACCTGCACCATGTTATCGCGGCAACTATCGTGCCGCGGGGTGCCAGCAGGGAGAAGGTCAACCTCAGTGACCTTTTCTTTCTATACTGCCTACTGCGACGATAGCCCTGCGATCTAGCAGCCTGCCTGGCAGATTACTTTGCCACAGCATACCACTGGCAGCTCCGCGGGTACGTGCACACTGGCTCATACATCACCGCCATCGTACGCTCGCTCGGGCTCGTGCCCGAGCATGATCCGGTGCTGTCCGCTCCGGTCCCATCTACCAGGTTGGGCCGCGCGTCAGTTTCTAGCATGCAGATCACCCGTACCTTTGATGTTGTTCTGAGGTTTAGGGGCGGAGACGGGCTGATTTGGCAGCCGGAGCCGGTGCCGGAGGTTATCCCGGTTGTTATTGAGGTGAGGCCTGGAGTGTTGGCCCCTCCTGATGTTCAGGCGGCCGCTCGGCAGGCTCAGCTACAGGCTCTGGGACTCGATCAGTTCCCGGGCCAGGCTCAGGCTCAGCCTCAGGCTCAGCCTCAGGCTCAGCCTCAGGCTCAGCCTCAGGCTCAGCCTGTATTAGAGGATCCGGCTCAGGAGGAGCAAGTCGAGGAGATCCCGGTACCACCAGTTCAGCCAGCTCCTGAGCCGCCACAGTACCCGCAGCACGTTTACGCTGACCTGCCTCCGGTAGCGCGTGAGGTGGCTCGGGACTTCGACCGGCGCCTCAGACGCCAGGACGCACGCATTGACTGGATCGTCGAGACGCTCGTTGCTCTACGAGAGGTCCCTGGGTTGCCTCCACTTCCCCTCCCACCGTCCCCACCGCACGAGGATTAGTACCTTAGTTTGTTTGTATAGTGATTTGTTATGTATTATGTACTCAGTTGTACATTTTTGTTTTGTATGTACAAACTGATATATATAAATATATATATTGCAGTTAATCTTCTATTTACATCACGTTGGTTTTGGATTGTTTACGTTTAATTCTTATGGCTTTTTATACATTTTATTTAACGTGTTCGTTTAATTTAACAAAATAAACAAGGTTAACAGTTTATAAAGACGCACTTATATTATATACGTTCTATAAAAATAATGACGTAAAAAAACGTAATTATAAAAAAACGTATTATAAAACTCAAATACAATTTTTTCCTCCAAAAAACACTACCAAACTAACCCACATCCCACCTATTTCAAAAAAAAAACAACACAAAGTCCAGCACACGCTTCTTGTCTTTTTGCACACTCAAAGCGCCCCGCTTTGGCCATAGCGGGGCGCTTTGAGTGTGCAAAAAGACAAGAAGCGTGTGCGAATAGACCAGGCCATCAATAAATCATTTTTATCGGTCCCATCAAACAAAAAGTTGATTATTCTTATAGATTATCCTTTAACAATCTATATGGTCGCTTTAATCCAGGAAAATGATTTGCCACTTCAAGAAATTAAAATTTGAGAATTAAAAGTTATTAAGAAACTGTTAAATTGGGAAAGGTGTACAATTTTTAGTGCTCCTTTTTATTATACAAAAAAAAGGGAATCATGGTCTTAACTTGGATCATGACCAGAGAGCAATATTAGTCAAAAAGAGTCATCTTTTTCGACGTGGCTTAATTCCTTATAACATATTAAGCTAAGCAGAGAATTCTTTGAAGCCATACTGATCATGATCCCCAGTACTTGAACAAAAGGAACCATAACTTTTTATCATATAACTAATTAATTCCCTCAACCACTAATCCATAAGTTATATAATAATTTTTTTCTATTCAAGTCAAAAAGAAACATATATATATATAGGTAAAGGATCCTGTAAAAAATGCCTAAAGTGTGAGAAAGAATCTCAGCCATTAGTCATTCCGTATTAATTTCATTAGATCAAGGTTATATTAGTAATTATACCAATAAACCTAATTAAGGATCAAATCTTTGTAACCGATTTTTTGAGTTTTTTTTAGAGAATTCGATTTTTGATTATATTATCAGATTCATCTAAATCTCTAAAATATCTCAATCTCTTAATCATTATAAAATCGCATTCAATTTCTTATTTGATCATGCATACAATCGTTAATCTGATTCATACTTTCTTTCTTCATGGAGAACGACGATCAAAGTAATTCTGTATGTTTGATCTGTAGCTTATTATGTGATTGTAATCAATATTCAAGAACATTGTTCGTTTAATTGTAATTGTCAATTTTTCAAGCATCTGTTCTTTTTTTTTTTTTTGGAATTTTCATGAACACCAGTTCGTAACTCTGTATGGTGTATTTTTTTGCATGGGTGTTTTTGCATATTAGTTGTGGTGTTTTTATTCTGGTACACTGTATGGTGTTTTTCCATGTGTGTTACTTTACTATACGTAATTTTTTGTGATGACACCACGTGTAACCCGTGCAGGGTGTTTTTATATGTGCATGGTGTTTTTATGTATGTTAGCGAAGTTGAAGCTGGTATGTGTTTTTTATATCAGTTGATGATGAGTCATAGTGTTTTTTTTGCATGTGATGTTCCTTACAGTGTTTTTATACGTACATGGTGTTTTTTTATATAAATAGAGGGTGTTTTTTTATAACAGTTGATTTTCATAGAGTTGATTTGATGTTTTGTGGTGTTTTTTTATACGTATTATGTTGTATTGTTTTTTTACTGTAGAATCCTTCAATTTAATTTTTTTTTTCGTAGGCTTTCAAACCTATCAGCCGCCTGGGAAACTACATCTGTCTCCAAACTCCGGTAAGAGGACTTATTTACCGGAGGTTGATGAATCGCTTAAGCCGAAGGATAAGATGACCTTTGATACGGTGAACAACGCATTCCTCTTTTATCAGAAGTATGCAATAGCTTCAGGCTTCACTGCCAGGAAGTCTTCACAATACACGCATCATGGTGTTATAAAATCTAAATGGTTCGTTTGCTCAAAGGAGGGGACTAAACCTTTTAAGGCGGTCGATACATCTAAAGAGATTGACACCTCAAATAATGGGTCAAATAGGAAATCTGTTCGACGTGTTCCTTCTATAAGGACGGGGTGCGAAGCACGTATGTGTGTAAAATTAATGCCTTCGAATCGCTACGAGGTATATTCTTTCAAGGAGGCACATAATCACTTTTTTGTTGCTGAGGAAGATAGGCATTTACTCCCCGCTAACCGAGGTATGAACTATATGCAAGAGCAAGCCGTTAACGCATTGAGAGCCTTGAACATTGGACATGTCAAAGCGTATGAGGACATTTTATGGTGGGTTTGACAAGGTTGGGGCAACCAAAAACGATTTTAAAAATTTCAAGCGAGACCTGAACAGGTATATATCTGAGTTTGACGCTGATATGATGATTAAACGGCTTATGACGAAGAAAGAGTACATGCCAAACTTTTTAGTGGAGTATATAACAGCGGAAGATGGGGTTTTAAGGAGTTTGTTTTGGGCAGATGAAGATGCCAAAAGGAATTTTTCGGTGTTTGGGGACGTTGTTTCATTTGATGCCACATATCGTCGTAACAAGTGAGTTTGGTAATTATTATATTTATTTTGAGTTTTACAGCTTATTTTCTTAAGTATATGTCATTCAGTTTTATGATGTTTTTATTCCGTATTTGTTTTTCAGGTACAACATGATGTTTGTTCCATTTACCGGTATCGACAACCACAATCGCAACGTTACTCTTGGTGCCGCTATAATAGGAAACGAAACGGCTGAAACTTACAGTTGGTTGCTAAATGTGTTTCGTGAAGCATTTGGCCGTGCCCCTCCGGTGATTGTCACCGACCAAGACCCAGCCATGAAGAAGGCTATTGAAGATACATGGCCTGAGAGTAGACATAGGCTATGCATGTGGCACATCGTGGACAAGCTTTCTGCTAAGGTGTTTATTTGTTCGTCCTTTTAACCTTTCTTTCTACTTTTTACATACTTTTTGGTGATTATTTTTTTATATGTTATTCAATGGTGTTTTAGGTTGGTGCTACAATCTGCAATAATACAGATTTCAAAAAGAGGCTGTGTGCCATTGTGTGGACCGATTCAATTCTACCAGTTAAGTTTGAAAGTGAGTGGGCTACCCTAATGAATGATTTTAACTTGGTTGATCATGAGTGGCTGCAGTCACTTGATCAAATCAGGGATACTTAGATACCGGCTTATTATCGTGAGGAGGTAATGTCCAGGCTTATGCGTACCTCTTCTCGTTCAGAGAGTGAGAACCACTTCTTTAGACAGTTCTGTAACCCGGGTTGCACACTTGTCGAATTTCTTGGGCATTTTGATTCTGCTATTGAAGCTCAGAGACATGAGCACATGAAGAATGACCATGACACCAGAAATACCAACGCTGAAATATGGGCTGAAGACTTTGTTTTGGAGGATCAAGTGTCCAAGATATACACACACACTATATTTTTGACCAGCAGTTGGAGATACAAAACGGTATACACACATGTGCTATCGAAAAGTGGGAAAACATGGTTGACTTCATTAACTTTTTTGTGAAGGACTGGGAACAGCCATGCACTACTTTCTTCGAGGTATACACATGATGTTTTGTAGTGTTATTTTTGAAAATTGTATAGCTCTTGCCGATTACCAGTTACATATGGTGTTTTGTAGTGTTATTTATTAAAAATTCTAAATTTCTAATGGTGTTTTATAGGTTATGATGCGGGAAGACGACATGACTGTGTTTTGTACATGCAAAAGATTCGAACAGTTTGGGTTGTTGTGCTCTCACATCTTTTGTGTGCTAAGGATACTTGACATTAGGGAGTTTCCACAACGTTATATATTATGACGTTAGACTCGGGAGGCTGTTCCAGATAGTGCCCCTAGTGCTATTCTAGGTATCAATGAGACTGAGGATCGTTATAATGAAGTTAACCGTGTTGTACGTGAGATCACATATTCTACGGAGTCGGTTATTAACAAGCTTGTCACCAACTTTGATGCGCTATGCTCGTTCAGGGATCATGTTGTTAAGTATTTCAAAACTGCGGATGAGTCGGTCGTCAATGCTCCACCTAAGAGCCATCGTGAAAGGTTTGCCGAAATTACTGGTAACACAAAACCATCAGATGCAACCGTTCGTGTTCCCATTGGAACAAGATTCAAAGGTATGGGTAAGCCTAAACGGATGTAGTCCAAACGTGAAATTGCATTAAGTCAGTTGGGTAAAAAGAGCCGTCAGTATCAAAATTGTTTTAGATACGGGCATAACAAACGTACTTGCAAAAACCCTACCCGGACTAAAGAACAAGCTATGGCCGAGGATGACGGTGAAGAAGCTGATGAAGTTGACGAGGAGGAAGATGAATGGGAGGAAGTTGAAGAAGATATGGATGAACAAGAAGAGGATGCATTAGACGAGGATGATGGGGAAGAGGAGTAGTAAGTTATTTAGAGATGTCTAAACATTTCGTTATTTTTAACGTACTTTCTTCTTGTTTCGTACATTGTTAGGTTTTTTATCGTTTTTCGGATTCGCATAAACTCATGGTTTTATTTTGTTTTGCTTCTGTTCGAATTTCATATTACCGGTGACAATGTTTTATATATTGTTTCTGTTAAATATGTTTGTGTTTTTAACCAATGGTGTTATTTGTTGATTAGGGTGTTCATTATGTATGTTGCAAGTTGAATAGTGTTATTTGTCCTCCCTCATAAATTTATTGTTAACCAGTGGGGTTAATTTTTGTTCAGGGTGTTTTATTATGTATGCTGCAAGGTTAATGGTGTTATTTGTCTGTACATAAATTTTTTTATTTTATTTGGTTAACCTGTGGTGTTATTTTTTGTTATGGGTGTTATTAATGGTGTTCATATGTCCATGTTGTTTATTTATGTATGTGTAGCTTTATTGTGTTATTTACTTGCCAATAGTGTCTTTTTTACAATAACCTTACCATACATAGGTAAAGGATTCATGTTTGTCGTAAATTAGATCATTATACAGTTTGGCTTCAACAGAACCATTAGTTCATGTGCAAAGGAGTTGGTATGTTTTTTTATACATCATTACCACTACTTAATACGCATTCTTTTTGTGACGAAAATCGCAATATATGTTCATTAAAACACCAGCATAAAAAGGTGTAAAACAGAAACAACTTACGACTGTAATTAGGCTTTACATAGTCAAATTATACCATATTCACAACTTTGCCAAAACGCTAACACATCATATAATCTATATTTCCCAAAATGTTTTTGTCTATTAACAAAAAATTTTAACTTGTTCTGCTGTCCACCTACACGCCAGCTCCCAACCTTTCAGCAATCCGATCGATTGCATTGTCTTCCATTCTCACCCTTTCATCCTCGTCCAAAAGGGCGTAACCTTGTACTTCTCGTTCCACTTGGCCCCGTTCCGTGTTCATGTCGCTTAGGAGCATTTTCGAGAGGTACTTCTTATGCAGATCCTCGATTTTGCGTGCTTGATCAGGAAACACCTCGCCAGTAATATCCCTCTCATTCGATAAACCACACAACCAATGTCCAACGTGTGTTCCTATTCAATACCAAACCATCAGAATTGTTCATATTGCGTGTACATGTATTTTAATTATTTTTTTAATAAACAGAAATTTAAACGTGATTACCAGTGTAAGTTTTCATATGCCGCATCAGGAAAATACCACAGTCGATGCCATTGTAAAGTGTTTGCCATGGCAACACCAGTCGAACTGGTTGTGTATTCCTTAGCTGTGAGGCGATTTTTGGATGCATCGGTCTCAGATACCGACAAAATGTACTTATCTGCAGTTACACATTATTTATGTTAAAAAAAAAAATTTTGTTACGGCAGCCACATAAATATAAACATTCACAAACTTACCATCTTTTCCATATTTCCGTGGTATCTTTCTAAGCCCGCAACACCTTCTACGTTGTCAATAATAAAGACATCTCTTGTTCTCAAGTTGGAAAACAGCATATAGTAATGTTGCCCGGTCAACATAGGTATAAACACCATCTCGAAGTTGCCTTTAAATACTTTTGGTTCTGTTGAAGCCAGCACAACATTCATGTTTGTCGTAAATTCTGCTAATCGCTCATCATCAGACAACGCAAAATCGTTTTCCAACTGTGGTGTTTTTCAGATAAAAAAAATACAAATTATGGTGTTAAGTTAAGAATTCACAAGCATATCATGGTGTTATTTAAGTATACACAAATAAACAATGGTGTTATTATTTCCAGACATATGGTGTTATTTAAGCAACCATAAATAACACATGGTGTTATTAACTATGCTCACATGATACGGTCTGCTTTTCGAGCTGTGGTGTTTTTCAGGTAAACAAAAACCAAGTTGCGAAGGTTTTCAGTAATTAAAAATTCATAAACTTTTAACAAACTATGGTGTTATTTAAGCAGACACAATTAATACATGGTGTTATTCACTATGCTCAAATGATACGGTCTGTTTTCACTTAATAATCTCCAGAAATTAAACTTACCAACATTCCTGCGCTGCAGAATAATCTTGGGGCTGTCCCCATACTCCTCTTTTTTTCTTCATAGTTCAACAATGCGGCCCAGGCACTGATGACATTCACGTGTACAGTTACACCAGGCATCATCGACTCAAAAGGCGCCCTCATCACCGACAGGTTACCGTTGTCGCTGAACAAAATATCCCTACAAACCGAAACACCATCGACACAAATGTATAATTCAATATATGTTTAAAAAACTTATAACGTATAATACACTACATAAACACATTTTTTTAAGGTCCAATTCAGATTCTTACCATATGTTTCCTACTGCAGAAAATATACATCGAGCCAGTGTGTCTTCAGCCTTATCACGAACGGTTCTCAACATGACAGCAGTGCTTGCGGAAGCTTGATTGTTCATTTCGGCCTTGGTGATCCCTGACGCTGAACAGGCTGAAGCAGTGCTTCCTTACGTTTTTCCTCCATTGATGCGTCGGCCAGTCTTGTTGACAAGTTCACCGCTTCAATTCCTGAAACGTTGAATTTTGTCTCTGGTGTCTTTTCACTTTGAACATTTTCAAGCAACTTTGTCCACTTCTGCGACAAACGAAGACATCATTGGTGAAAAGGGAGAAGTGTGTTGTGTTATAAGATCTTTAGTTTGCTCGTTCGTAGGAGTGTTATATCCATCTAATGATACACTACCTTTTTGCGGATCAACTGGTTCAGCTGCCTCAGCCACATCATCCTTTTCAGCGTCAACGTTTTGATCTCCCTTTTCCACTTCATCTCCATCCTTTTTTTTTCTCATCATCAACAACAAGGTGCTTTTTTATTATCTCCTTCCACTCCAATGCTTTCTGTTTCAACATATCACTATCGGCGAACATCAGACACGATTCTGTTATGGTGTAATTGATCTTGTTCACGCATATCTCAAATTCACTAAACAAGTTATCCAACAAATTCGACCGAACCTGTACGAAACCCCGATTTAATAACATATCATGAGAAATAACATATACTTTCAAGTCTAGTACGAATCATAAGATGTTTACCAGCTCAAAATCGTCGTGAACAGATGTTCCTGATGCTGATGGAGTGTCACCGTACTGTGAGACCATCAGAATGCGGACTTCGCCATCCGGACCTACAAATAATGCACATGTTTGGGTGTCAGTTTGTGACAGGAAGTAATCTGCACAGTGTCTGTATATACCCAAGTGCGCATCATCATCTTCGATCTCGATCTCTTCATTTTCTTCATCAATCAGATTCTCCTTTTTCCATTTCCTTTTTCTGCCTTTGTTTTTACTTCTTGATTTGTTTTCTACCACACTCAACCCCTTCTGCTCGTTTGGATTTTTTATCTTCCCTCGTCTTTGTCTTCTTATTTTGGACAACATCCATCCTTTCCATATCACATTCGAGATTGTGAAGAAGATTATCATCTACAAGTTCAATAATATTTGAACTGTGTGATGAAGGTATCTTCTTTAACACAATTCCGTAAGCAATCTACGACAATATTTTGCAATAAGTTTCATTCCCACCATAAGTGTCAAAATAATTGTAAACAAGATAACAATAGTGACGTTATTCAGTTATATAGTGTTATTAAGTTGAATAGGGTGTTATTATGGTATATAGTGTTATTAAACCATATGTGGTGTCAATTAGATATACAAAGTGTTATTAAGTAAAATAGCTTGTTATGCAGTTATATAGTGTTATTAAACCATAGTGTTATTAAGTAAAGGAAAAATTACAAGTTTTGTCTTTTATCTTTATACCACTTTTCAGGCGGTGTCCTTTTTAACGAATGTTGACAGGCGGTGTCCTTTACTATGTATTTTGTTGCAAGTTTAGTCCTTTACACCCAACCCAGTTAAAAATTCCTATTAATTGTTGGGTGTAAAGGACTAAACTTGCAACAAAATAACTAGGTAAAGGACTAAACTTGCAACAAAATACCTAGTAAAGGACATCGTCTGTCAACAATTAACAGAGTTTTTTAACTGAGTTGGGTGTAAAGGACTAAACTTGCAACAAAATACCTAGTAAAGGAGACTGCCTGTCAATATTCGTTAAATAGGACACCCCCTGAAAAGTGGTATAAAGATAAAGGACAAAACTTGTAATTTTTCCTTAAGTAAAACATGGTGTTATGCAGTTATATAGTGTTATTAAACTGTATGTGGTGTCATTTAGATATACAAAGATTCATTCTGTCACTTATGGTGTTACTCAGCTAGTCGTGGTGTTATTTAAGTTACACATGGTCTAATTTACTAATATGTGGCTGCATATCAGTTAATAATTTAATACTAAAAGTTAAATACTTACCGCAAAGTAACAACATAGGCCCTCGAAAAGCATCATTGCAACCATGCCACGCCGTTTTCGTTCTTTTGAGACACGACACCATGTACGCACACCAATTAAAGCTTTTGATATCCACGTCCGGCTGAATATTTGAAATGAATCGCACGTTGACGGAATTGTTCGTCGTGGTTTCTCCTAGGAGTGAGAAGTAAAGAATCAAGAAGTTCAGTACAAACAGTCTTCCGTCATCAGCCTGCCAATCCAATATGTAATTCATCAGCTGAACCGGCGACAAGTGGGTGATATCCATATGCTTAAACTGATCTCTGAACGCTTGGACAACAACATCCTTCCTTTTGCTCTCTTTCTTCTTCTCAGCAAGATCTGTTGGACCCACAGGCAGCCCGAAAACACTCTTAACAAGCTCCGACGTTATGTTTACAATGCGCCCTCCGCCCACGTTTAAAACACCATTGTCTGGGTCGTAATTTGTAACCAACCAGTTTGCCAAAGCAGTAGGCACACATGTCACCTTATAACCAAATATCGACCCAAACCCAATTTCATCCACTTTCCGGACGTTGATCCTCATTTAGGCCGAATGCTAGTGTTATCAGATTCATCATCATCATCATCATCATACTCAGTAAATCCCACCAATAGCAAAGCAAAGGTAGGGTCTGAGGAGGGTAAGATGTAGACAGTCTTACCTCTACCCCGTAGGAATAGAGAGGCTGCTTCCAGTGAGACCCCCAGCTCGATAGTAGTTTTGCATCAAGCCTTGGACATAAGGCACATAACACTCGGCAATCAGGACAAAGACCGATTAGTGCATGTACCCTTTTGTCTTTCAGCTATCAACGCCACCACATGATGCATGATTAACCGTCCTCCACTTTTAACGTTATTTTCACGAAATTAGTAAAATAACGTTAAAATTAGTGCACTTTTACTTTTGCCCCCCGATGGCCCACACATATATACATTATATGCGCATACCGCAAGCGAGGCGTATAGTGTTATCAGATTGTTGATACCAATTGCCGAGCGTTAAGATTGTTGATACCAATTTTTGGCCTGATCCGTGCACCCGTGAATGGCTTATATGGCTGTGTCACTGGTTGATGCATTCCACGAGACGGTCCTCTTTTGGCAGCCGATTTCCGTTGCTTACCCGGTGGTGGGGTGTCGACAAAATCGCCATCCAGGTCTTGCAGCCGATCTACAACAATTTTTAATAGTTGTTTTAGTAAACAAGTATTTCAAAATATAAACACTTCAACATAATACCTTTTTTTGATGTTATATGGACGGACGGGTGTACGATCAGTTGACTATCATTAACATCCTGGTCTGCTAATTCACTTATATTTGTTGTGTTTCAAAAATCAATTTTTAAAAAATTATTATATGCAAACAAATTATAATCACAACATCATTTTTTTTCAAAACGTACCTTGTGTGTTTTTTATCGACGGCGGAACATCTTCTCTTGTTTTTGCATTACCTGCATCATTCATCCCATCATCACAAACTGTTTAATTCAAAGCGAACATCATCAAAAACAACACTCATCAACAAACATAAACACATATGGCTACTAATCATACTTTATTGTTTTTTGTTTCTTTATACTTTAAACTACATTTGGAATACCTTTGTCGTCGTTATTTGACGTTTCTGAGTCACTACATACCAATGGTCTGTCAATTCTGTTTTTGAAACGTGATTTGTACATTTTGCCTCTAAGCCGATGGCTTGACCAGACTATAGAAGAAATTAAAAACTATATTTAAAATACTTCATCACCTACTTCATCTAATACATCTTATCCTAAATCAGCTTGAGATGGATATACATAACACCATTGTTGCAATGACCATAATAACACTCTTCTTATAGATCAGCATGATAAATAACACCCTTCATATAAGTCCAGGATAAATAACACACTTCATCTAAATCAACATGATAAATAACACCCTTCATATAAGGGATAAATAACACCTTTCATATAAGTCCAGGATAAATAACACCCTAGATAACACCGTAGTTGCAATGAGCGGAATATATAACACCATTCATATAAATCAACATGGCAAATAACACCCTACATGTAAGTACAGGATAAATAACACCATTCACATACGTCCATGATAAATAACACCATACATATCAAGAGGTTTATAACACCATTTAAAAAAACACCAATAAAAACACCATAAAACACCAAATAGAACTAGACAAGAGGTTTATAACACCATTTAAAAAAAAACACCCTGAACATGAACTACATAAACTGAAATAACACCAAATCAAACTAAAAATGAACTACATAACACCATTATAACACCATACATATCATTATGTTTAAAAACACCATAAATCAGTTTTTAACACCATGATAAATAACACCATACATATCATTATGTGTAAAAACACCATAAACTACTATATTATGTATAAAAACACCATAGAACACCAAATAGAACCAAACATGAGGTTTATAACACCATTTGTAAAAAAACACCCTGACCGAATACCAAAACAAACCATACTAAACACCTTAAACTGATATAACACCAAAATCAAACTAAACATGAACTACATAACACCCTTATTCAATGAAACCCTAGTTTTAACACCATTCGACAATCGATCAGTCCCTTTTAGGTCTTGGTTAACATAAACTACCTTACACTATAAAAAACACCATTAAACTTCAAAACTATCAAAGAAGACAGACGAACCTTTTTTAAATCAGAGGTTGTTTTCTTGATTTTTGGTAGTATTAGCCAGCGGTTTGTAGTTTATTTTCCACTTGAATGATCCATCTTCTTCTTCGTCCTTCGTTCCATTGTCTCAGACGACGACCTTTGCCTCTTTCGCTTGTATACAATTTGAATTTTAGGGCTCATTGTATCTGATTAAGGTTATAATCTTTGGTGGGAAAGAACACCCTGTTTTTTCGAGCGTAAGAATCGCAATGGAGAGAGAAATCAGGTACAACAGATACGGTTATTGATTTGAAAGTATATGAATGCCTTATTTTACCCCTATGAAATCAAATCAGTATTTAAAAAACACTATTTTAGTTACAATATTGCCATTTTAATATTAACCATTAGATCAAAGATCTAATGGTTTATATTCTTTCCTACCTTTCTCACAAAAACTACCTTTTCTACAATATATATATTTAGATTAGAAAACAAATGCACTTGCAAAATTATCCCTTGAACAAAAATAAAAAAACAGAAAAATGAATATTTATTCATAGCCGAAAAAATTAAAGCGAATTGCTTATTCGGTTTTTGGTTCGGTTATCGGTTTCACTAGTTTTGCTAAATAAATTGCATAATAACCGGTTTAGTTGGATAGCCAAACTAAATAAGTCGGTTTCAACAGATGAACACTATTCGATTATACATCCTTTTAATTCGGATCGATTCGTTATACAAAAAAAAAAACTAAAAAACGAATAAACCGTTACCGTAAAACACCTTTGCTACTTAACATAGGCAATGACTCATCTTCCAACTTTTTATTTATGCTACAAAAGTACCTACCGGCTACCTATATAATAAAGAAGGAGAAAATAAATTGATTTTTTGCAATCGATTTGTGTTTGTATACACTCAACATTATATAATAAAGGTCCCTTTCAAAGAAAACTGTTAGAAAACTCCACTGATAATCCCCACTTACATCAAAGGAAGAAATGAAACAAAATGTAAGCATCACTAAAATATAAAATTATAAAAATTTGCATAACTTGTTTTGTATTAATAAATAAATTCATACCTAATCACACTAACAAATAAAAAAAAATTATTAAATTGTTTTTATTAACCCATACATGATATAATATATCTGTTGCTAGAAAACAAAAAGAAACACATATATTTTAAAAAACACATTTCATTGTCGCATGACTCATCTTTCCACTTTGGAATTATGTATTCGACCAAAGAAATTGCGTATATAATAGAAAAAGTGAAAATCTAGCAATTTGGCAATTGGTGAAATAGAGTGATTGGTGAAAGAATGTAATATACGAAAAATAATAAGTGTAGAAAAAAATCTAGAGTAAATTACAAGTTTTGTCCTTTATGTTTGTACCAAATTGCAGGCGGTGTCCTTTGCCTTTAAAATTGATGAGTTTTGTCCTTAACGTTTCAAAATCCTGAACGTTTTGTCCTTTAGCTCTAACTCAGTCAGATTTTTTTGTTAAATATGGTCATTTGCCTTGCACATAAGGGTATTCTTGTCATTTTATCTCTCCAGGGACTATTGAGTAAATAATTTATATCAAGGGACTAAATGTGTAAAAAAATTAAAAATAAGAGGAATAGAGAAACGCCTCTCCACTCTCCCCTCTCTCTAAAAACCTTGCAACTCCAGCTGATAAACTCCCGGAGCTCCACCAGAAAATTTAATCACTAATCAGACAACATAAAATCTCAGAAACAGAGTATATATATATTATCAGTAACTGTTCTTATTTACGTATCGATCTTCAATTTCTATAAAATTGCAACAACCTAAACAATTAACCAATCGGCAATCGCACCTGAAAACCTTCCGGTTTAACTAGGAAATTATCTCAAAAACAGAGTAAAATATCAATAACTGTTGTTATCAACATATGAATCTTTAGTTTCAATAAAATGGTGAAATAACCTAAACAATTAAACAATAACTGACCCAAAAAGTAAAATATCTCAAAAAACAGAGGTTTCTTCTCCGCCGTCTCCGGTGGCGATTGAAATACCGGCGTCTCCGGTGACGAGTGAAATACCTCCCACCACCACCATTAACTACCAAATACAAAACACACACAGTTGGAGTGTATCAACTGTTGTGTGAGGCATACTTTCCTTTTCCCCCTTGGGGTAGATGGTGGGAACCTATACATCTGGATTAACAACCCACCCGACACTGCCGCCCCTAAAACCCACTCGCCACCGCCGCCCCTAACACCCACCGGCCACCGCCGCCCCTAACACCCACCCACCTGCCACCGCCGCCCATAACACCCACCCACCTGCAACCAAACCCACAACCATAACCCGCCACATCCACCCTTAGATCATGTGAAATAAAGAGAGAACAGAGACATAAATGATGATTTGAGAGAGAGAGGGAGTGAGTGAGTTCAGATTACAAGAGGAATAGAGAAACAGGGGATAGTTTCTTTTAATTACCCTTTTAATTATTATCTTTTTTACTTTTACAAAATAGTCCCTAAATATAATTTATTTACATAATAAGCCCTGAAAATATGAAATGACAAGAATGTCCTCATGTGCAAGGCACATGACCATAGTTAACCAAAAAATCTAACTGAGTTTGGCCTAAAGGATAGAACGTGCAAGATTTTGGAACATTAAGGACAAAACTCGTCAATTTTAAAGGCAAAGGACACCGCCTGCAATTTGGTACAAACATAAAGGACAAAACTTGTAATTTACTCAAAAATCTATTAGTAATACTAATAACAATAAGACCATCCCCAATAAGAGATTTTTTCTCATTTTTAGAGTACATGTAGGAGAGAGAGTGGTGATGTGGAAGAGAGAAGGTATTGATGTGTTTGTAAGGAAATATGAGAAAAAATGAGTTTGTGAGTAGGGGAAGGAAGAGAGAGGAGAGAGGAGAGAGGGGAGAGGAAAGAGAAGATAGGTGTTTTTGAGAGGGGCAAGAGAGAGAAAATGTTTGATTGGTTGGGCAATGCCAACATGGCAACCTAAAAACATAAAAATTTGATGCTTATTGTGGATGCTCTAATAGATAAAATTCTTTATGTTTTGTTAATTAAATTATAACAAGATATGTGATAATGATGACGGCTCCTATTATCAACCAATCACTATAAATACGATAATAATATTTGTATTCAAACCAAGGAGATCATTTTAATTTTATTAAAATTTGAATGGTGGGGTCTCGTTACCATATCATTCTAGTAAAATAATCAAAATTTATTTTATTTATTAACCAAAAGGTTGTTTGATAAATTAATATCTTTTCTTTCTATACTAATAAACAAAAATATTTTTTGGACACGTGTCATTCTCTGGTAATTTCTCACCCTTATTTTTTATTTATCTCTTTTATTAAATAATAATAATAATAATAATAATAATAATAATCAATTTAACTAAATCAATTTATTCTTTTTGTTTTCATAATCTGAAATCGGTTTCTTTTTTAACTCTAAAGTTTCAATCTTTGGCAATTTAAGTCTAAAGTTTCAATTTGTGGTATTTTAACCTCTTTGATTAATTTGATTTTTCACTTCTAATTTCAAAAGTTTTCATCTTTTGCAGTTTAACCCCTTTAATTTTTTTTTACTTTCATACTTTAGTAAAATCAAATTAAAATGGTTTTTAACCTTTTTTATAACTTTTCCTCTAATTCGAACAAGTCAAATAAACCCAAATTCAAATAAGATTCGATTTTTATTCAGATTCAAATCAAAACTGAATACACTTTTTAAATTTTCAAATTCAAGTAACCCGAAATTCAACTTATTCTACCCGATGAACACATGGTTACGCCTCACCTGACCGTATCATCCATTAAAATGCATGCATGTGTATGCAAATTGGTTCTACGATATTGGAAAAGAAAAGGAATGAATATGTTAATAACACAAGATGATCTTTGACTTCCATTGCATAAGCCTTATCACAGAAGACTTGGTTGTTTTGAACTCAAACTTACCAACCGATATTTAGGGGTGTCTACCGATCATTCAAACCAAATTATACCAATTCATACACATCGTTTTCTACGAAACCCACAATATTCATCACCATTGTTTTTTTTTAAACCTTTCAAACCCCACCATCGTTCGGAGATCGTTTCGTTTGTTCCGTCAAACTGCCACTCGCTGCCACATACATCCGCACTGCAACCGCCGCGACACCGCACCATTCTCATTCCGTTCAGGTTAGTTCAGTTCGATTCACGGTCAGGTCTTTCTTTCAAACTTCGTTCATGTGTTGTTGATTGTTTCCGCTCATCTTCGCAGCCGGTTTCGGAACCGTCGTGGTCACCGCATCAGTTACAAATCGCGTCCTACGACCACGATTCAGCCACCATCACATATTCGTGTTTTACCGCTCTTGTCACTCTCTAATCTACCTAAGTTCGACCTCGAATCAGGTTGTATTATATAATTTTCAAGTGAGACGTTAAAGTTTTGCCAAGTTGGACTTACGCGTTAAGGTACGGATTCTGTTTTCTTTTCATCGTAGTATAATTTTATTTTTCGTTACTCGTTGTATTGTTCATGTCCTTGACATCATAGTATTTTTATTCAAGTCCGTTTTCGTATTGTTATATGATTAGTACTCATTGTAGCATGCAATAGACCCTAGATTTTGTGCTCGTTATTGCATGTTCCCCTTAGACTTATGTCAATATATACATTTATTTCTGATACGCTTTGTACTCTGTTACCCGAGCAATTATAAGTTACTTGTCATTGGGGCGTCAACGACATGGCACTCATCGTGACGGTGCGTAACTAAAGTTCACGGCGTTTCTAGTTGTGCTTGTGTAGCACATGGCCCCTAGAGGCGAATAGATCGATCTTAGCTCTGACTCCCAGTGGCGGACCCAGGATTTTATTTCAATGGGGTCCATTTTCGGGTCGGTCCTCGTTCGGGTCGAGTCAAAGTGAGGTTTGAACTAGATTTTTAAAAAAATAAGAAAAATGGGCTTATCAAGGATTGAACCCACAACCTCTTGGTGGAAAAGAGGGAGATTTACCACTACACCAGCTTTCTTTTTATTCCTATGGTGTCCACCTAATTGTATTTATGGGGTCCATATACAATTTAATATACCGAATCTACTATTTTTTAAAAAAAGATTGGTGTCCGGGGACCCCGATGGCACCAATGTGGGTCCGCCCCTGCTGACTCCTGACTCCTGTTGAGATGGAATAATGGGTGTACGCCTACACGCACCATCTCGGCGCATGGACTATAGCCATGCATGCCTCTGTTTAGGCTCGTGGGTGCTTCAATACTACGTGTCTTGTTTTACTGTTGCTTGTTGTCACGTATGTCTTGTCTCTATTATGATATGTGTGATATGATTATATGCATCTGATTATGTTCAGTATCTGTTATCTGTTCAGTATAAGTTTTGACATTCAAGTTATATAAGTATCTGTTTCAGTGCCAAAATCTTGACTTGTTTAACGTTATAGTACCATTCATGTTTCTGTCCGCATGTCCGCCTTACCTTTACTGTTGATTTCTCCGTTACTGGGCAACTTTTTGGCTCAGCCGTAGTTTTTTTTTTTGTGTTTGTCTTATTTGTTTGACAGGTAATATGGGAAACTTGGGGAAATAAGTGAGGAGCGTCTTGAAGATCGAGTTTTGTTTCGTTTCAGTAGTGTAAGAAAATGTAATTAGGATCTTTTGTTTTCAACATTATGGATTGGTTATAGTTTTGATATCTGTATGAGTGACATGTCAGCCCTTTCGGGTTGGGGTGTTACAAAGAAGGCTAAACTTCTATTGGTTTCACATTGTTATTTCTAAAATGGTTAAATTTGATGATTAAAGGCAGACAAAAGGACTCAAGAAGGAAATTTCTACTTTTAGAGATCTAGGAGCACAACAATTTGGCATGGATATACCAAATGGACGCAAATTGCAGTTTACTCTAGTTAAACTTTTTAACTGATTAACGCAAATGTAGAATACAAAAAACCTAAATTTGATATCTACTCATCATCGTCGTTGAAGTGTGAAAACTTCCATCAAAGTTACCGATACAAGTACGTGTCAAAGCCGCTAAGGAGATAAAATAATACTTTATTTTGAAACCAAATCACTTTTCAATAATGTTTATATCGGAATATTCACAAAAAACAAAATTAAACAACATTGTGTATTTAGATTTTTTTTAAAGAGCTAAAGAGCACAAGCTATTAAAGAAAAATCAAATCAACTAATAACTAAAATATACTGAAGAAACAATTCAAAATTTCTTTCTACATGACTACACTCATAACAAGTCCTCACGCTATCATGGGCGTAGCTTAGAAAGTGGCAGGGGGCGCCTGACCCCCGAACTTTTCGCTCAGTAGTGTTATATATGTAACTTTCGAATAGAAATTTTTGGGTATATACGTTTTCGACCCCCCGGTTCTATAGAAATTTTTGGGTATATACGTTTTCGACCCCCCCGTTATTCTAGTCAAGCTTCACCACTGCACGCTATTGTGGTGTGATGTCCACTCTGTAGCTATGTTGTGACATCATCTCCCGTGGGTGTCGTGATGACCGCGCCGAATACCCTAACATACAACGTAATCTGGAAAAAAAAGTCAACCAAATCAATGACGATAAATAGTTTTTCAACCACCATGTACTAAATCGACCCAACTGTTACTACTATCCATTCAATTGTTTACGTTCTACGCATCTCATTTTGCTTTTACCTAAGGCTGCTCAGAATGTAGGACAAGATTGGAATGATGAAGTGGAGGTTGGGTACGGAGTGCAACATCGTCCGGTCCCATAGTGTATGATAGCAAACAAAACCATCATGGTTCTGGATGGCATCATGTTCATCCTTAATCTCTTTCTTTCTCTTGATTTGTATATTTTAACTAGGTTATAACCCCGTGTATTACACGGGTCGAATAAATGAAATATATATACTAAATATAAATAATAAAACTATATATCTTTAAAAACCTCCTTTATTGCACGGGTTGAATAAATATAATTTTATATATTAAATAATAAAAAGTTATATCTATAAAAATCATATTGTACGTGTTGAATAAATATAATTTTATATACCAAATAAAAAAGTTATATCTTTAAAACCACGTGTATTACACGGTTTGAATAAATATAATATTGTTTACCAAATAATACATCTTTAAAAAACCTCATTTATTACACGGGGTGAATAAATGTAATTTTATATACCAAATAATAAAAAAGTTACATCTTTAAAAATATATGTATTACACGGGTTGAATAAATGTAATTTTCTATACTAAATAACAAAAAATATATATCCTTAAAAAAACCCTGTGTATTGTACGAATCGAATAAATCTAATTTTATATATCAAATGATAAAAAGTTATATCTTAAAAACCTTATGTATTACACAGGGTCGAATAAATGTAATTTTGTATAGTAAATAATAAAAAGGTATATCTTTAAAAAACCACGTGTATTACACGGGTCGAATAAATGTAATTTTGTATAGTAAATAATAAAAAAGTATATCTTAAAAAAACCATGTGTATTACACGGCTTTAATAAATCTAATTTTATATACCAATAATAATTTTAGGGGCGAAAAAGGTTAGAAAAAAAGACGTTGGGGTCCAAAAGGGTTAGAAAAAAAGACTCCAAGTGCTCATATATTAAAAAAAATTCTTTTTTGGGCTAAAATGGTAAAAGTGATATAACCACAGGGGTCAAAATCGTAATTTACTCTAATATCAAATTAGATAATTAAGTTTGAATTTGAAGTTAATAGATAAATATAAAAGTAATAATTAAATTAAATAATATTTAGGAGGAAGATTATCTATAATTAATTAGAATAATTTAAACTAAAATAATAATTATCCGTAAGACATTGCCTAATATGATGACAAGTGTCCTCAAAGTGTTTTCTTTTATTATATAGTATAGATTATTAAAAAAATGGTTTTAGAATGTGTGGGATTTTGAGTACCCATTTCCATGATTTAAGGATGAAAAAATGCTTTAGTGGGCCTAATGTGTTATGGTTTTAATATTTTTCGATCTATGTCACTGTTACGTACACAAGAGTTCTCATTCACTTGTTTTCACCTTTACTGTGCAACAGTTTCATAAATTTTCACTATCTTCACACATTAAGAAAATATTTAAGTTATATAATAATATAAATTTATATAGCAATATGGTACTCAAAGTAAAGATAAAAAGACGCTCGATTTTACAGTGAAATTTTTATGAAAAAATAATGTCGTATAAAAAAGTTATGAACGTTTAAAAAATGGGGGTGGAATATGCATGTGTCTTGCATGTGGAGAGAGAAAATCCATAAATATGATTTTCCCAAGATACCCTTGCACTCCTCCTTTCTCCTACACTTTCATCTTAACCATTGATTTGAAAAATGAATGGTTAAGATTCCTTCTCATACTACTTAGACAAAATAAACTTTTTATTTAATCTTATCGCTATATATATATAAATATATATAGGGTAAGGTTATTGTAAAAAGACCAAAAGTGTGAGAAAGGTAAGAAAGAATCTCAGTCATTAGATCTAAATTAATTGAAAATGGTAAACAAGTAATTTTATCATTAATTCAACTAATTAAAAACTTCCCATAACCGCCACCTTAATTATAGGAAGTATATAACACCATTCAGCAAGTATATAACAGCATTCAGCAAGTATATAACACCATTCAGCATTCAGCAAGTATATAACACCATTCAGCAAATATATAACACCATTCAGTAAGTATATAAACCATTCAGCAAGTATATAACACCATTCAGCATTCAGCAAGTATATAACACCATTCAGTAAGTATATAAACCATTCAGCAAGTATATAACACCATTCAGCAAGTATATAACACCATTCATTAACTAAACATCTGATCGAAACATATTTTTTTTCTCTATATAAGTATAGCAATATGATACTCATATTAAAGATAAAAAACGCTCGTTATTATGGTGTAATTTTTTTTAAAGTTACGTATAAAAAGTTATTGACGTTTAAAAAGGACGGGGGGAAGTTACATGTGTATTACCTAATTTCTAGTGGGTTTAAAAGACTATATTGCCCCTAGATATTTCAAATCAGTCCAAATTAATGAAAATATTTTAAAATTAGGCCCCTATTGATCTCAACCATTAGATCAAAAGATATAATGGCTGAGATTCTTTCTTACCCTTCTCACACTTTAGGCCTTTTTTACAGGATCCTTTACCTATATATATATATATATATATATATATATATATATATATATATATATATATATATATATATATATATATATATGATCAAGATCATTTCAGAACCAAAAAAATTTACAGAACCTGTATAACTCTTAACAGCCACTCATTTTGTTTTATGTTATTTTTTTATTATTTTATTTATGAGGGGCATTAAAGTAAATTGGAAAAATTCAAAAAGTCATTTCCTAATTTTTCTCCATATTTTGCTCTCCTCACCAATTAATTACGATTTATAAAAAAAATGGAAAATGAGGTTTATGAACTTTCCTATTGATTCACTGACGATCCAACTAAAACAAAGATTACTAAAGGTACGATATTAATTTTCATTTCATTTCCATTTTTCAAAAACGAATTGTAGTGTTAGAAATTAAAAAAAGGATATTTATTTAAACGAAATGTACAGAATGTTTGTTTTATTGATTTGGATCCACATTTTTATTTTTATAAGTCAATTCATTTCATGCATCTAAAATGTTCGCAATCTACATAATAAAAAACGAAGATCGGTTTAACCAATTATTGTTACGGACAAGAAATTAACTAGGTGGATCTAGTAGATAAAGATTCGGAAAGTTATAAAAAATAATTTTCAAGCTTCATTTAGAATTCTATTCTAGCTAAGTATGGGGAAATAATTACATATATGTAAAAGTTCGGTTACATATATGTAAAATCGAGCTTACGAATCTATGTAAATCAATTATCACTTTGAAAAGTGGAGGATTATTATGAAGTCTTACATTGTATGTAAATAGTTGATCAACTCGAAAAAATGATGATTAGTATAAGGATTTACATATATGCAAATAGATGTTAGTATAAAAAACTGATGCTCAATGTGAAGTTTTACATATATGTAAATAGTATGGTTACACATATGTAAAACGTTTACATACATTTAAATGAATGATTTTGAAGAAATGAAAAATAATATTGAAGTTTAGTTTGATTTTAATATATACATAAAACAAAATAACTGAAGAAATGATGAAAGAGAAAAGGAGAGAGAGAAAATTAGTTAGTTAGTTATTTTTTTAATTAATAAGAGAGAGAAGATAAACTAATTAGTAAATTACTATTACTAGGATTACGACCCGCCGCAATGCGGCGGGGATTCTTTAGTTATAACTAAGTCGGTCTAGGATCCGCACATTATGTTAAACCTGTCAAACGGGGAAAAATAGACGATGTAAAACGTTCACCCACACACGCATGTTGCATCGTGTTAACTCGCAAAATTTAGAACGAAACGTAAAAACGTTAAGCCAAAGACACACGTTGCGATGTGTTATGTCACAAAATTTAGAACCAAGCATAAAGCGAAAAATTTGCGGAAAATGAAAACTATAAAGGAACAAAGTTGAAAGTAAAAAAGTTACGAAAATAGATTGCAAAAGGTAAAAAGTTTTGGGTTAAAAGTAAAAAACAAATAGTTTTGGGTTAAAAGAAATTTATGAAATACTTTTGGGTGAAAAGTAAAAAAAAAATTTTTTTTTTGAAAACCCCTAAAGCCAACGTTACGACAACCATATGCATAACCATTTTTTCTTTGAAAAACCCACAAAGTACACTTCGCGTTGCAACGGGGCGTAAAATGGTGTCAAATAGTACTAATGTTACACAACCGTCATCGACCACCAACACTGACTCGACCTAGGATATGCTTGTTACGATGAAACTGTCAAACATGGAAAAATAGAGGCAAAAACGTTGAACCACACATATACGTTGCGTCGTATTAACTCAAAAAATTTAGAACTATACGTAAAACGGAAATTTGCGAAAGATGAAAAGTATAAGTGACAAAAGTTGTGAAGTTAAATTGCAAATAATGAAAAGTTTTGGGTTAAAGTTAAAAAAACAAATTATATAGGGTTAAAAATGAAAAAGGTAAAAACATTTGGGTTAAAAATAAAAAGTCAAGTTTTTTTTTGAAAAATGTACAAAGCATAACTTACAACTTGTTATGCATAGAAAAGTTCCTTCTTTATAAGGGTATAATAACCTTTTTACTTATTTTTAAATATTTGAAACTAAGAAAAAATAAGTGGTTCATATTAGTTCTGAAAGTTCTCCCTAAATAAGTTCTGAAAAGAACTCATCCCTATATATATATATATATAGGGGGCCGCTAGAATGAGAACCACCACGAGTTGTAAGAACCGCGAGAACCGCGACCCGCGGGTGGCCGTTGACCACGATTTTTTTTTTACGACTAGATGTATATATTTTAACAACATTCGTAAAAAAAAAAAATTCGAACGACGCGGCCGCGGGGGTAGTTTTTAGTCCCGCCGTTTGGTAAAAAGAAAAAACAAATAAATAATAAAAACACCAAAGTTGCGGGACTAAAAACTACCCCCGCAGCCGCGCCGTTCGAATTTTTTTTTTACGAATGTTGTTAAAATATACACATCTAGTCGTAAAAAAAAATCGTGGTCAACGGCCACCCGCGGGTCGCGGTTCTCGCGGTTCTTACAACTCGTGGTGGTTCTCATTCTAGCGTGGGAGTTGGCTACAAAGTCCATTTTTCCTACAAAGTGTAAAAAGTCATAAAACACCATAATGTAATGAATAAAAGACACTCAAAACCCACAAATAACATATTGGAGATTACTAAAACACCAAATTTTTGGGTTTTGTGTTGTGTTTTGTGTTTTGGATGGTAAGGCTTTGATTATCGAATGACTAACATTAGTGTGTTTTATGTTGATTATCATGTTGTGTTTTATATTCATAGTTGTATGATGGTGTGTTTGAAGTATTTAAGGACTGTTAGGGTTTGGATATTGTGTTTTAGTGATCTTCGCTATGTTATTTGTGGGTTTGAGTGTGTTTTATAGCTGAAATTGTAGTGTTTTATGACTTTGTACACTTTGTATGAAAAATGGACTTTGTAGCCGAACCCCACCATATATATATATATATATATATATATATATATATATATATATATATATAAATAACCATATATATATATATATATATATATATGGGAGTGTTATTTTGAGAACGCTAAATATTGCGAGAACCATGAGAATAAATGAGAAAACCAATTAAAACCAATTTTTTTAATATAAACCTTAATGTAATTAAAATATAACAACAACAAAAAATTTACAACATTAAATAATTCATTTTTACTCTCAAAATGACTCTTATTAAATTTTTTACACATGTGTAAATGAGAAAGCTTACACATGTATAAATTTTCAATATTTAGCAATATATGTAAATTTAAACGTGTAAATTTAATTTCTAATATTATATTCGAATAATAATGATAAGTGTAAAAAAATTCAAATTTGAATTGTTTTTACCATGTTCTTGTGATTTTTCCATTCGTTCTCACGGTTCTCACAATATTTATCGTTCTGATTTAAACATTCCCCTATACATATAATTAAATGTCTCAACCACTAATCCATAAGTAATACAATATTCATCTTTTAAAAGACCAATACAAACATATATATTAAAAAACAGACTTCATTGTGGGATGACTCGATCATTTTCCCAATTTGAACTTATTTATTCGAGTAAAGTACTACATATAAAATAGCAAAAGTGAAACAAAATCAATCACGACGATTTTGACAATGGGTGAGATAGCGTGATTGGTGAGATGAAAGACAAATTATTTCGATTTCATACTTTATTTCTAGTTTTGTAGAAAGACTAAACTTGATGATTAAAGTTTCCTTTTAACTAAAGAGGAGGGCTCAATACACATATATAAATGCGATAACATCAAAACCTACATTTAATAATTTGATTTCTGGCTTAACTTTATAGTGATTAATGTGATCTTCGGCCAATGGTTTCTTGGATTAGTGACACCAATTGTTTATTTTTTTTTTCTTCAAAATAGATTTTAAGGGAGCTTGTGTTTGTCGTTAAAAATACTTTAATCATTAGTTAGAATTTAAAAGAAAATAAACAAATAAACTAAAAGTAACATAGATCTTTTATATAATTTATTCCATGACTACTAATTATAATTTTCTCCTCATCTCTCTAAAAATCTTACTTATTTAATAAGATTTCTTGGATGATGATATTCTTATTTTCTACTTGTCTTCATCCTTAAATTCCGTAGCAGTTGCTGAACACCACCAGACAAGTGACTATATATTTTCCTTTTGAGCTGCTTATAGATTTTCACCAACGGAATTTGAATCTGTGATATTCAAAGGAAAAGCCATATGCAACACCTAAGACCACCCGTAGTGGGGCGTTTTTTTTTTTTTTTTAAATTGAAAAAAAACGCCCCAAAACGCCCCCCACCCCATTACACCCGGCGTTGTCCGGCGTTTTTTTTTTTGAAAAATTTGTTTTAGGCGTTTTATTTAAAACGCTGATTTGGTTTGTGGAATGGTTTGACCCACCAATGAGAGATGAGCTTCACCCCACATGTCTGACAAAGTTAATTAATGCATGCCACTTTTGCAAAGGAGGAGCAGCTTTCTCTCTTGCCCCACCAATGAGAGAATAGTTTGTTTTTTTTTATTTTTTTGTTTTTTTTGTTTAATGATTGGAAGGAGCATTATTAGGCATTATTCCCACTACGCCACTTTTGCAATAACGCACCATGCTGACTGGACCGACACGTGTCGAATAATGCCCCATGGTGGGGTCATTATTTTGTTCCACCACTACACATGCTCTAATACCATTAGGCCAAAGGCCTTTTGGTAGATGGCCATGGGTAAACATTTGTGGCCGGTGAGATAAACATATTAAACCATTCATTAGGTTTCTTTTAATCACATTAGATAGTTATTAAATTCTATAAACAAACAACTTTTTTAAGATACTAAATTCTATAAAAACTAGGGAATGTTCTTACTGAGAATGGTGTTTTTGTGTGAATGTTTTTTCATAATCTATGTCAATATTGAATTAAAGTTGCTTCTATAGTTCTATTTATTTTTTTATGACAACATATACATACCCATTATACACCAATGTTCCTCATAGTTCTCGAACCATAATTATTATGGAAAACACCTTACTATACTCCTTGTCACCACGAGACTATGGCTACTTTAACCCTTGAAAATAATTTTTGCCATAACAAACAAATCAGAATTTAGGAAATTAAAAGTGTTCAAGAGAAGTTGTTATAAGAATAATGAAAGGTGCACATTCTTTAGTGGTTTTCTAGATTATACAAAAAAGAATAAGGGTAATCATGTGTTTAACTTGTTTATGACCGGGAAACAATATTGGTAAAAAAAATCATCTTTGTCAACGTGGCTTCTTATTTCTTTTGAATACATTAAGTTATTAACCAGTACAAAATTATTTTCAGCCCATTGAGCATGATCCCCACATGGCCACTTGTACCAAAGCAGCCATAATCTTTTTAATTATCGAACCAATTAATTCCCTCAACCACCAATCCATGTGATATAATATTTATTCTTTTAAAGACAAAAACAAACATTCTGGCTGGCATGAGTACTCATTTTCCCACTTTGGAATTATTTATTCTACTAAAGTACTACATATAAAAATATAAAATAGCAAAAGAGAAAACTCATCACTAGGGATGGCAATGGGTCGGGTTTGGGACGGGTTTAGGTAATCCCAAACCCAAACCCGGTTAGATAATCTTGTCCCAAACCCGTCCCAAAACCCGTCGGGTTTCTAGCGGGTAAATACCCATCGGGTATCGGGTATACCCGCGGGTTTCGGGTAAACCCGTTAATTTAAAAAGATTACTCATTGGGTATACTCATCTCAAAACCCATTGGGTATTTATCGGGTAACTACTAACCGGTTACATTTTGTATTGTCATTATAAAAATATATATCAAATAACTACAATGTATATGGAATAGAATACCTATATGTGTAAAAAATGGATGTATCATATATATACATATTTAATAATATAAAAGAAACTATATCGGGTATACAATCGGGTAAACGGGTACACTTTATCGGGTAATTGGGTCGGGTAAACGGGTATATCACTAAATCCCAAACCCGTCCCAAACCCGTGAAAAAAATAAAAACTATTCCCAAACCCGTCCCAAACCCGATTAACCGACCCCAAACCCGTCCCAAATGTGTCGGGTTTCGGGTTTACCCAGCGGGTTCGGGTTTGATTGCCATCCCTACTCATCACCATGATTTTGGCAATGGTGAGATAGCGTGTTTGGTGGGATTGAATACTAAAATTCTATTGGTTTCACACTTTTGTTTCTGGTTTCAAGAAAGGTTTAATTTAAGAAAAGTTAAATTTGATGATTAAAGTCTCGTTCAACTAGTTATTTTAAATTTTTCGCTAAAGAGAAGGATTCCTTACACATTATATAATATGACAACATCATAAACCCATTTAATCATATTTGATTATTGGCTCATCTTATCAACTTAATAATAAATAATATTTAATGATATCTTAGGCAAATGGCATCTTGGTTTACCGACACCAGTTATTTATCTCTATTTAATTGGTACCGGTTTAAGTCTTGCAAAGTAGATAATGAGATATAAGGAATTTTTTTCAACTCGGTGTGTATTTTTTTTTTTGAAAAGAGAACTTCATTAAAACCAACCCAAACCCGAAGACCGGGAGGGCCAAACACAAAACCTTACATATTTACAAAATTACACCAATCCGACCAAGCGAAAGAACTACACTTAGGTCTATGATTGAACCAAAGGAACCCTAATGACCGGACTTCGCTAAAAACATTATCCACTTTGACTTCCTTATCCGCAAACACCGCATTATTCCGAGCCAACCAAAGACACCAACAGGAGATATAAATAATGCCTTGAACGATGTACTTAACCTTCGGATTAAGAGCGCTCCCTTTATGAATTTCCATCAAGTCCTTGAAAGAAAAAGCAAAGATAGGCGGGATACGACACCAAGTACTAACCTTTTGCCACAATACCACCGCAGTGACGCAAGATGTAAAAAGATGTTCCACTGATTCCGCCTCCGTATTGCATAACGGGCATAACTCTTCACCGGACCCGATGCCCCTTCGACGTAAAGCGTCAAGCGTAGCGATTCTATTTAAACCCGCTCTCCAAAAGAAGACGTTACATTTGATCGGAACCCACTTGCACCAATCTAAAACAAAGCCGCTGTTGTTATTATTAACCTCGTCCAACGGCCGCTTAACAGACCTAACCGAAAAAACCCCGTCTTTGTCCGGTAACTACTTCCACTCATCCGGTCGGTCAGCTAAAGAAACCGATGCAACAGCCTCGTTGAGAGCGTCCAGTTCCGTCAATTCCTCTGGAGTATCAGGATCACATCTCCACAGCCATACACCTAAGAGACGGTCCCTCACCGAACAAGTCTTCACAGTTTCAAGAGCGAATAACTGAGGAAACTCATCCTTTAAGGGAATGTCTTTCAACCAAGGATTCAACCAGAAGAAAATGCCCTCCCCCTTACCAACCGAACCCCTAAAACAATCCCGGAGCCGCACAGAGCCGATCGCTGGCCTATTGATAACAGAGACAATAGAATTCCACACCCCTCCTATAGCTTTTTTAACCGGTAAAAATGACCAAGATGACCCGCCAATGTGGATAGCTTCGATCACCTTCACCCAAAGACTATCCTTGTCTCTCTTAAATCTCCAAGCCCATTTACATAACAGAGCTTTGTTAATGTTGTTCAGTTTACTTATGCCCAAACCCCCGAACTTCTTATGGAGCGTGATAGTATCCCAGGCCACCCAGTGGGTTCTCCTGGCCTCACTCGAACCTGGTGTGTATGTTTACCATTAAAAAATATGAAATATCTAAGTAATTAATTAAAATGTTAAAGAGGTTAAATAAAAGTAATATAGATATTTTGATATCATTTATTCCTGATTGCTAATCACAATTTTCTACCCGTCTCTCTAAAAGATATTTGCTCGTTTAATAAGAATTCATGGGTGATGATATCCTTTTTTTTATCCTCTCTTAAACAATGGGTGATGATATCCTTTTGAGTTAATTACTGTTTTCGTCCCTGTGGTTTGTCAAAAATCACTATTTCAGTCCATTAGTTTAAAAATCGCGATTTCAGTCCCTGTGGTTTCACTTTCGTAACCATTTCAATCCACCAACTTAACTCCATCCATTTATTCTGTTAACTTTGAGTGAAATTACGAAATTGCCCCTATGGTTTAATTAAAAAAAACGCTGGTCACAGGTTTCGAACCTGTGACCTTTGCTTTGAAATGTGATTGTTAAACCAATAGGCCATGTACCAAGATTGTGAATGAATTCAATTTGTTTTTCTTATAACATAGCCTATTCATCATCATCTTCCCCAAACCTTTCATCTTCATCAATGGCAAAAGCCACCATTAACCCTAAACCACCTCCGCCACACCACAACTACCTCCGCCACACCACAACGACCTCCGCCACACCACAACCACCTCTGCCACCACACCACAACCACCTCCGCCATACACCACCACCATCCTCGTCACACACCACCTCTGCCTAAGACCACCACCATCCTCGTCACACACCACTACACCTCCGCCTCCGCCTCCGCCACACACCACCACACCTCATCTCCGGCGGCCCCAGTCATCTTCTCCGGCGATTCAATTGAAGTTGTTATGCTGCAACAGTCATCTTTTCCGGCGCTTCAATTGAAGATGTTGGGTTGTTAATGGTGGCTTCTGCCATTGATAAAGATGAAAGGTTTGGGGAAGATGATGATGAATAGGCTATGTTATAAGAAAAACAAATTGAATTCATTCACAATCTTGATACATGGCCTATTGGTTTAATAATCACATTTCAAAGCAAAGGTCACAGGTTCGAAACCTGTGACCAGCGTTTTTCTTTTAATTAAACCATAGGGTCAATTTCGTAATTTCACTCAAAGTTAACAGAATAAATGGATGGAGTTAAGTTGGTGGACTGAAATGGTTACGAAAGTGAAACCATAGGGACTGAAATCGCAATTTTTAAACTAATGGACTGAAATAGTGATTTTTGACAAACCACAGGGATGAAAACAGTAATTAACTCTATCCTTTTTTTATCCTCTCATAAACCCTATATTTACTACAAGTTGTAGAACATGATTACACGAGTAATTATATATTTACGTAATATTTTTTTCTGGTTTTGTTGGTGCAGTTTTTGTGTGCGATGCTGTTCGAATATATTAGTTTTATTTTTATGTTGATAATGTAATAGTTAGTGAAACAGTCAAACAAATGTGTTTTGACCCGCTCGTTTGAAGTGGTCAAACGAGAGGGTTATGTGTTTGACCCTGTGTGTTTGCTAGACATGTGGGTGTGGGTATAAATACCAACCCCTTGTTCATTTGCAAAGATAGAGAGAGTGAGCTCATTGAGAGAGTTCACAAAGAGTTTTAGTGTTTGGGGGAGAGATCACCACTTGGTCTCTCCCCGGATGTATACTCCTTTGGTATTGTTCGGTTATCTTGTAATCGGGCTGCTTTGTAACGTTATACTACCAGATTAATACAAAGAAGTTGTTTGTTCATCTCTAATCTCTCCCGTCTTGAACATAATCACTCACTAATCACAGTTTCGGTCCGAAATCACGAACCTACAATTGGTATCAGAGCCATGGTGCCCGATTTAGTGAATCTAATAGTTTGCTAAGTCACATGTGCTCTAGATCTGTGATTTTTGTTCAAGATGTAAAATAGTGGAACCATGAAGAAAACCCAGATTTAGACCGAGATATACGGATCTGAAGTGAATCGGTTTTTACCGAAGGTTGGGTTTGTTGTTTCACACCAGAAAATCAAGTTTTTCATCTTGTTTTGAAGCTTCTTCATCAGATCTGCAAACACAGGTCGCTGTGTTCTTGAGGAGTGTGGCGGCTGCTTGAAGAGAAACTAGGGCTTCCCAAAAGTGAACCATGAACATTCCTGATGAAGAGTCTCACTGCACGAAGACCCTCCACGAAGACCCAGCTCTGACGAAGAATGGAACCATTGTTCGCTGGTGATTGTTCGTTGTTTTTGTTCCTGTCGAAGACTTCAATGCCACTAACACTCAAGGTTCGTCCAATCTAATGCGACGAAGACTGAAGGTTGGACGAACTCCTCTTGTAACGAACTCTGTTTGGATGAAGACTTTCCACAACGAAGACTTGGACTGTTTCATTTTGGGCTTAACTGTGGTTGGTCCACTTTAAGTCTTCATCGGCCTACGTAAGTCTTCGTCGGCCCAGTGAGTCTTCGTCAAACAAGTGAGTCTTCGTCCAACAAGATGAGTCTTCGTCAGTAAATTAAATCTTCGTCAAACTATTGAGTCTTCGTCAAATAACTTGAGTCTTCGTCGGACCAGTTGAGAGTTCGTCGAACCTCATGAGTCTTCGTCGACAGTGGAGACGAACAGATCAAAGATTACAAGCAGCAGATTACAAGCATAGAAAAACACAAATAAATACTCTTGTTTCTAGCCTCTCTCTCTCTATGATATCGTCGGTACTCCTGGTGTCACTGCTGACGTCAGCCACATCAACACCAGATCTGAGGTGGTTGGTTACATGGGTGATGAGAATTTGGGAAAGGCATTGGAAGGTGCTGATGTTGTATATCGCAAAGAGATGTTGTTTACGAACACCGACTGATGTTGTTTAAGTGAAATTAGTGGCTGTATGTTCATTTTTTTTTGGATTGTTGGATGTCTGTGTGTATCACAGGGAGAGAGAGATTTGACGAAGATGAGATGTCAGCTGTTCTTTGATGGTGGCGACTGATGTTGTTTTTTTAGTGGGTTTAGGTTTGAAATTGTTGAATATTTGGTTGGCAGATAAAGATTTTCTATTGGGACGTAGTGAGATGAAAATTAATTTTGACTTATTGGACCAAACAAAAGCCCAGTAATGTTGGCTAAATTAATTTTGGGCAATTGATTAAAATTGGGATCCATTGGAACAAATGTTTTAGATGAGACATGGAGTCGTGGACCCGTCTCTATTCGTGAGTTGCAAAGTGGGATCAGGTGTTCGCAAAGTTTATCTATTTTTCAATGCCAAATTCGTATGGGTTCGGGAGCGCGCGGGATGATGAAGCATAATGAAAACTTGATTTTTGTTAAACGTGGGGTAGTCACGGTTACCAGTGCACATGTCAAAATTGGTGAAATGACTATTATGGGCCAGAAACGGTATATTTTTCTTCCGCACGTGAAAATTTGTTGTGTTATTGGCGTTAGTAAATGTTCGAAAGAATTTTGTTTATTGTCATATTCTCGCATTTGGTAACGATTGGAGGAACCTAGAGAGCCAAGACCGGTCCTAACGAGTTCACAAAGTCAAAGAGTTATGCCTATGATGGAAGCTTTCGGATTAGGTGTTAGCAGAACTTTGGGGGGATACAAGTCGGATCCTACGGGGCTAGGGGACTTTCATTATCAACTAGAATATGCAAAGAAGAAAGTTTCTTTCGTGATTTTTAGAAAAACCAAGAATGTTTAATAGATTCTGCTCAGTGGGGAGAATTTGTTCAGTGAAGTTGACGACAATTCCGCTTAGAGGAGGGAATTTGTTAAGGTTTAGAGATTTTACCAAAGAAATGGGGGGGGGGGGATAAAAATTTTCATATGTTTTGGAATTTCTTCGATAAATTTCTAAACGCAATCACAGGTGGTGGAGGTTATGTTTTTCTGGTGATACCAAAGGTTCTGCGTGGAATGTTTTGCATAGACACATATTTGTGGATTTTAATTAATTCTCCAGCCAGTGTGAAGGGTTTTGCACGGAAACATACAGGTATCTAAAGTCTACAGTAGTTTCAAAGCGCTGTTCACTGAAGACCTGGGGGAATCTTTATGAGATTTTACAGGGATTTGGGTGTAATTCAATTCGTTGAGTTCGCAAACGATGTACTTGGTCAAGCTGACATCCTGAGTACTGATGCTAAAGATCCGTAGTGCATTACTTGGTCAACTTCACAAAGGCGAGACAATGAGATCTAGATGTAGTTCAACTAAGCATGCTGGTTGAGCTTGCAAGTGATATACTCGGTCTAGTTGACTTCCTGAGTGTTGATGCTGAAGATCAAAGTGCATTACTTGGTCGATTCCACAAAGATGGTTTACAGAAGACAGTTCACCAGAAAACTCTACCAATGTAGTATGCTTGAATGAAATAGAGTTCTAATGACAATATCAAGACTAGATGCAGTTTTTAAAGAATGGAACCCTTATCAGATGCCGGTTGGAGTACTGGAAGATCAGCGAAAGATCGGTCAATTTAGCCTTGCGAGGAAATTACACAACACCCAAACGGATACGCATACTTTAAGGGGGAAATACTATACGAAAAGCTTCAAGGGTTTGGTATGCAAATTCAAGTGAAGATACTACTTACCTAGATCATCGGTCAAGGGGGAATTTGTTAACACAGAGAAGATAACATCAACAAATACTTGACTGAAGATCGATTGCAGTTGCATTTTCGGCATTCGACAGCAAAGGACAAGGGGGAATTTGTTGGTGCAGTTTTTGTGTCCGATGCTGTTCGAATAGATTAGTTTTATTTTGATGCTGATAATGTAATAGTTAGTGAAACGGTCAAACGAATGTGTATTGACCCGCTCGTTTGAAGTGGTCAAACGAGAGGGTTATGTGTTTGACCGTGTGTGTTTGCTAGACAAGTGGGTGTGGGTATAAATACCAACCCCTTGTTCATTTGCAAAGATAAAGAGAGTGAGCTCATTGAGAGAGTTCACAGAGAGTTTTAGTGTTTGGGGGAGAGATCACCACTTGGTCCCTCCCCGGATGTATACTCCTTTGGTATTGTTCGGTTATCTTGTAATCAGGCTGCTTTGTAACGTTATACTACCGGATTAATACAAAGAAGTTGTTCGTTCATCTCTAATATCTCTCGTCTTGAACATAATCACTCACTAATCACGATTTCGGTCCGAAATCATGAACCTACAGGTTTGCTATTTCACAACTGTTGTCACATTCGGATAAGTCCTACCTCAATAATGGAAGGTGGATGGGTAGACATTTGTGGCTGGTGAAAGATAGTTGTATGCCCAAGATACAACCAACCTTCCTTTTTTTTTTGTATGATTTTGAAAAATTGGAAGGTGAACATGTGGTTGTACTCAACTTTTATCTTTACATGTAGTGGCGGATCGTGGGGGCTGAACTCTAAAAATCCAAATCTGCGGGGTTCGCACTCTTAAAAATCCAATATTATACACTAACAAACAAAATTTTGGTAAAACTAAGACTACGTGCGTAAATCGACGGACAGGGACACCATCCTCCGCCCATGCTTTCGTGTCAATCACACTCGGGGAGCTACATTATATATATATATATATACACACACACAAACAGCTAGAATTTTGACTTGTGCCATGCGTTGTGGCGGCAACATCACATTTGTCACTTCGTTGCATGCGTAATGATGATGACATTAACATGTGGTGCCCACAAATGAGATTACGCATTTTTGGCTTTGTTACACATGTTACGTCTATGAAATTAACGTCATTAGACACAGATTAAAAAAATACAATGTCTTGGATGTTGCGTTGTAAAGTTGTAAAAGTAATTTAGACACTGATGTGAAGTCGTAAAAATAATTTAGACATTAACGTGGTTAAGCATAGACAAAAAATAAGTATAACAATGTGACGCACCTTACTGTGTAAAATTGTAAAAGTAATTTAAATAAAATGAGGTGTCAAGTTATTAAGGAGAAAATGTTGGTAGGTCAAATTTTATCAATTACCAAAAGTTAGAAGTGAATGTGTAACTCATTTATAGATAAACTTTAACAGTGTTTTATGTGAAAAGTTCGAAGGTGTGAAGTGAAAAACAAAGGCCGGAATCACTAACCTTTGTTTTTAAGAGTATATTTGAAAAGTGCCTCTGTGCGTTGCAGTGGCAACTCGGTCGGTATGGGTTCAGTTTATTAGTTTATTACGATGTTAGTATCGTACCGGTATTTGATATAGCTATCGTAAAAAAAACACCCAAAAAAGTCGAGAAACCACCAAAAATAAAAGAAAAGAACCATTACATTTTCAAGTAGTTGAGTAATGCAAATATACAAGTCAAATAAAGATTATATGTTTTCAAAGCCAAAAATAAAAGAAAAGAACCATTACATTTTAACCAAAAAGGCCAAAACTTACAAACTATGTATAAAAGGAGAACAACAAGCCTTGGATGGGACCTTAACCCACGTGCCAAGGTTCCAAATGAAAAACCAATTGAGCCTTTTGTTATGTCTTTAGCAGAGTCTAGATAAATGCTATATGTTCTTTTTTTTTAACGGTAAACACACTTTATATATATATATATATATATATATATATAAAGAGCCAGCAAGAGGCTGGAACCAATACAACCCCAACGAAAAAACACAACCAAAACGAGTTACATAATATCTAAAAGATCAAAGGCACTCCAGTTATCCCATTTCAGCGTCATGAACTTTGAACGGTTGTTAATCCAAAGGAAGGCGTCCTCTTTAATCTTTTCTACCAACTTGTTGATAGAAACGAAATTATTTTCGAAAACCTTCTCATTCCGAGCCCACCAGATCCTCCAAACCGTCGCGATGACAACCATATGCACTGTTTTCTTCCACACTTTATCTCCCGGGCATTGGAGGATACGGGTGATAAAGGCATTAAGATCTTCACAATGGAAGAACTTGATCCGCATCCAAGTCAATATGTTCCACCATACACTTCGAGACCACAAACAGTTAACGAAAATGTGCCCTCCGGGGTTTCGTCATGTATGCCGCATCGAGGGCAAAGGCAATCGTCGAAGGTAATCCCCCTGTGAGAGAGCCCGACTTTAGAAGCAATTTTCCCATTACGGCCCTCCAAAGTAAATAGTTGGCTTTAGGAGTCGCCCAATTATTCCAACTGTAAACAAACCCATCGCTACGAACCTGTTGTGCTGAATTCTCGATATCTTCTCTCACTTTCTTGACCGAAAACGAACCACCGGGGTCGTTTCTCCATTTCCATCCCGAACCTTCAAAAATAAGGAAGTCAATAATGTTGATCCCGCATTTGGACAGGGCCGTCTCAGCCGAGCCAATATCTTTCCACACCCCCGGTATTGATTTTTTAAGGGAATAATGGGCTGATTACTCAAACCACTGATGTTACCATGGACCGTGGTCACCACCTTGGCCCACAATTGGCTCGGGTTTGATTCAATTCTCCACCACCATTTTGAGAGCATGGCTTGGTTAAATCCTTCAATTCCCCCAATACCGAAACTCCCTGCTTTTCTAGATTTGATTATAAGCTCCCATCTGATCCATCTCATTTTATGACCGGTGCTAGTTTTACCCCAAATAAAATCAATTCTGATCTTCTCCAACTTTTTTAATATACATTTCGGGGCCAAAAATAGAGATAAAAAGTATGACGGCAAGCTACCGAGAACCGATTTAGCTAACGTCATGCGGCCAGCAAACGAAAGGAAACTAGCTTTCCACTTGGAGAGCTTCGAGGCGAATTTATCAACGATCGGTTTCCAAAACTTAGCTCTTTTCATGTTGACTCCTATAGGAATCCCCAAGTACGTGAAAGGAAAGGATCCCACTTCACAATTAACCAAATTGGCGACCCTAGCCACCTCAACGTCGCTCACCCCAATACCATATAATTTGCTTTTCTGGCGGTTGATTTTGAGCCCCGTAACCAGGTTAATCCATCTAAGAATCCGGTTTAGAGATAGCATATTATCATCGGACCAAGAGCCAACAAAGAGCACGTCATCCGCGAAACACAAATGAGTAATATTAGGCCCTCCGTTAGGGAGTTGACAGCCTTTGAAAACGCCACGACTGCTGGCCCTATTAATGAATAAAGGTATAATCTCCATGGCGATAATAAAAAGAAAAGGAGCGAGGGGATCTCCCTGTCTTAGGCCACGCTTGAATTTGAACTCTTTAGTAGGCGAACCGTTAACGAGAATGGACCCCATTCCTGAATCTAAGCACCCTTTAACCAAATCAACCCATTTCGCAGGACACGACATTTTAGTCATCATACGAGCAAGAAATTTCCAGTTTAAAGAGTCGTACGACATTTGGTCTGTATATAACTCGTGTAGTATAGAAAAAATAAGGTGTTCAAATAGATTACTGATCTGTCTCCAACTTGTAAAGTGTGTTAGTAGTTTTTTAAAGATATTATATAGCATCCAACATGTATTTGTTTTAAGTGGATGTCTTGCATATGCATCTGAAAACATGTGAAGCGCACCTTAACATTTTTTGTTTTCCAAGAATAGCATGTGCTCAGCTTCAATATAAAAAATAATATGTTGAATTCGCATCCAATGTTCAGCAAGGATCATGTGGTATGTTCTGTTGGAAAAATAGGTGAAAATAGCATTTTTCACAAATATAGGAAAATGATTTTTTCCTATTTTAGACTAGAAATAAATATAAGAAACAGAGGTTTCTTTATATATTTATTTGTGGGGTTGTGTTCTATGTTGGAAGAGCTTCGCAACGAACTAAACCACGTCCAAAACGGAGCTAAGATGAATGAGATATCGATGCTCAAAGTTGGGTGTTTGAAACATTGAATGCTGAAACAAAAGGAAAAGTTGCACCTTGTCCCACATAGGAGGAGATATGAAACTTAAATGGGTATTTAAGTGGGAACTCTCCATCCTTATTGTTTCATGGAAGCACACACTAAGTGTACTCGCGAAGGGTGCGGAGCACCCTAACTCGCACTCGCACACGCGCGTGGTGTGGGCGATGAGGTTCAATGTGGCGCTTTGATGGCGCACTTTGCACTTCGCATCGCCGCGAGCCGCCTTTGTATTTTTGACCACGTGCGCATGGTGGATCACAGGGGCTGCAAGGACCAAGTGGTTGAAGTGGCATGCAGGTTAGAGGCGCGAGTACACGTGGCATGAAGGTGCGCGGTTGCGAGCATGGTGCATGGTCCCTGATGTGACGTGCGCGGTGCACCAGAGTGAGCCAATACGGCGCGACTGTGTGGTGTGCTCGTATATGCTCACAGGTGACGAGGCGTACGCGCTCATGGACCTGAGTCAGTGTGGCGCGCGTGCGCAGTAGCTTCCAGCATTTAATGACAGTGCAGTTTCAGTTCAGCATTCGAAACTGACGAGTCTAACGGCTTTAACTGCGAATTAAATGACGTTTAAATTGCATTGAAGACATTTAATGCAATTTAAACCTCTCCTTTAATTCCTTTTGACTGTTTTGAATTAGGCGCTGTATAAATACAGTTCCATACCCAGCTGCAGAGAGACACCAGCAACACAACACAACAGCACTTGCAACTTTCTCCAACACATTTCTGATCTTCTACTTGCATTCTTCAAGGTAGCCTTCAGGTTGTAGGCCAGCTCCGGCAGTACTACTGCTCCAGCTGTTGTACCCTGGGAAACAAAACGAGTACTCCTGGGAGACTCGGAATTTGTTTTAAGGGAAGCGTGTGTACACGTGACTCAGCCACTTTGATTTTTCTATTTCTTCTCCATTTCCTATATTTGTTTATTTCAGTTGTATTTGTACTAGTTATTTCCTGCTTTCTTTATTTCTGTATTGTAATCGTATTATAAAAATTTGTTTACTTTATTTAAATTACGCGAACGGTTCCTACAATCTTAAAACAAATTTTAAAACATTGTTCGTGTAATCAAAATCATTCTGTTTTGTGATTCAAACCAGTTTTGTTTCACTTAATTTGTGTTTTAAAAACATATTTTTTTGTTTTCATCTTCAAAGGAGCGACTTTGGTTGAAAACTTTTTTGGTTACCTTCTGAATCTGTCCTAAAAATTGTAATAAACTTTCTGCCTTGGTCTTCAAAGTTGGACTTAGAAGCCAATCAGTAAGTTCTAAAAATTATAAATTTTCTGTTTTTTGGTCTTCAAAGTTGGACTTAGAAGCCGAAACAGTAAATTTGTGGTAAAATTAAAATTTAATTGTTTACTTCCGTTTTTATTGTGTAAAACAGAATTTTGGACTAAAAACTTTAAATTTTAATTTTTCAGAATGTCGACCGAAAACGTCAACGTCAACAACAATACGAATCTTGTGACGGGAACCCCCCTGAACGCCACCACTGTGGGAGCGTCCACAGTGGCCAATCACGCTGAACGACCCGAGAAGTTCTCGGGTCTACACTTCAAAAGGTGGCAGCATAAGATGTTCTTCTACCTGACCACCATGAACCTTGCGAGGTTCTTGACGGAAAGCGCTCCCCAACTTGTGGAAGGGGAGACCGACGCACAAAGACAGTGCGCGGTAGATGCATGGAAGCATTCGGATTTCATATGTCATGGCTATGTGTTAAACGGCCTGTCGGATGCGTTGTATAATGTGTACTACAACGTCAAGACTTCCAAAGACCTTTGGGATGCCTTGGACAAGAAGTACAAAACGGAGGATGCTGGCACAAAGAATTTTGTGGTAGCCCGTTTTTTGGAATTCAAAATGGTTGATTCAAAAACAGTTGTGAATCAAGTCCAAGAATTGCAAATTATACTACATGACATCCTTAAGAAAGGCATGACACTTAGCGAGACATTCCAAGTGGCAGCGATGATTGAAAAGTTACCTCCACGTTGGGTGGATTTTAAGAATTATCTTAAACACAAACCAATGGAGATGACTATAGAGGATCTTATTGTTCGTCTTCGGATTGAAGAGGACAATAGAATTGCCAAAAAAGGCAGCCTTGCGCAAACTTCTGCTAGCGCAAATTTGGTTGGGCATGGGCAATCCTCTAAGGGAAATAAGGCCAAGGGGAAAAAGGACAAAGAAAAAGCAAAGGCTAGCAAACTTGGACCGAAGAAAGGGGTTGTGAAAAAGAAACCTCAAGCATTCCAAGGGACTTGTTACAACTGTGACGAGCCGGGGCATCGGGCTAACCAATGCAAGAAACCAAAGCGTGAGCGCGCGCACATGGTGGATGAAGACGGATTGCCTTTGGTGGCAATGATTTCCGACAAAACCGCAATGTTGGATGAGGTCAATGCTGTGACCAACACTCCAAAAGTATGGTGGGTTGATACAGGCGCGACCCGTCATGTGTGCCCAGACAGGAGCCTCTTTACCACCTTCAAAGACCTTGCGGGAGATGAGAAGCTGTACATGGGAAATGCAGCCACCGCGGGCATCAAGGGTGAAGGAACGGTGATTTTGAAGTGGACTTCAGGGAAGGAGCTCACTTTAAGCAACGTGTTATATGTTCCAGACTTGCGCAAGAGCCTAGTCTCGGGATGGTTGCTTAATAAGTTTGGATTTCGTTTAGTATTTGAGAGCGATCAATTTGTACTTACTAAACGAGGAATGTATGTTGGTAAGGGCTATGCCCAAAATGGTATGTTCAAATTGAATGTAATGGTTGTAAAAAAGAACATGAATAAATTTGCTTCTACTTCTATTTATATGCTTGAGTTTTCTTATTCGAATAAATGGCATGGTAGATTAGGTCACGTAAATTTTAATTCAATACACCATTTAATCCATTTAAATTGTATACCAACATTCCATATTGATTCACATTATAAATGCGAAACATGTGTAGAATCCAAACTTACAAGATCATCATCGAAATCGGTTGAACGAATAACCGAACCCCTTGATTTAATTCACACGGATATTTGTGATTTAAAAGCGGTACCCACAAGAGGTGGAAATAAGTACTTCATCACGTTTATTGATGATAGTACTAAATATTGCTATGTACATTTACTAAAAAGTAAAAATGAAGCAATAAGTAAATTTATCTTGGATAAAAATGAAGTTGAGAATCAACTTCAAAAGAAGATAAAAGCTTTACGAAGCGATCGAGGAGGCGAATATGTTGCACCTTTTGCCGATTTATGCGCAAAAAGTGGCATTTTACATGAGTGTACACCTCCTTATTCTCCAACAATCAAATGGCGTGGCGGAACGAAAGAACCGTACATTGAAAGAAATGATGAACGCCATGTTGATAAGTTCTGGGGTGAGCCAGGAAATGTGGGGGGAAGCCATTCTCTCGGCTAATTATCTTTTGAACAAGATACCACTAAAAAAGAGGGACGAAACTCGATATGAGTTATGGAAAAGGAAGAAGCCTTCATACAAATACTTGAAAGTGTGGGGGTGCCTAGCAAAGGTGATTGTACCACCTCTTAAGGCTCTTAGCATAGGACCCAAAACTGTTGATTGCATATTGATGTGTGTAAAATGCAACATATAAATTACATCAAATGAGGCACAAAACTAACCATCTTTTAGTACTAATGTTGGAAAAAGTGTACTTTCGTCTTCCTTTTGTATTTTCAGGATTAAATGAGCGTAAATAAACAAAAGAAGCAAAAATGCAGCCAAATCTAACATAATTACAAGAAAAGGAATAAACGTGGCATGCCCGACCCCTCGACAGCATCTCCCCAAGCAAAAACAACTGAACAGAAGGCTGACCACGACCCCGTGCCCACCAGACACGGGGGCGTGGCCAGGTGTCTGCAGAAAGGACAAAATCATAGAAGCTTCTATTTCCCAACACGGGGGCGTGCCCAGCTCAACACTGCCATGGTCAACGATAAGATTCGTAGAATCCAAGCAAATCTTGATAGTACAGATATGCTTCAAAACACGGGGTCGTGCTCAGCGGACGGCGTGTGGAGCTAATGCAGACAAATTGCAATTAATGAAGAAAGAGAAAGTGGATGGACACGGGGCTGTGTCCAATGGACACGGGGCCGTGTCCAATGGACACGGGGCCGTGTCCGGGCATCTGTGCAGGCTATAAATAGAGGTGCTTGGTTCACTTCAAAGGCATCCCTTGGCAAACCACCTCTCTCCCACTTCACCCACACTCCACCACCATCACAACCCACATCCACCACCATCATCCATTATCCATCATAGAATGTGTGTAGTAGTCTCGGGATCCAAGATTGATAGTAAGAGTTCTTGACAATCAAAGGCCATGTTTGCCTAAGTCTCTTACATTACTTGGTGAAGACAAGCATTTAGTGTAATTCTTTTGTTTTTTAATCTTTTCGCACTTTTTATTTGGTTTTGTATTAATGACTTTATAACCAGTTTCTTATGTTGAAGGTGAAACTTCCTTATCATTTGTCCGTGGTGTCTTGGCGTTATTTTACTGTCTATATAAAATTAAAGATTTACACCATTCATATCTCTACGGTCTATCTTGAGATATGTTGGCTACCTGGTCGGGGGTTAAGGGAATGGTTTGGTAAGGTTCTTGCCTTGTTCAGTGCATAGATCCTGCAAGGACCTGGGTCAAGCTTACTAGGACCTCCTTCAATACCCACTGGTATTGGATGGCGGGGGTGCGAATGGCTTGATCCCCTCATATGTAAACTACTATTAATACATTAACCCGGCTACTTGGGATTGTATCCCTGCTGACTCAAACCACTTAGCCGAGGGTAACGTCACCTTCAAAAGAGGGGCCTACCAGATTACGCATTAATAACTTAATTAATTGTCTTTCAATAATCCAACCCTTTAGGATTGTATCCTTGCTGACTCAAACTACTGGGTTGAGGGTAACGTCACCTTCAAAAGAGGGGCCTACTACTATAACTAAGATAATCTCTTAAAAATGCAAAAGTGAGAAAATCATCAAAGGTTACACTAAAGGTGAGTCGGATCCAAGTGATTCATCTTGTCTATCTGTTTTATTTTTATTTTTATTTTATTTTTCAGCATTTTTTAGTTTTTATTTTCAAGTTTAAGACCTTTTTCTTAAATTTTGATTTGATTAGACGTTGAGGATAAACCGGTACTAAAAGCTCTTGTGTCCTTGGACGACCTCGGTATCTTACCAACGCTATACTACGCTCACGATGGGTGCACTTGCCCATATGTGTGTTTAGTGTTAGTAAAACATCGTGTTTTATAAATTTAAAACTTGACTAAAGTGTTAAAAAGGGCTTAAAATATAACTAAAAAGATATAACACACCGCACACCGCACACATCACATATTCATTGGGTATGCACATCAAAGTTGTAACACCTCGAAAATTCGTGTTCAATGAAATAATGACACGTGTCATGTAAGACAAAAAGTGTTATAAACCCAGATATAATTTAAGATGTATGACATGATTTAAAAGTGTGGTCATGTTAATTTTACACCTCTGAACAACCTCATTATGAATCCCAAGACTAATGAACATCTGGTATATATTCAAAATCCGGTGATTTCTAGCAATAACTGATTCATAATTTCAATGGTGGACTCCCACGAAGAAATACACGATAAACCTTCATTTACGGCACTTTCAAAAGGATTCAAGAAAACATTGCAAAATGGTAGGGTATATAACTGTTCAAGCATGATGTTGAGGCCCCAAACTGATAAATCATGTCCCTAATTCGTAAAACATGGTTACCCCTTCGAATGCTTGAAAGGCCAAACCTTTTTACTTTCTGCAAAGGGCTTACGGACCATAAGCCCACCCCTTACGGTCCGTAAGGGGTCCCCAGCGAGCAGAAAATTGGCTGTTGTCTGTTTTGAGCTTTAAACCGACTTATAATCGATTTTCCACATCTTTGGACGACCCCTACATTACTTTTAGACCCTAGGAGCACTTGTTGTTGATCTGGATCACCCCATAGACTTAGTTGTCACCATCTTTGAGGATCAAGAACACTATAAAAGGCCACAAGGTTACAACATTGTGATCATACCTTTCTTCTGCATTTCTGGAGCTTTTGGGAGTTCAAGAGCAGACCTTAAGCCTTCCTAATCGTGCATAGGACTTCAGTAAGTATGCTTAACCTTTCTTAGTTGAGTTTTTACTTAGTTTTAGCTTAAAAGTCAAACCGTCATAATTACCGTTTGACTTAGCGATTAATCATTGATGGTCCAGTGATTAGTCGAATTGAAAGTAGTTATAAGTTGGTAATTATGTGGGCAATAAACCCTTAAAAGGGCACCCTCTGATTACCACTCTAACTAGGTCAAATGTCGGGTCAAACTTGTTATTAAAAAGTGAACAGAATGCTTAATTTCCAATTTATGCATAATTAGCAATGTAGAACCCATACAACCTGTTTAATCATTAATATAACTTGGTAATTAGTGTAAGAACATGTCTAAACATGTTCAACCCGACAATTTTCAGTAGAGACCCGGTTCGGAACCGAAAGTCGCACAATTTGACTTTTGCTTTGACTTTCAGTTCTGACTCGTTTTAGTATGATTTGGAAATGCCTTAGAGCTTCCTTAGGACCAGGTTACATGCTAGTATAACCCTCTGTGATTATACACCTTGGTTCATTAGTTATCCAATTAATATGCATGATTCCGTTAATTGCCTATATGTTGACCATTATGCCCTTTTCACCATAAAACGTGATTTTTAAAGATGTGAAAGAGTAGAAACCTTAATTACTGATTTATAAACTTTCACCCAAAATTTGACATCCGTTTGAGGTGTAGATTGAGAGTTATGCTCGTTAGCGTAATTAGAAAGCTTTTTAGCGATTAAACGACATAATTAGCATATAGCCTATTTAAACCCACTTTTTGATATCAAACTTTTTACCCACCGATGTAATATAATATTTTGGGATTTTTGAAGATTTTTAATTAATTTTAGGCTGAGCATAACTTAGAGATATAGGCTTGATCCGGTAATTGTCGGTTTTGCCCTTTTGGGCTATAAAATGAGTTTTACATATCTTTTTGACCCCAAACCTTTTGCTACTGATTTTATATGATAAATAAATTATTTTAAACCTTCTGGAATAATAAAAATATCAGCTTTCTATATAGAACCCAGAAACGACTTCTAATCGCCTTTTTAAGCGTTTTAACGCATAGTATGTACTAAAACTATTTTAAACATACAAGGGTTGATACCTACTAATATTTTAGGTAAATTATAATATTTTAACAGTAAACAAAATTTTTTTAACTCGGACTTCAGTTTTGAGCTTTTCGGCTTATGTGAAATTACCAAAACGCCCCTACGGTGTATAGTTTGGTTATAATTGATAAATTTCACATATATGCAATACCCTACTGTTATAACTTATCAAATTAAGTATTTTTGTTGATTACGTCAGACCTGTAACTCGGGTTAATACTTAAACTCTTTTATAACCTTATAAATGACTAAAATACCCCTACGGGGCATAGTTTGAGTTTAAACTCATTTCGGGCATAATAAAAGATATCTTACTGATGTCACAACATATTTGAGGCATATTAACTTAGGAAACCTGTATATGGCTCTTACGGTTACCCGTTACGCTTCTTGCGCGTTCGGTTCGGTTTATGTAACTAGTTTGCATAAATTAGCCGAAACGGGTCAAACCTCATCGTTTTTATCTCAAAATCCAGAATGTGTATAATATACCCATATTAAGAAAGTCTTCAAACTTGTCGGGTCTAAATCACATTCTATTCCGGTCTTCGCTTAATCGTGCGTACGAACCGTATCTTTAAAAAACTAACCGGTCTTAGTTTAGGTTTAATTAAAGACCCGTTAGGATTCTAATAGGTTATTATAAACCTTAGTTCCATATTAGGAGCCCAGTAAAAGCTACGCGCACTTGCTGTATTTGATTTATACTTTGCTCAGGTAAATACTTTTAACTTTTTTTCCCTATACGGGCTTGGGGTACGGTATTATAATACCGCTTGGTCGGGTATGAAGTCGTACAATCATAGGTTGATTAAAAAGATGTATAACCCGTTTTATTCTGTCTTGTTTGATGCAATGCCTTTGGGGGGTTAATGACCATGTCCTGGATATCCTCGGCTCATTCATTAGGGATGGCCATGACTTAAGCACGGGGTGTAGGCATACACCTGACAGCTGCGTATGTAAAAAGGGTAGTTCACAAGAAGGGTATCTTCTTGTGGAATCATACCGCGTGGTGTGTCTATTAATCTTGTTAAACCGGCTCTTCTAACCGGGTCCTAAATGGACGACAACCATGTAAAACTGTATACAAGTTTATTTCTACATAATTATCCCAAGTCAAAAAGATATCTTGTGCCATGTGCATTCAAATCAATTTTCTAAACCATTTTCAAAATGAGTCAGTTAATTGTATTTACCACTGTAAACTGACGTATTTTCCAAAAAGGTTAAGTGCAGGTACTATACGAAATAGGTTGGCTACTCCAGACATCAATAATCAAGTCTTGCAAGCTCTAGATGTCAAAGTCTGTTGAACAGTTTTCTTTTATTTGATCCTCCTGTGGATCCCTTACTTTCCGTTGTAATACTTGATATTACTTTATATTCGGATTGTAATATAATTTATCTTTTGCTTCCGCTGTGCATTCATATATATTGTGTTGTTCGACTATGATGATATTAACTACGTCACGATACTCCCCACCGGGCCCACCGGTAATACGTGGAAAGTCGGGGTGTGACAAAAGTAGTGCACATCGCTTTCTTGTACATGAGTCCAAGAATCCTGATGTGCACGTAAACACTATCATGGAGGTGAATCCTAACGTTCTGTCTTACTTTGAAAATGTGTTTCCTTTGAGAAGACAAACACATACAACGTCATTAACACCTAATTTTGAAGTAGGTGAAAGCTCATCTACACCAGTTGATGAGGTAGTTCATGATAAGACACATGAACGACCTGAGGTTGAAGAAGGTGATCGTAGGCGAAGCAAAAGGCCCAGGGTTGAAAAATTCTTCGGTCCAGACTTTCGTTAGCTATATGGTTGAGGGCGAGCCCAATACATATCGCGAAGTGGTTCCCTCTTCAGAAGGACCTCAATGGAAAGAAGCAATAAAGAACGAAATTGATTCTATATTGAAAAATCATACTTGGGAGTTAGTAGATCTTCCACCTGGTTGCAAACCACTTGGATATCGTTGGATATTCAAAAGGAATATGAAAACTGATGGAAGTATCGATAAATACAAGGCTAGGTTGGTGATTAAAGGATTTAGACAAAATGAAGGTCTAGATTACTTTGATACCTACTCACCTGTGACGTGCATAACCTCGATTAGATTGGTTCTTGCTATAGCGGCTTTAAGAAATTTGGAAGTTCACCAAATGGACGTTAAAACCGCATTTCTAGATGGCGATTTGTCACACCCTGATATTTCCACGTATTACCAGTGGGCCCGGTGGGGAGTATCGTGATGTAGTTGATATCATCATAGTCAAACAACACAAATTTAAATGCACAGCGGAAGTAAAAGATAGATTCATTTCAACCGAATAAATTGTAATATTAATTATCACAAACTAGTTGAAACAGATCCACAGGCGGATCGAAATAAAAAGGAAACATTGTTCAACAGTTTTATGACATCCAAGCTTGCGAGACCTATTATGGATGCTAGGAGAAAGCCAGCCTATTTCGAGTAGTACCTGCACTTAACCTTTTTGAGAAAATACGTCAGTTTACACTGGTAAATACAATTAACTGACTCATTTTGAAAAGGTTTAAGAAAATTGATTTGAATGCACGTGGCACAAAACTTTTATAACTTGGGATAATTATTTATATATAATCTTGTAAAAGAGTTACATGTTTCTTATGCGTTCAGTAGCCCGGGCTGAACACCGGGTTAAAGATTAATAGACACACCACATGATATAATCCCGTGATGGTTTATTCCCGAAACCGGCGGCTACACCTTATTATTTATTTATGCACTGTCGAGTGTACGCCTACACTCCGTGCTTAGGTCGTGGCCATTTCGTAAAATGATGCCAAGGATATTCGGGACATGGTCATTAACCCCCCAAAGGCTTTAAGCAAACAAAACAATTTAAACGGGTCATTTCAATGAATTAACCTCCATCCGATTAAAGATTCGATGCCCGACCAAGCGGTATTTTATATACCATACCCCAAGCACGTATAGGGAAAATAAGTTAAAAGTATTTACCTTTGCAAGTAATAATCACAAATAGCAAGTGCACATAGCTTTTACTGGGCCTCCTATTCTGGAACGAAGGTTTATAATAACCTATTAGATTTCTAACGGGTCTTTAATTAAGCTTAAACTTAGACCGGTTAGTTTTAAAAGAAGATACGGTTCAAACGCATGAATAAGCGAAGACCGGAATAGAATGTGATTTAGACCCGACAAGTTTGAAGAATTGTATAATATGGGTAAACTAAACACATTCTGGATTTTGAGACAAAAATGATAAGGTTTGACCCGTTTCGGTCAATTTATGCAAACTAGTTACATAAACCGAACCGAACGCGAAGAATGCGTAACGGGTAACCATAATAGCCATATACAAGTTTCCCAAGTTAACATGCCTTAAATATTTTGTGACATCAGTAAGATATCTTCTATTATGCCCGAAACGAATTTAAACTCAAGCTATGCCCCGTAAGGGCATTTTGGTCATTTAAAAGGTTATAAAAGAGTTTAAATATAAATCTGAGTTTTGGATCTGATATAATCAGTAAAAATACTTAATTTAATAAGTTATAACAGTAGGGTATAGCCTATATGTGAAATTTATTAATTATAACCATACTATGCACCGAAAGGGCATTTTGGTAATTCCACCTAAGCCGAAAAGGTCAAAACTGGAATCTGTGTTTAAAAAATTTTGCTCACTGTTACAATATAATAATTTACTTAAAATATCACTAGGCATCCAACCTTATATGTTTAAAATAGTTTTGATGCATACTATGCGAAAAATGCTTAAAAAGGCGATTTGGAGCCATTTCCGGGTTCTATATGGAAAGCTGATATTTTTATTATTCCAGAAGGTTTAAAATAATTTATTTATCATATAAAATCAGTAGCAAAAGGTTTGGGGTAAAAAAGATTTGTAAAATTCATTTTATAGCCCAAAAGGGCAAAACCGGCAATAACTGAATTAAAGCTACAACCCTATGTTATGCTCAGCCTAAAATTAATTAAAAATCTACAAAAATCCCAAAATATTATATTACATCAGTCGGTAAAAAGTTTGATATCAAAAAGTGGGTTTAGATAGGCTATATGCTCATTATGCCGTTTAATTAACGAAAAGCTTTCTAATTACGCTATTGAGCATAACTCTTAATCTAGACCTCAAACTGATGTCAAATTTTAGTTGCAAGTTTATAAATCAGTAACTAAGGTTTCTACTCTTTTACATTTTCAAAAATCATGTTTTACGGTCATATGGGCATAATAGTCAACATATAAGCAATTAACGGAAACATGCATATAAATCGGATAACTATTGAACCAAGGTGTATAATCACAGAGGGTTATACTAACATGTATCCTGGTCCAATTAAACCTCTAAGGCATTTCTAAACTATGCTCAAATGGGTCAGAACTGAAAGTCAAAGCAAAAGTCAAATTATGCGACTTTCGGTTCCGAACCGGGTCTCTACTGAAAATTGTCGGGTTGAACATGTTTAGACATGTTCTTACATTAATTACCAAGTTATATTAATGATAAAATAGGTTGCATGTCTCCTACATTGCTAATTATGTGTTGATTTGAAAATAAGCTTTCTGTTGACTTTTTAGGATTAGCTTTGACCCGACATTTGACCTACCTAGAGTGGGAATCAGAGAGTACCCTTTTAATGGTTTATTACCCCCATAATTACCAACTCGAAGCTACTTTTAATTCAAGATTTGACTGAACAATTATTGATTAATCTCGAAGTCAAACCTTAATTACAACGGTTTGACTTTAAGCTAATTAACTAAGCTAAACTGAATTAAGGAGGATTAAGGACACTTACAAAGGTCCTAAGTATGATTTGGAACTTAAAGGAACTTGCTTGCTGACTAGGGGAGCTCCAGAGACCAGCTTGAAGTGAGTTGCAAATGAACAAAGAATGTTGCAACAAGAGGCCTCTTTATATAGTGAACTAAATGCCACAAGATGACCCCAACTAAGTCTATAAATGTTGCAAGATGATCCCAGGTGTCCCTATGATGCCAAAAACTAGTTTCCAAGTCACTGATTTCGAAAACCACTCATGTAAGGCGGTGCAACAGGCTGAACAGGCAGCTGTCCATTTTCTGCTGCCAGCGACGGTCTTACGGACCGTAAGCCTTAAGCCTTGCGGACCGTAAGAGTCTCTTACGGACCGTAAGCTCTTGGATTTGCGGTCCGTAACCGACTCTCCTCTGATGTGCCTAGATACACCCCTTGCGGACCGTAAGCCTAAGCGGATACGGTCCGTATCCGATTGTCAGATTTCGAAAATTTGTCCATTTCTCATGTTTTGACCATGCAAACTTTCCAAGCTTGAATCTTGTGTCATTTTCCTTGTAGAGGGGACCATGTATCAGACTTGCATGCCTTTGATTGTGATTCCATGCATAATAAAGTTCTTGGATGTATCGAGAATTCTTTTAAATGGACTTTGTGGCATTTTTATTTACAAGATCAATTCCTTAGCGATATAATTCATCTTTTAATTAAATATCCTGATTTGAAGTAGTTCTTAGATGTTTATAAATTATTCCAAGGCTTAGATCTTTTATCAAAAAGGTCACTCAGAGGTATTTTAATAACATGTTGACGCTTTTAAATCCTACCGCACATCTTTCAACTTAATCTGGATTTTTGTAACACGATTGCCTTATATGACACGTGTCTTTATTTTATTGGGCATGAATTTACGAGGTGTTACACGATTTAGAAGAAGATATTTTCATGGAGCAACCTGAAGGTTTCTCAGCCCCAGGTCAAGAGGGTAAAGTATGTAAAATCGTCAAGTCTTTGTATGGCTTGAAGCAAGCACCAAAACAATAGCACCAAAAGTTTGATCATGTCATGATTGACAATGGTTTCAAAATAAATGAGAGCGACAAATGCGTTTATTTCAAAGACACAAATGAAGGTTATGTGATCTTATGCCTTTATGTAGACGATATGCTTATCATTGGGAGTAATGGTAAAATTATCAAAGCTACTAAAAGCATGTCGAAAGCGAGATTTGACATGAAAGACATGGGTTTAGCAGATGTGATTCTTGGAGTAAAGATCATAAGAACCCAAAATGGTCTTGTGTTAAGTCAATCTCACTATGTGGATAAAATTCTTGAAAAATTCAATTCGGGAGATACGAGTGTAGCTCGAACTCCAGTTGATACCTCCCAACATCTAACGAAAAATAGAGTAGAGGGGGTTGCTCAGTTTGAATACTCAAGAATTATTGGCAGCCTAATGTATCTAATGACATGTACTAGACCTGAACTGGCTTACGCGGTAAGTAGGCTAAGTAGATATACTAGCAATCCAAGTCATGAACATTGGAAAAGTATAACGAGGGTGCTTAGATACATAAGATACACATGAGATTATGGACTGCATTATAACCGACAACCAGCAGTGATCGAAGGATACACTGATGCAAACTGGATATCGGATAATAAAGATTCCAAATCAATAAGTGGTTACGTGTTTACACTTGGAGGAGCTGCTATTGCTTGGAAGTCTTCTAAGCAAATGGTCATAGCAAGATCCACAATGGAATCCGAATTTATCGCCTTGGATAATTCAGGAGAGGAGGAAGAATGGCTACGTCAATTTGTGGAATATATTCCAAGATGGCCAAAGCCTTTGCCAGCCATATGTATACATTGTGATAGTCAATCAGCGATTGGTAGAGCTCAAAGCTTGATGTACAATGGCAGATCAAGGCACATGCGACGTAGAAATAACACGGTACGACAACTACTCTCAACGGGTGTTATTACAATTGATTATGTGAGATCAAAGGATAACATTGCGGACCCGTTTACAAAAGGCTTAAGCAGAGAGTTAGTTGAAACGTCGTCAAGAGAAATGGGACTAAAGCCCGTGATAAATAGAGATCCCAAGATCTAAGTTCAATAGGACAACTTAATCATATTACCAAAATGGAGTCACTGTGGGGGAGTACCCCAAACCAAATAAAAGGGAGTTAAATACTTCCTAGTCCATTCCAATCAGTGACATTGAAGTGAGGTTAAGCATATTAAGGTTAACGATTTCGGGAAATCAAATAATCATGATGCTTTTAATGATTCATGGGAATCACCTATGTGAAAGAGAAGTAGGGTCGCTTCGAATGGCTTTGTGGGGTGCGCAATCCTAGAGCTCTCGCAGAACCAGGCTAGTGTTCCAGGACCATAATAGGACACGACAATGAGGGGTTGGCCAGACCAGGGAGAGTATTGTGTGAAGTGTATTGTCGTTTACACAAATGGGGGTATGTTCAAGGACATCGCATCTACAAACCGCTAGTAAGCTAAGTATGCTTCACAAAAGAAGGTTCAAAAGGAACAACCTACCTATCTTGCAATACTCAACTGTCGAAGTTTATCGTTGAAAAGTGTAAGGAAAGATCAATTTCCATACATGTGTGGGATTGTTGGAAATTTGATGAAAATATCATTTTTCATGTGGGGGATTGTTGGAAAAATAGGTGAAAATAGCATTTTTCAAAAATATAGGAAAATGATTTTTTTCCTATTTTGGACTAGAAATAAATATAAGAAACAGAGGTTTCTTTATATATTTATTTGTGGGTTTGTGTTCTATGTTGGAAGAGCTTCGCAACGAACTAAACCACGTCCAAAACGGAGCTAAGATGAATGAGATATCGATGCTCAAAGTTGGGTGTTTGAAACATTGAATGCTGAAACATAAGGGAAAGTTGCACCTTGTCCCACAAAGGTGGAGAGATGAAACTTAAATGGGTATTTAAGTGGGAACTCTCCATCCTTATTGTTTCATGGAAGCACACACTAAGTGTACTCACGAAGGGTGCGGAGCACCCTAACTCGCACTCGCACACACGTGCGCGCGTGGCATGGGCGATGAGGCGCAATGTGGCGCTTTGATGGCGCACTTTGCAATTCGCATCGCCGCCTTTGTATTTTTTACCACGTGCACGTGGTGGATCTCAGGGGCTGCAAGGACCAAGTGGTTGAAGTGGCATGCGGGTTAGAGACGTGAGTACACGTGGCATGAAGGTGCGCGGTTGCGCGCATGGTGCATGGGCCCTAATGTGACGTGCGCGGCGCACCAGAGTGAGCCAATACGGCGCGACTGTGTGGCGTGCTCGTATAGGCTCACATGTGACGTGGCGCACGCGCGCATGGACCTGAGTCAGTGTGGCGCGCGTGCGAAGTAGCTTCCAGCATTTAATGACAGTGCAGTTTCAGTTCAGCATTCGAAACTGACTAGTCAAATGGCTTTAACTGCGAATTAAATGACGTATTAAATTGCATTGAAGACGTTTAATGCAATTTAAACCTCTCCTTTAATTCCTTTTGACTGTTTCGAATTAGGAGCTGTATAAATACAGTTCCATACCCAGCTGCAGAGAGACACCAGCAATACAACAACACTTGCAACATTCTCCAACACATTTTTGATCTTCTACTTGTATTCTTCAAGGTAGCCTTCAGGTTGTAGGCCAGCTCCGGCAGTACTACTGCTCTGGCTGTTGTACCCTGGGAAACAAAACGAGTACTCCTGGGCGACTCGGAATTTGTTTTAAGGGAAGCATGTGTACACGTGACTCAGCCACTTTGATTTTTCTGTTTCTTCTCCATTTCTTGTATTTGTTTATTTCAGTTGTATTTGTACTAGTTATTTCCTGTTTTCTTTATTTCTGTATTGTAATCGTATTATAAAAATTTGTTTACTTTATTTAAATTACGCGAACGGTTCCTACATGTTCAGAGTTAAAAACTTTTACATTTTCAGGGCCTGACTTACTTTTCTTTGTATGTCCCGAGGTGACCCAATATAGATTTAATCACAACATGGTGAAATTTGGCGGGAAATTGTTGTAACAATGATCAATAATCAAATTTATTGGTCCCGTCAAAAAAAGTTGGTTATATTTTGAAAAAAACTACTGTTTAAAAGTTTTTTATAAAAATTCCAAGGGGAGCAGTTAAAAATTTTCAAGGTGTGGTCGAGATTTTGTACGAAATTTAACCCTAAATTTTTTTTTAAGGATTGCAACCACCCACCCACACCAATGGATAGGTACGCTCCAACTTGGATTATGACCAGAAAGCAACATTGGTCAAAAAGTGTGAACTTTGTTGACGTACCTTCTAATTTCTTTTGTATATATTATAATTGTATGCATTAAGTTGAGTAAAAAATTCTTAAAGCCACACTGATCATGATCCCCACTTGAACAAAAGGAATCATAATCTTTTTTTATAGAACTAATTATTTCCCTCGACCATTAATTGATACTTATAAGTTTTTTATTCAAGACAAAATGGAACATATATTTATTTAGAAAATATCGCACTTGTAAAATTATGCCTTGATAAAAAAGACCAAACCGAAAATTGACTATAATCTAACCTGAAAAAACCAAACCGAAAATTATATAACCGGAACATTTTTCTTGATCCCTAAATTTTGTACCAGTTGCCAAACACAATCAGACAAGTGACTATACATTTTTTCTTTTTGAACCGTTTAAATTTTGTCGCCAATGAGATTTGAACCCTCATCACATGAAAAGATAAAGCCTTATCTAACACCTTGATACCACTAGGCTACAGGGTATGGAATCAATGTTTTAAATACCGGTATGAATCGGCCGGTTATACCAGTTAAACCGGATATCGGACACGAGTCCTGTACGAAAAGGCCGGCAAAACCCGAATATAGTATGTCTTATGTACCAGCGGTAAATCCGGTTCTACCTGTTCAAACCATTGAACAAATTTGCATTACCTTAAGATTTGATTTCTTAATTTTAATAAAAAAACGATATTAAGGTAATATTGATCTTCCATATTTCCGGTAATTAACCTAGTGCCTTCTATTCCGATATTTCATTGTTGTTAAAACTGTTACTCACTTCATACTATGCAATATTGTTTATAACTAATAAAAATATTCTTAAAATACGTAATAGTTTACAATAAAATTGTTGTTTTTAGATAAAACTATGATCAGTTACATAAATCCTAGTTGAGATTGAATTGTTTTTTGAGATGACTTGGTATTTTATGGAATTTACAGGGTTAACTAGTAAGCGGTTCACCCACCCGATACAACCCATTTTAGAGCCCAACCCGGTATGACTTAAAAACCAGTTTTTAAAACATTGTATGGAATGGAGCCCCTAAGGGCTCCATTGCGCCACCGTATGCACCACCTCATCCAACATCAACCAATAACGCCCCCATTATCAAATATGAAATGGGATAAAGCCAGGGGTGGATCTAGGCCACTTTTGTGGGTTCCCAGGAACCCATTCGGTTTAGAAAACTTAGTGAGAACCTCGTATGATTTGGAAACAAATAGTGAGAATTAGTGAGAATCTACCAAAAGGAACCTAGTGAAAAAAGTTCTTAGATCCGCCACTGGATAAAGCCCCCTAAACAACCAATAGCTCCCACTTTTGTTAATATTAAATTGCTATGGGTTCACATAACCTTCGTTATTTCTCGCTATTGCAATGACGGAGCATCAATAGTGCCCATACCGTGTAGCCTTAGCCAAAAGGCCCTTTGGTGTATGGATTAACATTTGTGGCCAGTGAGCTAAATATATTAAACCATTCATTAGGTTTCTTTTAATCGCATTAGATAGTTATTAAATTCTATAAACAATCAACTTTTTTAAGATACTAATGGATTTAAAAACACTAGGGAATGTTACTATGGAATTTTTCTTACCGAGGTAGGTGTTTTTGTGTGAATGTGTTTTCATAATCTATGTCAATATTGAATTAAAACTAGGTTTAAAGAAGCTCGCCGCATTGTGGCGAATTTCTTTTGTTATTTAGTCTGTGTTTACATGTGTTTTTAAATCACTACGAGCGTGTTGCGAATAGAACTACTGACAAGAATAAAAAGAAAATGTAGAAAAAAACACTAAAAGATAACCAAAAGAAAATCAACCAAAAAAGTTGTATGGTAACGATGTTGTTCGTATGAAACCCGTGGTCAGAGATGAGCAAAAATTGTTCTGGGTACCGGTACCAAATTTGCCGAACCGAAAGATCTTAAGTACCAATTCGGTACAGACTTTTGGCGTTCCTGGTACGAGTTCACTACCGTTTTTTACCTTCATACACCGATACCGTAACCGGTATTTTCGGTATCAGTACCGATTCTGTATTGGTTGGCACCGAGCTCATCCCCACCTCTGAAACTAAAAAAGAAAAAAATTCAAAGTTGAAGAAAATCAACAAAAAAAGTTGTACGATACCGTTGTTCGTACGGTAACCGTGATCAGGGATGAGCAAATGGTACTGGGTAGCCGCACTGAATTTCCCGAACCAAAAGATTTCCAATATCAATTTGGCGCCAACTTTTTGCGTTTTCTGTATTAGTGCCGGTTTTTACCTTCATGTACTGATACCAAATAGGACCGTACCGGTATTTTCGATAAAAGTACTAGTTCGATAATGGTTGACACCAAGCTTATCCCAACCCCTGATATTAAAAAAAGGATTAAAGTTAAAAAATAAAGAAAATAACTATTATTATATTATATTATAATATGAAAATAATAAAAGTATTAAAAATGCTATATATTATTATAATATTACAATCACTATTCATTTGAATTCCTTTATTAATCACTACTATTTATTTCAATTCCTTTATTAATATATAGTAAAGTAATAGTAATATTAATATATAGTAATATATAGTAATTGCTTCTATAGGGGGAACGATTCATTAAAAAGTGGATTTTGCCTAAGTAGCCTAAGAATGATTGTGATGATGACATGTGGCACTCCTAATAAGTAGGAATGAAGGGCATTTTGGTCCTTATAAATAGGAGTGAAAATGACATGTGACGCCTCTTTTGTTTTTTTAAAATACAACAAAAAAATCTAGCACAAAAAACTAGTACAAAAAATCTAGCACAAAAAATCTAGTACAAAAAATATAGCACAAAAAATGTAGTACAAAAAAATATAGCTCAAAAAAATCTTGTACAAAAAAATATAACACGAAAAAATTCAGCAAAAAAATATAGTACAAAAAATCCAGCACAAAAAATTGAGGAAAAAAATTTAAGAGAAAAATTTAGCACAAAATATAGTACAAAAATTCAGCATAAAAAAATGTTATACAACATAGAAATACAACACATTTAAGTGGGTTTTTTTTAGTCTTCATATTTTATATAGCAGTATGGTACTCAAATTAAAGATAAAAAGAAGCTCGATTTTACGGTGAAATTTTTATGAAAAAATAATGTCGTATAAAAAAGTTATGAATGTTTAAAAAATGGGGGTGGAATATGCATGTGCCTTGCATGTGGAGAGAGAAAGTTCATAAATAGGATTTTCCCAAGATACCCCTGCATTCCTCCTTTCTCATACCCTTTCATCTTAACCATTGATTTGAAAAATGAATTGTTAAGATTCCTTCTCATCCTACTTAGGGAAAATTAACTTTTTATTTGATCTTACCCCGCTTCTATACTTCTATTTGTTTTTTATGACAACATACACATACCCATTATACACCAATATTCCCCATGGTTCTCGAACCATAATTATTAAGGAAAACACCTTATTATACTCCTTGTCACTACAAGACTATGGCTACTTTAACCCTTGAAAATAATTTGCCATAACAAAATAAAAAAATCAGAATTTAGGAAATTAAAAGTGTTCAAGACATAAAAAGTTGTTATAAGAATAACGAAAGGTGCACATTCTTTGTCAACGTCGCTTCGTATTTCTTTTTTGTACATTAAGTTATTAACCCGAGACAAAATTATTCGCAGCCCCATTGAGCATTCCCACTTGGCCACTTATACCAAAGGACCCATAACCTCTTTATTTATAGAACCAATTAATTCCATCAACCACTAATCCATGTGTGAAATAATATTTATCTTTTGAAAGACAAAAACAGACATATATTATTAAAAAAAATAGACTTCAGTGTGTCATGAGTACTCATTTTCCCGCTTTGGAATTATTTATTCGACTAAAGTACTATGTATAGAAATATAAAAAAGCAAAAGCGAAAATTGATCCCGATGATTTTGGCAATCGTGAGATAGCGTGTTTGATGAGATTGAAGACTAAAATTCTATTAGTTTCACATTTTTATTTCTGGTTTTCAAGCGTGTTTGGTGAGATTGAAGACTAAAATTCAATGGGTTTCACATTTTTATTTCTGGTTTTCAAGAAAGCTTAAATTTGATTTTTTTTAAATAAAAACTTCATTAAAACACACCTCCAAGAACAACATCCCTGACCCAAACGAGCAAAGGGCAAATTACAACATATACATATGATATTTACATCACCCTTTCCAACTTATATTTTTACATGTTGATCTATTTTTAACCCACCCAAATCCTGTGGACTTAATCTCTACCAAAATATCTTGCTGACTTCTCATGCTCTGCTTGAAAACAACTCGTTCCTACCTTTCCAAATGCACCAACACAAGATAATAACCAAACCAAGAAAAATCTTTTTCGCTTTCTTACCAATCTGAAGAGAATTATGAGTATCCAGTAAATCATTGAATTCAAAAGAGAATATCGGGGGGATGTTGCATCACGCACTGACGGTCGCCCAAACCCGAATAGCCGTGAATAAATGATCCACAGATTCATCATACTCATCGTAGAAAGAGCACATAACCGTAGTAATATCCACGTTCCTTCTTCTTAAATTTATCCTAGTAGCAAGCCTATCCAAGTTACATCTCCAAACCATAATATTACGTTTGAGGGGTACCCATTTGCACCAATCGAAGTTGGGGAGTTAACTACTTCCCCTATTAGAAATTAGCAATAAGAACCCTTCTTGACAGTCATCATTCCACCTCCACAAATCTATATCATTGGACAATCTCACCCTGTTGATAACATCTTGACATTCCTTAATCTCTGTATTAGTCTCTGTTGTCTAATCCAATTCCACAAAAAGCCGCCATTTCCATGTCCCGTGTTAATTCTATCCTTAACCCTGCAAGATTTACACCTTTCCATGAAAGGGAGATCGCCAACCCAGGTGCCTATCAAAAAATGAATATCAACCCCGTTCCCAACCATACCCATAATCATCCGATTTAAACCCTTCCCATTTAATTTTATTTTGGATATCACTTTAACAATGCTATTCCAGCAACCCGCGTACTTACTATTAAGAGGCAGGAAGCTTCTTTGATTGTTCTTACTATGACAAGCTTCCACCACTTTCCTCCACATATTTTGGTTTTCGACCCTATATCTCCATCCCCACTTATAAAGGAGAGCCTCATTAACTTCTTTCAGTCTATTTATACCCAACCCCCTTTTTTTCTTAGGCTAGGTGATCCAGTCCCACACCACCCAATTCATTTTGTTATTTACGTTAGAGCACGCCCAAAGAAATTTTCTCATTTTACCTTCAAGACTTTTAATTATACCAATCGGGGATTTATATAAAGAGAAGTAATAAATAGGGAGACTCTCAAATACAGAGTTAATGAGAGTAAATTTGACGATTAAAGATTCGTTCAACTAGTTATTTTGAATTTTTCACTAAAGAGGAGGGCTCCTTACAGATTATATAAGGCCCAGACTATTGGCATACCAAGACTACCAATTTGCACACTTAGGGTTTTAATACGCTGCGTATAGAGCTATATGCAATGTATACTTGCATGAAATTCAACGTCTGCCCAGCAATCATAGGCACAAACAACTAGGGTTTATATACACTGTGTATAGCTTTAAACGCAGCGTATATAACCTATCAGAATTTTGTTTAGTTATTTTGGTGTATTTTTGTTATAAATTCTCACCCGGATCCAACGTTAAATCGCCTAAAATATATAACCATTAATGTTATACCGTTAATATTATAAACCGTTAAAATTTTTTGAAAAACGTATATACGGTTCGAATATATTATATTGTTATGGTTTAAATTAAATTATAATACCACGTCTAGTGCGGTTCGAATACTATAAATGTTTAAATATCATACCGTTAATTATTTTTAAATATTCGGGTACGGTTCGGATATATTATACCGTTTAAATACTATACCGTTTAAATTAAAATACTATACAAAATATGGGTGCGGTTCGAATACTATAACGTTAAAATATTATACCATTAAATATTTTGAAATATCCGTGTACGGTTCGAATATATTATACTGTTTCAATACTATTCTGTTTAAATTCAATTATTATACCAAGTCTCGGTGCGGTTCGAATATTATAACGTTTAAGATTTTTATACCGTTAATTTTATTAAATTAATCGGGTACAGTTCAAATATATTCTACCGTGTTTCCATACTATACCGCTTAAATTAAAATATTATACAAGTTTTAAATTTTTGTAACGTTAATTATTTCGAAATACACGGGTACAGTTCGAATATATTACACCGTTTCCATACTATACCGTTTAAATTAAAATACAATATTGTTTCAATACGACTGAATATGATATATACATCATAAGTTTGATATATACAACATAAGTTTGAACATACATAACAAAAGATATATTATAACTAAATACTAAATACATCGCAGAAGATAAAGTACCATGACAGCGGATCCTGCTGCTGCTGATGCCATGCTGCAGCCGGAATAAAGTGTCGTAGAGGTAAGCCTTCACGCTGTCGACGATCATGCGCCTCCTCAACTAACCACTCCATCACATACGTTAGCCTTTCAACATCATGACGTACCTGCTTATACGACGCGTATGAGGGGGCAGGACCGGGCCCAACATGCCATTGGAACTGAGGTGCCCCAGGTGGTCTACGCGGCTATGGTAGGTCTAGAACTGAGGCGCCCTGGGAGCCGTGAGCAGATACAAGAGGCACCGGTGTTTATTAAAATTATCGCAGCAGAAAACTTATCAGGACCGGTTGTCAGGAAAAATATTAGAGTTTTCAAACCTCAAATTTTCATTTCATAAGTTGTAGGATAAAACCCGTATTTACATACAGGATTTTCGGTGAGATAAACCCTTGATTATAAAACATGTTAATTCAGGTTTACATAGCCACTTAATTAAGCTTGAGTGCTTCATAGCACTTTTTCTTCTTTTCACAGTAAATCGCCTTAATCGCGTTTTAAATACATTTGATCAGCGAAAATACTAGTGAGTTTATTCAACTTGTACAAAAAGACACATTGTTATAATTACAACATTAAGAGTTTTTACATCTGTTTGTATCTTTCAATTACTTAAATCACTATTTCTCACCTATCCAATTAGGTGGCTGTTGTCATATTACTATTGGCTAACTTTCGTCCAATAGTAACGCTAGACTATACAAAACCCCACATACCGACAATAATTTCAGAATACGAAGACTTAATCACTGTAAGTACAACTAGAAAATATTTAGGGTTTTGAAAGCATTTAATAAAATAGAATGACTCACATTGCAGATTTTGGGTTTCGGTATTAGCTTTCTAGTTTAAGTCTCAGTTTCCTAACTAAGCACACAATGCACACGTATTAGTGTATTAACTCAATTCAACTTTAACAATAATCACGAGATCAAAACCCACAACGTGATGACAAAGTATAGCCTTATTCAGGCAACACTTAAACAACTGTTGGCTTGGTTTCAATCGATCAGACATGGTACCGTACCAGTGATTCGAGTTAGCACGCTGATTACGGGCAGAGTTTTAGCTCTTCAGGTATAATAGCAGTATTACACCAGAATATCGAGAGAGAAAGAAAAGAATTGAGCAAAGTTGAAAACCTGCTTCTCACTCAATTTATAGCTGATTTTAAGGTCTCTCGCGCCCCGCGATACATCAAGGCTTTTCTCTCGCGGCCCGCGAGGAGATCAAGCTAGGGTATCGGTGGCATTACTCATGAGGTAGGTTTGACATGTGGCCTATGCATGTCTGTGGCAAATTTCATGACTCTCGCGCCCCGCGGATGACTCTTATGAGTCTGTCGCGTGCCGTGAGAAGCATAAAAATCTTTTCTTTTTTATTTTTCATGCTGGTTCTCGCATGCGCGTTTGGGGTTTCCATTATGAATTGTTGTGGGACCTTTTTGAGGGTTGTTACAAATGACGTTCGTGTTCAGCTTGGGTTTTCGAGTAAATGAGAATGTCGTCAATGAATACAATTACAAAATTATCCAAGTAGGGTTTACACACACGGTTCGTTAAGTCCATGAAGATTACAGGTGCGTTGGTCAAGCCAAAGGGCATAACCACGAACTCGTAGTGACCATATCGAGTGCAAAACACAGTTTTAGGGATGTCTTCTTCGAGAACACGAAGTTGATGATAGCATGAACGAAGATCGATCTTGGAAAAGCACGTTGCGCCTTGGAGTTGATTAAAGAGATCATCGATGCATGGGAGAGGGTAACGGTTTTTGATAGTGAGTTTGTTAAGCTCATGATAATCGATACACATTCAGAACGAACCATCCTTCTTCTTGACGAAAAGAACAGGAGCGCCCCAAGGAAAAGTACTTCGGCGTTTGAAGCATTTATCAAGCAACTCTTGAAGTTGTCTTGACAAATCTTGCATCTCAGAGGGTGCAAGACGATAAGGACCTTTAGCAACAGGCGTCGAACCAGTGATGAGATCAATGCAAAAATCAACAGTGTAGATCTTCAGGATAGACGTCAGGAAAATCACGCACAATTGGAACATCACTTATGCTCTTTCCCTTGCCCTTTTCTTCTACAACGTGGGCTAAAAAGGAAAAGGACTATTTACGTAAGTACTTGTTCGCTTGTGTGCATGACATAAGGTTCAGTCCTTTTTAAGGTTTGTCTCCATAAACGTGTAAAGTATCACCAGAGGGAAGAGGTAAACGAACGTATTTCTCGTGACAAGCGATTTCTGCATGGTTCTTATGAAGCCAATCCATGCCTACTATTATATCAAAGCTTCCCAATTGCATGGGTATGAGATCGATAGAAAACACGTGGTTGTTGAAAGTGAGAAAACGACTTAGGGAGCTTAGAACGTCTACAATTTAGAATAGATTCAAATTCAACGGACAAAAAGCTTTTGTCCGCGCCAGTATCAAATAGTATAGAAGCATAATGTCATTAACAAGAAACCTACCATTCACGACTTCATAGTCTTTTTGAGCTTGGTTTGCATTGATGTTGAAATCATGTCCACGAGGTGCTTGTTGTTGCTGTTCTTGATTCAATTGAGGACATTGCGGGCTGAGATGAGCAGTGTCTCCACATTTGTAGCATGCACGAACATTGTTGGCTGGCTTTAGGTTTTGAGGAGCTTGCTAAACTTGGTTGCCTTGTGGTGTAGGACCACTGCGACAATAGGAGGATGTATACCCAAACCGATTGTAGGTAGTGCAATGGCGGCAGGCGGTGTTAGCTGGGTGATGGTAGTGACAAGTATTTCACTTGGGATGCGTCCCAACGTAAGGCTTCTTTGTAGCTTCAGGTGTGGCAGGGTTTGGGGTAGTAGCAGGGACAATCACATTGCTGCTTTGGTTTTGAAACTTTTGTTTCTTACCTTTGCTGCCACTCGACTGGGCTTTGGTTTCAATGGTAACTTGGTTAGCCTACTTGGTATAGGTGGGTGTTGCGGTTTGTTTATCTCTGATGCGATTGTTGTTCAAGCTGGCTACGAGGAGATAAACTGCCTTGATGGTTTCAAGCTGTGAGGCTTCGATCGTATCACCCATGGCAGGGGGTAAGTCTTGGAGGTATTTCCGGATCATACGCTCAGGAGTAGAGATAAGGTGAAGTACAATAAAGCTTAATTGTTTGAATCAGGTGGTATAGCCATGGTTGTCGTCACCAATTTGTTTAAGAGCCCAAAATTCTTCTTCGAGTTTCTACTGCTCGTGAGCAGGGCAGAACTCGGTCATCATCAATTCCTTGGCTTCAGACTAGGGTAAAGTATATGCTTCTTCATTGGAGCGAATGTTTCGCTCATTCATCCACCACTCTAAGGCTCTAGCTTTAAAGACACTAGTAGCACTGCGGGTCTTAAGGTTTTCAGGGCATTCACTGTTGATGAATGTAACCTCAATGTTGTCAAACACTCGAGCATCGCAGTCACACCATCGTTGTCAGTGAAGGGTTTTGGGTTACAAGCTGAGAAGTGCTTGAAGTTGAAAGAAACAGGCTTAGGTTGCTCAATCTTAGAGTCGACTGAGGAGTTATGGGTAGAGGATGTGTTGATCTTGCTAACAATCTCAGGGATTACGCAAGCCATCTGAGTAGCTATGAATGCCAACATCTTCTTCTTGGAACCAGTCTTGGACCTCTTGGTTGAGTTTGAAAGACGGCTAGAAGACATCTAGAGATTCAAAAACATAGGAATGGATGAGACTTGAACATAATGTTTTGTTTAAAGCATTTTGTTTTCATGGATGCTTCACATAGCACTTAATGTTTAAATAATTTCACATAGCACACAAGAATTTCACATAGTGTAACAAGGATAATGAAAGCATTGTAAATTTAATTTGTTCAGAGAGATTATTATTGTTTTAGATTGCGACGATAGTGCAGTTCGTGTCTCCAATCTTGAAACGAAATAACGTACAAATGTAAAACACATTAAAATTGATATAGCGTAAAAGAGATTTAACGTAAAAATTGGATTGTCACGGAACGTAACTAATGACTATTCCAAAGTAAATCGAAGTCCTTTCGAGTTAAGGAAACGTGCTTTAGCCTAATAGACAAATACTCTCGTCGAGAAGCGATTAACGTGATTTGTCCTTCCAGTTACTACATGTCCCTAGTCGATTGGAAAATCGAAACTTTGGCGGGATTGAAAATCGACGAGTAGGACTAGTTATCAAGATGCGGGTTACACCACTAGCTTGGTAACGTCGTACCCTAGTGTGGTTGGTACTTATCGAACGATAAGGGTTCACTAGAATATGAAATGGATATTTCCATCAAGATATGGATATCACTCCTGACTTGATGGTAAATTTCGTGCAAAATTACAAGTATGGTGGAATGAAAGTCATCACCAAATGTGGGAATCACCCCTATTTTGGTGAGTCGTTTCGATCGTGATATAAGAATGTATTCATCATACCTTCAAGTGTGTATTGTGTTAGCCTTAGGAAATGCATGTATATTAATGTCACACCCCAACTGATGGCGGAATCATCGGGATGTGGCATGATGCGAATAGGTTGCTCGAGAGAATCCATAACGACTTATTATGACAATATTTAATAAGGTTCAATTTCCCATACAATCAAACAAATATTCTCACAAAAACCAAAATGAATTTCAGTAGTTTCTCAAGCAACAAAACAAGACGTAACAAAAATTGCAATTAAATTTAGGCGGGTTTCTAGAATCCTAAACCATTTCCAGCAGTAATCCATCAACCTGTCACATACATTAAAATAAAAGTCAATACAATAATGTAAAGGTGAGTACACAAGTTTAGCATAAATATAGTAATAAAGCTTATACGCATAACCAGCATGTAACACGTAGAGAGGCGAATCAAGTAAGCAATCGACAATGATACAAGCTAACCAACATGACTGTGTGGTAGGGTATGCGCGATACGTGTTCACTGCAGTGAGCACAAATGTAAGGTTAGTAAGAAATCCTTAACAACCCCTGACTAAACAGGTGTTGAGTCCAAACTATAGTACTATCATTGCTAAGGGTGGTAGGGCAAGTCATCACTGTGTAAATATAGCAAACAACCATTCAGCAATTCACGTATAACATGCGAGAGCGGTTAGCGTTTTTTAAAAGAGTTTAAGCGTTGTGTGCGTCGTGTTTTGATAGAGAACGTAATTAACACCCAAAAAGTGCTATAAACGAAAAAAAAGGGTCGAGTATTGAAGAAACACTAGATTAATCGATCAGAATCAATTATCTAGGGGGTTTGGATCTGCATAAAAAGGGGTTGTCCTCTCTCATTTGATTCGATTGTAACCGATCTTCTTCTCCGGTAAACTCTGCAAAACAAAGCACCATTAGCCTCGTCAATGGGAGAAAGGAGTTCTCTCCTTGACCCGACTCCGACGTGAGAATAAGTATGGGTTTATGAAGAAGAAGAAGTATTGAAGAAGTGTGTGTAACTTGCCTTTCATACCTGAGTTGTTCTCATATTTATATCCGAGAGTTTGGGCGGGAAAACTCGTTGGTGAAATGTTGACGGAAGATGCTAACCTCGTAAGCGGTTACATTTCCTTCTGTTAAGTTTCTTGATCCGACGTGAGTGTACACGGATCGCTGTTTACATCTATGGCTGGGGGTTTGCCACGTGGAAAGTGATCAAGTGGAGGTTTCTCTCCAATTACATGCTATCATTGTGATTTCAGGGATGCCTGAGGTGATGACACGTGTCCAGGCGGTTACAACCGTCTTAGTGGTGCACGATTGAATGTTTCTGGAAGATTACTGCTGTAATCTGGTGCAACTCTTTATCGTGTGGTATCAGTTAAGTAAATAATATCCAAGTCTGGATATTATTAAGCGGAAGTGCTTGACTTAGGATTTTCATCCTTTATGAAAGCGCAAGGACTCAAGATTTCCTTTTGGCGCGTGAGTATTGTCTGCTGTCTGTCTCTTAAGCCTTCCCTTTGTATGACCAGTGCGCGGCCGCGCAAGGTAAAAAGGGGCTAGAAGACAAGGTTGCGGTAAGTACTTATTACAAGGTTTTTGGGACCTTACCCCTTCAAGTCCCCCCAGTCTAGTATTGCTCTTATGCAAGTAAGTGGAGCACTGGACTTATGAGAGGGAAAATCTTTTTTGGCGCGAAAGTAGGGAATCTTCTATGAGAAGATTTTACTTTGCTTATTACAATTTTTAAGGGAAATTGTGATTTTTCCCTTTGATTTGATCTTTTTGTAATCATGCCCTGACGTTTGGTGACGTCAGCTTGTAAAAAATTAGTATTTTTGATACTTTTTCCTTCTTGCCTTGGGACTCGAATTGACGCTTGTCAGGCCTTTATTTATGGAGATGTGACCTTAGGTCCTGTAGCGCCATTCAGAGGGGACGTTTTTTACAGTTAATCATGGTGGTCTTTTCCTTTTCCCGGAGTTTAGTTCCTCTATATATATTTGAGGATTCTTGTCTCTTTCCTTAATTGGGAGAATATGACGACGAAAGGCTCCGTTCGTACCCGTCGGCTTTTGGATATCTTGAGATTTTACGAGGCCGCTGAGGGTCTCCTGCTTCTTGCCAGTTCACCACCATTAGCTGTCCAGGAAAAGGGACCGCTCAACTCTGATTCTTCGACTGTTGCTGGTTCTGATTGTAAGGTTCTCTGGCAAAAGGGTGTTGTTGATGAGGAAGTAGGTATGCTATCTGCTGATGACTTGATATCTCGTTTTCCGATGATCCGAAGAGGTGGATGTCAACTTGTGTATCATCGCCGGAAGAATCGCCGTGATGATCAGGTGGCAGTTGTTGACGAAGGCCCTGCTATTGATTAGGTTAGGCTTGGGAAACTGTGTATTCCCCTCTTTTGACGTTTATGTTGGTTTTGCTGGAGATTTTTTGAAGATTACTGTCATAATCGTTGTGGATTGTTGTTTATAGATAATATATATATATATATATATATATATATATATATATGTTTTGATGCACTGTCGTGCATGTATGTTTTGTTGGTTTGTTTGGATTACAATATGTTGCATATGTTTAATTGCTTTTAGTAAGTAGAGAGAATGAGAATGTTATTGTGCTCATGTGTGAACGTTTGTCTAAAAAGGTGTGTGAGTTTTGCCTTTTTAGACTGTTCATGAGGCGTACAATGTTTACCATATTGTTTTCGCGTAAACCAAAAGAATTATATGCAATTTGTAACAAACAGTAACATGAGTGAAGATGATGTCTGTATTAATAGGGCGCAAGGCCGATAATACAAAGGATAGTAAAGAAATACATTGCCTGTATACTTTTCATTTTTGCGGATAGGTTAACTAGTGTCCCATCAATTCTATTTAGAGTGTAATCGCCTTTGCCCAGGACTTCATTAATGATGTATGGTCCTTCCCATTTTTGCGCTAATTTGCCTGGTTTTTCTGCATTGGAAGCTTCGTTGTCGCGCAAGACAAAGTCACCGGGGACAAAGGTACATACGCGTACACGCGCATTGTAGTATTATTCGAGTTTGGATTTGTACCTTGCCTTTGTGACGGTGACATTTTCGCGCCTTTCTTCGAGAAGGTCTAAATCCAGTCTTCGCTCTTGCTCGTTGTTTTGTCTTTCCATAGCTAGCATGCGCGGTGATAGAAGACCAATTTCTGCTGGTATTACCGCTTCTGATCCATAGACCAAGCTGAACGGGGTTTCCCCAGTGCTGGTTTTTGGCATGGTGCGGTGTGCCCATAAGATACTGGGGAGTTCATCAACCCATCCCCTGCGCGCTGTCCCAAGTCGCGCTTTTATGCCATCAACGATCTGTTTGTTGACACTCTCAACTTGGCCATTTGCTTGTGGATGCGCCACAGAGGCAAAGTTGTGTTCGATCTTCATCTCCTTGAACCATTTCGGGAGATCCTCAGAGGCGAAGTTGGTGCCATTATCGGAGATAATGCGCAATGGTAATCCGAATCTGCAAATAATGTGTTCCCATATAAATTTGCGGATTACCATTGCTGTGGTTGAGGCCAAGGCCTTAGCTTCGACCCACTTTGTGTAGTAGTCGACTGCTATGATGATGAATTTTACTGCGCCTGGTGCGTCAGGGAATGGGCCAACAAGGTCGATGCCCCATTGTTGGAAAGGCCAGGCAGATGTGACTGGTACAAGCGGGTTCTTTGGTCGGGGTGTTTTTGGCGCGTGGCGCTGACATGCTGCGCACTTCCGTAGCAATTCTACCGTATCTACATGCATTCCCGGCCAGTAGTAGCCTGCATTCATTATTTTTGCCACTACAATGCACGGTCCGGCGTGTATTCCACATAAACCTTCATGGATTTCTCTGACTAGATATTGCGCATCTATTTTGTCGACACAGCGCAGTAGCGGTCCCATGAATGACTTCCGGTATAGAATCCCCTCCGCCATTTCGTAGTTTATTGCTTTACTCTGGATTTTCCGGGCTTCTGCCATCCCTTCCGAAAGTTTCCCGTGTTGTAAGTATAGAATAATCGGCGACATCCAGGATGGATTTCCGATTTCTATGACGTTTACTTGTTTGAGAGGAACGGAAGGGTTGGACAATACCTCGATGCGCACTTCTTTTGCCAAGTGTCTGAAGCTGGTGGCAGCCAGTTTGCTTAGCGCATCCGCGTGCTTGTTCTCGCTTCTGTTTATGTGATTAACCTTGAATGTTTGGAATTTGCTGATTAGTATTCGCGCTTGTTCTAGGTATAGAGCCATTGCTTCTCCTTTTGGGTCATAATGACCATTGACCTGTTCAGCCAATAGTTTTGAATCTACATTGGTTTCAAGGTTTCTTGCCCCCATTTTGAGTGCTAAACGAAGGCCTTCCAGGAACGCTTCGTATTCTGCCTTATTGTTTGTACTTCAGAAATCCAGGCGTATGGCATAGGTAAGTTCGTGGTTATCTGGGCTGACCAGTTGAAGCCCCGCACCTGCTCCGTCATCGTTGGAAGCCCCATCTGTGTGCAGGGTCCAGACTCTGTCATCGAAAACAGGAATAGGGTTCTGGATTGCTTCACATTCTTGAACTTTGTCGATGGGAACCTCTGTGGCAAAATCCGCTAGAACTTGGTCTTTAATTGCTGGACGTGGTCTGTACAGGATATTGTATCCTCCCAGTTCAATAGCCCACTTGGCCAATCTTCCCGCCACATCGGGTTTAGATAGGATTTGACCTAAGTGATAATTGGTAAGAACTGTGATGACATGACCCGAGAAATACCGCCGTAATCATCGTGATACGTGTACTAGTGCTAAGACCAGCTTTTCTATCATTGAGTAGCGAGTTTCTGGACCAGTAAGCATCTTGCTTATATAGTAAATTGGGGTCTGAGTGTTTTCTCTCTCCACCATTAATACCGCCCCTACTGCTACTTCCGCAGCAGATAAATATAAAATCAATGGTTCTTTTTCTCGGGGCGCCGTTAGTGTTGGTAATTGGATTAGACATTCCTTCATTTGTTTGAAGGCCGCTTCTGCTTCGGGTGTCCACTGAAAATTTGTTTTCTTGGCGCAGTTTCGTAGTGTGCTAATGAACGGGTAGGATTTCGCAGCATGATTTGCCAAGAATCTGTTCAAGGCTGCTAATCTCCCTGCGAGTCTTTGCATTTCTTTTATTGTTGCAGGTGACGGCATCATCTGGATAGCTTGTACTTTTTCTGGGTTCACTTTGAAACCATATCTTGTCACTATAAAGCCCAGAAATTTCCCTTCCTCCATCCCGAAGGAGCATTTCGTTGGGTTGAGCTTTAAATTTACGTTGCGCAAGGAATCGAACGTGCGCTGGATATTTGCAAGCATCGTTTCTTTCTCATGGCTCATGATGACAAGGTCATCCATGTATACTTCGACTGTTTTGCCGATGTCCTCCCCGAAGACTGTATCCATTAGGCGTTGGTATGTTGCGCCTGCGTTGCGTAGGCCAAAGGGCATTTTTTGTAACAGAAGATGCCCTTGTCTGTGCGGAATGCGGTCTTGTCTTCGTCTTCTTCTTTCATTTGGACCTGATGATAACCTTTATAACAGTCAAGAAAGCACTTCCATCGAAATGATGCTAGAGAATTGACTTTCTTGCCTATCTCGGGAAGCGCGTAGCAATCTTTTAGGCATGCTTTGTTTAGGTCTTTGAAGTCGACGCACATTCTCCATCCGCCACTATGTTTTTGGACCATTACTGGGTTGGCGACCCATGTATGGTATTGAACCTCGCGCAGGATTCCGGCATTAAGTAGCTCTCTCACTTGCTCGTCCATGGCTTTTGCTTTTTCATCACTGAAGCTGCGCCTCCCCTGTGTAACAGGCTCTGCTGAGGGTCGGATGTTCATAAAATGTTGTGCTATATCGCGCGGAACCCCAGTCATGTCTGCTGGGCACCAGGCGAATATGTCTTTATTATTGGACAACAATTCTTTTAATTGTATTCGTGTTGTTGGGGAAATGGCGTGTCCTAACAGGATGGTCTGTTCTGGATATTCATCGTTCATAACCCATTTCTCTGGCTCATTTGATGCTGATGGTTTAGCCACTTTCGCTGGTGGCTCATCGTCTACGTACATGACCTCTTTACTTGAATATAGAATTGCAACTCCAGTTTCTGTTGGAAATCCGCATGCAGCATGTGGAATAGAAGTGATCATGCTGAATTCTCTTTGTGACCTTCTCCCAAGTAATACATCATGGCGTGATGTTGCTGGCATGACCATGAAGTTCACTGTGACTGTGTGCGAATGTTCGCCATCAGATAGAGTCACAGGAAATGCTATTTGCCTTAGCGGGAATACAGCTTCATTACAAAATCCGGTAAGGGGGGAATCAACTGGTTCCAAACATGCTTTGTCTTCGGGATCGAGTTGTTTGAAGCATTGCTCGTATATAATATCCATCGAGCTTCCTGGATCTGTAAACATATAGTCCGTTCGATAATGGCCGAAGATACCAGTAATAATTACTGGTCGCTCTTCCTGAGGGCCTCCAGGAACAATAGGAAACACGACTTGCTGTTCCCACCAATGCTGGTCATGGTGTCGTTTGTTTGGCCTTCGTGAAGGGCCTCCTTGTACCATGTTTATTTGTTCTGGTTTGGCTGTCTGGCCATTGGTACCTTCTGGTTCTAGAATTATCTTGGCATAACTGCTAGATTGGATGTCCCACTGATAAGGTATCTGTGGGTCCAATACTACAGTATCAGCCGTACCGCTACTTCTTTGCAGAGTATCAGATCTGGTGTTTGGGGACTCAGATCTGTGAATTTGTGTGAAAAATTGGTTTAAAGTAATCTGGCATCTGTCGAACCAGTATTCTGGGGCTCTTTCTATGAGCTAACCTGAGAAATTCTTTTCGTCTGAGTGACTATTATTTTCATTGATTCCCATGATTCCGTCGATCTGAGTACTTAGGATTGTAGATCCCTTGAATTCAGACCGAGGATCTGATGGGTGAGGTGATGAATTCTCTGCCATGTGAAAACAGAGAGATGAGGGAAACTGAATCGAAACGAGATAAAACTGAAAAACAGAGAAATCGGTGGGCGCCAATGAAGAAACACTAGATTAATCGATCGGAATCAATTATCTAGGGGGTTTGGATCTGCATAAAAAGGGGTTGTCCTCTCTCGTTTGATTCGATTGTAACCGATCTTCTTCTCCGGTAAACTCTGCAAAACAAAGCACCGTTAGCCTCGTCAAGGGGAGAAAGGAGTTCTCTCCTTGACCCGACTCCGGCGTGAGAATAAGTATGGGTTTATGAAGAAGAAGTATTGAAGAAGTGTGTGTAACTTGCCTTTCATACCTGAATTGTTCTCATATTTATATCTGAGAGTTTGGGCGGGAAAACTCGTTGGTGAAATGTTGACGGAAGATGCTAACCCCGTAAGCGGTTACATTTCCTTCCGTTAAGTTTCTTGATCCGACGTGAGTGTACACGGATCGCTGTTTAGATCTATGGCTGGGGGTTTGCCACATGGAAAGTGATCAAGTAGAGGTTTCTCTCCAATTACATGCTTTCATTGTGATTTTAGGGATGTCTGAGGTGATGACACGTGTCCAGGTGGTTACAACCGTCTTAGTGGTGCACGATTGAATGTTTCTAGAAGATTACTGTTGTAATCTGGTGCAACTCTTTATCGTGTGGTATTAATTAAGTAAATAATATCCAAGTCTGGATATTATTAAGCGGAAGTGCTTGACTTAGGATTTTCATCCTTTATGAAAGCGCAAGGACTCAAGATTTCCTTTTGGCACGCGAGTATTGTTTGCTGTCTGTCTCTTAAGCCTTCCCTTTGTATGACCAGTGCGCGGTCGCGCAAGGTAAAAAGGGGCTGGAAGACGAGGTTGCGGTAAGTACTTATTACAAGGTTTTTGGGACCTTACCCCTTCAAGTATACTCACAGTGCGTGCTTAACAGTTAAACACGGCCTGGAAAGGAGTGGAGGGAGCGCCGGATCAGACTACGTATAGGAACATAAGTGTATAAGTCTTCCAAAGTGATGAAACGATCAAGTTGGAGTGTCGAGTGGAAAACAGGTTCTTGGTACGAAGGGGCACTTTGTACAAAGGGGTGCTTCATACAAAGGGTGCCGAGTGCTTCGTGCAAGTTGCTTGTTTCCGTGTCCAAAATCGAGTGTTCTTCGCGTCTTTCTTTGGGAAATCGAGTGTTCACCCCACCAGCCTTAAGCTACTGATTAAACTTAGAGCCGGAGAGGTCTTTTAAGCGATTTAATCACATGTGGGAACATGGGCTGGTTTGTACGAAGGGTGCCTCGTACGAAGGGGTGCTTCGTACAAGCCAGTCCGGCTCGCACAGGTGGCAGCTTTTGCTTCTTCATGCGTTCGGAACTGTATTTTCACCTGAATCGGATGTGTTTTCGAGTCCTTTTCATGACGGTTTCGACACAGCTTCATCCCACTATCCAGTGAGCGAAACATAAGTTGGTTTTGGCCCGTTTTAGTGTAAAAATCGAGTTTAAAATAGTTTTCCTTGGATTAAACACTTGGTGAGTGCGAAATAATCAGATTTCTATCTTAGGAAGCCAAAGCTAAGCCCAATACACTCGTTTAGGTGTAAATCCATAGCACAAATCAGAAGTTTTGATGAAAAAGATGAAGGTTTTCGTAAATAGAGAAGTTTAGATGAAATCGGAGATAAACTCGTGAAAAACCGTTATGGAAATTGTTTTGATACTTGTAAAAATAGTGATTCTTACTTGGGATGTAGAGAGAAGGCAGGTAGGGAGTGTTCTTGTGCGAGTGGCAGTAAGTTGTGAATGAGGGAGTGAGCTGGGGATTTATAGATAGAAGAGGCTTGGGTTCTGTACGAAGGGTGCATTCGTACAAAGACGGTGCCTTCGTACGAAAGGGCTTGTTTCGTGTGATGGCTCCCGTTTCGCGTGTCGGATGTTCGTTTGGTGCGTTTAATTTCGTTTGGTGTTGTGTTGCGTTGTAAATCAAGTCGTGCGAGTGAGCTATTGAGCGTTTTAAGCCACTATCAAACACATATAACATATTTAACATTTAAACACACAAATAATATAAATAAATCCGCGTTTTGAGTTCTGGTTGAGTTTGCGTTGCGATGAGTGTTTAAGAAATAAGCGTTTAAATGCGATAAATAAGTGACATAAAATGCGTTTAAAATGTAGTTAACCCTTGGTAATCATCAAATCTCAGAGTACAAGCGTTTACGAATGAATCAACAATAAGAATAGGAACAACCGAAACTCAGGTTGTTACAGTCTCCCCTACTTTAGGGAATTTCGTCCCGAAATTAAGTAGTAGACGTAACAAAGAGTTGTGGGTATTTAGCTTTCATATCACTTTCGAGTTCCCAAGTGAACTCGGCGCCGCATTTGCCTTCCCACCTAACCTTCACTATGGGAATGCGACTACATCGAAGTTTCTTGGTTTCTTGATCCATGATTTCTACTGGCTTTTCCACGAAGTGCAGTGTCTCGTTTATTTGCAAGTCTTCAAGAGGTACATGAAGATTTTTTTTTAGCTAGACACTTCTTGAGGTTTGAGACGTGGAAAGTCGGGTGTACGTTGCTGAGTTCAACCGGTAATTCGAGTCGGTAAGCCACTTTACCAATTCTTTCCAGAATCTTAAAGGGGCCCACGTAACATGGCGCTAGTTTCCCTTTTTTGCCGAATCGGATCACCCCTTTCCAAGGTGAAACCTTTAGGAGGACATGATCTCCAACTTCGAACTGTAGGGGCTTGCGGCTTTTATCGGCATAGCTCTTTTTACGACTCCAAGCTTTCAGGACGTTGTCTCTTATTTGGAGAATCTTGTCTGTCGTTTCTTGTATTAATTCGGGACCGGTGATCTGTGCATCTCCGATCTCGTGCCAAACAATAGGCGATCGACATTTTCTACCGTATAGTGCCTCAAAGGGTGCCATTTGTATACTAGCATGATAAATTTTATTGTACGAAAATTCTATTAAGGGTAAATGTGAATCCCAACAACCACCAAAATCCATAACACATGAACGAAGCATGTCTTCGAGGGTGCGGATCGTGCGCTCAGTCTGACCGTCGGTCTGGGGATGGAATGCGGTACTGAGATTGAGAGTAGCACTGAGAGCGGATTGGAATGTCTCCCAGAGACGTGAGGTAAAACGACCATCGCAGTCAGAGATGATATCACGAGGCGTCCCGTGTCGACAAATAACTTCGTCGGTATAGATTCGTGCTAATCGTTAAACCTTAAAGTCTTCTCGTATTGGAATGAAATGAGCAGATTTCGTAAGACGATCAACGATAACCAAAATGCTATCGTATCCAAAAGGCGTGCGGGGGAGTTTTGTAATAAAATCCATGGCTATACTTTCCCATTTCCACATTGAGATTTCGGGTTGTTCGAGTAAACCAGAGGGTCGTTGATGTTCGGCCTTAACCTTCGAGCAAGTTAGGCATTTCGAAACACACAGAGCGATATCCTTTTTCATGCCCGACCACCAATACCTAGAACGAAGGTCCTGGTACATCTTGTCAGCACCGGTGTGAATGGAGTATCGATATTTGTGAGCTTCAGTCATCAATATCTCCCGGAGGTTATTGCAACTAGGAATCCAAATACGGTCGAGATAATGAAAGATACCGTTTGATTTATTCACTAACTGAGTTTCGGCACCACACTTCATTTCCTCTTTCAAGGTATTCTCAATGAAGCATACGTGTTGCGCGTCGCGAATTAGGGCTTCGAGATCGTTCTGGGCTTGAACATTACGAATACTATGCACATAGCTTCGTCGACTGAGAGCATCGGCTACGACGTTTACCTTGCCGGGAAGGTAGCGTATCTCGTAATCATAGTCGTTGAGAAGCTCAACCCATCTGCGTTGGCGCATGTTCAGTTCCTTCTGGTTTAAGAGATGTTGTAAGCTCTTATGGTCGGTGAAGACCGTACACTTTGTACCGTAAAGGTAGTGTCGCCGTATCTTTAACGCAAAAACAACTACACCGAGCTCAAAATCGTGGGTAGTGTAGTTCTTGGTAATTTAGCTGGACTAATGGGGAAGTGCCATCCAGCTGCCTGACACTATTCCCCTCCATGGAAAATATATTATTTGTAAATAAATAATATTTCGGTCCATTAGTTTAAAAAATTACGATTTCAGTCCCTGTGGTTTCACTTTCGTAACCATTTCAGTCTACCTCCGTTAACCCCATCCATTTATTCTGTTAAGTACATGTGAATTGACCATAATGCCCTTATTAATAAAAAAACAAAAAGATATCTAAATGAGTTAATTACTGTTTTCGTCCCTGTGGTTTGTCAAAAATCACTATTTCAGTCCATGTGGTTTCACTTCCGTAACCATTTCAGTCTAGTCTCCTAACACCGTCTATTTTACCGTTAAATTCTTAATGAAATACCTAAATTACCCTTGTGTTAATTAAATATGGACTTATATGATTTTATTGTTGTATGACATATGGACTTAAATTGGATTGTAGGGTTCGACCCACCATGGCTTCAGTAGAAGTAGAAGTCTGGCACTATTTTTACATATATGGTTCCAAAATTTTAATTTTGGATTTTAGAATGAAAAAATGTACAGGTAAGCATTGTAAATCAAAGTTATTATGTTAATTGATGCTGCTAGGAAGATATTAATTGGGGTGGGGTAATGGGTAGCCGGACATTAAGAGGGTGGGTTGTGATGCCGGAGACTGGACTGAAATGGTTACGAAAGTGAAACCACAGGGACTGAAATCACAATTTTTAAACCAATGGACTGAGATAGTGATTTTTGACAAACCACAGGGACGAAAATAGTAATTAACTCATTTAGATATCTTTTTGTTTTTTATTAACAAGGGCATTATGGTCAATTCACATGTACTTAACAGAATAAATGGATGGGGTTAACGGAGGTGGACTGAAATGGTTACGAAAGTGAAACCACAGGGACTGAAATCATAATTTTTAAACTAATGGACTGAAATAGTGATTTTTGACAAACCACAGGGACGAAAACAGTAATTAACTCTAATTTTAAATATTAAAACTATACAATATCATAACAATAACCTAAAAAGAAAAGTTATTTGGTTTTTAAATCCGGTCTAATCGATCCGACTTATTGATATAAAGACACTCATAATCAACATCTCGTCATAATGCGCGGATTGGCGTCAACACATTGAAATTGAATAATGCAACTTTAGTTTCATTGTCGGTTTATTAGTTTTATAACCTTGTTTGTTTTTTCTTAAATTTAATCAAATGTCATTTAATGAGCTTCTCCTTGATACAGTGATAGTTAGGATGTGAAGCCTTTCGCGCAGGGCCGACCTTGAGAATTCGTGTAACATGTTCGAGCTCGAAAAAAATATGCCCTTAGGCTTTACCAAAATTGGAAATTGGGCTCATTAAAGGTCTAAACCTAATGTTAATGGGCTAATAACTAATTTAAACCATAAGAATAGTTTTATAAGTGGCATAGTTTATATAGGTATACTCTATTAAAAAATACATATACATATCGGGTTTTTTTATAAGTAACGTGCCCTTTAAAATATCAGGCCTGGCTGCTTCTGCTTTCACGAAAAATCTATGGTTGCATTAACCTAGGGTAATCTAATGACAAAAGGCAACTCATACGCCATCGATCGCAAACAGCGTTGGGTAGCCCAAGCCTACTATCTTCGGTTTTGGAAAAACCCGAGGCCCGAAGGCCCATAGCGGTAAAACTTGATTGGAATCTTATTCGAACTTGAGACTAGGCCTTCAACCTGAATCTTCACTTTCCGTCCAATGTCAGTTGAGCTAAAGCTCATTAGCATAATCATGGTCTTAACTTGGATTATGAGCAGAAAGCAATATTGGTAAAAAAGTGTCGAGTCGACGTGCCTTCTAATTTCTTTTGTATATATTATAATTGTATGCATTAAATTGAGTAGAAAATTCTTAAAGCCACACTGATCATGATCCCCACTTGAACAAAAGGAACCATAATCTTTTTTTTATATAACTAATTAACTCCCTCAGCCACTAATTCATACTTATAAGCTTTATATTCAAGACAAAATGGAACATATTATCTCTATATTAATTTGTAAGATTATTCTCACACTCATGTTTACTATTCATTTTTTACAAGTTTTTATGCTCTATTTACTTATCTTAATTGCATATCCATCTGCCAATTTCTCTTCTACTTGTTTTTTTTTTGGGTTATTGGATTTTAATAATCCAAAGTTTCACCAGTTGGCCGATAATAATCCTAACTTCAAAAATTCCTTCTGACAATCCCAACTTGCAAGATTTTGGCCCCCATTGATTTTTTTTTCTAATTGGGTTATAACCCAGTTAGTTTTTGCTGACGTGGACGCTTATGTGATGTGGCAGATGACTTGGTTGCTTATGTGGCACCATCACTACCTCCACCTCCACCACCACAACCACCAATCCCCACCACCACCATCCCCACCATTAGCCACCACCACCAATACCAACCCCCACAACCACCCACCACCGTTAGCCACCACCAACCTTCAGCACACTGTCATCAACCACCTTCAACTCTATCTCCACACCAACTAAAAATCATTTCGAATCACTCTCATTTGTCCCTCTGCAACTATTTCTAGGGAGAGAAAATGGTTTCTAGGGAGAGAAAGTGTGCAGAGGTTGCCGGAGAAGAAGATCGGACCTTCGTCGGAGTTCTAGAGGCCATCGGACATTTGAAACCTTACGTTCTATCATCAATCATTATTCGTACAATGTCCAATCATCTTTTCCGATCTTCTTCGCGAACCTCCGGTCATCTTCTCCGGCAACCCGTGTTGAGTAACTGCCTCTGGTGCTTGTTGGGAAGCTTGTGGTAGGTAGCAGCCTCTGGCGAACGTCTGGTCATCTTCTCTAGTCACCTTTACACACAGATGGAGATGGCAGTGGTAAGTGGTGGTGGTGGTGGAGATGGCAGTGGTGGTGGGTGGAGATGACAGTAGTGTTGGTGTAGAAGACAGTGGTGGTGGGCGATGTAGATGGCGGTAGTGGTGGTGGCTGATGGTGGTGGTGATAGTGAGGGTGAGGTAGTGATGAGAGTGCCAAATCATTGTCCACGTCAGCAAATAATAAAGTTGTGTGGCACGTCAGAGTCCAAGTCAGCAAAAACTAACTGGGTTATAACCCAGTTAGAAAAGGATCGACGGGGGCCAAAATCTTAAAAGTTGGGATTGCCAGAGGGAATTTTTGAAGTTGGGATTATTATCAGCCAACTGGTGAAACTTTGGATTATTAAAATCTAATAACCCTTTTTTAAAATAACTAATAAAAAATAGAAATCTAATAGAAAATTAGGATTACGTGTATTTTTATATTAAGATAGGAGCGAAGTATTTGTTGTCATTCACACTGAATTCTTTATTTCTCTCTCATTTTTAGTTAAATAATATTTTTATACCTTTATCATTACCTTTTCTCTTCCCTCTATTCACAACCATTTTTAAATTTAAAAGTATTAAAAAATTTATAAGGTTTTCTTTCTCCCTATATCCTTTTTTCCATATATTTACGGATGAACAGTAACATTCTCATATATTTTCTCTTTCCTCTACTCATAACTACTCAAAAACACTAACAATCATTACTTATAATATAACTAACTCACATATTTTTAGGGTCATCATCGTTTATGCTCTAAAAGGGTAAAGGGGTGTACGTGTGACATGACGGGAAACATAGACACGGGTAATAACGTAACGTGTTATTTTTTTATTTTAAATAAACTATATCAATAACATATTTAAATTAAAAATAATAAAATGTTTGTTTTATCATCTATTTTTAAAAAAATATTAATGTATGAAAAAGTATGATTGTTTAAAAATCATGTCATTAGCTTATTCAAAAGTCCACAATATGTTTTAAATAGGAATATTGGATTTTAATAATCCCAACTATTCGCTGTTGGCCGCCAACAGTCCAAACTTCAAAAATAACCCCTGGCAGTCCCAACTATTGACATATTGGCCACCAATGGACCCTGACTTACAGAACCCTAACGCCGTTAGTCTCCGGTTGCCGGAAAACCATTTTTGTCCACAAAAAGGTTTCTAAAAGTCTGATCTAAGGTTACAAAGAAGTTTGGGACGAAAATGTTGAGTTTTCCTGCCAAAAAATTGAGTTTTCCGACGAAAAGGAGTTTTCCGACGACTTTAATAATTGGGGTTTTTACTAGAAAAAGGTTCCCAAAGGTCCATAATAAGATTACAAAGAGGTTCGGGACATAAATGTTGAGTTTTCCGGCCAAAAAAGGTTTTTCCGGCAACCGGAGACTAACGACGTTAGGGTTCTGTTAGTCAGAGTCCATTGGAGGCCAATATGTTAAAAGTTAGGACTCAGTGGTTATTTTTAAAGTTAGGACTGTTGGCGGCCAACGGCGAATAGCTGGGATTATTAAAATCCAATATTCCTTTTAAATAATATGTTGAGTAAATTGCCAAAATGGTCCATGAGGTTTGGTTATTTTTGTCACTTTAGTCCAAAACTCAAACCTTTTGAATCTTCCTGTGGTTTCAATTTTATTGCCATTTTCATCCAAAATCAAAATCTCGTAAGATTTTTTAGTTAACATCCATCTTTTCTGTCTTTTTCCTTCCTTTTAATGAATGGTAAAATGGTTAGATTTTTTAATTTGTTATAATCAAACGTTGAAAGACCATTTTGCCCTTAATTAAAAGGGAGGAAAAGACAGAAAAGCTGGATGTTAATTGAAAAATCTGACCAGATTTTAATTTTGGATGAAAATGTAACAAAATTGAAACCACAACATGTATACAAATTCAAAAGGTATGGGTTTCGGAATAAAGTGGTAAAAGTGACCAAACCTGATTGATCATTTTGGCAATTTACTCTAATACATTTTAAAAATTGTATATGAAATTGGGAAGCAAAAAAGCAGTAAAACTCCAGGTTGGCAAAAAAAATATATAAATATAATCTTTCACAAGAATACAAAATGAATTCCAGATATTCCTCAAATCCATTTGTAGTTTTTTATTTCTTTTCTTATTATTTGAAACTGCTGATTAAGTTATATATAATAATTATCCACACCCTGCTTACTTTAATTAAAGTAATAAACATTAATATAATATAAAATACTTGTAAAAGTCTTGATACTTTCACGGAGAAAACTAGTATTTATTTAGAAAAGATCGCACTTGTAAAATTATGCCTTGATAAAAAAAGACCAAACCGAAAATTGAAGATCATCTAACCTGAAAAAACCAAACCGAAAATTATATAACTGGAACATTTTTTCTTGCTTATTCGGTTTTCTGGGTTCGGCTATTGGTCCTACAAATCTTGCTAAGATAAATTGCATAATCTGGTTTAATTGGATAGCCAAACTGAAGTTTAGACCGTTGAATACGGTTCAGTTATACATATTTCTAATTTGGATCAGATCAGTTTTCGGTTAGAACAAAAAGATGATTAAAACTGCATAAACCGTTGACTTTGACAATCGATGTGTGTGTACACACACGATTATATAATAGAGGTCTCTTTCCAGTAAAATTCTTGAAAGAGTTAATTACATAGATAATACTTGTGGTTTATTGAAAATAACACTTTCGAGTACTAATTTATTTTTTAACAGGTTTAGATTCTATAGTTTCGATTTTGTAACACCTTTGAGTATTAAGGCCAACTGCCGTTAATTTAGTTGTTAAACAGTGTAAAATGACTAAAATACCCTTATATAATTTTCTGTTAGTACTCAAAGGTGTTACATTCAATAAACCACAAGAACCATCTACGTAATCAACTCTAAAACAATATAAAAACTCATTATATTTGTAAAAACTAATATTATAAAATATGCTACATGAAAATAGTTAATAATTATATTTCTAAAATTAATATACATAAAACTACCAAATGTCTATTATGAGAAAAAAACACTATAATAGGGACAATGTTTAGTTTTTCTAATAATTTTGATATAACTATTTTCAAAAAGAAATATGATAAATATAAAACTCATGCATATTATCTCAAATATAGTATACACATACAATTTTTCTCTATTATTATATTTGGACCAACAATTTGTTATTACGATTATTTGTGTTGTTTAGTTAATATTATATTATATAAATATTATGTTGTGTTATATTATGTCATGTTATACTATAAATTATATTCTTTGGTTAGTTTAGGTATATTACATTATATTATATTATGTTATAGGCCAATTGGATTTTAACACCTCAAACTTTGAAGAATTGGCCGATAACACCCGCAACTAACACTTTGATCTGTGACACCCCAAACTTTTAATTTTGTTTGTCATTTCACCACTCAGTTAAAAAATGAGTAACTGAGTTAGTCTTCCATCCTAGCTGGCATTATTAATCCTACGTGGCACCCATGATGTGGCAAACACATGTTATAAGAAGCAAATGGTTAGACGAGGTGGATTATTTAGAGAGTTATGTGTATATTTTAATTACTGTAATTAATATATACATATGTATAGGTAATCTCTCAAATAAAAAACCCTGCTCAAAATCAAATCATCATCATCTTCATCGCCAAAATCAAATCATCATCATCTTCGTCGTTCTTCATCTTCACCCCAAAATTAAATCATCATCATCTTCATCATTCTTCATCTTCACCCCAAAATCAAATCACCACCGATTAACAGCCACCACCCTCGAATCATCATCATCTTCATCGGTTCACCAACAACCACCTCCCGCCACCACCCTCCAAACCCACAACCTCTGATTCAAGCCTTCAAACAGATCTGCAAATCGGGAAAAAAACCCACTGCCGCGTCGCTCGAAACTGGTCCCCGATTCCGTCACCGCCGCCGCTGCGGCGGCGCCGCCCCCTCTTCCCCTCCAGTTTGTCTCTCTATCTCCGACTTCCTCTCTCCTGTCCCTCTGTCGCTTGTCAACGTCGTGCGCCGCCACCACACGGTGGTGGCCGGCTGTTTATTCGAGTTAAGGGGGTGTGTCGGGTGGTTGTTTAATCTGAGCAGGAGATTTAGGGGTGTGGTGGGGTGGTTGAAGTCATCGGAGGAGAAGATCCCGCCGTTAATCGGCGCCGGAAACCAGAATCCAGTGACCGGATTTATCTAGGTAAAGAATGAGAGGGAAAGAGGTAGCAGAGCCTGGTGTGCGTGTAGTTTGAGTTGTGAAACTGAGGTTTTCAAATTGTGCATCTTATCTTATACCCATGAATGTGCCACATCAGCAAAAATAGTCCACGTAGGATGCCAGCTAGGATGGAAGACTAACTCAGTTAGTCATTTTTTAACTGAGTGGTGAAATGACAAACAAAATTAAAAGTTTGGGGTGTCACAGATCAAAGTGTTAGTTGCGGGTGTTATCGGCCAATTCTTCAAAGTTAAAGGTGTTAAAATCCAATTGGCCTATGTTATATGATGTGATATGATGTCATATTACCTAAACTAAACAAAGAATATAATATACGGTATAATTAATACGACATGCTATAATATAATATAACACAACATAATATAAATAACATAACACATAACATAATATTTATATGAGGGTGACGTCAGCTGATCTCATAACAGAGCTTTCGTACTCGTATAAATAGATCACACCTGTTTGTGATCTATTTATCACACACACTAACATTTACTCTTGTACGAACTGATTTGTTTGTGTGATCAGCTGAGTGGGAGTTTGTAGAGTCAATCGAGTTGTAAAACATTTAAATCTTGATGATTAATGAAAAACAATCGTTGATGATAACTCGCAGTTTGTGAATATTATTGTGATAATCAATATTTGTTTGCAAACGAAGAAACTCAGTTTCTTACGTTCCGAATATTCTTGTCTGTTCAAGACTTGAACCTTGTACCTCTCACTGACCTCAAGACCAGTTTTCATTATTGTGCCCAACTCTACTAGACCACCATTGGCACAAAGTTGGATGGTTAGGGGTAGGGATGAGCATTTGGTATCAAATATCGATCCTAATTCCGTCCCGTATCGATCCTGAAAATACCGTACCGAAATTTTTCGGTACCGGAAACGGTATCCACTTTTTGGCATTTGGTGAAATTCAGGATCGGGATTTGCTCATCCCTAGTTAGGGGTGGGTTAGGTTTGGTTACATTGTATATCATGGCCTCTGTTTTATATTATCAACCTAAAACATGGTTATTATATTAGCACCTGATTATCTATGTCAAACAAACAAAAAGAGTGGTTACCAAGATATCAAGATTGGTAATAAAATATACATGTTGATTTAAAATAAGATGGGTTTTATATTAATTTGGTAAAAAAAATGAATATAAAAGGTTTGTAAAAAAAAATAAGAATTCATACGGTATCAATTAAGTATGCGTTATGAATACTGTACAAATAAGATAAACAACATTGTTACTGGGGGTCGGAACAAAGTTTGTTAAAAACAGAGTTGTATTCGCAATTGAGGATTTTTTTGGTATGATAAATTATGTACTTATACATGATATAATAAAGAGTAAAATGCACGGATAGTCCCTGTGGTTTTATAAAATAACACTTATAGTCCCTAACTTTTGGAAATTACACCGGTGCTCCCTGTGGTTTGACAGTTTGTTACTCGGATAGTCCCTGGAGTAGATGGGGGTTAGTTTTCTCAGTTAAGTGTGTGTGAAATGACATTAATACCCTTACTGTATTAAAAAATATTAAAAGATAAAGTTAACTCAAGTGGGCCCCACCCCACCCTCACCCCTCACCTCCACCACCTGCAACTCCCAAACACTACAACTCCCAAACACCACCACTCCCTTAACTGAAACAAATTGAAAACAGTCAGTTTTTAACCTTTAAAGCAATCTTTAATCAATCTGAAATGTTCAAAAAGATTAAAACTCAACTGAAACAAATCGAAAACAGTCCGAAATGTACATAATTCTATCCGAGACAAACCGAATATTGATAAAAAAAACAATTCGAAATCCACCGAAAACAATCAAAACAGTCCGATTTCAGACACAAAACATTCCGAAATTCGACCGAATTAGTTCCTTTTCTTTCTACGTTTTTTAATCAGAACACCAAACAATATGAAAACAGATTATGCAATGTGCATAAGCTGCAGATCCAGATCTCAGTCCGATTAAATCCAAAACAAACAGTTTCAGTCCATTACTTCATTGTTGATTCAAACGTTTATGAAGATCTGATGAAGTTTGTATCAACCAATATTTTTCTTTCTTTCAGTAAAACAAATCAATCTACGTTTTCAATTTGCACAGTTATGCAATAACAACAACCTCTATTTCGAATCAGTCGCAACACACAATGAATCTTTTAATGAAGACTAAAAATTTGTTGCAGGTGGTGGAGGTGGGGGGTGAAGGTGAGGGTGGGGTGGGGTCCACTTGAGTTAACTTTATTTGTTAATATCTTTAATATTTTTGGGTATTAAGGTCATTTCACATCTACTTAACTGAGAAAACTAACCCACATCCACTCCAGGGACTATCCGAGTAACAAACTGTCAAACCACAGGGAGCACCGATGTAATTTCCAAAAGTTGGGGACTATAGGTGTTATTTTACAAAATCACAGGGACTATCCGTGCATTTCACTCTATAATAAATTATGTACTTATGTAAGGACATTAATCTTTTTTTTTACGGTTTAACACAACTTCATAATTTATCTAAAGGATAAAAACACTTATAATTAATCTAAAAAAACATAAAGGCCAATGGGACTTTGGATTGGGCCACGTGACTTTTTCTTATTGGACCACTATTTAATTCCCTCTTTTTTTCTTTTATGTTTTTACAAAAAAAGTGTGTTTATATATTTTTTTAATTGTTATAACAAGAGTAAGGTTGGGTGGTTAAGTGACTAATTTGTTCAACTTGCAACCAAGACACCTGGGTTCGACTTTGATCTTTCACTTTTTTTTGGCATTTTTTTCCTTTTGGTTTTTATTTTTATTCTTTTTTAAATTACGTTTATGAGTTAACACCGCAACGCATCACACATAATACTTTTTTTTTATCTATATCTAACCATATTAATGTCATGATCTTAATGAACGTAATGAAGTCGTAAACGTGTCGTGCTGCGCGAGTGCAATACATGTTAATGTCATCAGTGTAACCGTAAGGAATTGAGTCAAAAATAATACGTTTTTATTCAACGCTATAAATTTGAGTACTACGTTGTGACGCCACCCAACGTGCGTCCATGGGCAAATATATCTGGTTTTAAAACAGTTCCATATTGATAATAATCAAAAATAAATAAATCAAAATTAAATTTAGAAAAACGGAGAACACAAAATGTAAAGGGTCATGCTATTAACACACGGACAAAATTATTTTCACACCTCAAAGCGCCGCGCTTTGGCCATAGCGCGACGCTATGATCGACAAAAGTGCTTCGATTGACGTTTGAGACATTCCCTACTGTTTGACTGACATAAAGCTGATTGACATGTTTTGTCGTTAACCCTAAGCGCCGCGCTTTGGCCATAGCGCGGCGCTTCGATCCAACTTTTCACTTTTAAAAGCAAACTACTGATTGAAGTTCTTCTTCAGCAGAAAGCTCGTTCTTCTTCTTCTTCACGTTGTTTACAAACATACGTGGGTATTCGAGTGTTTTGTTGTTTGTTGTTTACAAAAAACGATGTCGTGGTTAAACAACTATATTTTCGGTCAATATTCTGACGAGACAGTTGTTCCTGATTCTTACGAGGGGACCGCTATTTCTGACTCGTATGAGAAACCGGTCTCGTCCAACTTGAGGGAGGCAGAGGTTGTATCTGGCATTCGTTATCGTGATAATACGGTGACGCTGGATTTGAATACCCCTGTGGAGGACCCTTACGCACAACAAGGTTATTCGAATTTCGGTTACGGTGGCGAGTACAGCTTTGTACAGCAGGAGTGTGGTCCAAACGACAGTTACGGTTGTCAACAGAGCTTACAAGGTTATTCGAATTTCGGTTACGGTGGCGAGCACAACTTTGAACATCAAGTATATTCGGACCTCGGTGACGATGGTGAGCCGGGGGATGTGTCTGTTGACGAGGAAGGCTGTTACCCGGTTACGTTTTCGTTTGATACGACGCAGACCTTTTCGTCACGTAAAGAGTTGGTGCGTTGGGTACAAGACACGGCAAAAGACAACGGTTACCTCATTGTGACTAAGAGGTCGAATAAAAGAGGAGAGAATTACAAGATTTGGTTTCAATGTACTTTTGGTGGGGAGCATAAGAGTATAGCTACACAGAGGAAAACGGGTAGCAAGAAAATACGCTGCCCGTTCGAGATGATCGGGTTTTCGGAATCATCCGGAAGTGTTTGGAGGATCGAGGTGACGAAGGCGAAGCATAACCACACTCCTATTGAAAACTTAGAGGGTCACGCGTATGCGAGAAGGCTTTCTTCGGAGGATACAAAACTGGTTAAGGAGCTGGCAGAGCAAGACATTCCCAACCAAAGTATCTGGCGAACGCTGACAAAAAACAATCCGGCTAGAAAGCTTATTCCGAAAGATATACACAACGTTGTTCAGAAGATCAACGCCGAAAAAATGTCGGTAAGTCTCCGATGCAAAAACTTGAAAGCATTCTTCTCGAAAAAAAATACACTTATTACATGCGCACGAATGAGATATCAAACGAAGTTGAAGATGTCTTCTTTGTTCACGAAAGATCATTCAATATGTGGTGTGCCTTCCCGCATGTGCTAATGATTGACGCCACCTAAAAAACGAACATGTACAACCTGCCATTTGTTCAGGTCGTAGGCATGACGTCGACAAACAAATCGTTTACGGCTGCTTGTGCGGTAATTTCCGCTGAGAAGTCAGAGAACTACCTATGGGTGTTGCAGAGGATCAAGTCTATGCTGGTAGGATGTATGGAACCGCGCGTGATTTTAACAGACAGGGATTTTGCGCTAATGAACGCGTGTGAACAAGTTTTTCCAAAAGCGCATAAGTATCTTTGTCGGTTCCATATTCAACAAAATATTAATAAGAACAGCAAGAAGAAATTCTCTGACAAGGAATGGAAAGAATTCGTACGTACATTTTGGTTATTGTGCGAGTCTACGACCGAGGAAATATACAGGTATAACTTGGAAAACCTTGAAGCACAGCTGAAAGAAGATGACCGTGAACGTAGGTATTTCTTACATAATTATGTTCAAATTTTATATAATAACAAAAACTGACTATTTACGTTTTTTTTAATTTTAGAGGTTTTTGATTATTTGAAGAAATCCTGGTTGGATCCGTACCGTGAAAAGTTTGTATCATGCTGGATTAACAAAACTATCAACTTTCACCAAACTACGACCAACAGGGTTGAGGGCATGCATGCAACACTAAAAAGTCACTTTCCAAGTCATCGCAACACACTGGATAAACTTGTACTGTATGTTGATCATGTTGTTGATAGACAATACACCGAGATTAGTACAAGCTTTGAAACAAGCCTCCGAAAAGTGATGACGCACCACAAGAAGCAGCCCATGCTTGCATATATTCTCAGAAAGGTTTCAATATATGCGATTGAGCTTTTGAGTAGGGAACTAAAACGTAAGGAAGACGGGTTGAGAGCCTACGGTGCAAGCTGTGGTTGCCAACTTTTTACCAGCTGTGGTTTGCCATGTGCCTGTCGTTTGGAAAAGTTGGAAAATAAAGGTAATTAATATCTTTGACCTTTCTCGTTATGATTCTGCCACCTAATTTGTTTTCATCCACAGGTCAGCAACTCCGGATCACACACATAGACGTGTTCTGGAAGAAGCTTAACTTCAAGCCTGCAAAGAAAAACATAGAGGATATCGATGTAGACGCGGAATTTGAAAAATTGAAACAAAAGATCGATCCAACACCCCCTCAAGTGAAAAGGAGCTTCTTTGAAAAGTTTCAGCAAATCCTCAATCCAGGGAACAATAACAAAAAACCTCCTGCTGTTCTGAAGAAAACTCGTGGTCGCCCAACATTGAAAACGCAGGAAGAAAGAAAGGTTGAAGCCGCTAGAAAAAGCTCGTACATTCCGTCGGAAGAAACTTGGGTCGAGGCCTCAGATGATCTTCCCCGTCACAGCTCGTACATATCACTCGAAGATTCTAGAAGACAAAAGAATACCAAACCGATCAACCTGCACCCTGATTTCCCGATGATCAAGCTCGGTCCTAAGACGGATATAGCGATCCGCAACTACGCATCTCAGATTCCCGAAGTGATCCATCCATACATCGTTAGAATAAAGGACGTGAAACCAGATGGTCATTGTGGGTTTCGATCGGTGGCTGTTGGGTTAGGAGTGAAACAAAATTCATATTTGATGATCCGGAAACAACTTATAAAGGAGTTACGTACGAACGAATCGCTTTGGAGGCAGTTTTTCGATCCGGAAAACATAGGACATTATGATGCGCTGCTTAGACGGATCAATTTCAAGGGGGTGGGACGAGCAGATATCGAAAATTACATGACGATGCCTGAGACGGGGTTTCTTATTGCCCAACGATACGGTGTGATTGTTCACACCTTCGACATGCGTGGGAGCTGTACAATTTTCCCTCTGCTGGGCGGGCCAAACGAAGCTGAGGAACCTCACCTGGTGGTTGCGGTTGTGTTCGTCGACCATGGGCATTTCATACATGTAGAGCTTGGAGGTTGTTATCCAATGCCTCCCCCAAACCCACTCTGGACAGCACACAGAACAGAGCGCGCAACAGCCTGGCATACATTATACAGGGATCAGATCAACACGTACGAAATGCTTACGTATCGTGCCCCTGACCTTAATGTAACCCCATATGTTCACGATGTAGGTTAAATGTGTTTAATAATAATCACGTTTGTGTTTGTTCAATATATGCGTTACATCACGTCCAAAACCGAATGTCACCGACACGACCCAAAATGACAATATACATCATAATACTACAATTAATGACAATATACATCATAATACTACAATTAATGAAAAAATACGTCATGTTCATGTACGGTAGGCGGCTGATACACATAACACCTCTCACAGGAGTACTTGTGCTTTCAAACCAAAATGATACGATATAACGGAATAAGACATCACACGTAACCGATTTGATCCGGAACTTGCAGTATAGTCCATATATAATAAAAAATGATGTATAATGGAAAAAACATAAAATTTAGACTATTATCGACGCGTTTGTGAATTAAAAACAATTTAAAAAAAATAAAAAAAGGCCTTAAACGCCTCGCTATGACCAAAGCTAAGCGCTTTACCCTTGAAGCGCCCCGCTTTGGCCATAGCGGGGCGCTTTGGTCCCTCGTTATACCTGAAGCGGGGCAGCTTCTCCCCCACTTCAACACAAAACACAAAACACACACAAAAGGTGCGATTTACACACACTTGAGCCGGATCATCAACGTTTTCAAGCTTTCAACCGCTAAAAGGTACGATCTAACTTCATTTATTGTTTTGGTTCAAGTTAGTTGTTTCAGTTTGTTTGAATTTTGTTTGATTTGGGCGGTATGATCGATCAGCTGGGGCTGTTCTTCAAAACGAAGAACTAAAGCGCCGCGCCGAGGCCAAAGCGCGGTGCTTTGGTTCATTTAAATTTTTTTATTTATTTAATATTATTTGTTTTTTATTTTATATTTAATATTATTTGTTTATTATTTAAATTGTTTAAATAATATTATTTATTTATTATTTATATTTAATATTTTTTATTTATTATTTATATTTAATATTCTTTATTTATTATTTATATTTAATATTATTTATTTATTATTTATATTTAATATTATTTTTTTATTTCAACGTGCAGGGATGGATTCCTCCGATGACGAGATTGAGCATATGGAGGCTGAGGGAGAGGTGGGAGATGAGGGAGAGCAGGGAGAGCCGGCATGTCCGTACCTGCAGTTTCGCCGGGTTCACGGGCGAGGGGGAGATGCGCGAGGTTGCGCACCATCCCCATTGGGGAGCATGTAGGGATAGACTGAGGCCTGCTGGAGACCGTGGGAGAGGCCGCGCGGGCGCGTGATATAGTTGGACTAGATACTCCTTGGTCGCGCCTATTTGAGTTAGCGATGGAGGACTCGTACCCTGAGCTTACGTGGGAATTTCTTTCCACGTTTACATACGCGCCGCATCCGGCGGATTACGTGGAGGACCCGGATTTTCCAGTCCACGAGGTTACATTCCGTCTCGCCGGTCAGGAGTTTCAGATGAGTGTGCGGCAGTTTACTGTCCATACAGGTTTGTTTAAATAATATTATTTATTATTTTATATTTAATATCATTTGTTTATTTAATGTTATTTGTTTATTTAATATTATTTGTTTATTATTATTATTTGTTTATTTAATGTTATTTGTTTATTTAATATTATTTGTTTATTATTATTATTTGTTTATTTAATATTATTTGTTTATACAGGTTTGTACACAGAGGCCGAGCTTGATACTGATTTATATACGCAGGCAGTTACGATGATGGACAGGCAGACGCTTATCAGTTTCTGGAGGGCCATTTCCAGGGTTCCCTTTGGGAGATCCTGGCAAAAGGCCACCACCATCAAAGACCCCTTGTTCCGATACCTGCACCATGTTATCGCAGCAACTATCGTGCCGCGGGGTGCCAGCAGGGAGAAGGTCAACCTCAGTGACCTTTTCTTTCTATACTGCCTACTGCGACGACAACCCTGCGATCTAGCAGCCAGCCTGGCAGATTACTTTGCCACAGCATACCACCGGCAGATCCGCGGGTGGGTGCACACTGGCTCATACATCACCGCCATCGCACGCTCGCTCGGGATCGTGCCCGAGGGAGATCCGGTGCTGTCCGATCCGGTCCCGTCTACCAGGTTGGGCCGCGCGTCAGTTTCTAGCATGCAGATCACCCGTCGCTTTGATGTTGGTCTGAGGTTTAGGGGCGGAGACGGGCTGATTTGGCAGCCGGAGCCGGTGCCGGAGGTCATCCCGGTTGTTATTGAGGTGAGGGCTGGAGTGTTGGCCCCTCCTGATGTTCAGGCGGCCGCTCGGCAGGCTCACCTACAGGCTCTGGGACTCGATGAGTTCCCGGGCCAGCCTCAGGCTCAGCCTGTATTAGAGGATCCGGCTCAGGAGGAGCATATCGAGGAGATCCCGGTACCACCAGTTCAGCCAGCTCCTGAGCCGCCACAGTACCCGCAACACGTTTACGCTGACTTGCCTCCGGTAGCGCGTGAGGTGGCTCGGGACTTCGACCGGCGCCTCAGACGCCAGGCCGCACGCCAGGACTGGATCATCGAGACGCTCGTTTCTCTACGAGAGCTCGCTGGGTTGCCTCCACTTCCCCTCCCACCGTCCCCACCGCACGAGGATTAGTATCTTAGTTTGTTTGTATAGTGTTTTGTTATGTATTATGCAGTCAGTTGTACCTTTTTGTTTTGTATGTACAAACTGATATATATATATATATATATATATATATATATATATTGCAGTTAATCTTCTATTTACATCACGTTGGTTTTGGATTGTTTACGTTTAATTCTTATGGTTTTCTGTACAATTTATTTAACGTGTTCGTTTAATTTAACAAAATAAACTAGGTTAACAGTTTATAAAGACGCACTTATATTATATACGTTCTATAAAAATAATGACGTAAAAAAACGTAATTATAAAACAACGTATTATAAAGGCCACCCATTATAAAACTCAAATACAATTTTTTCCTCCAAAAAACACTACCAAACTAACCCACATCCCACCTATTTAAAAAAAAAACAACACAAATTCCAGCCAACGCTTTTTGTCTTTTTGCACACTCGAAGCGCCCCGCTATGGCAAAGCGGGGCGCTTCGAGTGTGCAAAAAGACAAAGGCCATGTGCGAATAGACCAGGCAACGTGCGTCCATGGGCAAATATATCTGGTTTTAAAAAAGTTCAATATTGATAATAATCAAAAATAAATAAATCAAAATTAAATTTAGAAAAACGGAGAACACAAAATGTAAATTCATAAATACAAATAGCTACCTACCCTTTCCCTTTCCCTTTCCCTTTCCCTGACAATAAGTCTGCAACACTCCCAAATTTCCACTTCTTTTTCATTGACCAACATTTACCTTTTTCCCATCATTCCTTTCCCTCCAACATCCTCTCACATCCATCCGGCTGTTGCTTGCTTTGCTGCTGCTACTATTATTATCTACATCTCTTTCACCACCGCTCGCTCGCTGCTACTCTTCAGATCACCAGGTTCGACCTTTCAACCCATTTTTACAAAATGTTTGTTGTTGAGGTGGTTTTGGTAAATCAACGAGACCAGAACCCACCCGGTTACAATACTTTTGAAATCTAGAAGAAAAGGACTTCATTTTTTAACAGCCTTTAAATTTTCATATATAGTCTGGTTGCTCGTATGTATAAGTTTCATTCTCATTCATTTGTAAGTTATAACCCACTCACTGATTTTTCACTCTTTTTTTTTTACTTTATTAACAGAAACATGACAACAACAATTGCCAAGTTTGCTCACTTACAAATCCCACTTGAAGACGTACTAAACGCCACCGACAACTTTCATCCTGATAACATCATCGGACGCGGTGGATTTGGACCAATATACAAAGGACGACTCCAGCGGTCCGGGGAGTCGATTAAGATTTCTGCGCTGAGGTTAGATCGTAAGCACGGTGGAGGAGTCGTCGAGTTCTGGACCGAAGTTTCAATGCTTTCTGATCTCAAGCATCCAAATATCGTCTCTATTGTCGGATTTTGTGATGACAAACATGAGAAGATCATTGTGACCACGTATGAGGCCAAAAATGGAAGTCTCAAGGAGCATCTAAGCAACCCGAACCTCACATGGACGCAAAGATTGAAGATATGTGTAGGCGTGGGTCGTGCGTTGAGTTACCTTCATTTTGACGAGGGCCGTGGTTATGGTGTTATACATCTTAACATCAATAGCTCAACAATTTTATTAGACGAGAAATGGGAACCCAAGTTATCCGGTTTTAAAGTTTCCATCAAACAATCGCTTAACCGAATGTACCAGGTCATCCTTTCTGAACCTATTGGCACAATAGGGTATGTGGACCCGGAAATTGAAAAGACCAAAGGTGTGACCTACAAGTCAGACATCTACTCATTCGGTGTCGTCTTATTCGAAATATTGTGCGGGAGGAAAGCATTTGTTCCGAATGATGCTAACAGGTTACTAGCTCCGTTGGCCATACGTCAGTATGAAAAAAAAATGCTAAAGGAGATGATCCATCCAGCTCTATGGAATCAAATGTCCCCGCATTCACTCGAAATATACTCAAAAGTAGCATATTCTTGCATAAAGGGGGAGCGAACAAACCGTATGGATACAAACAATATTGTCAACGAACTTGAGAAAGCACTGGAATCTCATCAGGATTTTCAACTTCAACAAGTTCAACTACAAATTCATCGTTTAAATCTTGTAAGACCCATTTTCTTTTACTTTTGCTTTTATGTTAAGTGTCATATAACATTATACATATTAACATTTACATGTTGATGACCGGTAACAGTTTTTTCAATTGATTGGCCACTTTGGGCGGCAATCTTGACTTTGGTTTTTTTTTTCTTTTTTCATATAATTATTTATAGGTGATGCCAAATTACAATTTTATCCCAGGTATAAAATTACGATTTCGCCCTCGATTGAAAATAAAATTTTGCTTTTGCCCCTTGCTTAAATTTACGATTTTGCCCTCAGTTAAAAAAACAATTTTGCCCCCAGTTTAAAATAAAATTACGGTTTTGCCCTCAGCTAGAGTCCTGCCAAATTACGATTTGGTTCCCAATTTAAAATTATGATTTTGTCCCCAGCTAAAAATTAAGATTTTGCCCGCAGCTAAAATATTACGATTTCACCCCATTTCAAAATAAAAAAAAAATGGTTTTGCCCTCAATTCAAAATATTATTTTGCCTCCATTTTAAAATTATGATTTTACCTTCGCTAAAAATTGCAATCTTGCCATCGTTTTTTTCTTTGGCAAAACTATGGTAGTGTTTTATTTTACTTTGTTGACTTAATTTTGTTTTTATTCATGCCAAATAGCTGCCTAGCACTCGCTAATTGGTCCTGACAAGTTATTGTTTTGCCCCCAACTTTAAATTACACGTTTGTCGTCGTTTTAGTTAAATTTTTTTATCATAACTATGCTACTGTTTTTCTTTAACTGGTTAACTTGATGTATCTTTTTTGATATCGTGCTATAGGTAGCATGTATAACTAACCGACATAAAGACGTACATGTTATTAACCTAAGAAATACTCGGTTTAGCGCCCCGCAACGCGGGCGGCGCATAACTCTAGCTGCCTAACACTGGCTCATTAGTCCTGAAAAATTACAGTTTTGCCCTGAGCCGAAAATTACGGTCTTATCATCGTTTTTTTCATAGCAAAATTATAGTTGTCTTTTTTTAATTGATTGAGAATTATTCGGCCATTGCCCCGCAACGCGGGCGGGGCATCTACTAGTTTGTTACATAAAATCATTTTTCTAATTACTGATAATATAATTTATTATAGTTACAATTTATTTATACGTACCATTTTTCTTTTGATTCTCTAAATAACACCACATGGTTGTCTTCTTCACATGATCATGGCTCACACAGAGCTCTACCATGATCACTCAGATCATCTTCTTCCTTCTTAACACAGCTCACTCAGAACCACGATCGGTTGACACAGAACCCACTACTCTTATTTCTTCCCTCGAACTTCCATAACCGCTATCCGTCTCGTTCTCTCTAATCTCAGGATCCGTGGCCGACTTGTCCCGTACCCGACCCGTACGGACCCTAAACATCAAGATTAACCCAATAGGAGCGTTCAGTCATGTCGAGGCAGGGGGTACAGAAGGTCACAAACAGATGGCCGACAGTCATTTGACAAGTGTCACCAAATGGGTCACTTTCAATACGAGTGCCCAAATGGTGACAAATCTGTTAGTTATACCCATTAGACTATGGGGTATGGGGCGGGGTTGGGGCGTGGGTTGGGTACAAACGCCTAAGTCACAACCTCGGGTGTACTTGGGTTTCGGTGTGGCCCCTTGGGCGGGGGTTTCAGCCCGGGCATTGGGCGGGCCTAGCGGTCTTCCGTGGCCGTCTCTCATTTGCTGGGTTGGCTAGGCTATAGGTGGCTAGGATTTAAATAATAATTTTAGGCTTTTTTTATTTTTTTATTTTGTGTGTATTTTTATAATAATTGAAAAAAAATTATAACACGTGACCAACCCACGCGGGCTAGCCACGCCCCGCCATACCGACCCAACATGCAACTGACCAGCGGTGCCCCTCAAAGTCCACGTGTCAACTCATGCCCCAAACCCCCGCCCCACCATATACCCCACGGTCTTATGAGGAAAGTGAAGAGCTTTTGTTAATGGGGTCGGTGGACCACATAAGCCCAAAAAGGAATGTATTTGGTGTCTCGACTTAGACCATCCACAATAAGGTATATTATAAACACCTAAAAACATGACTAGTTAGCAGCCACATCAGAAAACACCCTTTCTTTAAAAACATCAAAAACCCACTCAATAAGGAAACCCAAAAAACGCTGTCACATCACCATCACCTTTTACATCAAAACCCCCCTCCCAGCCCAACCATCGGTCACATACCCCACCTTTTCTTATTTTTTCATGTTTGTGAGGAAATATGGATAGGAAAAATGAACCCAAAAAATGAAGTCCACAATAGGTAAAAATGAATGAGGTGGAAAAGGGAGAAAAAATGAAGGCTAAAAATGGCTTATTGTGAATGCTCTAGCCTGCTCAAACCATATGTCAGGAATTAAAGAGTGGTTTATTAGCATTGATGAGACCTATAAGCACCATGTTAAGCCGGGCAATGATTTGAGACACAATGTCAATGGAATTGGAGATGTTCGCCTTGTTATAGACGGCATTTGTGATACAAGGGTGTGTGTGGAAAATGACAAGTTATGTCCTTTATGTTTGTATCAAATTACAGGTGTTGTCCTTTGCCTTTAAAATTGACGAGTTTTGTCCTTAACGTTTCAAAATCCTTCACGTTATGTCCATTATCCCTAACTAAGTCAAATTTTTTTGTTAAATATATTCATGTGCTTTGCACATAAGGGTATTCTTGTCATTTTACCTCTTCATGGACTATTGAGTAAATAACTTATATCAAGGGACCAAATGTGTAAAAAGATTAAAGAATATATAAATAAAAAAACCTAATTAAAAAAATTCTCTCACCCTCTCTCCAACCGGGGCAACCGGCAAACACTCTTCGGAATACTCCCACTCAAATAATTACTGAACTGCTCCACACTCACCAAACACCGTCACATTACTCAACAACCCAATCTCATCCTAGACACAAGACCTCAACCCGTTATTCATCATAATAATCTCAATCATAACATCCCGGACACAAGACCTCAACCCGTTATTCATCATAATAATCTCAATCATAATAATCTAATTAACAAAAATAACATCCAAATCTTTATCAAACAATTCCTTAGGCACATTACCTTCAAACTCATAAAACCAGAGATCTGAAAACTTTAATCTTGGTAATTTAAGCACAACGTGAGGGAATATTCCGGCAAACCTGTTGTTGTTGATATCAAGCTCAAACAGAATCTTCAAGTTTTTAAACTTTTTCGGAATTGTTCCGCTTCGAGTTTATGTGAAACAATGGCAGATCTCCGGTAGGTATCCGGCAATGTCGCCATGGTTGAGGTTTATTCCGGCAACGGTTCTTTCTGAACGATTATCCGGTGCGGGTGCACAGAACACTCCGGTGTAGCCGCACACACCAGATCCAACCCAATCAACGGTCAGATTTTGTGGATCTCAGAGTATCGCTTGCTTCCATGCTTGTAAAGCAATATAAGCATTTCTCAACCTAGGGTTTTCGAACACCAGCGACGGATCCACCATCACGTTTTCACCTCTGTTTCCGTTTTCGTCGAGGTAGAACAGCAGCTACCGTTGCCGGATGTAATTCACCTCGCTGTCGGTGAGCCGGCTGGAGCTGGAGCCAGCGATGGAGTCCCTTGATATAAGAGGTGAAAATGCAAGCATACAGAGAAGAAGAAGGGAGATTAAACAAATGGTCTTCATCTTATTCTTTAATCTTTTTACACATTTAGTATCTTGATATCAGTTATTTACTCAATAGTCCCTAGAGAGGTAAAATGACAAGAATACCCTCATGTGTGCAAGACACATGACCATATTTAACAAAAAAATCTGACCGATTTAAGGCTAAAGGACATAACGTGTAGGATTTTGAAACGTTAAGGACAAAACTCATCAACTTTAAAGGCAAAGGACACCGCCTGTAGTTTGGTACAAACGTAAAGGACAAAACTTGTAATTTACTCAAAATAGAATGTTCCCAGTTTTTGGCACTCATGTACCTGTGGATCAGACATGTATGCAAGTGAAAGAAACAGTAATGTCTCAAATTTGGCACAAGATACTTGCTCATATAAACCACAAGGCTATTAGGACCATAATTCATTAGTAGCTGAGAAGTATGTTGTGTGTGAGACATGTATGATTGGGAAACAGTAAAGGCAAGCCATACCCAAGAAGAGCAACTCATATAGGGTTTAGACATGTGGTGGTTGAGCAGGCATCAACTAGGGTGTAATTTGTGTAGTGGTTATGCTCCTATGCTCGGATACCAAATCAATTCACCGAATATTGATTTGTATTAGATTGTTAATAATGTAGAGTTACATAGACGTGGTTTGTATATACCACAAATTTACAAGTACAGTCCAAGCACTATAACTTAATTACATTTAGTGTGTTAATACCGTGCAATCTGATTAGATAACAGGTGCAATTTAAATTAGATAACATGCGCCATTTATACAAACAAAAGAAGAGAGTAAAAAATACCAAGTGTTCAATCCTATAATATTTGTAGTTTACAATAATAACTACTACTACTTGCTTACTAACCTCAAATCACAAGTTTTATTTACGGTTGTTACTAAATGCACCCCATTTCTTTCAATTTTACTGGTTATACTCCCCCTTGAAGTTTTCAAATAAATACCAATAAATCTTTTATTTTTTGAATTTTTAAAAAACTGTATCTACTTTAAGTTTTTTAACAATTTAAAAAAACAATAATGTTAAATTATATAACACCAAAACTTAACCAAGGTTTGTACGAATTGAATTCATAAAAATTATTTATGTATAGAACTAACTATTTTTAAAATTTTGAATTTATCATTTTGTCTAACCAAACTTGTATTATGTATGTGAAAAAAACAAGTTGAAAAAAATAACTAGAGAAACAGAGTTCAACCTTATATTAAATTTTGAACTTGATTGTAACTTTTTACGTAGTAAAATGTTGATCACGCATTGTGATAGTTAAATTTTCAATTTGGTTGTACAACTTTTATAACACACTTTATATATAAATAAAAAGGGCACAACAAGAGTTTGAAAAATACAAGATACAAAAAACACGACCAAAAACAGAAGAATGGAACAAAATTACAAGAGATATAGGGATGAGCATGGTACCCATTCGGTACTGAACCGGTACCGAAAAACGGGAAAAGTGGGTACCGGTACCAAAAACGGGGAAAGTGGGTACCGATACCGGTACCGAATATACACGGTACGGTTCGGTACCGGTGCCTGTTACCAAATGCTCATCCCTAAAGAGATCCGTTACATCAAAATCGATCCACTTCTCCCAAATCGGAGACTAGATTTGGCCCTGTGTGTCACCCATAAGAAGGTGTCCTCCTTGATTAATATTCAACCGTTTTGGTAACCGAAAGAAAGACCCCTTTGAAAACCTTTAGATTTCTCGTGTGCCAAAGCCTCCAGACTGTTGCCAAAGCCACTTCGTTGACAAGCTTCTTCCATTTTTTACTTCGTGGCGCCGCCTCCAAACACTCCATAATCCCGGTCAGTTTTAACACATCGGTAGGCATTGGGACCTTTATCCACACGAAGATGTTCCACCGCATACTTTTCGCAAAAAGACACGCCACAAATATATGGTCCGGGTCTTCAGTGCCAATACCACACCGATCGCAAATATCATTCGGGATGTTGACCCCAAGCTTCCTGAGTTCCGTCTTTGCAGCCACTTTCCATTGAAGAGCTCTCCACATAAGATGGTTGCTTTTTAGATTTGCCCAGGAGTTCCATATAAAAAAAACTCCACCCATTCTGGTCGGTTTCTGTGTGAATAACATCCAGCCTAACATCTTTGACTTTGAAAATTGCATCTTTCTCAATTTGGTTGTACAACTTATTACAACAATGATGAACGTGGTGAACCTCATATTATAAATTCAAAATTTAATTGTATTAACTTTTTACAGCACCTTTTTTATACGAACAACTTAAATTCAACATTGACTATCTCAATTATTGTTATTATATATATTTATATGACCTTTAAAAAATCTGATAATTAGTAGCCTTTATTTAAATAATCTGATTAAAAAAGGCAAATTGGATTTAAATAATCTCAACTTTCTCAATTTGGCCAACTCAGATATTGACCGATAATAATCCGAACTGGTTCACTTTTGGCCGATAATAGTCCGCCGTTAAAAATAGCTTAATGGAGTTAAGCTTTTTTCCGAATTACAAACTGATGTTTTATGAATTTTGATCAGAACGAGGATACGAGTCGATTTATTTAAAATTTACCTCGAAACGATGCTTCAAACGGCTTGATGTTAATTAATTAGAAGTTTAAACACCCGAATTGAAGCGCCATTTTCGTCGTTTGGGGCAGTATTTCGAGGTAATTTTACATCAATCAACTCGTATCCTCGTTCTAATCAAAAGCCCTAAAACATCAGTTTATAACTCACTCGAAAAAAAAATTAACTTCGTTAAGCTATATTTAACGCAGACTATTATCGGCCAAAAGTGGACCAGTTCGGTTTATTATCGGCCAGTAAATGAGTTGAGATTATTATCGGCCAAATTGAGAAAGCTGAGATTATTTAAATCCAATTTGCCATTAAAAAAAGATTTTTAGAGGGGTGAAATTTAACAGCATCTAAAATTTTAGTTTTATAAAGGAGGTGCAATTAGTAAAAATGAGGTTGCATTTAGTCTACCCCTTTATTTACGCATACATGGCTACAACATAAAACTCTGCGTACTAGCCCGAGGATAAATAACTTTCTGCATAATCTGTTAATTTAACCATCACTAGTGCTCTAGTGGTGGCCACGGGTATTTAAGTTCCATCTACGGTGGGCCCGGGTGAGTTTTCCTCTCTAGGTCTCAAGTTCGAGTCTGGGTGATAGGGGTTTCTCATTGAGGAGTTTAAATTGGGGATCTAATGTGTGAGGGGGCTCTCTAGCGCGGACCCAGTTAAGACAATGTATGCTAGATCTTCCGACATTTACAAATAATTCACAACTTTCAAAAAAAGAAAAATCTGTTAATATAATTTTGGTAATTCCATTTGATTAATTTTTTTTTTTGAACGGTGATTAATTGAATGGAAAATTTTGGTCTTTGTGAAAAGACATACTCGAACCATCACTTATTTTTTTAAAATAGCTTAACTCCATTAAGCTATTTTTAACGGCGGGCTATTATCGGCCAAAAGTGAACCAGTTCGGATTATTATCGACCAATAACTGAGTTGGGATTATTATCGGCCAAATTGAGAAAACTGAGATTATTTAAATCCAAACTGATGTTTTATGGATTTTGATCAGAACGAGGATACGAGTCGATTTATGTAAAATTTACCTCGAAACGATGCTTCAAACGACTTGATTTTAATTAATTAGAAGTTTAAACACCCGAATTGAAGCGCCATTTTCGCCGTTTGGGGCAGTATTTCGAGGTAATTTTACATCAATCAACTCGTATCCTCGTTTTAATCAAAAGCCCTAAAACATCAGTTTATAACTCACAAAAAAACTTAACTTCGTTAAGCTATATTTAACACAGACTATTATCGGCCAAAAGTGGACCAGTTCGGATTATTATCGGCCAATAACTGAGTTGAGATTATTATCAGACAAATTGAGAAAGATGAGATTATTTAAATCCAATTTGCCATTAAAAAAAAGATTTTTAGAGGTGTGAAATTTAACAGCTTCTAAAATTTTAGTTTTATAAAGGAGGTGCTATTAGTAAAAATGAGGTTGCATTTAGTCTACCCCTTTATTTAGGCATACATGGCTACAACATAAAACTCTGCGTACTAGCCCGAGGATAAGTAACTTTCTGCATAATCTGTTAATTTAACCAATACTAGTGCTCTAGTGGTGGTTACGGGTATTTAAGTTCCATCTATGGTGGACCCGGGTGAGTTTTCCCCTCCAGGTCTCAAGTTCGAGTCTGGGTGATAGGGGTTTCTCATTGAGGGGTTTAAAATGGGAATCTACTGTGTGAGGGGGCTCTCTAGCGCGGACAGTCGGACACAGTTAAGACAACGTATGCTAGATCTCCCGACATTCACGAATAATTCACAACTTTCAAAAAAAGAAAAATGTGTTAATTTAATTTTGGTAATTCCATTTGATTAATTTTTTTTTGAACGGCAAATTTTTCCATTTGATTAATTGAACGGAAAATTTTAGTCTTTGTGAAAGGACATACTCGAACCATCACTTATTTTTTTTTGTTCAGTTTATTCGTTAATTCATTTATTTATATTTAACCTTATCAATCTTTCTAATTACCACCTTATCAATCTTTCTAATTACCAAGGATTGTCCTAATTAACTTTATATATTAAGTGGAAAATCGAGACCATAGATTGGGTCAGATCTGGGAGGGCCTAACCCAAGTTTGAAAAAAAACGACAAAGAATACTAATTATTTTTATCTTACATTCTAGTTTATTAATTAAAATAACTTGTGTCGGATTTGGTAAATGTTTATAAAGTATACACATATTATACATGAACTTCGAAATAGAAAACAATTCAAAGTCCTCTTTATTTTCTAAAGGGGTCAACAAAATAATGACCGTTTCTTTTTAACTTCGTGATGTTTTACTAACAAGTATATATAAGTTATGACCTTTTTTCCTTTTTTGCATATATGTAGATAGAGAACTTGAAACACTTGAAGATTCATCTTAGTGATATAAAATTGGCCACCGATGATTTTTCAGACACATACAAAATTGGAGATACAAGATACTGTAATTTGTATAGAGCAACTTTTGATTATGAAAAAACTTCTCCCGTAGAAGCGATGAATAAAGGTGAACCACTCAAGAGACACAACAGTGTACTTATAAAACGCATACTTTCTAGAGACGACGAGCAAGGAGAAAGTGCATTTTTCACAGAACTTGAAATGCTTACTAGTGTTAAGCATCATAACATAATCACTCTACTTGGATTTTGTGTTGAAGGTTCGGAGATGATCCTTGTCACTGAGAATGTTTCTAATAGATGCCTTGGTGATCATTTGGGAAACGTCAATGACATGCGTATTTTGACGTGGGAAAAACGTTTGAAAATTTGCATTGATGTTGCACACGCATTGAACTACCTTCACTCAGAGATGGAAGCCCAAAAGATGATAATAAACCGTGATATCAGGAGTGCCAACATTGGGTTAGACGAGAATTTGAGGGCAAAGATTGTTGAGTTTGGGCTTTCTGTATTCTTGCCTCCAAATCAAAATGGTGAAGCTCTACATCACACACGTTTTATTGGCACACGTTACTACATAGATCCAGAATATGAGAAGAGTGGTACGTTAAAAAGAGAATCAGATGTTTATAGTTTTGGAGTAGTTTTGTTTGAGATTCTATGTGGAAGACTAGTCAATGACCCGATTTACCAAAAGGAGGGTGACAAAGGGCTAGTATCTGTGGCAAGACAAAGTTACAACACTGGAACACTAGAGAACATAATAGATCCTATAATAATGGAAGAAATTGGTGAAAGCAGTTTTATTTCTAATAAAGGACCCAGCAAGGGTTCTATGGAAATATATATTGAAATTGCAAATTGGTGTGTAGCAGAAACTCAAGACAAACGTCCAACGATGAAAGTCGTCGTTAGGGAACTTGAGAAAGCATTACTTTTTCAAATGAGCCAGGTAACATATATATGCATTTATAAAGGATAATTTTTCTGTATTCATACAATTGATCCCTAATGGCAGTCTTGAGTTTATTGGTTTTCTTAGTATTTTTTTTATTTGCTTCACCAATATAAAGTTTTTATCATTCATTTCTAGCTTTTAGAACTAATTCCCTTCCTAAAATAACTGCTTAAAGGAGGATCGAGTGCAAGGCACAGAAACAGATCACGTTGTCAGTAAACTTGAGGAAACAATGGAACTTCAGTTGAATGAAGAGAATCATGTAAGACATTTTATTCTTTTCTTTTCACCACTCTCATATCATTTTCTTATGTCTATTAATTTATGCTTACTTTTGTAATTAGTAATTCGTGTCAAAGGAATAGCCGAGAAATACAATTGAAAGCCCATCACAAAGTGTTTTAGAATAAACTCATCAACCAAGATATGCACTTGAAAGCACATCACAAATTGTTTTCGGAAGAAACCGAATATGAATTAAAATTTGATGTTGAATCTCCGAAATTAGGATAGTCACACATTTTTTTTGCCTAAATATGAGATGAAAAAATAGAAAATGATTTTAGATATATTTTTTTAATTGAAAATCAGCCAAAAACAAATCTTAATAAATGATGTATAATGACGACACAAGGTAATTAATTAACAATAACGGTAAAGTATACTGTTTGAAATTGTAAATCATGGAAGAGGCCTAAGTAAAAGAAGTATAGTTTAGGTAGGAAGGGTAGGAAAGAAGAAGGTTGTGACATGTGATAAAATTAGAAAAACAAAGGGGACGCCGGACCGGTATTTTGTCAATCTCATCTCATCTTATCCTTTTCTCTTTCCCTGTATCTTTAAAACTCACCATCTTCAAAACCCGTCATGTTCAACCTTTTCTTAACTTTCTATCTCTATAATCACTACATTACAGTTCGATTTTTGTCATCAATCAATTATTCAAACACTCAATCAACGCGTTCTTCAACTTTGAAGAAGCCAAGTTTAATTTCATACGATTTCTCATTTTTTCACGTGATTTTGAAGCAAATCACTCTATTCGTTTGATTCGATCGTTGATAAGTGTTTCTAGCATTCAAATTTCATCAATCGTTGTTGAAGAAATCAGCTTCGATCTGAGTAAGAAATGTTTATTTGGATTTTCATATTGCGTTACAATCGGGGTATTTGATATAAGTCATTGCGTTTTACAAAAGAAAGAAAAAAAACATATTTTTATGTTTTTAGTCTATTGCGTTATAGAAACAATACATTTTTTTGTGTTTTTAGTTAATTGTGTTTTAGAAAAAAAATATACTTTTAATCTATTGCGTTTAATAAAAAAGTCATTTCCTTATGTTTTTTGTCCATTATGTTTAAGAGAAACAACATTTTTTTGTGTTTGTCAATTACGTTTTAGAGAAAAGACATTTATTTGTGTGTTTGGTTCATTACGTTTTAGAGAAAAGACATTTTTTGTGTTTTTAGTTCATTGCGTTTAAAAAAAATGTTTTTGTGTTTTTTGTTCATTGCGTTTTACGCATCTTGGTTTTCAATTTTTTTTCAAAAGTATAGCAACAGTAGATTGAAGATCCTGTACGTTAATTCAAAAGTGTGAGAAATATTGTGGAGATGACATGTGTTATAAATCTAAATTAATTCAAGAGGGTAAACAAGTAATTTTCTTATTGATTTAATTAATTGATAACCTTCGATAACCGCCACCCTTTATTATAGGAATACAAATTAAGAATTAATCTACGAATTTGTGTCATCTTTTTCATCAATTATTAATTCTGAAGATCGCAGAATGAAAATTTATAGAGTGTTATATAGTGATGGATGCAGAATGAAGGTTTTTATATAACACTACAAATCTCTATAAAGCACTACGAATAGCATATAACCCTTTTATAACTCTATATAACACTACAACATTATATATAACACTGCAACGACCATTCAGAACTGTGTAGTGTTATATATTTTTATATAGTGTTATATGGTGTTATATAGTGTTTTTTGGTGTTATATGATGGGTGTATAGTGTGATATAGTGTTATATGGTGTTATATGGTATTATATGGTGTTATATAGTGTTATTTAGAGTTATATAGTGTTATATTGTTATATTTTTCTAATAACTTGTCTATGATAGATGTATAGTGTTATATATTGTTATAAAGTGTTACATAGTGTTATATGGTGTTACATAGTGTTATATGGTATTATATGGTGTTATATAGTGTTATAAGATGGATGTATAGTGTTATATATTTCTTGTAGCAGTAACATATTTCTGGATTTTTTAGAATGTCCGGATTTTAGAATAAGTTTAAAATTGAATCGCGCTAGAATTTAGGAGTGAATCGCTAGAATTTAGGAGAGGATACCTAATTTGAAACATATATAAAGACACTATTAACCATACAATTTCCAAATCAGTCCAAATAATTAAAACACAATTTATAATTTGGTCCCTATTGATCTCAACCTTTGGTTTAAAACATTTCTTACACTTCTCACACTTTGTACACTATCCCTACCCTGTATACTCGTTTTAAAGATAAAAACGCTTTTTTATTGTGTAATTTTTATAAAAAAATATTTTGGTATGAAAGAGTTATTAAAACAGGGGGAATTGGAGAAGAGAGAAACTATTACCATGGATAGACTAGAATACCCCTAAACTAACCCACATGCTTCCGTTTTTTTTTTCAATCTCACATATTTAATCTTAGACATTTATTTTAAATTTAATGGATAGTATTGCTTTCTAACCTTGCTAGCAAAACAATCTTCCCATTATATCCTTACCCTATAAATCATTTGTAATCTTTAGCTTGAGTTATATGAGTATATATTTCGGATAAATATAAATGGTAAACAATTTTAATTAAATAATGTGAACGATAAAAAATCTAACTTATAATAAATGACTCCAACTTTTTATTACTTAGTATATAGAATTACTAGGTTATAACCCCGTGTATTACACGGGGTTGAATAAATAAATTTTATATATTTTATATACTAAATAATAAAACAATATATCTTTAAAAACCTCATTTATTGTACGGATTGAATAAATATAATTTTATATATTAAATAATAAAAATTTATATCTATAAGAACCATATTGTACGGGTTGAATAAATGTAATTTTATATACCAAATAAAAAAGTTATATCTTTAAAACCACGTATATTACACGAGTTGAATAAATGTAATATTGTTTACCAAATAATAAAATAATACATCTTTAAAAACCATCATTTATTACACGAGTTGAATAAATATAATTTTATATAACAAATAATAAAAAAATACATTTTTAAAAATATGCGCATTACACAGTTTGAATAAATGTAATTTTCTGTACTAAATAATAAAAAAAATATATCCTTAAAAAACCACGTGTATTGTACGAATTTAATAAATCTAATTTTATATATCAAATAATAAAAAGTTATATTTTAAAAAACCTCATGTATTACATGGGTCGAGTAAATGTAATTTTGTATAGTAAAAATAAAAATATTTAATATATTAATACAAAGTTTGGGGTTCGTGATAAAAATAGATTATTCTGTTGCAAAATTTGTTAACGAAGTCTCAATAAATTTAACCATTTATTTAAAACTCCGTAAATGTATAAATGATAAATAATATTATTTAAATTTATTTTAAGTTTCGTAAAATCTATTTGATACCAAACTTAAAAAAACGTTCAAATATAATTAATTCAAATAAATAATATTATAAATGAGATGGAGATTAAAGTAAATAATAATTATCCATATGATATTAAACTAATAAATATTTAGTAGGAGAGTTATCTATAATATAAAATATTAAATTAAATAATGTTTAGTAGAAGAGTTATCTATAATTAATTAGATAATATTTAACTAAAATAATAATTATCTATAAGAGATGACATAATATGATGACAAGTGTCCCCAAAGTGGTTTCTTTTATTATATAGTATAGATATTTATTCAACCTGTATAATACACGGGGTGTAAGGATTCTAATTAATTTCACATGAAATTTTCTGCTGTAATTTATTATTGATTAGTATATATGTTATTAATATCTAATACTGTTATTAATATCCATTTTTTTAAATTAAATCCTAGCGGAACTCATGTATACATATTTAATTAATATAGAATTAGATTGATATAGATATTATTAATCTCCAATTTTTTAATTTAAATTTTAGAAAAATTCCTATATGTGTTTAATTTTTTTATACATGGATGTGGGTTTAATATAGATTGCCATTATATAATATAAGGGAAAACAATTCTTTGTCAGAAAAGGAAAAAAAAGTATATTAGAACTTAAAAGGCTCTTAAATGATAAAAATTGATTTAAATAGCAAAATTGATGGAGATAAAATATGGAATTGAACATATTTAATTGTTTAGTTTATTTAGTCAAAGTTATATAGTTTTGATAGGTTTCGTATATAGATACTGAAGGTAAAAAGATTTAACAAATAAACACTTTTGAATTTAAATTTATATATATATATATATATATATATATATAGAGAAAGTATAATGTACAATACTGCTTATCATACATTATCGTACGCGACCAAAATAGAACTTGCGTGATTATCTTCCATGCGTGATTATCACCAACTTTTGATCAACTGAACTTGCGTAATAATGTTCCCATGCGTGATTATCTTTCAAAATCTGATCCCATGCGTGATTAGGGCTCCCATGCGTGATTACATCCAGATCTGATGGTTCACGGCGTCGCGTACGTTTTGTAGGATAAGCCCTTTTGTATGTTAACCTACCCCTATATATATAGGGGATCGCTAAAATGAGAACCACCACGAGTTATGAGAACCACGAGAACCGCGCCCCGCGGGTGGCCGTCGGCGACGAAATTTTTTTTACACCTAGATCCGTATATATTAGGACCGGGTGTAAATTTTCGGTTCAAACGACGCGCCCGAGGGGGTAGTTTTTTACGCCCAAAGTTTGGGTTTTTTTAATTTTTCTTTTTTTTTTTACCAAACTTTGGGCGTAAAAAACTACCCCCTCAGTCGCGCCGTTTGAACCGAAAATTTACACCCGGTCCTAATATATACGGATCTAGGTGTAAAAAAAATTTCGTCGCCGACGGCCACCCGCGGGGCGCGGTTCTCGTGGTTCTCATAACTCGTGGTGGTTCTCATTCTAGCGGCTCCCTATATATATATATATATATATATATATATATATATATATAGGGTAAGGTTCATTTGAGAACTACCCTTATTGTGAGAACCAATGTGAACACAAAATAAAATCTAAAAAAAATCAACAAGCACTCAAATTTTTTTTAATTTTTTTTTTTTAAAATTGCTATATTAAGTTAGCAAAAAAAAAAAAATCGAGTAACAGTTATCCATGCACATGTGCATATGTATCATTACTTCGACAAATTCCGTAATACGTTATCAGTAATAGACAATTGCACTTTAATTTACAATATCATTCATAATACACTACTTTTTACATTACCAATATTCAAAATGCACATGTGCATCATTATGTATAACCATGATATAACGTGTTTTGGTACAAAAAGTTTGTGATTTTGAATGGAGAAGTAGGCCCATATACATGTTTTTTGGTTAGTTATATCTATTGGTTGATGGTTTGGTTATAGTTGTCAAATTATGATGTAATATGTTGATTGGATGGTATAAATGGTGTTGATATACATGTAATAAAGTTAAAATATTGTTAATGGTATTGTATTATGGATGGTAGGAGGTAATGGTATTGTATTATGGATGGTAGGAGGTAATGGTAGTGTATTATGGATGGTATAATAGATGAAAGGGAAAGTGTATTCAAAGTAGTGTACCAAAACACATTATTTCATGTTGATACATATAGATGCACATGTGCATTTCTAATATTGTTAACGTAAAAAGTAGTGTCTTACACGTGGTAGTGTAAATGAAAGTGCAATTGTCTAATATTTGTAATGAAATACAGAATTTGTCAAAGAAATAATACAAATACAAATGCACATGTGCATGGATAACTGTTACTCAAATTTTTTTTTTTGAAATTTTTTTATAAACAAAATATAGCGATTTTTCCAAAAAAAAAATAGTAAATTTTTTTTTTGGGTGTTTTTTAGATTTTTTTTAGGTATTACTGTTTGTGTTCACACTGGTTCTCGCAATAAAGGGTGGTTCCTAACGGATCATTCTCCTATATATATAACCTATAATTTTATCTGTGTTTAGATAACAATACCTTTAGACCACCCGTAGCGGGGGGTTGTTGGTGTTTTTTCCCAACAAAACGCCCCTTGACCACTCCCCTGGTCGTTTTTTTTTTAAATTCCTTATGGCGTTCTTTTTTCCACGCCTTTGTTCAATCGTTTTGGCCAATGACCGTTGGCAACGGTCTTGAAGGTAACGGCTACTTTTTTTTAATTTAACTTTTATATAAATAACAACCTTCACCCATTTTATACAAACCACAAGAGGGGCGAAGGATAGTTGACACCCGGAGTACACCCGCCCACCAATGTTTCAGTTAGAAATATAAAAGAGAAAAATGCCCGGATAGTCCCTGTGGTTTCACCTTATTTCACCTATAGTCCCTATCTTTCTAAAACTACTTGAATAGTCCCTGTGGTTTTCCGTTTTGTTCTCGGATAGTCCCTGGGTCTAACTTCAGTTACTTTTCTCTGTTAAAATGATGTGAAATGACCAATTTACCCTTTCCTTTAAAAGGCCAAACCACAGGGACTATCCGGGCATCTTCTACATTATCTTCTACTCCCCTCTCTCTCTCTATATACGCAGATAACAACAACAATCAAATCTCAAATTATCTTCTACTCCCCCCTCTCTCTCTAAACAAAGAACAGATCTATGTAAATCTCACACACAAATACACACATCTTTGAAGAAATGAAACCCTAAATCTAGATCCTTCTCCCTCTCTCCCCCCCTTCTTTCTCTCTCTAGCGGCTGTGGTGGTGGTGATTTTGACGGTGTGGAAAATTGGCGGAGATCGTGGTGGTTCTGACGTTCAGTGATGGTGCTAGCGGCAGTTGATTAACGATGGTGAAGGTTTGCGGTGGCTGTTGGGTGGTTATGATGAACCGACGGTGAAGGTGATGGAGGCCGGAGGACCCGTCGGAGAAGATGAAGGAGTTGCAGGTTACACGGCAGTGGTCGGCATAGATGATGAATGTCAATCTCGAAGTTGAACGTGGTGTAGACGGAGGTAAGGTGCAGGTGGTGGTTGTGTGGAGCATCGGAGATCGACGGTTGTTCGCGGTGGCGCCGGTGAGTCAGACTCGGTTTCTCCGGAATATTTTGGTATTTTGGTGAATTATGTGTTTTTGTTATCATTCGTTGATTCTGTTACTGGAATATTTGATTTCGAACAGAAATCGGACATGTTCTATCCTGCTATGGCGAGTTAGGTACAAAATCTGTTCCGAATTGTTTGTTTATATGTGGTGTACCGTGTACATAGAGTTTTGTGTATGTTTGAACTTTGATGTTATGTTAGGGTTTCGATTTCAGTTTTGTTGAATCCCTGAGTGGTGTATGAGTGAGTTTGATTGATCTTGTCAGAGGAGATGCATTGTTGATGAATTCATCGCTGTGGTGTTGAATTTAGATTTTTATAGCTTGTAGATATGTGGATAAGCTAAAGGAATTTGTGGAAGTTTGTGTTCATGACTTCATGCTTATTCTTATTCAAGGTGACTCCGGCTCGAGTGGTGATTCAGTTCAGTTTAGGTCTTGGTGCAACTCGGTTCGGTTCCGGCTCGGGTTGATGGTGGAGGGTGGAGGAGGGTGATGGTGGGTGGAGGTTGAAGATGAAGTGTGGTGGTGGGGTTTTATAAATAAAAATGAAGAAGATGCCCGGATAGTCCCTGTGGTTTGGCCTTTTAAAGGAAAGGGTAAGTTGGTCATTTCACATCATTTTAACAGAGAAAAGTAACTGAAGTTAGACCCAGGGACTATCCGAGAACAAAACGGAAAACCACAGGGACTATTCAAGTAGTTTTAGAAAGATAGGGACTATAGGTGAAATAAGGTGAAACCACAGGGACTATCCGGGCATTTTTACGATTTTTTCGTCCAAAAATTTTAAAATTATAAAGAATCGCCTCCCCCCCCCCCCCGAATTATTTTGCCAAAATATTTATATAATATATAAATTGGGTCCCATGACCCCCCCCCCCCCCCCTCTGCCCGAAACTTTTGATCAAGCTCCGCCACTGAACCACAATAAAAAACCTTCACTTACAACATCAAACAACAAGCCTTTTACACCCCATTTCATATAAAAAATGGATTCCCCCACCTCCTCGTCGCCCATTGCAAATTTTTATTACAAGGAGTTTTTAGCGGATGAGGATGACTCGATCAATGAGGAGGTCGAGCAAGAGGCGGTTACGAGTGCGTGCGAACTCGCGGCTCATTATATGAAGCATTGTAGTCGGCCTCAACGTGAAATATTACTAAGAGAATATATTGAACGAGACCGAGTGCGGCAAACGATCAGTTGATTATTCAAGACGAGTAGTATTATGTGTTTGTGTTTTATGGTTTATGTAATTTTTATTTAATTAATAAAATATTATTAGTTTTAAATTGAAAAAAAAATAATTGGGTAGTGATTGCTTTGGGCATTATAGGGCGTTATCACAATACACCCTTTTTTAACATAATGCTCAATAATGCCTCATTGCCACATGGCGCAAAAAAAACCGAAGGGTGAGGGTATTATTGGGTCTTCCACTACCCATGTTCTTATAACCTAAACTACTAGTGGGACTGCCCCTGATCTTGCCTTTTTTTTTTCGCTTCAATTGAAATTGCATATTCCATAACATTATATGTATATTTTCAGTACAAAAACTAATCTTCACTTTCCACCCCATTTACAATGGTACGTCCAATTTCTTTGATAGAATGCATATATGGGACAAGGCATATGATTTTGTTTTTAATCGGACAAGACATATATATACAGTGTATATCATTTTAATATGACAAGGCATATGATATTGTTTCTATATAGTATGTTAATTTTCTTTTTCTTAGTCATTACTTTAGTATCAAATTCGACCTGTAATTTATTGTTAAATTTATATGATGCTTTTTAAGGTATATCTTGAACTCCAATTTTTGCATCACTTGTAATCTATTATATTATCAATTTCTTCCTGTTAGAGTTACTTCTTAGTAAATGGTTTTCCACCACCAATTTGTAGCAAATACATAGTTTTGAGGAGTAACCTTTTTTCTCTGATATTATAACTTAAAAAGGAGGAACGCATACAACAGCAAGGCAAGGACCAAGTAATCGAAAAAATTGAGGAAACAACACATGAAAATCTTGTAAGACCTCCCCTTTTTTACTTCATCTTATTCGTTAGTGAAATGAAATCTATTAATTGAATTAGAATTTTATAAAGTAACATGACAAATCTATAAAGAGTTACTTTTATTTTTTACTATATATAAAGCAACAACGATAATGTGTAATTTTAAACTTTTACCTTCACTCGCTATCCTTTATGTGAAATTTGGTCACGCTTCATGTCCTTTACGCTTCATTCCAACCAAATACTCAATTAGTTCAAGGCTTTGCATGACACATGAGGATAGTAAGTTAATTTACCATCCCATTTATTCCTTCCATCAAGTTAAAACTCCTCTAATAAAGTAAACATCAGTAGGGGGGGGGGGGGGGGGGGGGGGATATTTCACGGTCCTCCCAACCGCTGGAGTGATCTCACTCCACAAGCTAGCTTAGCCCCATAGCTGCCTGGCGGTTACTACCCAACTGGAAGCGAAAGCCTGGAGGAAACTGTGCCTGCCAGGATTCGAACCCGGGTCCTCTGTCCCATTCACATTTGCCCTTCACATCAGTTTACAACCCTCTGTCCCATTGACCGTTCGTTTGACTAGTACAAAGACGTATTTTGCCCTTTTCATATTAATACACGTACCGATGGTTTAACTTATTCTCATATTATAACCCATGCGTTTTACCAAAGATATTTACCCCCAAATTCAAATCCCATAACCACAATTACCATAAAAGTACCATAATCAAAACTTAATCACAACCTAATCACCTACTTTATCAAACGAAAACGAAACCCATATATATAATCACCTAGATTATAAAAAGAAAACGAAACTGATATATATGATCACCAATACATATTATCAAACTAAACGAACATCAAATCACAAATATTATCAAATGAACCGAACATCAAATCACCTACATTAACCCGCATTATCTTCGTATAAACAACCGAATAATGTAACAAATACTCAATTAGTTTAAGGCTTTGCATGACACATGATGGTAGTAAGTTAATTTACCCTCCCATCAAGTTAAAACTCCTCTAATCAAGTAAACGTCACTATACAACCACTGAAATCAATTTAGACGCTCCTAAGAACACATTAGACGCTTACACCATTCACATTTGCCCTTCTCATCAGTCTACAACCCTCTGTCACATTGATCGTTAGTTTGACCAGTACAAAGCCTATTTTGCATAATCATAGGGTGCATATTTGACTGACGTGGCAATAAATATGATATAATCATTTTTAAAACCTTACCTTCCAATCGAAGGGGCCCTAAATTGCTTTCTGAGTTTTATCCCTCTATTGGTCAATTGTGCTACTCCGTTGTGCCACACCGCCACTCACCCGGCAGTCGTGACACCTATGTGTGTTCGTCGCTGCTGTGCTACACAGCCGTACCCACCACTTCAATCCATCAACACGATAGCGCGTTACGAAACCGCCGTTCTACAGCCGCTTTCGATCACCGTGAACCACCGCATACCGCTGAAATCAGGTCTTTGACTCACGATTCAGGTACCAAATACGCTTGTTTCTTGCTGTTAAATTCCGTGTTGGTGTCGTTTCGATTTTCTTCTTTAACTTGAAATCAAGTTATAGAAGATAGAACAGAGTAACTGGAGCTCGATTAAAATTACCTGAAAGAAGATCTATTGAAATTGTTCCGATTGTGAAAGCAGCAGGGAGATTAGATCTATTACCTAACCAACTACTTCACTTTGCAAGGAAGATTTAAACATGGAATCTGTTCACTCAGGTCCTTTGACTCTTTTCTACAACCAAGTGGCCAGAGGTGGTTGTTGGTGGGTTATTCGAGGGTGGTTGTGGTTCTTGGTTGGAGGGTGTGGCCGGAGGTGGTAGATGGTGGGTTGTTGCAGATCTGGTTGAAGGTTGGGGATTGTCGAAATCGAAAATGGGGTAATGGTGATGGTAAATGGCGGCTGCTGTAAATGGTGATGGTGGGGCGGTGGTGGTTGATGGTGGTAGTTGTTGGTGGAGAGTAGGGGTGCAAACGAGCCGAGCTACTCGCGAGCTACTCGAGCTCGGCTCAAAAAAAGACTCGAACGAGCCGAGCTTAAACGAGCTTGAGCTCGAGCCCGAGCCTAAAAAAACCTCGTTTAGTAAACGAGCCCGAGCCCGAGCTTCGCTTATCGAGCTCGAGCCGGCTCGCGAGCCTAAACGAGCTTTCTGTTCATATATTTTTTGTTAATATATTAAACATATATTTATATAATAATAATGGGGAAGGATCCGTTAGGAACAACCCTTTATTGCGAGAACCGCGAGAACCAATGTGAACACAACAAAAATACCTAAAAATAGCTAAAAAACATACAATTTTCTTTTTTAATATTTTTATCAAAAAATCGCTACTTTTAGTAGCCAAAAACAAAATTTTAAAAAAAAATTTTGGCTACTAAAGTAGCGATTTTAATGTAAAAAATATTAAAAAGAATTTTTTTCGTGTTTTTTTTTTTTTTGGGCTTAGTTTTTAGCATTTAGTTTGGAGGGGGTTAGTTTTTTTAAGGGTCTTTTAGCTATTTTTGGTTGTGGGACCCACCACACCCACCCTCTTCATCTTCACCACTTCCACCTTTCACCACCACCTCACCCCGCCGGGCCGGAAAATAGCAATTTCTGTACAATATCTTGATGTTTGGTTCTGCATCTAAATAATGTTTCTACCCATTTTGACATACATACACCACAGAGTATGTAAAACAAATCTTTTGGTCAAACATCAAGATCGAATTTAACACGACCTCTCCTCTAAAATTAGCAAACCAAACTCCAAACTGTTTCTCGACATGTTCAAAACGACCAACCTACGAAAATTACCAATCGACGACGGGGTCACACCCGAAAACGGAAGGTCGAAGACAAATCCAACATTTCAAGACTCTCAAAACCCGCAGCAGTCCTCACCAAACTCAACATTCACAGTAAACCGATTACCCGAAAGAGAAATACCCTTTAACCGTAACCCAAACACCCAACCCGGAACATCTCCAGTAAGCATATTTCCAGCTAAAATCGACAACCGACAGGTTTAACACACTTCCCCCAACGAATCGGATAACTCCCGGTGAACTGATTCAACGAAATATTCAAACTTTCAACGATTCAAGATCACCCACGCGTTTGGAACCAAACACGTCAAATTAATTAACCGAAAGATTCAACATTTCCAGACTTTTTAAACTCCGAAACCATTCCGGAATCTCACCGGAAAAGTAGTTCCCTCTAGAGCAATTTCCTTGAAATCATAACCTCCTTGTGGTGTGCATGTGGAGGCCTCAGGGTGGTTCATGAGCCACTCGTGAATCAAATCGAAACAAAACTGGTGGTTCATGGCTAATATGTAATCTAACTCCCACAACTACTGTTTTAAAAAGGCAAAAGATTTGTTTTAAGACGGTGAGGTGGTGGCGTTTTTCCGGCCAGGTGGGGTGAGGTTGTGGTGGTGGTGAAAGGTGGAGGTCGTGAAGATTGAGGAAGATGAAGAGGGTGGGGTGGGGTGGGGTCAGGGCCGGCTTGGGCCCAGGTGCAGGGTGGGCCATCGCATAGGGCCAAAAATGTAAGAGGGCCCGAAAGTTTAAAAAAAATTAAATGTAACAAATCTATAGAGAACCCATAAATATAATTAGAGGCAACCCTATTTACAAGAAATAGTCATAGTCTAGTGGAAAGGCCTCTTGTTTTCATACAAATGGTATTCGGTTCGAGTCCTCTCTATGTAATTTTTTATCAGTTTTATTCATTGTTGTTTTGTTTTTTAGGGTTTGAGAAGAAGGGACGGGAGTTTTAGGTTGTCATTGGTTATGTGGGCTTACATTTAAACTACAAATTGTCTTTTAAGGTGTTGGGCTTTTTAATGTTGAGGCCACTTTATTACAGCAACAATAATAAACCCAGGTTCTTCTATAAATTAAAAAAAATATATATAATAATAAAAAGTTGGTGTTGCTGTTGGACCGAAGTGTTTTCAAAGAGTTGTTTATTTGGGGTTTAGTCTGTGCTTACAAAATGAGTTTTTTTTATTTGGGTTTAGTTTGTGTTTTAAATATTTTTAGATGGGTCGTGATTTGTGGCAACTAATTTTAGTCAAAACTAGTTGGGCTGGTTGGTTACTTCAATTATTCAAAGCTCAAGTGAACATTGATACAATTTTGGCTGATACAAATTTCCTTTTGGGCCGCAAGTAATTGAAGTGCATCTAGGTTCTTCGTTTTTGGACCGTGAGTAATTGAAGTACATCTGGGTTCACCTCTAATATGTAATATGTGATTGACTGATTGATGAGTTTATATATGTGATTGACTAATTGATGTAACATTATAGGACCTGTAGGGCCCGACTTTTTTATCTAGCACAGGGCCCAAAAAATTTTCAACATTTTCGGAGACGGCCCTGGGTGGGGTGGGGTGGGTGGTGGGTCCCACATAAATTTTTAAATATTAATTATATTTCTTTTAACTTTTTAGTTATTTATTTAACAACAATGGTATTTAGGTCATTTCACACCCACTTAACAATGAAAAATAACCAAGTGAGGGATAAACGACATAATGTGTATGGGTTTGCAAACATCAAGTATGTTTTGTATTTTTTGAAGATAAAGGAGACACTTTGCAATCTAGTGTCAACATAAAGGACGATTTTTGTAATTTACTCATCTTAGATTTGGAGGGTTGAGATTAGTTTTAAGGGAAAAAAATAATAGAAAAGCATAAATGGAATCCTTCTCTCTCCAAATGCAAGACACATGCCAATTCTCCCATTAATTTATAATGTTCATGACTTTTTCATAGGAAATTTGTTTTAAAAAAATCACCGTAATAATAACGAGCGTTTTTTATCTTTAATATCAGTATGATATAACTATATAAAAATAAAATAAAAAAAAATCATTTTTACTAGGTTTTCTTTGCATTGTGTTAAAGGTTGTGGTCAGTGTGTCTTTCAACTGGGTTTTGGTTCTTACGTTTTTTACTAACTCAACCCTTACAAACATATAAAAAATAACAGTTAAAACGAAAGTTATATGTGTGTGTGTGTGTGTGCAGCGGAGGGTTCATTAGAGAACACCTACAAAGTGGGGAACCGAGGAAACATGCATTTAACATGTTTAAAATCAATTTTTTTTAAAATGTTTTTCGCATAAATATACATTTAGAAGTCTTTTGAATGAAAAATTCAAAAACTAAAAAAACAAAAAAAAAATCTTAAAAATCAGTAAAAAAGGTAATTTTTTTATTAAATTTTTTCTTGGAATATCTTCTTCACATACTTTTGAAAAAAAAATATTTACCATTTTAAATTGATTTTTTCAAAATATATTTAACATGTTAAATACACTGTTATCGGTTCAATACTTTTTTAGTATTCTGCACTGAACCCCACATTATATATGTATATAATATTATAACTAAATAAAAAATAAAATATATATGTATACGTATATAATACAACTACGTTACAGACTCGGGTATTACAAAGGATGTATAATAAAAAATTATATAATTGTATAATTTGTACATAACTGATTTATTTTTTATTAACTATAAACAAAAATAAATAAATGGATCAAATATACACATTGCTTGTTCCTTAGGCAATGGGGCATTATAGGGGGTGTGGATGGACTTGGTAACACCGTCAACCCCCCCCCCCCCCCCCCCCCCCCCCGGGTATTGTAGAGGCATGAAGAGTGAGAGACGTTTCTAATATAATGTCCAATAGAGAGAAAACAAAACGGAAAATGATGATTGAAAGAGCATTAAATGGCGTTAACCATTAAACAATTTTTAAAGGGGCGTTATGATGTTAATGTGGCGGGAAAATGCCTAGGGGACATTAACCATTACGAATGGTCTTAGTAGATTAACATACCCCTTTTATAAAATTACCATAAGCATTTAATACATCACTAATAAGCAAAAACCAAGTCTAAATTTCTGCTGAACATGCATACACAGTGCTTCAATTTTAGAAACTAAACACACATCTATACACCAACTGAAATCCGATCCGTCCCAACGGTAAGCACCAGAACTCTTAAGCAGGTTTCCAAACAGTTAGAATCGGAACTCCTAAGCTGGTTCCATACGCTAAGCACCTCCTGAAAACATCTCATGGATTAACCCTTTCCATTAAACACAAAAACCTTTCAAATATTAAAAGCCATAGTCTTTGATAATGGTATGGAAACTTAAGCTAGACTTGACATAAAGATATCAATGTTGATCCACAACTAAAACTATTTTAATTTTTTTTTTCAAATTAGTAAAATTCTACTTATAGGAAACCGAATCAACGCTTTAAAGAACTTGTTGTTGGGAGGCTGGGTCTTTGGCTGAAGCTTATGGGATCCGGATGGCGGACATCCTTTGATGAAGTTACAATGGAACATTAAATTTCTTTGATAGAATGTATATGCATATTTTATTTTAATAGGACAACGCATATGATATTGACCTGTAATTTATTGTTAAACTTATTTGATGAATTTTGAGGTATCATCTTTGAACACGAGGTTTAGTCAACATCTTATCATTTGTTATATTATCAATTCGTCCATTGTTTTATAGTTTTTTTCTAATTAGTAAATAGTTTTTCATCACTAGTTTGCAGTTTTATTACAATTTTATATTTTTGAGCATTAACTTACTTTTTAATTATCTGATATTATGCCTTAAAGGAGGAGCCAGTACAACAGCTGGGTAAGGACCAAGTTGTCAACGAATCTGAGAAAGCAACACATGAAATTCCAGTAAGACATTTTTTTTACTTCATCTTTTTTGTTAGTAAAATGTTTAAAAAAAAAACGAGATCTATAAACTAAATTAGAGTTCTAGTGAATTGCATGTTTTTTCCTTTATCTCTATACCAAATTTCAGGCGGTGTTCTTTGTCTTTAAAATTAATGAGTTTTGTACTTAACGTTTTAAAATCTTACACGTTACGTCCTTTGACTCTAACTCTGTTAATTTTAGTCGTTAAATGAAGGGTACATTGGTCTTTTTACCTTGTTTAAAAAAAAACCCTTTACTAATTAAAACAAAAAGAATTATACATACATAAATAACTAAAAAAACCTTTTATTTAAAAAACCCTTTTACTAATTAAAAAAACCTTACAGTTCGAAGCCTCATCCTCTCAATTAAAATTGATGGTCCTGGTGGTGTGCTGGTGGAAAATTGATGTCGTTCTCGATCTAGTTACTGAGGTGGTGTGTTGGTGGAAAATTGATGGTCCTGGTGGTGTGAGGGTGGTGCGGTGGTGCTTGTGTGGGGTGGGTGGTAACAGGTGATTGTGTAGAGGTGGTGCAGCGGCAGTGGTGCTGGTGTGAGGGCAAGTGGTGGAAGGGTGGCAGCAGGTGGTTGTGAGGGTGTAGGATTGCCCTAGAGAGAGAGAAAGAGAAAGTCTGTATATACATATAATATAATATATAATTTATTTTGTTTTATATATTAAAAGGATTAAAATGGTTTTGTTAAATAAAAAATTGGTTAAAAGACCAATTTGTCCTTTATTTAATGGTTCAAGTTAACAGAGTTAGCGGCAAAGGACGTAACGTGTAATGTTTAAAACATTAAGTACAAAACCTATCAATTTTAAAAACAAAGAACACCGCTTGAAATTTGGTATAAAGATAAATGAAAAAAAATATAATTCACTCGAGTTTGATAAAACTTAAATAAGATAAATATGGAACACTAAGATTTATGTGTTACTATTTACAGAAGAATAGAGATGATGAATTGTTATAAATATAGTTTTTGAATACAACAATATACATGAATAATAACTAAATAACTAACTATAATAATAGTAGTAGTAAAATGATTTGGTTTTAAGTTATTCATGACCCTTCTCTATGTATGATTTAAACGTGTGTACTTTATAAGACTTTTCTAGGGTTAAGAGCTACTGTGCTCCATCCTTTAGAGCATACGTTGTGGGGCGGTATAACCCCCCATAGCGCCGCCAAAACGCCGGCCACACCAAAACTCTGGGCGCTATGTTTCAAAAATGGGGGGAGGGTGCCAGATTTTTCGCGGCGTTATTTTTGTTTGGTTAATTCATTTGGCCAATCAAAAAATAGAAGAGTTTTTTATATTAATTAATAAAACTTAAAATTATTAAATAGGTAATGATGGGTAGGGGCTTTATGACTACGGCCTCAAATTGCATAACGCCCCATAAAGCCCCTTGCTGACGTGGCACGACACGTGTCGCATAACGCCCCCAAAAGGGCGTTATGACTACACATGGCCTTAGACTACCTAGTAAGCATACTACATCATCATTTCAACCCATCACCACTCCAATTGTCACCTTTTCCTCCAACAATAAACAACTCCAAACATCCACCTCATCCTTTACTTTTCATTCTATTTAATTAATAATTATGATTATCTTTAATACAACAACCGAACCCAGTTATTCCCACAAATAACAAAGCTATTGGTGGGGTCAGGGGAGGGTGGGATGTAGGCAAACGTTACCTCTATCCATATGGATAAAAAGGTTGTTTCCAAAAAGATCATCGGTTCGAAACCAAACATCAAACAAACAATGCAAACTACAGATATAGCAATAGGACTCCACCAATCACAAAATAAGTGGTAACCGACTAACATAATAGAATAGACACAACTATAACCCCTACAACAAAATACACACACACACACACACAAGATGATAAACATATGTAAAGTCCACCTGAAAAGTAGGGACCATTAACCCCTAACCCAAAAATCTCAGACACCTCATCACCCTCTTCTAAAAATCCCTAACCTTTATCCAACGTCTTCAAGAACTCCTATCCTGGACCATGTCCTCAGAAATGTGCAACTCAAGCAAATCTTGCCTAATCCGCTCATCCCAAGTCAGTTTGGGCCTTCCTCTGCTCCTCCTACCCTCCACACAAAGGGCGTCCACTACTTTAATCGGTGCCGTCATCGGCCTCCTCTTCACATGCCCAAACCATCTCAATTTCCCATCCTTAATCTTACTCGATATACTAGCCACCGCTAGCATTTCCCTTAAAACCTCATTTCTCATACGCTCTAGCCTTGTATGCCCACACATCCATCATAACATCCTCATTTCTGCCACCCCCGTCTTGCCTGTTTGTATCTTTTTGATAGCCCAACAGTCCGTTCCATATAACATAGCAGGTCTAATTGCAACCTTGTAAAAATTTCCCTTTAATTTAGTTGGGAACCTCCTGTCACACTATACCCTAGCGGCTGCTCTCCACCTACACCAGCCAGCTTGGATACGATGGAGAACGTCACTATCTATCTCCTCATGCTTTTTTACAAACGATCCTAAATATTTAAACCTAGTAACCAGTGGCACCGCTTGACCACCAATGGTGATTTGAGTATCTTCGCGGTCGACTGTTCCACTAAAATCATAGTGTAGGTACTCGGTCTTTGAACGACTAATTCTTAAATCTTTTCCTTCTAAACCAACTCACCACTCTTCCAACCCTCGTTCAGTCGCTGTTTAGTCTCCACAACTAACACAATATCATCTGCAAAAAGCATGCACCACAGAACCGACTCCTGTATCGACTTTGACAACTCATCTAGCATAACTGCGAATAGAAACGGGCTCAACGCCAACCCTTGGTGGAGTCCTATCTCCACTGGGAAAAAATCAGTATCCCCCACTAGTGCACGAACACTAGTTTCGGTCCCATCATACATATCCTTAATTATGTCTATATATTTCCCAGGTAACCCTCTACTCTTCAAACTATCCCAAATCAGTCCACGTGGTACACTGTCATATGCTTTTTCTAGGTCAATGAACACCATATGTAGATCTCGTTTTTTCTCCCTATACTTTTCTATCAATTTCCTTAGAATGTGTATCGATTCTGCAGTTGACCTCCGTGGCATAAAACCAAATTGGCTTACCATAACTTGCGTTTTCTTCTAATCCTAGTCTCAATTATCCTCTCCCATAATTTCATAGTATGACTTAACAGCTTAATCCCTCTGTAGTTCTCGCAACATTTAGCGTTGCCTTTATTCTTATATAAGGGCACTACAACACTACGCTTCCACTAATCTGACATTTTTTCCGAACTGAAAATAAGGTTGAATAGGGACGTTAGCCATTGAACTCCTTCCTCTCCCAAACACAACCACGCCTCAATTGGTATGTTGTCAATACCAACCGCCTTAGCCCTTCCCATCTTCCTAAGTGTTGTCCTAACTTCCCCATGTGTGATACTCTGATTGTAACCGCTATTACGTTGTCACCTTTGGATAGTAGGATTTTCACTTTGTTGTTGGTAGTCCATCCTACCGTTGAAAAGAATATGAAAGTAGTTTTGCCATCTTAGCCTAATGTCAAGTTCATTTACTAAAACACGTCCATCATCTCCCTTTATAAACTTCACTACCCCTAGATCATGCCTCCTACGCTCCCTAGCTTTAGCGATCTTGAACATATGATGCTCGCCCTCCTTTGTTTCCAGGTTTTCATACATCTGTTTGTAAGCCGTGTTCTTTGCCTCCGTTACGGTCTTCTTCGCCTCCCTCTTGGCCGTTTTGTATTTCTCCCCCAACCTCACTCGTTCTTCGTCATTTGAGCAACTCAAAAGGTCCCTAAAACACTTTTGCTTATCCCTTATTTTGGTATGCACATCCTCACACCACCACCAAGATTCCTTATGTGTACCTACCTTTCCTAATGTGACCCCTATAATGTCTTTTGCTACATGTATAATGTTAGTTGCCATAACCTCCCAAATCTGGTTTATTTCCCCACCTAGTCGCATTGATGTCGTGGAGATGACTTTATCTTTAAACACGGTAATATTTTCCCCCTTCAAATCCCCCCATCGTATCCTAGGTCGAATATAGGTCTTCGCATCTGTAAGCTTATGTTTTAGGACTATATTTGCCACCAGTAAACCTTAACACCATAATACTATCATTGTGTCGTATCACCTCAATCACATTCTTGTGCAATTCTATATCCACTAGAAATCCTACTCCATTTTTGACCCCATAAGTTCCCGAATATAACAATTTATACCAATTGCGCTCATCCCCTCTATGCCCCCTCCACCTAATCTCCTGAAGGCATGCTATCTGTATCCTACGTCTTTTAAGTGCATCTACCACCTATAACAATTTACTATCTAAAGTTCCTACATTCCAAGAGGCTACTCGCAAACTATACCCATTTTCCTTTCTTGCACCCCTCGTCCTTGGAAACGATCTCAAAGTAAAACCGTGACTCCTATTGTCTATGGTTGCAACATAACACTAGATAGGTCAATGACACATGTGCACCCAATAAGTCAAACAAACAAACACCCAATAAGTTAATATGTAAGCATGATATAAACGTACACAGGCAACAAGAAGCACTCAATGAGAAACCAAAAGCATACAATGCCAATAAGCAATCAAGAACAACAAATGAGCAATGAACATCCAGAAGCATACAATGCCAATAATCAACCATGAAGTACACACTGAGCAGCGATGAGCATACAATATATCATATATAATATCCCAATATCAAGGAGCAAGATGAGTATACAATATATAGTTTAAAGTAAGCACCGAGTAACATAAATGGGTGTACATTATAACTTCTACGATGAGCATTAAGTATCCTACAGAACTCAAAACACAGCTACAAAACTCAAAACACAACAATTTCAAAATCTCCAAGTATTTCAAACCTAATTACAACAAGCACACAAACAACAGTGGGGGGCACAAGCAAATAAAATTGGAAGGTTTATATATTATAACAGACACAATACTATGATACATCAAAGTAGATGCAAAGATAATATATGTAATTTATCTGGGGTCTACCCTTTATATATGCTTGTATATAAGAAAGAAAGAACCTCGATGTCATACATTATTTGTCGCTGTAAAGGATGAACTCGCCCGGTGAAGACTCGGAGACCTCTTACCCCGAAGCTGCTCTGTTCCACCGGAGAAGATGTACTGCAAAATACGAGTGTGACCGGAGTCTCGCCGGCGTTGAGAGGGATTTTCCGGTGGCGGAACGTTAGGTGGCGGAGAGAAACGTATGGAGAGAAACGTTAGGGATTTTCTGGCGTACGGAGAGAACGATGTACGAGATTTTTCGGCGTTGAAAAGATTTTCCGGCGGCGCGTTAGTCGACGGAGAGAAACATTAAGGATTTTCCGACGTACGGAGAGAACGATGTACAGTCCTGCAAAAGACGTACGTGGACAGAGTCTCGCCGGCGTTGAAAGGGATTTTCCGGTGGCAGAACGTTAGGTGCAAGGGAGTAGCTTAGTGGAAGGTGGGGGGTGCACCCGCCCCTCCAATGTTTCGGCTAGAAGTGTAAAATTTCCGATTTTTCGTCCGAAAATTGTAAATTTATATAGGATTGTCCCCCAATTATTTTGCCTAAATATTTATACAATATATAAATTGGGTCCCATGACTTTCTGCCCCCTCGGAACTTTTGGTCAAGCTCCGCCATTGGTTAGGTGGCGGAACGTTAGGTAGCAGAGAGATGTACAAAGAGAAACGTTAGGTGGCGGAACGATGTATGGAGAGATGTACTGAGAGAAACGGAGAGATGGCCGGAGTACGGAGAGAAACGTTAGATGGTTGGAGTCTCGCCGGTGGCAGAATGTTAGATGTACGGAAATAAATTAAAAAAATTAAACTCGTAAATCATAAATTATTTTTATTATTTACTTAATTTTAATAATCAATTACCGTTCCAACTACTCTTTTTCCAACTGGTTACTGTTCCAACGGATCTTTTACAAACGCTTACTGTTCCAAAAGCTTTTTTCCAACGCAATTTTCAAACGACTAGTTCTCTAGTCCCTATAAATACAAGTCACAAATCACTACAGCTACTACGTTTACATCTCTCAATTCACAACTCACTGCAAGTACCAAACTAATTTGAAGATATGGGTGGTGGTGGAACCGAATAATAACACCTTAGGCGATCTTCTCGTCAATGTTCTAACCCTCAACCCACTCCACCTTCAGCACTCTAATGGGAGATTCAACTCTTAGACTTATAGGGGGGGGGGGGGTATTGAGACCTTATGTGATATGTGGTATTGGGTATCATCAAAGAGCCTCCCCGCCCGCAATTCACACCAAGCCTGTCACACCCTCACCCGCAACGCATTAGGGGATCAGGGCATAAATATTCATAACTCATGACAACTATTAAAGTTTAAATATTAATTTCATGTCATTAATTAAAATGTCACATAAACAAATATAATTCAAATAATCCATATAATAATTTCAATAAAACATAGAACAATAGATGATATCTTGTTTATTTGAATAAGGCATTTCCTATGTGTCTTTATCCTCGCCTCGTCAAACCCGATTTCATGCATAATGTGTAAAAGTATTTTTGGTCAATATAAGCTGGTGAGTAAATCTAAATGTTTAAATAAAACTGTTTTTATATATTTATTTTAAGAGTAAAAATTAACATGCGATTCACAGTAACTAAGTGATAAAAATACATACAACCAACAATTAGTAAATACTGTAAATATGACTCAAGCCCACTGACGAGCGAATCTAAATGTGCTGGCGATACTAGACTACAACCCATGGCTGTGGGGAATCTAGTCAGCCAATAGATGCATCTGAATACTGGTTAGCAATACTGATTAGCGACAATGGTTAGCATAACTAACAATGAACAAATCACAACAACCACATGATTACACTTTAAACTTTGCATATATTTGAATAATGGAAATTGGAAGTAACGAAAAAAAATGCACATAATACACCCCAAAACGTTTAAATGGAAAAAAATGGGAATTAAGAAAAATCTACTCATGGGTTGCGTTTTGTGATTCCTTGAAACAAGCGCACGAACGAGAATCAAAACTCCAAAGAACGAAACTACCCTAAAATATTAAATACGAAGTACTAAAACACAAATAAAAATACAAACAATACTAAATCTATGAATTTGGGGATTTTTTGTGTAAAACTATTTAAATGGAATATTTAATTAACCTATTCGTTTTATTCGTAAAGTACGTCTTGTTTCACGATGGTTTCCTATATCTTCGATGATCAGGATGAGATCAAAGATCAACATCACTTGGAAGGTTAGGAGCTTACCCGACAATATACTCTTACAAATAAAAAAAAACGATTTCTTTTGATTGTTAAAACATGAATTAAATATATTTAGAATTTTAATAAAATAAGTTTATAAATTTATATTTTCTGCAAAAATACAAGTGAAGTTTATAAGGCTTATTTTTAACTAGTTTATTTTGAAAGTCGCACGTTGTGTCGAAACCGAGCAAATGATAATGTAAAACAAACGTGATTCGAAATAAAGCATGTTGTTTAGAAAGCCAAACTACTAGAACGGTTTAGTTTATCATAGTATCATTTTATGATACCAAATAAATACTTTATTTTGAGTACAACTTCGATTTTAACAAAATTTATAAGGGTATGTCAGGAAAAAATAAAGCACAACTATGTACTTAAGTTTTTAGAAAAAAAAGTTGTAACGTAATTTATTAAAAAAGTATCAAATTAATCGATATTTAACATATGTTCTAAAAAATAATTATTAAAAAAAATGGTAAAAGAAATATATGATTTAAAAAGGGAAAAAAATTTAAAAAATATGTTTTTAAAAGTAAATATCATTATGAATTATTAAAATATATTAAATAAAAAATAAATAATAAAAAGCTATATTATTAGGGTGAGAGTTGGCTACAAAGTCCATTTTTCCTACAAAGTGTAAAAAGTCATAAAACACCATAATATTAACCATAAAACACACTCAAAACCCACAAATAACATAGTAGAGATTACTAAAACACCATATTTGTGGGTTTTGTGTTGCGTTTTGGATGATAAGGCTTTGATTATCAAATGACTAACATTAGTGTGTTTTATGTTGATTATCATGTTGTGTTTTATATTCATAGTTGTACGATGTTGTGTTTGAAGTTTTTAAGGACTGTTAGGGTTTGGATATTGTATTTTAGTGAACTTCACTATGTTATTTGTGGGGTTTGAGTGTGTTTTATGACTGAAATTGTGGTATTTTGTGACTTTGTATACTTTGTAGGAAAAATGGACTTTGTAGCGGAACCTCACCCTATATTATTATTATAAGAGTAAATTACGTTTTTGGCCCCTGTGGTTATATCAGTTTTACTATATTGGCCCAAAATAAGATTTTTTAACAGTTTTGCCTCCATGGTCCTTATAACTAACTGTTTTGGCCCCTAAATCTAACCAACCCCTAACTCTGGTTAATTCATTGGTATAACACAGGGACCAAAATGTAATTTACTCTAAATTGATATAACACAGGGACCAAAATGTAATTTACTCTAAATAAATAAACTGATTTAACAAAAATTCATCCATGTTCTCTCTCTCAGAACACATATACTCTCTCTCATCTTTCTCTCTGCTCTCTCTCTACTACGACCACCACCACACCACCACCCCCCCACCGCAAAACACACCCCCACCACGTATCATCACCACCATCACCGTATCATCACCTCCACCACCGTACCTACCACCACCTCCTCCACCGTATCATCACCACCACCACCGTATCATCACCTCCACCACCGTACCTACCACCACATACAGTCTCTCTCTCTCATAAACTATCCCCCTTCTCTCTGTCTCTCTCTTCTCTCTCTCATAAACACCCCTCTCTCTCACCAAACACTACAACCTGTCTCTCCCTCATAAACTCTCCGCCATGAACCCCCAATCTTGGATTCACAATTTTATCAAGAAGAGTACACACAAGAACCCCCAATCTCGTTCTCGTTCGAAACCGATATATAATCGGAGCCACGAAGAGAGAGAGAGCGGCGAGAAAAGGGGGAGCGGTGGCAGCGGCGGTGGTCAGGTGGCGCGGTGGCAGCGGCGGTGGTCAGGTGGCGGTGGGAGGTTCTCACAGTGGAAAGGATATGGTTATTGGGTTTGATTTTGTTTCAGATCATTTATCTAGGTATAACACAAATAGGCATGTGTATGTTTGATTTTGTTTGTGGGTTTGTTTGGATTTGATTTGATTCTTTCGTTAATTTGGATTTAATTTTGTTTTGTGGGTTTGTTTTTTAATCTGGATGGATATGGTGATTGGGTTTTGATCAAACATTATTGGTGTGGCAGTTGTGGAGGTGGAGGTGATGGTCACCGACGGGGGACTGATGTGGTGTGGTCGGTGGCTGAAGTGTGGTGGTGGCTGAGGTGTGGCTGAAGTGGTGTTAGTCGGAGGTGTTAGTTTATAATAGTGGGGGTGGTGGTGGTGGTGGTAGGAGAGAGAAAGCAGAGAGAAAGATGAGAGAGAGTGTGTTTTATTTTTTATTGTTTCTTTTATTTTTTATAAATCAGTAAAAGTAAAGGGGAGGGGAAATTACAATTTTACCCATCATGTGCAACCCATGTGACCAAGAAGTTAACCAGAGTTAGGGGTTGGTTAGATTTAGGGGCCAAAACAGTTAGTTATAAGGACCATGGGGGCAAAACTGTTAAAAAATCTTATTTTGGGCCAATATAGTAAAACTGATATAACCACAGGGGCCAAAAACGTAATTTACTCTTATTATAAAAATAAAGTTACTATTCATCCTCATTCATCAACCATATATATATATATATATATATATATATATATATATATATATATATATATATATATATATATATAATTAACATACTTTAAATTAATTTTATATGATTATAACATGATTAAAATTTTAAATAAATTCAAAATATGACCGAAAATCCCCAAAATTTGCAAATGTTATTCTTTCATGAACTATAAACAATCACCAATTTAATCAAAACACAACATCTATATCAAAAGCCCAAATCTCAATAAACTAAGAACACTAAGGGTGAGAGGGGTAATCATCTCTTGGGGAGTGTTAAACTCTCCACCCAGCCAAACACCTCATGCATGTCAAGTCCCCTCTCCAACTCTCCTTTTGCACTCAAACATAAGGGGTGCTTCCCTTGTGGGGAGTCCATTTTTTTCTATAAATTATGCATTAAATAATTAAAACATATTTTAAACCAAATAAAATCACATTAAATTTAAAAAAATTACATTAAACTAAAATTAAAAAAGACAATACATAAAATTAAAACTAGGAAAATAAAACTAAAAATTATAAACTGCATGGCCAGTTATATTTTTTGACGAACTCGCGTTTTCGGGCTAAAGTGATTGGCAACATCTCTGGTGGAACATTGTGGCGTGGCTTAGTAAACTTCTCCAAATCCTGATCATACAAAAGTGTTCTCACCACATCGCGTTGTTCCACCATCAACGTGATAGTGTCTTCCTATGGTTTCCTTCTTATGTCCACCAACTCCAACTCTTTTATTTGTTTTGCTTCTTTCATAAGTTTGTATTGTTCAAGCTTCTCAGACAAACCCGTTGAGCTATCAGACGTCACTGTGGGTATTTTATCTTTCTTTTGTGGTATTCTTGGTGAGGGGTCTTCGTTTATGTTGGGTATAGAACTAGTGAATTCAGCTCCTGCATGGTCGTTACCTGAATCTGATGACTTTCTTTTCTGGCTCAAACTACTACTATCTTCCCCCAACAATGGTACCGGGGCCCATTTTTCATGTTTTCTAACCACCTCCCATACCTCAACATGATGAAAACCATCCATATTTTTTGATTAGTAATCTTTTAAGGCTTGTTTCATGATCACCGCATCGTGACTCCCTCTAGAACGTAAATGATCCTACAAAAATAAAAATTATATAAAGGTAAAAATAAAAATGTTATATTAATTTAAAAAAGAAAATTATGTAAAGTTTAAAATTAAAAAAATTACTGCTTGATGTCAAAGACCGTTGAATTAGTTTAACCTAGTCATTATTGGTTTCCATTTTGAACGTACTTGATTAGTGGTTCGGGTACTTCCGCCAACCGTTTCATTGTAATGTTTTAGAATTTTCTCAAACCCTCCTATTTTTGTTGGTTGCCTTGTTTCTTGTTTACCAAACAATGAACCCATGCCTTTGCTAAGGCCTCTTCTTGTTTTTTTTTTGTCCAAGTTTAACGCTCCGCCTTTCCTCCCTTTCCTTTCGGGTCACTTGCTTCACCATCATCTTCGTCTTCCATTTCAAACTCTTCTTCGTCTTCGCCAAGATCTTCATCTTCATCCAAGATTTTCGACGATATCTTTGTCTTCAGTATCATTGTAGATCGGAAGCATGCGTTCAACACTCTCTCTTGGTGATTAAATTGGTGGGCTCCTATACGTAAACGTGTCGAACGAGTTTTGGGCTTCCGTGGAATATTCATACCGGCCTGGTGCGACCAATGTAGGACCTTGTGGGAGTGAAAACAATTGTGGCGGGTAATTAGGTTGTGGTTGGGTGTTGTAAAAACTCGGTTGTGGAGTTTGGGAGTAAAAAAGTGGAGGTTGAGAGTGTGGTGAATAATCGAGTGTGGGTTGAAATGGTGCACTCGGACCGCTCGAACTGCCTTGCCTCCTTTGCGAGCCGCATCCCCTTGGCTTCGAACCGGATCCCGAACCTTTTTTCTTGTCATCAACCTTGTTTTTGTTATCTATGGTGTATGAGAGGTTTTTAGTTTGTAGTTTTGAGTTGTGAGAAAAATGGAAAGTAAATGTGGTATTTAAATAAGAAATCATTTTTTTAATAATCAATGGCATTATAGCCGTTACCACCTCCAACATTAAAAAAAAGCATGCAACGGTCATGTAACACAAGTGGTAACTAGTCGCCGGGTTTTATGGTTCACCGCGGGGAATGGGGGGTCGGCGGTGGTGTTACCGCGCGGTGACTCCACTCAACCCACCCACTCCCCGCTTCCACCCCACTCACCCTAAGATTATGAACAAATCTAAAATGCCCTTTATTACAGAAATTGATAGAGGGGTTTTGTAGATGTCGAAATTCTAATGAGAATGGAAACAAGAATTACCTCGTTCGGGTGAGAATTGAGAGAGAAATCGTAGAAAGAAGTTCCAAGCCCTAGAATAAGTTCCTGCTTGAATCCACAACTTGGAGAGAGGTTTGAACGAATTGAAGGCTAGGATTTACGTTTTAGAGATAAAGAAATCGTTAGAGAGTAACTAGGGTTAATGTGGTATACTAAATTTAATTATAAAATGGAGAATTGATTTTTAAAAGAAATTAGGCAACTATATAAAATATGGGGACATGTTATTGATGTATATTAGTGTGGGGAATGATCCACTAAAAGTGGATTTTGCCTAAGTAGCCTAAGAAGGATTGTGATAATGACACGTGACACTCTTAATAAGTAGGAATGAAGGACATTTTGGTCCTTATAAATAGGAGTGAAAATGACATGTGGCACTCCTTTTGTTTTTTAAAAATACAACAAAAAAATCTAGTACAAAAAATATAGTACAAAAAATGTAGTACAAAAAATATAACACAAAAAATCTAGTACAAAAAAATATAGCACGAAAAAATTCAGCAAAAAAATGTAAGTACAAAAAAATTCAGCACAAAAAAATTGAGAAAAAAAATTTAAAACAAAAAAATTCAGCACAAAAAATTTAGCACAAAAATATAGTACAAAAAATCTAGCACAAAAAAATGTTATACAACATAGAAATACAACACATTTTAGTGGGTTTTTTTAGTCTTCATATTTTATATAGCAATATGGTACTCAAATTAAAGATAAAAAGACGATCTTTACGGTGAATTTTTTATGAAAAATAATGTCGTATAAAAAGTTATGAACGTTTAAAAAATGAGGGTGGGATATGCATGTGGGGAGAGAAAGTCCATAAATAGGATTTGCCTAAGATACCCTTGCACTCCTCCTTTCTCCTACACTTTCATCTTAACTATTGATTTGAAAAATGAATGGTTAAGGGGCTGTTTGGTAGCCTCTGAATGGTCATTAAGAGGCTGCCTCTTAATGGAACCATTAAAAATTTTACCAATGAGAATGTAGAAGAATGTGACATGTGATGATTTACCATTCAGATGTTACCTCTTAACCATTCAGACTTGAGGTTAACTCTTATTCATTCAGAGGTTTTAAACCATTAAGAGGTAGCATCTGAATGGTCAATAAGAGGCTACCAAACAGCCCCTAAGATTTTTCTCATCATACTTAGGCAAAATAAATTTTTTATTTGATCTTACCCCTATTAGTGTTTAGACTCATTTAGGGTAAATGGTAAATTTAGATGTCAAAAATCACGAAATACAGCTTGGTTAATTACTTGAAAAAAGGGCATCACGATTTGTAGAAGAAAAGAAACTTGCAGAGGTTTGGGATGGGGATTCCAAATGATACTGTTTGGATTTTGTTTCAAACGACACATGACTGTGGTTTAGTTTGAAAGCAAAGCTTTTGATATTATTATATCTGTTTGATATATATAATTAAATTCAGCTATTTAACTCATTTTTCTTATATAACTCTATGACGTTTTATAAAAATACGAATAGACGAGCATATATTACTCTATCATATGACCCAAGTTTCATAAAAATCGGAGTCGGGTCAAATATAGTATATTCTATTTATAATGGTTCGAAATATAATATAATATAATATATTTTATTTATAACGGTTCGAACCGATTTACAAATGGTTTGGATTCAATTTTTAAAATGGTTCGGGTTTTCTAAGATCCATTTTTGACGGATGGTACAAAGCCCGTCCCCATCAAGCGCGCCCACCCGTCGCAATGTTCGTGTCCCTCTTGTAACTAATATGACACCATTGGCGCCCCCAATAGAACCCCATAACACATATTCTATGTATCTCTCTTCAAACATCCCTAGTCTACCTTGAAAACAAACAAAAATGGGTATATTAAACTAACCTATAAGCTCTCTTATTCTTATTAAGTTGTCTTACAAAAATCTTATTCCTATGCATTATCATCTAATTATTTATAACATTTAATTTTTCATTTGATTTATGAAACAAGTTAAATACGTTAAATAGTTTCAAGTGTTACTATAGATACTTCCTCAACTTCCCTTTTACAGTTTATTATTTAATTTTATTTAAATTACATAAAGATTAACATATATAATCCTCTTTCTATACCAACAATTAACTTAATTTGTTGGTCTAGCAACTTATTTCACTTCAATAACACTAAGGCAACACATATTATTAACAACAATATATAATTTTAGCAAATCTATTCTTAGGCTTATTATAGGCAACGAACAATAAATTTGACCAAGCTTAACCCATAAGATTTATATTGGTTTCATATTATCACTCAATGTATCTGGGCCTTATTTACTTATTGAGCTAACTATAAATGATTTGTGTGCTTGTAAAAACGTGGTGGGCTAGACTATTGTAATCCAACCAAAACTAAAACAAGGGCACATGAAACAGAACCAAAGCAGGGGTCGTCTGGTTTCCTTAGTCGGAGGTGTGCTTACTTCAAATCTCGCTGGAACTTTCACTGTGGTGCGAAGAGGGTGGAATTAGATGGATATTAACTACGCAATTTCTTTCAATTCCCTTCTCGTTTTTCTATCTTAGCTGTAACTCCCTTTTCACGTATTTAATTTGCAGGTGAGGAAGAACTTGGAGCACTTGAAGATTCCTCTCACTCATATTCAATCAGCAACCCATGATTTCTCAAACGAATACAGAATTGCAAAGTTCTCCGAAGCCTATGCTTTCTACAGAGCAGAACTCGAGCATTATGATAAAGAGAATCCATCATCCAAGAGACACAACACTGTACTTATCAAACGCTACCCCCCTTCTGGAAATGAGTGGTATGGAGAAAAAGAGTTTCTCACAGAAATAGAAATTCTTTCCGGTGGAGTTAAGCATCCCAACATAGTCAATCTGCTTGGATTTTGTTTTGAAGAGTCTGAGATGATCATTGTCATTGAAGATTTTTCTAATGAATTCCTTGATAATTATTTGGGAAACCTCAAAGACAAACGTGTTTTGACTTGGGAAAAACGTTTGAAAATATGCATTGATGTTGCACACGCATTGAAGTACATTCACTATGAGATGGAAGACCAGAAGATGATAATAAACCGTGATATATGCAGTTACAACATTGGGCTGGATGAGAATTTGGAGGCAAAGATTGTTAACTTTTGGTGGTCCGTATTCTTGCCTCCAAATCAAGAAGACGAAGCTCTCTTTCCCAACAACCGTATTGGTAGACCGTCCCACAGAGATCCACAATATGAGAAGACTGGTAAGTTAAAAAGAGAATCAGATGTTTATGGTTTTGGAGTAATCTTGTTTGAAATTCTATGTGGGAGATTAGCCTTTGACCCAATTTACCGTAAGGAGAGTGACATAGGGCTGGCCCTTGTAGCAAGACGAAGCTTTAGCACAAGAACACTAGAAGAGTTGATAGATCCTATAATAAAGGAAGAAGTTGGTGAAAACGGTTTTGTTCTAAATAGAGGACCCAACAAGGATTCTTTGCACACGTTTATTACAATTGCACACCAGTGTGTGGCGGAAACTCAAGACCAACGCCCAACAATGAAAGTCGTAGTCAAGGAACTTGAAAAAGCATTATTCTTTCAAGTAAGTTACTGTTTTAAATTCAGTTTATCAACGCCTAGAAGTAATCTGTGTGATGGTTCCCTGTTATATAGAAAACAAAAATTAGAATGCTTTACGAGGTTGGGTTCAAATTATATAAAATTCATTGTTAAAAATCCTTTCCACTTTATAATGTCTAGCATCAACCGATAAAGTTTACTTTTTAGACATTGTAGGAATTTATGAATCCTAACTTTTAGACTATCAAGTTAGGACTTTGCTGGAATTGCTTATACGGAAGTATAATAATAAATAAAAGTTCAATCCAAAACCTTTAGAAAACACAGTACAGTGCATATTTAATTTATAAGGGACTTATCATCATATTAAAATCATGTTGTTTAGTGTTTGTGCTCAATGATGTGACTTAATTATTAATTTACTCATCATTTATAGTTTTTCATAATATTTAGAAAAAGATAATACCAATTTAGTTTTCTATTACCACTTTATTATAGTTATCAATATATTTATTTTATTTGGTGTGTCATGTTTGACAGAACAACAACAAGGATAACCCCAAAGTGTCACTTGAAGACGTAAAACGGGTGACACAAAACTTTCATGATGACAATTTCATCGGTGGGGGAGGATTTGGCAAAGTCTATAAAGGAAACCTTCAAGATGGAGATGGATTTAAAACCATTGTTGCAAAGCGATTGGATACAAGGTTTGGTCAAGGAGAACAACAATTCTTTAGTGAGCTCCAAATTCTTTTGGAGTATAAACATGAGAATGTCATTCGTCTTGTAGGCTACTGTGATGAAACTGATGAAAAAGTCCTTATCTATGAGTATTTGTCCAAGGGAAGTCTTGATAGGTATTTGAATGATACTTCTCTTACGTGGGTGAAACGACTTAATATATGCATTGATGTTGCAAGAGCGTTGGATTTCCTACACGGAGGAGTAGGAAAACAAGCAAAGGTGATACATAGGGACATCAAAACTGAAAACATCCTGTTAAACAATGACTGGAAAGCAAAACTGGCTGATTTTGGGCTTTCGCTAATATGTTCAATAAATCAGGAAACAGACTATATCATCGATCATGCGTGTGGCACAAAAGGATACGTGGACCCACTTTATAGACAATCGGGATTCCTAACCATAGAATCCGATATTTACTCGTTTGGTGTTGTTTTATTTGAGATTTTGTGCGGGAGATCAACATTTGAAATCCAAAAACAGGAGGGCCACTATCTACCAGATTTCATTGAAAAAAGTTTTAAAGAAGGAAAGCATGGTGAGGTGGTGTTCAAACAAATAAGGGAACAGATCGTGCCCAAATCATTAATTACATTTCAAGAGGTTGCCTACCAATGCCTACATCTTGATAGAGAAAAACGACCAACAACAAAAAAAGTTTTAATACAACTCAAGAAAGCATTGGTATTTCAAGTAAGTTATCGCAATTTTACGAAAGCAGGGTTCCTTTAGGTGCATTAATACAGATTATGACTTTAACTTGTGTTCATCAAAAGGTTATTAATGGTATTTTTATAGATTAATCTTTTTAACGACAAGAACAAACACACACACACATGTGTGTGTATTAGAAACTGTATTTATTCTAGATGTTTTAGTGTATTGTTTTACGTTTTTATTATTTATATTTTTTTTGGTAAAATACTTGAATTTTGTAATTTTGTGTTATATTTGAATATCTATAAAATAATTGATAAGCGGATAAAAAGAGTATGCTAATGCTTATGTACGCGTGTATTAAACTTAGAGTTTAATATATTGTGTGTACTATTAGTCGTGACTACCTATAAATCATTTATATTTATATTTATTCAATTTTTAAGCTTATTTAATTAAGTGGAATAGAAAGTCAGGGACTGAGGTTGCTAGATCTTATATATATGTATGTGTGGTTGCTCATATATCTTATTAGATCTTACCTTCTCTTTCATTTGTAACCCGTCGTTTAACACTCCCTTCTGCTTGATAAACAGAACATGGCATCAACAATGAACCAGTTTGCTCACTTACAAATCCCACTTGAAGATGTGGCGAAGGCTACCAACAACTTTCATCATGATAACATCATCGAACATGGTGGAGGTATCGCATATAAAGGACGACTCTTGTGGTCTGGGAGGTTGATGGAGATCGCTGCACGGAGATTTGATTGTAAGCATGGGGATGGAGACCTCGAGTTCTTGGCAGAAATTTCAGCGCTTTCTGATCTCAAGCATGAAAATCTGGTCTCTATTATTGGGTTTTGTGATGAGATAGATGAAAAGATCATTGTAACCACGTATGAGGCCAATGGAAGTCTAGGGCAGTATTTAAACAGCCTAAACCTCACATGGAAGCAAAGATTGAGGATATGTCTAGGTGTGGCTCGTGCGTTGAGTTACTTATATTATGACAAGGGACGTGATTATGCTATTCTACATTGTAACATCAATAGCAACACTATTTTGTTGGACGATAATTGGGAAACCAAGTTATCCGGTTTTGAATTTTCCATCAAACAATCAGTAAACGATAAGGATCAGGGGTGCCCTTGTGAACACACTGGCACATTGGGGTGTGTGGACCCAGCAATTGAAAAGACGGGAGGTGTGACCCAAAAGTCGGACATCTACTCATTCGGTGTTGTTTTATTTGAAACATTGTGCGGGAGGAAAACATTAATTCAGAACGAGGTTGATAGGTCTCTAGCTCAGTTGGCCAAGTATCACTATGAAAAGGGAACATTGCATGATATAATCCATCCTCATCTATTAAATCAAATATTGTCTCCGCAATCACTCCGCATATACTCAAAGGTAGCGTATTCTTGCTTAAATGAGGATCCAGCACACCGCCCATGTATGAACTGTATTGTGGCTGGACTGGAGAAAGCATTCGAACTTCAGTTGCGTCATGAAAATATTGTAAGACCCTTTTTTCTATTTTATTATCTATTTTTTGGTATTCATCATTCTTGAATGGTAATTTTTCTTTTGTTTCAGTATCTTTATTTTCTATTCTACTTGAAAGTAAGTCAAAATAGGATGGTAAAAGAATCCAAATTGAACAAAAAAACCGAAACATCTAAGATGGGTAGCATAGTTTTATTTTTTGTGGGTTTGGACAATATGGTATTAGGTGATACCGTCCAATTAACCGCATAGAATATGATATACGAATTTAAGAAATATAGTAAATAATATCTTTAAGTTGTTACAAACTTAAAATTACTAAAGAAATATAATTTTTGTTAGAAGTTTGTTTGAGTACACGATACTTTAATTCGTTTTTTGGTGAGTTTATGATTGGATTATGGGTAATGGGTGTCCCAACGGGTAATTTTTACCACATGACCATACGAGGTATACTCAATAAGTTTGGGTATACCCTGTCTGTAGCCCACGGGTAATGTATACATGTCTGATACCAAATATTAGACACAATTTATAATCGGGTATGAAATTTAGATTACCAAAACAGACCCTTTACCATTCATAGTGAATCAGATAGATGGATGGTTGGGTTGACGCGTTGGTTATAAACTTTTTATGTATTTATCACCATAGCAATAATAATTTATACTTAAAATTAACTTTTTTTATGTTTTAACTTTTTTGACTTGCAATCTATTTTAACATGTTATTTTTAATAGCTTAATTTATTAACGGTTTACTTAGGTAATTATTAATCTTTTATTATTATAGTACTATTATTACTAGTCACAACAAGGTGTGGTTAAATTTTAATTTTGGTCTTTTATCTATACTCGGCTGTAACCCATTGAATGTTTGTTTCTGGTATAATTTTTATTTTGGTTATAATTTCCCTTTGTTTGAAATAGAAAAAAAATTATTCAAGGCTTTGGTGTTCTTCAAAAACCCATGTTGCATATGGATACCTATTGTCGGAGAAAACCTCAATCATTGGTTTTTGAAAAAAACGCCAAGATTGTTAAATATGTAAGCAAATCACAGTTGGGTTTATGAAGAACACCATTTTTTATTAGGGTGAACGGGGTGCATAAGGGAGGTGTGCGGGGAAGGGTGAGGGGGACCAGGGGGTACTATGTTGCCCTGCAAATTTATTATCATGCTTATTATATGCAATGGAAATTTTAATTCATTTAAACTTTACTAAAACACATGATTTGGATTCCTTTCAGACTAGCATTTAATATACATAATTTAATAGTATTTAAGTAATTCAAAATTTGTGTTTGGGTGTTATTTACAAACTGGGTAACTATAAAAAGTTTATGGGCTTGGTAAAACGAGTTGGACCATCTTCCAAGGCCCAGTTATGATGTCTTGATGGAAAACTAGGGCACGCGAAACACAGGGAAAAGGGAATCAGGGGTTGGCGCCAGACTCACTTTAGTTGAGGTTCTGGTCTGCAACAATTGAATCAGATAGCAACACTGGGTTGCTATACTTTGTACACAGCAGAACCCATTTGCCTTGGATAATTGTAGTGGTGGCTAACTGTCAATAGATTCGAATGTCCTCTTTAATTAGTATTTCTAAAAGGAACATAATTTCTTCTCTATTTATATTCAGTTTTGTAACTCTCTTTTTCCCTTTGTCACATATTTGCAGGAAAGGAAGTTTGGACACTTGAAGATTCGTCTTGGTGATATTAAATTAGCAACAAATAATTTCTCAGAGACATACACAATTGCATCAGTGGATAAAGAATGTACTTTGTACAGAGCAGAGCTCCACTGTTTTGATAAAGAAAATCTTTCATCCGAAAAGGGGAAGAACATAGGAGAACATCCCAAGGGACACGACATTGTGGTTATAAAACGGTACCCCTCTGGAAATCAGTGTTTCGGAGAAGAAGAGCTTTTTACAGAAATTGAGATGCTTTCGAGTGTTGAGCATCCGAACATAGTCACTTTAATTGGATTCTGTATTGAAGATTCTAAGATGATCCTTGTCATTGAGAATGTGTCTAATGGATACCTTGAAGATTATTTGGGAAGCGACAATGATATGCGTTTTTTGACATGGGAGAAGCGTTTGAAAATCTGCATTGATGTTGCGAACGCATTGGAGCACCTTCACTCTGAGATTGAAGACCAAAAGATGATAATACACCGTGATATATGTTGCTACAACATTGGGTTGGACGAGAACTGGAGGGCAAAGATTGATGGGTTTGGAGACTGTGTATTCTTGCCTCCAAATCAAGAAGACGAAGCTGTCTATATCGGTTGGCGTGGCAGATTGGACTACATAGATCCAGAGTATGAGAAGACTGATAAGTTAAAAAGAGCATCAGACGTTTACAGTTTTGGAGTTGTATTGTTTGAAATTCTATGTGGGAGGAGAGCCTATGACCCAATTTACACGAAGGAGAATAGGAGAGGGTTGGGCCCTGTGGCAAGACAAAGCTTCTGCATGGGAACACTAGAGGGCATGATAGATCCTATATTAAAAGAAGAAAGTGAAAACAATTTTGTTCTAAATAAAGGACCCAACAAGGATTCTTTGCACACATTTATGAAAATTGCATACCAGTGTGTGGCAGAAACTCAAGACCAACGTCCAACAATGAAAGTCGTTGTCAAGGAACTTGAGAAAGCATTATCATTTCAAGTAAGTCAACGTTCCAAAACATTAATCTTTTTATACACATGCAAAATGCTTTTTAATAGTATTCATATGTACCAAAGTATTTGTTATATTGAAAAAATTCAATTATTAAATTCTAGTGTTCTGATCCTAAGCCTGTTCTTAACTATTGATGAAGTTATCAAAGCTTCTCTTTAAACTAACTCTTTTCCCTTAACTATTGATGAAGTTATTAATGCCCTGATGTAGCATCCCCCGGGGGCTGCTATTCTCTAATCACAATTTTAATATTCATTTGGCTTTCACATTGTCCCAGTTGAATTCAAAGGTTAAATCTGATTATGTGGAGAAGAGTCATGCTTCCATAATTGAGACACAAGTAGTTGAGCTTTCCAATGAACCGAACAGTATGAACATGACTGGCAAATCTGAAAACTTTGGAAATTCATAACAAGGAAAATATGTTAAATGACCAAACCGATGACCCAGCTGCTGAACCTGACTGTTGTAAGTTTGCTATATTTTAAATTTTTATGATTTATCAAGTGGAGTCTTAAGCTTGTGACATGTGGGTTCAGGAAAGTTAAGACTCTCAGGAAGCTGCTACACCTTCTTGGCCAAATATGTCAGAAACAAATGCACAAATATGAAAAGGAGGCTAAGTTGCAGGTGCTTTTGGTTGTTGTATTTGGTGGGGTCTGCTGGATAACGGTTTGCGTTCAAACAAGTCATGTCTCATATAGGTTTAAACAGGCTGGGTGGATTGAGTTTGACTTTTTTGCATATATCTTAATTTGTTTGTATAAGTGAATGTCATGTTGATGCTTCTCTAGTTCTTTATGTACTTGTTTATGTTGGTAATTTTGGTGTTATCGACATACTTTTAGTGTTACTGGATTAACTTGTCGACTAAGTCGGTCTTGTTAAAATTAAACGAGTTAGGAGATGCGGGAGTGCAAGCTCGATTTGGTTTACAAGATCGGGTATTTGTTTGTTTTGGGCCTTGCTGAATCAATAAAACTAATTTGTGATTGGGCCTAAGTTGGTTATTTCATTTGGGCCTGTAAGCTTTAACCAAATCACTTGTATTTGGGCTTTGGGACTAAGTGGGTTATTTGTCATATTAATAATCACTTGTTTGTGGGCTTAGATTAGTTGTTCTCATGGGCCTATCATATTGGATGTGGGATTCTACGCATCTGTGTAAGTTTTGTGATAAGAAACAAACCGTTCCAGCTCAGGATGATGTATGTGATGATACCAGAGACTTTGGTGCTGTTGAGTTCCGCAAAGTAGATACACACTTGCTTCCGACTGTACTTCTCATTGGCCGCCCCAATGTTGGTAAATCCGCATTGTTTAATCGGTTAGCTATTCTAATATATGTCTTTTACTGTTATATTATAGTTGAATTAGCTGGTCAGCCAGACATGTGGGGTAACTTGCCAAAACAAATTTCGGTAAAACAATAATTTTTTTGGTACAGGTCAAAAAGGTTAGGTTGACCTGAACGTTTTTTTGCCAAAAAGTTTACTGTGTCAAGAATAATATACTTATCCAATAAAATGATTTAGGAGCCTTTCAACCTGTTTGGCCCGTTTTATTTTAAGCTACTCTTTTTTACCCATTTGACCTGTTAAATCGTCACCCATATTAAACCATTTGTAAGTCAGTGGATATGGCAATGTAGTTTTATTTAGGCAAATTGGAAATAAATAATCCCAACTCACTGTTATTGGCCAATAATAATCCCAACTCATTTAATCACCAATAATAATCCGAACTATTCACTTTTGTTTGTAAAATACTCCCACGTTAAAATAACACTAACTAGGTTAAAATATTGCTGATGTGGCTTAACATGTGTGGACTGACGTGGTTGGTTAACATCTTACCTGTGTATAAAATGATTATCAGCCTCATTTGCACACACAATCGACTGAATTTTCCCAATTTGTAGAATTAGGGTTTTGAAGGAGAGTGCGATTGTGTGTGCAAATGAGGCCGATAATCATTTTATACACAGGTAAGATGTTAACCTGCCACGTCAGTCCACACATGTTAAGCCACATCAGCAATATTTTAACCTAGTTAGTGTTCTTTTAACGTGGGAGTATTTTACAAACAAAAGTGAATAGTTCGGATTATTATTGATGATTAAATGAGTTGGGATTATTATTGGCCAATAACAGTGAGTTGGGATTATTTATTTCCAATTTGCCTTTTATTTATGCACAATGTGTGTTTGTACCTACTAATTTCTTTTTATTGTATCTAATATCATTGGTTGGTGTGGATATGGTGTTTAGTTTGATTAGAATAAGAGAGGCACTTGTGTACAGCACTCCTAATGATCATGTGACTGGAGACATACGAGAAGGGATTGCGAAATCGGGTGATTTTCGATTTAAGGTGTTGGATTCAGCCGGCTTAGAGGCTGAGGCTTCGTCTGGTTCTGTTCTTGGTCAGACTGCAGAAATGACCGCAAATGTGTTGAGAAAGTATAAATTTGCACTATTTCTTATTGATGCAAGGTTAGTTTTATCTTCATCACTTGTTCATGCTCATATCTTTCTTTTTATGTGCACATAGAAACAAAATAAATTTCTTTTTTTAGAGACGAGTTGCAACCCATGGATTTGGATGTTGGAAAGTGGCTAAGAAAGCATGCTCCTGAAATCAAAATTATTACGGTAATGAACAAAGCTGAATCACTTGATGATGGTTTTGGGTCTGTTATTTCTGCTGCTAATGAAGCCGCACGTACATTGAGATTTGGAGATCCTGTTGCTTTCTCTGCAGAAACTGGTTTAGGGATGAATGGTTTATATGAAGTTTTCAGGCCATTGCTTGAACAGCATATGCTTCAAACTGTACAAGGTAAGAGTAGTTTATCAACCCTTAACTTCAGAAAATAACATTCATGTCTCTTGACTTTGGCTTACTTTACTTCAATATTTGTTTGTTGCTAGTTCGCAACTCAGATGAAACTAATGAAGAGGAGTCAAAGCTACCCTGCAGTTAGCATTTGTGGGCCGGCCTAATGTTGGCAAGTCAACCTTGTTGAATGCAATTCTACAGGAAGAGCGTGTTTTGTGGGCCCAGAGGCAGGCTTAACAAGAGATTCGGTCAGATTCGAGTTTAAATTTGAAGGAAGAACGATATACATGGTGATTTAAATTTCTAAAGTTGGTAAATTATCATCGATAGATTACTTTTGCATTCTGTTATTTTATTATATTCCAAAATTTGGTTGTTTTTAGGTGGACACAGCAGGTTGGTTGTTGAGGACAAAGTCAGAGAAAAGAGCATCATCTTTGAGTATTGTTCAGTCCAGAAAAAACCTGATGAGGGCTCATGTTGTTGCTTTAGTCCTTAATGGTCAAGAGGTTGGTCAAACATGTTTTTTCCACTTTTTTTATAGATAATTATGCATTAGTTGGGATTATAAAAACAATATTATTACAATTATAATCTAGATTTTGAATAAAACAATTTTGATGTTGTAACGTTGTATGCAATAAAAATAGAATATTCGTAATGCGTTTGTATGCCATTGGAGGTTTCAAAAGCTAGAAAAAGCTTGACACATGATGAAGTAGTGATAGCAAGACGAGCTATAGAAGAAGGGCGGGGTTTGGTTGTGGTTTTGAATAAAATGGATATTGTTGAAGAAAGATTATATGATCTGGTTGTTAAAGCTGTCCCTCAAGAAATCGAAACAATCATCCCCCAGGTTAGTTAACAGGTCAAAACTCAAAAGTAATGTTAAATATATTTACATTTTACCAGTTATTTACTCATACAACTAAGAAAAATGAATAAATCATAATATAAATCATGTTAACAAACATGTATGTATTATTGGTGACAGGTGACGGGGATACCAGCTGTCTTTGTTTCAGCATTAGAAGGGAAAGGCAGAATAGATGTAATGCAGCAGGTCACTGATACATACAAAAAGTGGTGTTTGAGGTTATCAACTGCTCGACTTAATCGTTGGCTACGCAAGGTTATCATCGTTGGTCCCTATAATTATTATTATTATTATTATAATCGTTGTTATTATTATCATCATTATTGTTATTATTGTAAAAACATTATTGTTTCAGCTAATGAGTAGACATTCTTGGAAGGATGTAGCAGGTCAGCCCAAGGTGAAGTATTTTACACAAGTGAAAGCCTGACCGCTCACTTTTGTGGCCTTTGTTAGCGGAAAGACGAGACTTTTAGACACAGAGTGGAGGTCCTTAACAAGATCTTTGAAGGAGGACTCTGATATGATGGGTGGGATCCTTGTTCGTATATTGCATCGAGCAGTTGTCAAAAATACCCTTGGCAGTAACAGCAATAGCAAGACTAAAAAGTATGCCGGGAAACTTGCTGCAGGAGAGACGTCTGATAAGAGGATTACTCAACAGTCGACACCACTTAAGATATGATGGTTTGGTTGTACGCTACATGTAGTTACTATTCTGATATATTACTCATATATCGGTTATCGGTCCCCTTGTGAGATATCGGTGCAAAATATCGGTCTCGGTACCGATAATATCAGCGATATTGACTGATATATCACCGATTTTCCCGATATCAATACCTTTCTTCTTAGTTCTACTATTCGTCTTTCTTCTTATTGCTGCTATTAGTGTTTGAAGTCTTAACTGTTAGTTGTTAGTGTTAAATGTTAATTAGTTCCTACTTGCTACAATTGTTAGTGTTTTGCAAGTTGCAAAAGGTTGAGAGTATACTGATTTGATAGTGTTAAATTGCTACATATATAAATTTAACATGATATTAAAATTACTGATATCCCACCGCAATAACCGATATCTCAAAGATCGGTCAGGGACCGATATCCAATATTTTTATCGCATTAACTACTTAGACGCAACTAGTAGAAATTAATGTGAAAGATAGGTGGATTATGGTGGTGTACTTGGCAAAAAATCATACAGCGGTGCAGTGTGTTGTTTTTGCAATATTACCCTTCCTATACATGGATGACAAATTAATAATCTAATAAAAACTTTCACCCATACATACAAGTATAAAATCTGAGAGAGAGATTAAGTTGTATGTATTAAATTATCTTAATAATTATTATCACTTTTTCATAAATCAGTTCCAACCCTTTAGGTGCTGTTTGGTATGCAGGAATGAGAAGCGGAATGGAATGGATCATTAAGAGGGAATGAAGAAAAGGGTGTATGGTTGGTCAATGGAATGAAATCACCCATTCTATAAGGCATTCCATTCCCTCAAAATCATTTAATCCACCCCCCATGTCTTTTTTTCATTACATCCCCTCTTGCATCATTCATCAACAACACCACAACCCACCACCTTTGCCACCACCCACCACCGACGCCATCGCCGCCTCCACCCATAACCGCCTCTGCCGCCACCCCGACAGCCACCACCGTCGCCGCCACCACCTACCACCGTTGCCACCCACCGCCGCCACCAACCACCACCGCCGCCAACGCCATTCGCCGCCACCACCCACCACCACTGCCGTCGCCACCTCTGCTCCCACCAACCACCACCGACGGCCGCCGCCGCCACCCCCGTCACCGCCACTCACCGTCGCCCCCGTCACCGCCACTCGCCGTCGCCGCCTCCAACGCCACCCGTTGTCGCCGCCTCCACCGCCACCCGTTGTCGCCGCCTCCGCCACCACCCATTGCCGCCTCCGCCTCCGCCACCACCCACCACCGCCACCTATAACCACCCATAATAACTACGACCGACCACCACCACTCACCATTGATTTTCTTCCTACTTTTTTCTTTCTTATCAAACAATATACAATAATAATTCATTTAATTCGCACACGGTAACCAAACAAGACATGAAATGGTAATGATTCATTGCATTCCCTCGTCCATTTCATTACCCCATACCAAACAGACGCAATCAAACACCCAACAATATTGGTTGCTATAAAACATGACACTTTTTACTGCCCTCTAATCCTCTATACATAAAAGTAGAGTATCTGTAATTCCGTATGATGTCATATAGAATGGCAATGGCTAATATGAAATTGGTTAACGACTTCACGTTTAACATAGTTTGTTAGAACAACTTACATGATGGGTTGGGTGATAAAAGTAATAAAATTCTAGGATGTCTATGATGGAAATTAAAAAAAAAACAAAATTGTGAACTCATAATTGATAAAATGTACAAATAACCATGCCTTATGGTCTAACGGCCTGACCTATGTGGACATCAAGCCGGCGTTACACACCGCACCATGGGCGTGATTCTGGCATGACCAAGGGCTCCATTTCGTATCTAGTAAAACCATAACACATAACCTTAGACCATGTAATATGGTCTCACGCCCGAGTGAGACGGCAACCCCAGGGCGTGAGACAAGCATTAAACACTGCCCCATAAGGTTTTTCAAACAACCTAAAAATTTGAATACAGTAAGGAGCGTTTTCCAATACCATGATGCACACCCACCATGAAACACTGAAAGGGATCGGAGTTTTGAAACTCTTTAACAAAATGTTGAACATGATTAAACTAAACTAGTAGCCAATGATCTCTAGATCAAGTGGTGGAAGGCTTGCATTTCTCTTGAGAGATGCAAGTTCAACTCCTACTTGGTGCGGAGTGAGGTATTGGTGAACAATAATAGAAGACCCAGGGAAACCTTAGGTTCGATCCTTGAGCCAAACGGGTTTTACCGGTAATTTCACTATCGTACCTACGGGAGGGTGGGTTATCGGGTTTTCCCCGGAATTGGTGGTGGACTCGAGTTACTCTCGGAGTACTCCGTTTGATCCAGTGGATACCCCGAGAATACTCGAGGTTGATTCTGTTTGCCGCTAAAAAAAATTAAACTAAACTAGTACAAATGTACAATATTTAGTTAAACAAAAAAATAAACGAACTATAAAAAAATTCTTAACTTTACATAATAACCTTTTCTTAGTTTCTTTTAATTTTACAATATCTTGTTCAGTTATTTAAATACATAATAACCTTTTTTTATTTTTTTTGGAACGCCAATATATCTATATCTATACTACCTTATTAAGCAAACTATGTTTTCTACCCTTATGGTAATTTTACATTGTGTACACATTTTGAAGCAACATGTACAAGAAAGCCAAACTATTTTAGAGGGGATAAACTTGCGTATTGTCCAAAATTTTAAGACACTTTAGGGGCATTTTAGTGATTTCGGCACCTTTGTAATCTATAATTAAGATGACATGTGAAGAGTCTAAATTAATTGTTATTCTAAATAAATTTATGCATTGTAAAATTGATTGACTTGGCTTTGAGATTTGTTTGGTAAGTAGCCAAACTCCTAAACCCAATAATGTTGTACAATGGTCTTTTGTTTGGTAAGGATGGTCCATGTTTTGATACAATGATTATAAAATATTTGATGATTCACGTTTTGATACAATGGTCTATGAATTTTGTTGTAAAATATAGGGTCTTTTGTTTATAACTCTATAAAGCAAATCTAATGGATAAATTTGTAATTTTACATCACGCACACCTTTTGAAACAATATGTACAAATAAACACAAGACATTTAACAGGGATATAATAGCAAATAACACTGTATTTTAAGACGCTATAGAGATAAAATAGTAAATTTATCATACTCCAAATCCATTCTCAACATATTTTTTCCCTTCCTGTCCTATTCCTCTCATAGTGGGTGCTTGGGATTTCTTTTGAAAAGTCCTTTTAGCTCCAAAAGTCCTTTTTGAGAAGGAGAAGGAATCTCAAACACCCCGAGAAGTGATTTTGAAAAGAAGCATCTATTGTTATTTGGAAAAGAAAGATGAATCAAAAGGGCTTAGAGTTCTTGGAGTTCATCTATTATAAGTAAGGAGAAAAAGATAGCCCGTTGAAGATGGAGCGCAGAGAGGAAACCATTTTACTTCTCTTGAAACACAGTTTCCGTGACTTCCTCAATGTCACCAGAGATTAGCAAAATTGAGTACAATAAAGTGTACAAATGAAACATAATTTTATGTTTTCTAATCTTTTTCTTGATAAATAGCAAAGTAATTTGCTTATGATATATTTAGCTATTTACAATGTTGGTCATGCTATGTTAAGTTTTTTAAACGCCTTAGTCGTTTTCATTTCATAACATTAGAATATACATCAACGGTCAGTTTTGATTTTACAAACCTCGTGAGTATATCTTTTAAGATATAACCACTTAGCAAATAGCTTTCAAAATATTATATTTTATAGCAGGGGAAAGTGAATATGGGGCTGTTACACACCTAAGTTTAGGGGTGAAACCACTCTAAACTACGTAGTTTTGATTTAAAACCGTAAAAACTAAAACTATAACACACTTTTTTACTCCTCTTTTTAAGTAATTCACGGTTCTTCTCCTTGCTTACAGTACATCCCCTGTTTCGTTTTGCTTTTTTAATATCTTACCTTTCATCAAATATTTCCTTTCATCTATAATATTTTTAAGTTATTATTTTTTTCTCTCTTAGTCACCGTTGCCAAGAGCTAAGAACCCCATATACATATGCTAAAACTAATCGGTTATAAATTAATGTATTCTTATTTAATACTTCGTTGATTTCGGTCTGATCAAATCAAACAAAATGATTAGTAAAACTCAATATTCAGAAGAAAGGAAAACTAATGTATTCAAAATTTGTAACCCTTTATTGTAGGAGCAGAACCCAAAAGACTAAATATTAAATTATGATTTGTGATGGAATTGGAGTAACAAGTGAAATATATGTCGAATTCGATGAACTGTTATGGTGGAAGAAATTGAAATCGATGAACTGTTAATAAGAAACATTAATAGCTTAAAAGAGTAGTAAAAAAGTGCGTTATAGTTCTAATTTTTAGGGTTTTAAATCAAAACTACTTAGTTTTGAGTGGTTTTACTCCTAAGCTTAGGTGTGTAACAGCCCCATTCACTTTCCCCTTTATAGAATGCCAAGTTTTGATTTTACAAACCTCGTGAGTATATCTTCTAAGATATAACCACAATTAGCAAATAGCTTTCAAAATATTATATTTTATTGAATACCAATATACATTGCGATATGCTTATTTTTATCCACGTTTCGATATATATTTGGTTCCAAACTGAGTTGTGCGTAATAATGTATGTCATCTAAGCACTTCTTGACAACAATAACAATGCCGGGTTCCAATCAGATTAAACAACACAACAATGGCAGTAAAGCATCATAGCTTTTTGACAGCAATAACAATGTCGGGTTCCAATCAGATTAAACAACACAACAATGCCGGTTCCGGTTGTGTTGAAAACTTTCTTGATGAAAACTTTCTTGATGAAGCTTTTTGACAGCAATAACAATGCCGGTTCCGGGCTTAGTAGCAGTGAAAGACTGTTCATCTATCCAGCCCTTGGAAATCGACCAGAACCCGCCTTCTCCCAACACGTGGCACAATTGTAGCTTTGTTTAACAACATCTTAGCTTTGTTTCCGCTACACCATAAAAAGTGATACACTAATATCGTTTCAATTGTAGCATCAATAAAGCTAGAATGGTACTATAAAATCAATAATTATTGTAGCAATTAAAAGAATTCGAATACCTTATTTTCTTGACCCGGACCAGGTTTTGAAATCGCCTCAGCTTCAATATCATACTTCAAAACTCTAAAGCACTCAAGCCGCTCTTCCAAAAACAGTCCATACGTACGCACCCACGCAGAACAATCCCACGCTGCAAACAAACAAATACACAAACACATTACACAACTTCTGATCTTAAGTTTACTACAACTAACGAAGATCAAAACTACGGTTTCTACACGTACCAACAGGGCTCGAATCATCCTTGAAATTCGCCAACTGAAGAACCCGCCCTCTTTGTTGAAAATTCAAAAGCTCTTCACGAAAAGTCGGATCACCCTCGCGTAATGTCCTATGTATAACTATAAGTGTCTTTAATGCCACCTAATGATTAAACAACACAACACAACATAGCATCTTAAGCTTAAACTGATCAAACAAATGCCATTCATCAAGATCATTTTTCTAATCAAAACCAAAACAAACCGTACTTTCCAATTACGGGTCTTGGCCAATCTCCTTGCTAAAGCATGTAAACAATACTGCACGTCGGCCCGCGGCCAAATCGCAGACAAATACGCCAATATTTCTACAAAACGATTCAACATTTTCAGCAAATAAAGTAAACAAACAAAAACCCACATCAAAACTAAAGAAACTGAACAACAAAATACAAACTTTACTGACTTCTGATGTGTCTTTCTTTGGGTGGGCACGCAACATGATTAGTAGATTTAACAATCTCAACATCAACTTCCTACAAAACCCAACAAAACCCTAACCCTAACCCTAATTAACAAAATTCGTCCAAATTCGAAAGAATTAAAGTGGGGAAACACCTTGAAATCATTGTTGACATGTGCTAATCCAAGGGTGGTTTGATCTTTGAGGGCGCCGTAAGCTTTCCTCCATGTTTGCATAGTACCCATGATGGATCGGTGAGTTTACAGATGTTTCTTGTGAAAAGAGGAAAAGGTTACATGCTCCACAAACTAACAGGTAGTCTAATAAAATATGAAGTTTAGAAAGAAAGCATTCTACAGTTATAGGTTCTTACCAAGTTGCCGGAGAAAGCCTGTTTAAGCCCTAGATCGTCGGGATCTCCCCTTACCAAACCCAAGTTTGCCTGAAATCAAGCATGCAGTAATGAATCCGAACCAAAACCTCATCAATCTAGACATTGCTTTTGAACAACTCCACCATCGTACCACATCTACCATAGCCGCCACTGGATCTGTATGATATCCGACGGTTACATCTCTGCCTGAGATAGTACTACGGCAGACGACTGAACTCATGACACCCTTCACTGATGATCGTTGCTCAACATTTTGGAATCAAGAGAATTTACAAGAATAGCAATGGATGAATTTGGTGGATCTGGTGTTGATGCTACCGAGAAAGAGGTGAGAGAAGACATAGGGTATGGTTATGATTGTTACAGTTTTCTTCTTGACTAAGACCTTGCGTAGTGGGGCGCGAATTGCCCACATAGCGCCGCTATGGCGCCGGCTACACCAAAACGAGGGGCGCTATGCCCAAAAAAAAATTAATGGCGCTATGGCTATCGCGGCGCGATTCGATGGATCAATTTGAGTTTTGACCGTTGTCAAACGGTCATGTTTAAAAAAAAAAAAAAAAATTAATTTTTTTTTTATTTTCACACTATAAATACATTCCAACTCTACCATTTTTTTTACAAAACAATACATTCCAACTCTCATTCTCTCTATATTTTTTAAAAAGTGTTGAAGCTACTCTCACCTAATTCAAAAAAATGGGTTCCCCGTCGGAAGACTCGTTCACCGATATTTACCGAAGATTTTTTTCACCCGAAGAAGACGCGGAAGAGGAAGAAGCGGTTACGAGTGTGTGTAGTTTTATGATACAAGCACTTGAGCACGTTCGGCCTACTCCCCCTCCACGACCCATCTTGCGGCGCACCTATATCTTGCGAGATCGTGAAGCCGCGAACGAGCGTTTGATGAGAGACTATTTTGATGCGACACCGGTTCACGGACCAAATGTTTTTAGACGGCGTTTTACAAGAGTCTTCGAGAAAGGATATCGAGAGGTGTTTTGGGGTTCTACAGCAACGATGGCATTTTCTCAGAAATCCTTGTCGCATGTGGCATAAGGATAGAATACGAATGACCATGTATGCTTGCATCATTTTGCACAATATGATCATTGAGGATGATGGAAAAGCGATATGCCAAAACTACATTCTGGAAGATTTAGTCGAAGGAACCCAAGCAACAATGGAAGAGAGACTCGCAAATGCTCAACTATTGCGATCTAGGGACATGCATAACACGTTGAAGGCAGATTTGGTTGAGCATGCTTGGGCGATTCGGCCAATTGGATACAACAATGAAGACGAAGAAGATTCCGAGGAAGAAGAGGTTGAGGAATTCGAAGACGGGAACTTTGAAGACGTAGGTTTGGATGCTGGAGAAAACGAAGAGGAAGAAGGAGACAACGAAGACGAAGAAGATTAATCTTTGAAGACGGGAACTTTTTTTTTTTGGAACCGTTTTTTTTTTTTTTTTTTAGGTTACTGTTTTTTTTTTATGTGTAATGTTTTTTTTTTAATTGTAGTGTAATGTTTTTTAATTTAATGAAATGAATTTTAATTTTATAAAGTTAGAAAATAATTATAAAAAATTGGAAATTAATAATTGAGTAATGATTAGACGGGGGCTTTATGACTACGGACTTAACATGCATAACGCCTCGCATAACGCCCACAAAGGGGCGTTATGACTACACATGCCCTAACATGGGAGAGACAAAGAGAGAGAGGGAGAGAAACCGGTGCAGAGTAATTATGTTGAAAAGACTTTGCGGTCTGGTTTCTATCGAGAAAGTTGGCTCCAGGTGTAGACTTAGGGTGTAAGGGGCACTCACCTAATAGGTGAGTCCCCTCTCTTACACCCAACCAATCCTCTTGTGCCACGTCAACTCCCCTCTTAAACTCCCCTAACACCCCATTTTGATGGCGGCACTCCCCTCTTTAGGTGACTTGGGTTTTTTTTTTTTTTTTTTTGTAAAATTATTAATGTTTACAAATTAAAAAAATATTAATAAAAAAAAATTAAATAAAAGACATTTCATTAAATTAAAAAAAAATACATTCAAACTAGAAAAAAAAAATACATTCAAAGTAGAAAAATATAAAAACAAACTACTCGTCGTCCGAATCAACTTCAAGGTGAGGCAGGTCTAAACTTCCGAGATGCTCAACGAGATCGTGTTTTAGTCTCCAATGCGTGTCTTCGTCAATGAGCTCCGTATAAGCTGTATCATCGAAGACGGGTTCGGCTGGAGGATCTTGAATATGTACCGGTGCTGTCGCCCTTCCGTCGTCTTTTATAATCATGTTGTGTAAAATAAGGCACGCATACACGATGGACCTTATCTTTCTCACCGTTTTCGAACGCATTGGGCGATTTAGTATTCCCCACTTCGACTTTAACACACCAAACGCCCGTTCCACATCTTTTCTTGCGGCCTCGTGTTGCCTCTTGAACTTTTTTTCATTCGGGTCGTGTGGAAATGGAAAAGACTTCACAAACACGGACCAGGTAGGGTAGATCCCATCAGTAAGATAATACCCGCGTTTGTATAAGTGGTTGTTCACTTGAAACGGACAATTTGGCGCCGTTCCGTTTCGTTGAGCAAGAAATAATGGAGATTGTTGCAGCACGTTGAGGTCGTTTTGTGAACCCGCCGGGCCACAAAAAGCATGCCAAATCCACAAATCTTGAGACGCCACCGCTTCTAACATAACCGTCGGGTATTGATGATCGCCTCTCATGTATTGTCCACGCAATTCTGTGGGGCACATTCTCCAGACGAAGTGTGTACAATCCAGACTACCCAACATACCAGGTAGGTGATGCCTATCCTCATGAGCCTGATACAATAGCGCGACGTCGTGGCTCGTTGGTCTACGTAGGAATTCACCGCCATACCTTTTACAGACCGTGTCGCAGAAATATTCAAGGCACTCACGAGAGGTCCTTTCAGACATATTTAAATACTCGTCCCCCTCGTCTGGTGGGTTACCGGTTGCAAGTTGTTTAATCGCCGAAGTAACCTTTTGCAACGGTGTGAAACTTTTCTTCATTCTCCCGTCTAAGCCTTCTTGAAACCACTCGTCAAACGCTTCCACGTCACTAACAATTTTTAGGAACAACGACTTGGACATACGAAATCTGTGACGAAAAGTATCGTCATTAAATTTTGGATTTTCATCAAAATAATCGGCCATGAGTGTCTCATGGCCCCCCTCACGATCTCGACGGACAAATTTTTTTTTACTAGACGATGCCGTGTCTAGTAGCTCCGCTTGTTGGATGAGATTTTGGAAGAAAATTAAGCTAGAATCGCTTGACGATGCATCTCCATCGTCGGGAAAGTCGGGTAGGGTTGAAAGAAACGGAAGCCTGGGATCCATTTTGTATTTGAAAGAATTGAGTTTGAGAGTTTTGGTGTGAGTTTGAGAGTGGTGAGTTTGATTTAGGTTGGTTAATATATATTGTTTAAAAAAGTTGAAATTTTTTTTTTTTTTTTTTTTTAAAAATGACCGTTCATCAACGGTCTTCTTTCGAAACTCGAGCCAAACAGCGCGGTGTCTCCCCACCGATCCCTATCACCGAATCGGGTCCCCGCGTTGATGGCGGCGGTGTTCCCGATCGGTGACTAGGGTCACCGAACACCCTCCCCGCTTACGCCCCGTCCACCCTTAGGGCATGCTTGGTTAAGCTTATTTAAATTAAAAAGTAGTTTTTGTAAAAAGAACTTATTGACTTATGATCTTTTGAAAAAGAGTTTTTTAAAAAGTGTTTGTATTAGTTTATGTGGTGGGAAAAGCCAATAAGTTAATAAGTTGTTTTTTAAAAAGTGTTTGGCTTAGCTTATTCATGTAAAATTACTAAAAGGGACATTCTTTTATAAGTTAATAAGTTAAAACAGGGGTAATATGGTAATTTGGTTTTTGAAAAGTTAAAAGCTTCTCAAAAAGTCACAACATCGTGACTTCTCAAAAATGACTTTTTCTCCTATACAAAAAGTCATTTTAAAAAGTTCTTTTAAGTTTGCCAAACACAAAATCTCCTTATTAGCTTTTTGAAAAAAACTAATAAGTCAATAAGCTAGTTCAAAAAGCTTAGCCAAACATGCCCTAATTCAAAATCAAAGAACCGCTCATTTACACAAAAGAGGTGTACCTTGAGTGTTGAAAAGTCTGATGCATTGAATCATTGAAATTGAATCATTGAATGCTTTAAAGGATTGTAAATGTTGAAAAAGTGGCAAATGACCATTTCTGCTATTCGGATATGCATTATCTCTATCTATAATAAATCAAAAGGGTTTGTGCTGAGGTGTCAACACCACAAGCACCCCCCTTCTTCTCTTTCCTACATGGCAAATTCTCCATTCATCTAACCCTATACGCGCTCCACGGTCATTCTTTCCCTTTCCTCACCATCTGATTCAAACTCAGAACCTCACTCTGTCATTCCACCTTTCCTCAAACAACTTTACTCATTCAAAATTCAAATTCAATGTTTCCCCAAACTACGAGCCCTTTTCATTTTCGTTCTATCTCTCTCCCTCAAAGATCTAGATTTGGATCTGTGGATTCAAAAGGAAAAAGAATCAGAGATGTAGAGATGTGTTGTTGATCTACAATATCAGAGTGGAATCAAAATCCTCATCTTCGTCTTCCGACTTGATACAGAGCCGGTGTGGGATCTGAGTTTGTTCTTCATCTAGGGTTTTGAGGGTTTTGATGATGAGAGCAATTGTGTGACGGGCTTGCCTTTCTCTCAAGAAATTGGTTAGTTTTTTTTTCTCACGATTATATGATTCCCTGTACCTAGGGTTTTGTTTCTCACGATTTTCTGCTTTGTGTGACGGCGGCTAGGGTTCCGCCGCGAGCGGAGAGACAACTGCTTTGTTGTTGTTTAGACTCAACCAGAAGAGAACCGCCTGGAGCTGTGACGGTGGCGTACGAACGGGGATTCAGGTCAGCGATGGTGGTTGTGGCTTTGAGTAGAGGTTCGACTATTCATCAGCAAGGTAAAGCAAAGTTTTATTGAAAGTATTGAGTTGCAGGTTTGCAAAGTTATACAATACTTGATGATGAATAGGTTATTGAAAGCAAGTTTTATCTTTCATTGATGAAATGGAAGCTGTTCAACATTTTTAAAATGATCTCTAAACCGGATTGCGATAATTGCTATAAAAGTTTAAAGATTGTTACAATAAATTTGATCAATTTTCACACCAATTGTGCTTCAAGACATGCATTTTTGGACTCTTTGTGCCTTTAGACATACACATTGGGTGGTATTTTTTGCTTTTTTTTTCTTCTTCTGTAAATTTGTTATCTTTTTGGTTAATTACATAAGCATGGTTTTTGGCAGCATTCGTGACTTTACGACCGCGTTAAATTTCTTTTTCACAAACACTAGAGTGTGATTTTGTTGTTTATACTTATACTATGTTTTTATCAAACTTTAGGTGCTCACTAATGGCATAGAGGTGAAGCTTCAAAGGAACGCGCTAAGTGTGATTGAAGCTCCTACCGGTAATGAAGATGATGATGATCTCGAGTTTGAAAACGGTCACTGGAACAACGGCTCTGATCTGGGTTAGTCATGCTTTCAAAGTTTCCTCACAAATTATTGATTAAGTATTTTTATAATAATATATGAGAATTATAATTTAATTACAAAGTTAAGAAGATGTAGCCTTTTGTGGAAGCATGGAGTAACATATCTTGAAACCTCAAAGAAGGCAGGCAAAACTGTGAATATCATAAAATTTCAATGGCAAAAGAGTCTTTTAATATCATAACTATGATATTGATGAATCTTTGCATTTTTTTTACATTGGATACCTTAGTCACATGGTAGTACTTGATCTTTTTTACTACTGCTAGAAACTCTATTATGCATTCCATTAAAGTTGTCCATACAATTTGTTTTTTTATAGAAGGTTGATTTGAGCAAACTAGAGATGGCGGCCCTACGAAGATACTGGCGTCACTTTAATCTTGTAAGTAGTATTCAAAATTATATAGAAAACCAATTTTAAGTAGAGAACTGAGCAAATTTTATGTGTTTTTTCCTTAAACGCTCTCTATTTAATATATATGTTATGTATTGAGCGGCACTCTTATAGTATATATGCATATATCTATATAATAATTTCTGTGTAATTTAGGCTTTAGGCTTTAAGAATTTCTGTGTAATTTTATTACATTGATAGTTTTGTTTGCGGTAATACAAGGAAGAGTGTATCGTATTGGAACGGTAAAGGAGGCGGTGTTGGATCAGATAGTGTTTATGTTTTCTTTCCAGATCTTACATTTAGATTGTGGTGTTGTTGGTTGTGTTAGTGTTATACGTTTTAGTGTTGTTGATGCGTGTTCAGCGTAGATCGGATTGTATATATGTTTGTTCTGGATCGTACTTTAGATTGTGGTGTGTGATTTGATCCATATGTTCCTTTCAAATGGGATCTCACAATAGGTTTCTTGGCAGCCACTTATTTTAACAAGAATTCTTGAAAGACAACAATCTGCTGGATCTTTCGACAATCATAACTCCAAAATTAGAGCACAAGCAAGCAAATTTTTATGACGTTTGATTTGCATAATATTATTTATTTCTGCCTTTGCATCGATCATTTTCGTTAAAGTTTATCGATATTGCAGGTCAAGGCGTCAAAGGCAAAACAACAGAGAAAAGTGGTTTCAGCAGGTGTTTGCCCTTAAACCTTTGGTGAATAAATTAATTTTCATAACTGACTTTTAATTAAGAAAGCTGCATGTAGAGTTCATTTTTTTTTGGGTTTTTGCTCCTAGCGATTGCTCATAAATGTTGAATTCAAATTCTTGAAGTTGCTTTGTTAAATTGGAGGTTTTTTTGGTTTTTTGGACTTGCAGCCTAACGAGAGGTGGTGGATTAATAATGTTCTTTTCAGTGGTACATATTGTCATTCACCTTATCATGGTACTAAAGATTTGGGTTTACTTATTAGTTTAATCAAGGGGATTTAAAAAAAAAGGATTCATACTAACTCTAAGAAAGCTGAAAAGGACCAGAGACACCCTGTAATTTTTTAGCGATTTGTATTTCATGAATTTTATATTATTCATTTAGGTTGTGTGATTAAGAAAAGTTTTTTTATATCTATTTAGGTTGTACCATTTTGAGCTCTGAAGGATAGTGTATTCATGAATGTTAAGGATAGTGTATTCATGAATGTTACCATTAAAAGCATAACTGTTGTTGCATATACCAAATTTGGGCTTCTTAGAGCTATTTGCCAATGAGAAAATCCAAAGGAAGTGTGTTTGAACCATTTATTCAAACATTCATAAAATTTGCTGTTGGTTTTGCGTCTTATGTTATGTCTTTCATAATACATAATTCAATAAAACATTTGTAGAAACATATTTAAGTGTTTTAGGACATAAATCTATTAATTAAAATAAAAAATTTCTACCCGCGTAGCTCGCGGGCTCTAACCTAGTATATATATAAAGGATTAGGTTCAACAGTGAACACTAGTGTATCTTGCGAACTGAGTGAACTAATCCTGGCCATACACGTGTATAAATCAACGGCCAGAATTTGATGATGAAATACACTAGTGTATTTTACGAGTTGATGATGAAATCCTAGCCATACATGTGTGTAAATCAATGGCCAGGATTTGTTCAACATTGATAATAACAAAGTGTGAAGATCAAACACAAATGAGTCTTAACATGCAAAATGCTCTCAACGTAATAAGTGAAGGAAGCTTTTTTTTTTTTAATTTTTCCTACTCGTTAAGAATGATGTTTAATTGAAAAATGTAAAAAAAATCATGATTGTATAGTAGTAGAGTAATTATTGTAGGGTAATTATAATTACGCTACATAGTTACTCTACTAGTGTAAATTCACGATTTTTTTTTTTTTTTTTGGATTCTGAGACTAAAATAGTACTTAATAAGATGGGGAGAAAAAATTAAAAAAAATTTGCTCCTTCACTTCTCACGTTAAGGGTATTTTGTATGTTAAGCTCATTTATATAATAACTTAACCCTAATCCACGCACTATTAACAACATTTTCTATTAGAATAGAGACGGCTGAATGTGCTAAAAATAAATAAATAAGATGAGGCTTAGGGTCCCAAATTTAATGGGCCTAATTTTTAGGTTTAAGTATGTTTCTATAGTTTCTCTTTAATTCTTGAAAGATTTTTTTTTCTATTTAAGCCCGTTTCACCTTACATATGTGTGACTCTCATGTTTAATGATAAAGTACTCCTAGCAAGCAGCACCTTCTTCCTTTTACAAAAAATTGCCTCGATTTTGAATTTGCTTTAAAGTTTACTTTCTTAAAAAAATTGAGCCGGCCATATATTAAGATATAGTAAAAGACCTAATAAAGGACCTCAGGACATGTGTAGTTGGTTGGCGCCTCACTACATATCACCTTGTCACCTCACCATATAGGGCGTTTACCGATTACGCTCCATTAACGAGGAGCGCGACCCTTTTAACCAATAATGTCTTTTTTATTTTTTTTATTTTATATTTCGTTAAACCACTACTATTTGTTTTTTATTTTATATTTAGTTAAATCACAATGCATAATTATTATGTATTTAGTTATTGCTTAAATGCTTACATGGTAAGAACATGATAGTGATGTGAGAGTGGTTTAGTTAACCCACTACACACAGCCTGACTAGGTATAGCCGCATGCTTTTATGTAAGATTTATGGAACTCGTAATACTTTTGAGTTAGAAGAGCATGAATGTTTCGTTGATTATATAAATTGTTAATATAATTAGGCTACATGGTGTGGTATAAAGCCCTTGGGGGCTTTATCACGCCACATTAGCGCCACATAAGCGAGAGCCTTTATCATCAACTTGCATGGTGTGGGATAACGCTCTTTTAAAGCCCCTTTTAATAATATCAAAAAGAAAAGAAAAAGGACGAAATCTGATTTGTGGGAATGAATGAGTTCCACATGCATACCCCTATAGTGCTCACTATTATGGTAACGAAATTGCCCATACCCCCCCCCCCCTCATAGCGCCCAGGAAATAAAGAGGCGCCATGAGACGCCAAAGAGAGTGAGATGGCAGGGGACGGTATACCACACCATGTGGTCTTACAATATGAAAGTTAGATGATGAATATTTTTAATGCTAAATGTAAAAAAAAACAAATAATTAAGGCCCCTCTTATTTACACATACCCTATATCTTATTTTCACATCCCCTGATGTATACGGGCCGTATAATGTTATACGGCCCGTATAGAATGTTTTTGAATACGAAAATGCGCATGGAATGTTTTTTTGATTTTACTATATACGACCCGTATATAGTTATACGAGTCGTATACATGTGTATACGATTAGTAAAACGTATACGGCTCAATGGATTTATTTTGTGAGGTTTTTTCAAACTTTTTGATGTTACCAAATGTATACGGGTCGTATAACTGATGTGCGATAAAGTGTCGTATATTTTAGGTGTATATTTTAAGCCCTTTTTAACACTTATTTTAGCCAAGTTTTAAATTTATAAAACACGATATTTCAGTAACACTAAACACACATATGGGCAAGTGCACCCATCGTTGAGTGTAGCATAGCGTTGGTAAGATACCGAGGTCGTCCAAGGACACAAGAGCTTTTAGTACCGGTTTATCCTCAACGTCTAACCAAAAATAAAAGTTTAGAAAAATGTTTTAAACTAAGAAAAATAAAAACTAACTAAAATGCTGAAAATAAAAATAAAATAAAAACAGATAGACAAGATGAATCACTTGGTTCCGACTCGTATCTAGTATAACCTTTGATTATTTCCGCACTTTTGCACATAATTAAGAGATTATCTTAGTTATTGTAGTAGGCCCCTCTTTTGAAGGTGACGTTACCCTCACCCCAGTAGTTTGAGTCAGCAGGGATACAATCCTAAAGGGGTGGATTATTGGAAGATAATGAATTAAGTTATTAATGCAGTATTGTGGTAGGCCCCGCTTTTGGCGGTGACGTTACCCTCGACTAAGTAGTCTGAGTCAGCAGGGATACAGTCCTAAATAGCCGGGTTATAGTATTAATAGTAGTTAACTTATGAGGGGATCAAAGAGTTTGGACCCCCGCCATCCAATACCGTGAAGTATTGAAGGAGGTCCTACTAAATTTGACCCAGGTCCATTGCAGGACCTCTAAACGCTGAACAATGGCAAGACCTTTACCAAACCGTTCCCTTAACCCCCGACCAGGTAGCCAACATACCTCCATATAGACCGTGGAGATATGAATGGTGAAAATCCTTTATTTTATATAGACAGTAAAATAATGCCAAGACACCACGGACAAACGATAAGGAAAGATCACCTTCAACATAAGTAACTAGTTATTAAAGTCATTAATACAAAACCAAATAAAAAGTGCAAAAGATTAGAAATAAAAAGTATTATACTAGACACTTTGTCTTCACCAAGTGATGTAAGAGACTTAGGAAAACATGGCCTTGATTGTCAAGAACTCTTACGATCAATCTTGGATCCCGAGACGACTCACACACTCTATGATGGACAATGGATGATGGTGGTGGATGATGGTGTTGTGATGGTGGTGGGTGGTGGATGAAGTGTGAGAGAGGTGGTGTGCCAAGGGATGAGTTGCAATGAAACCAAGCACTCCTATTTATAGGCTGAACAGAGGCCTGGGCACGGCCCCGTGTTCGCTGGGCACGGCCCCGTGCCCGTCTGACACTCTCTCTCTTCATTAATTGTAATTCGCAATTACAATTAATGCGCCTGCAGTACTTTCGGCACGCCCCCGTGTCCGCTGAGCACGGCCCGTGGTGGGCAATAGAAGCTTCTATAGGTTTGTCTTTTCTGCTGCTTCTTGGGCACGACCCCGTGCTGGCTGAGCACGGGGCGTGTTCAGCCTTCTGTTTTCTCTATTTTGCTTTGGAAGGTGCCGTTGAGGGTTCGGGCAATCCACTAATGTTCCTTTTCTTGTATTTATGTTGGATTTAGCTGTCTTTTTGCTTCTTTTGCGTTTTTGAGCTCATTTAATCCTGAAAATACAAAAGGAAGACAAAAACACTCTTTTTCCAATATTAGTACTAAAAAGGGTTAGTTTTATGCCTCATTTGATGTAATTTATATGTTGCATTTTACACACATCAAATACCCCCACACTTGAACTTTTGCTTGTCCTCAAGCAAAACTCTTTAATATTTGGCTTACACTCCCAAATGGAATAGGTAGAAGAGAAGGTTTTGGGCTTGTCATAGAGTGTCGGGATTTCCAAGATCTTTTTGGGGTTTTATTTTTATTTATTTACACTCCTATTCGTAATGATTTATTTAGAACTGTTCATAAAAGAAATTACTTATTTGGGCATAACATGCCTTTTTTAAAATTATATTTATATACAAGTTCACATACCTCGCGGGGAAATCACTCACACTCGGCCGAAGGTGTATTTTTAGTGAATCACTCGAGAGCGGCATGGAACTTATTCCTACCATAGGCTTGCCAATAAATCAATCCTCCTCCTTTTTAACTTTTATACCTTTGTAGATATCAAGAGGACTTTGGGGTTAAGGGTTGGCTAGGGTTAAAGGTAGGTGGTTGGGTTAGTGGTTAGTAGAAAAAGGGCTAAAAAGCGTAACAAGTGTCGGTTTTCGTATTTTTGCAACTTTTTATTTTTGATGAAGCTTTTATTCAAACAAAGTTATTTTTGATTACTTTGTTTGTTTATTTTCTTTTTGCTTCATTTTTTTTTTTTTTTTCGAAGAACCGAACTTGTTACTAAAATAAAGGGTTAAAAATGAAAAAGGTTTTGGTGGGTGAAAGGGTTTTTGTTTTGGGTGATGAAACGAAAAGGTTTAGGCTCAAAGGAGCTAACTAGGGGGATTTTTTTTGGGTAGGTGGTGAAAAAAAAAATAATAATAATGGTGTAGAAATGAAAAAGGGTTAGTCCTAATGCCTCCATCATGTACTTACTCGGGTTTAAGTTGATAAGGACCGGGAATGTATTGTCATGGCAAGTTCTAGAGTCGTAAGAACCAAGCGGCTATTCACACAAGAAACGAAAAATGAGCATTTAGTCAAATGGTATAAAATTGAGTGCTCAATAAAGGCTCAAAACTCACTTTTGTGGGAATGGGTTTTTATGTGATCAAGTATATATAATCAAATTTTAAATAAGTTTGTCATGCCTTTTCATAATTTTCTTATGTTGGTTCTTTTTATCACTACGCTATCGGTTGTAAATTTGTAAAAATATAACCTTTTTGAGAGCTTGAATTTCCCGAGTTAAACCTAGACAAGTAAAAAAAATGAAATTTTTGAAAAAATTTGGGGTGATTAGCGGTTCCAATAGAGTTTTGTGTAAGGCTTGTATTTAGGACTTGCAAAATTCAAGGTTTTAGCATCCCCCCCACACTTAAATTACACATTGTCCTCAATGTGTCCCAAAAATAAATTTTTAGGTTGATTAGATGTGTAAAATAGTGTTTAAAAAGCAAAAATTTGTGTTACTGGGCACTGAACACGGCCCCGTGTTGAGTGGGCACGACCTCGTGTTCAGGTGCCAGTAACAAGAACTTACAGAAGGTGGACACGGCCCCGTGTCCACTGGACACGGCCACGTGTCTGACAAAATTCTGCCGAACAGAAGCCAAACAGCAGGTCAGGGAGGTGAGCACGGGGGCGTGTTGGCTGGACACGTCCCCGTGTGGACAGTCTAGAAGCCTGAAAAACAGGTTTCGTCCTCCGGTTTTTCCATCCTAGCCTTATAGGTGCTGAGGCTTAACACCTTAAGCCTTGGTTTGTACCTGTTTGAACACTTAGTACCACACCAAGCAATACCAACATCCTACGTTACCAAAGTTAATTGTTCCACGCATAAAGTAAGAAAAATAAAATGCAGAAAATAGTTAGGAAAAGTAAATTGTCTAACACTTGGCACGCAGGCCATCAATTGTTCAAGATTGCAAAGGGTTAACCTGGGGAGCCACCAATCAACCGCTTCCTCCTATGCTCCTCCCGCCTATTCCATGGCATCATCATCATCATCATCATCGTCACCCCCTCCATGGCGTGCAATGTGGTCTCGTATGTATCCGACGTCTTCTTGTATCTCGGATAGGTTTCTCTCGATAGCTCCGACCCGGTGGTAGGTGTTGCTCGCCATGTTATAGGTGTTCCGAGTACACATGAGGTTTTCCTGCAACAAATCATGCAAACTTTGAAAATTAGGAAAACTGCCTCCCGAGGAGGATGATTGGCCCGGATCACCGTGGGGTGGGTATTGGTACTGATGATGTTGCGGTGCTGGGAGGACAAGTGCTTCTTGCGGGTTCCATGCATGACCTTGCATCCTTTGAAAGGTTACCGTCCCATCTTCTGCCTCATAAACCAGGTTCATCGAGCGGCATATGTGAATATCCACCGTACCCGACCATGGGCTTCTCTCAAATGCCCTCGGAATGTGGGCGAAGTTCCTGAAGAGACGGTGCATGTCACGGCCCACGACCCGGTTTGACCCGTTTCAGGAGCCGCGGCAGAAAATACTGCGGTATTGATTTAATTGAGTTTAACAGCGGAAACAGGATCGCTTAAAGCTAAAATTTTTCCCCGATTATTTATTTCACAATTCGGGATAAAACCCCGATAATTTACAATATTATATTTTTACTATAAAAGTGTGATATTACAAAAGTATTTATTTATTTTATATTGAGCCACTATCTTAAGCTTGAAATGCTCCCCAGCAATTTTTCCTGAATTACAACAGATCACCTGAAACATGTTTGAAAAAGGTTTTGTCAGCGGGAAATACTGAGTGAATCATTTTATTTTGCATAATGATGCATAGTTATCAATTACAGCATAAGAGCGATTACAATGGCTTCTATCTTATTTTTATCTGGCATTCTGTCACAATGGTGACATGTCACAATGGTGACGATGGTCATACCACTATTTAGATCAATGAACCTAAATAGTGACGATTATCCCTGTAGGTCAATGAACCCAACAGTGATTATCCCGAGTAGGTCAATGAACCTAACTGGGAGAAAATTTGTAATGTGCACAATACCCCACTAACCAGTAATTCAAGATATCCACGACTTAGTCCCTGTAATTATAATCTTGAAAATAATTTGGAGTATTGTAAAATATTTAATAAAAATAACTCACAAATGGTGAGAATATTTGTATAAAGCAATTTGATAAAAATATTATGACTCACAAACTGTGAGAAAAGAAGAATGACTCACAAACTGTGAGAAAAGGAGAATGACTCACAAACTGTGAGAAAAGGAGAATGACTCACAAACTGTGAGAAAAGAAGAATGACTCACATTGCAGATTTATACGGGCAGAGCCTAGCTTACTGATTAGCCTTTTATCCTAATTTCAATAACAAGCACACAATTTTGGAATTAGTAATCAATCCAGCATTTACGATAACTCACGAGATCAAATTCTCACAACGAATGATAAATGCAATACTTTGTCCATCGAATTAACGATGATCCGTTGAATTAACAACGAACGACAAGGTATAATACTTTACCCATCGAATTAACGATGATCCGTTGAATTAACAACGAACGATAAAGTATAATACTTTACCTATCGAATTAACGACAATCCGTCAAATTAATGACGAACGATAAAGTATAACCCTAATGTGGGCGGCACTTAATCATTTATTGGATATATTGATCGTCGGACAATGAATCGTAGCAGCGATTGTGCTAATACCCTGATTGCAGCTTTAATTTAGTGCCCCTGTGTTTAATTGAAGTATATAGCAGAAAACTCGTTGTAAAATCGAGAATTCTTTCGACGTTCAATGTTCAGAAAGCAAGTGCCAATGTTCTGAATTTATACACGATTTTTCCCAAGCTTACGGACCGTAAGCTTAATGACCTTACGGTCCGTAAGGTACAAAAGTTGCCTATATTGTTGCCACGTGTGGGTGCAGGCTAGATGAGTCGACACTTTTTATAAATTCAGCTTCTTTCTCACGCAAATATAGATAATCGTTAAGTAGGGAATACCCCCCCTGAGTTTTAGGGGTCCTAATCCTGTTTCTGAAAATTATGAAAATTTTAGGGTTTGCGCAGAATCACTTGGGTGTCTCAATTAAGGTTTCCTATTGGTCAAATTAATTTAATAACTATGACTTTTGATGAGAGTCGTTACATTCTCCCCATCTTAATAAAAATCTCGTCCTCGAGATTTACTGGAATAATTGAGAATACTTTCTCTTTCTTTTTGTTTCCAGTTCCTAAGTATATTAAGATCCTGTCTTTGAATCCTACATTACTTAACACTATTTGTTTACCTTTATATCTTAGAAAGGTATTACCAAAGATTCGTCTGATAGATATTTCTTGAGATTGGATATATAAAATATATCATGTATTTCAACTAACCTTCCTGGTAGTTGTAAGTAACTGGTCCAATATATTGAATTACTGGAAATGATCCTACATACTTTAGTTTTAGCTTTCCTTTCTTACCGAATCTAACAACTTCTTTCCAAGGAGATACTTTTAATAGTATTTTGTCTCCAACTCGAACTTCAACGGCTTTTATTTATTATCTGTATAATTCTTATGACTATCTCTTGCCGTTTTTAGTTTTTCCTTTGTGATACTGAATATCACAGTCGTAGTCACTTAGGATTTTCATTCTTTTTGCCCAATTATATATATCTTAAATTCTTATAATCCGTATAGATAATATCCTTACTTCTATACAGATTATATTTCCAAATCTTAAGACAAAAATTATGGTTCTAATTCTAACTTATGAGTGGTATAGTTCCTTCGTACCTTTTTCAATTGTCTTGAGGCATACGCAATTTCCTTTTTGCGTTGCATTAAGGAATATCCAAATCCTAACTTTGAAGTATTACCTTATACTTCAAAATCTTCTGTTTCTTATGATAAGGCTAGAATTTATAGTATTGGTTATCTTAATTAAGGGTATAGTTAATTTGAAATTTCCTTAATGTCTATAATACTAAACCTACAAAATTCCTAATTTCTATTGCGGTTTACAGAATCTTCCATTTGGTAATCACTGCTATCTTAGTAAGATCTAAGTGAATACCTTCATGATTTACCATATGACCTAAAATTGCACTTCAGCCAAAATTTATTCTTCAAAAATTTTGGGAGTAAAGCTTTTCTTTTTCTTAATAACCAATATTGTGCTAACCGATAAGGTTCCCTGGCTTATCGATAAAATTCCTGAAATTAGATGAAATTTTAAATTCTATCTTCATGTAATCCAGGTAACTCTTCTGGAAATCTATCTGGGTATTCTAAAACTACAGAAATTTCCTTAAATTCTGTATCTTTAGTATTTAATGATTATTAAGATCATATATACTATTCATTGCTTTCGTTCATAATTAGCAATTTCCATTACTGATATGAACTTCATAGGCTTACCTGGTTTATCTCCTGTAATCATAATTACTTCTCCGATGGTTGATTGAATTTCTAAGAAATTCTGATCACAGATAATTATCACAACATCGAATTCAACTAATTTCATAAATAATAGGATTGCAGAAAACTTATAACTTATTTCTAGGTTCTGCATAACCTTATCTATTTTAACTGAATTCCCATCTGCCGTTTCTAATATATAGAAATTTATCTAATGCTGGTTAACGGTAGGTTAAGAGTTTGGCAGAGTAAAGTATTTATAAAACTTTGGTTTACACCAGAGTCAAATAATACTTTTATGTAAACGTTGTAAGCTAAGAACATACCGGCTATCACATCTGGAATCATCTCAGCTTCATGAGTAGTCAGCTGAAAGGTTCTCGCATTCCTTTTTGCTCCTTCTGCTGGTTTGACTTGATTGTCAAATGGTTTATTCAGTTTTGGACAATCTGGCCTAAGATGTCCAGTTTCTCTACAGTTGTAGCAAACTGAAAATTTCTTCCTCCTACAGTCTTCTTCTTGATGCCCTGGAATCTTGCAAAAATTGCAATATCCTTTGCATCTTCCAAAATGCTTCCTTTTGCAAAAATTGCAAAATGGACTAGTAGAAGATTGCCCATTCCCTCCTTTCTTGAAATTGTTATGGTTACCCGAACGAAATTCTTGGGTAATCTTTTGGGCTACTTCCTTCCTTCTATTTTCTTCTCTTGTCCGTACTAGCTCATCAGTCATGGTATTGGCTAATTCTACTGCATCATCAATTGTACGAGGTTTCGTAGCTTTGATGATATTACGGATCTCGGAAATTAATCCCCAAATATAACGAGAAATAAGTACCGGTTCTGGCGAAGCCAGGGTTGGTACCACTCTAGCATATTCGAAGAATGTCGTAGTATACCCTCGACAATCTACATCCACCATCCTATGGGTTAGAAACTTATTTGCCATTTGATCTTTTTCATATTCAGGACAGAATTTTCTTTCTACAAGATTCTTAAATTCTTCCCAGTTCATAGCATACGCCATCCTTCTTCCTTTTGCTTGCAACATCGTATTCCACCACTCTAGCGCTACTTCTTTGAAAAGGTTTGAAGCGTACATGACCTGATCATCCTGAGCACATTTACTTATGGCAAGTACTGCCTCGGTTTTCTCTAACCAACGTAGTGCTGCAGTCGCTCCTTCATTGCCTGCAAACTCAGTGGGTTTACATGCAAGAAATTCTTTGTAAGTGCAACCAGGCGTTGCAACTTTCCTTTTCTTAGGGAGCGGAGTTTGCAGTGGTTCATTATCATGATTAACATGATTACCGCCTACATTTACGCTATTACTGAAATTATCTTCAGAAATGCGTTTACTAGGAACAACTTGTTGCGGTTCGATTGGATTTTTAACAGCAGCAATGATTGCTGGTATAGCATTGGCTATCCCTTGAGCAACTATTCCTGGAATGGTGTTGGCTATCTCTTGAGCAATAATATTTTCTATATCTTGCCTAATCACATATTGATTCCCCGATTGTTGCTCAGATTGATTACCCTCATTAACTGGTTCATTATTAGCGTTTTCCATCTGATATCTATTTTATAGATACATAATTAGTATAAAGGAAATAGTTCAATGTTACAATTTAGTTGTACATAATCACATAAACGAATATACAAACAAAATTGAAACTTTTCTAATATTTCCTTATATCATGTTTCTATATACACCCGTTTTATTATTTATTTTACACATACTGATTTTACTATTACTATTACATAAACACAGTTTCATAATCCCCTATCCTTTGTCAGATGAGGTTCTAGTAGCGGCGTTTCTTCTCATCGTATTTCCAGGAAATCTGTCCCAAAGTCTCTTGGATCCTATTCCCAGCATCCATGTTGTCAAAATGATGGAGTTCAGTCCTATTCTTGTTACTTATTGGTAAATTTGGAAAAGATTCTGGATGGTTCTTAGGAAAAAGCCTATAGGGATGGTTTTGTAACAGTATTTCATTATCCAGCCATTCGTCTATATTCCAGTGATTCGAAGAATTTGGAATAGATGGTTCTAAGTTCATAAAATTATTTTCATTAACAGGCTCAATAGTATCATCGGTTGCCATTATAAAATCTAGTTCTTCTTGAGATGGTAACTCCTCAATTTGCCTAGAGCTTTCCCCAATTCCCATTTTCTTAGGCTTAGGTTTCTCAAAAGGTAAAGCATTGAATTCTATAGGTTCTTTTATATCTGGTATATACCTATTGAAATCTCTGGAAACTTCGATTCTTACTGGATAGAGATTTAACTTCTGAAGGGCTTCCGACAAATTATTCATGCTTTTTAACAAAATACACATAATTATTAAATCATACTAAAATTTTATAAAACAACTTTTTTTTTTTTTTTTTTTTTTTTTTTAATAGTATTTCATATTACCAAAACAAATACAAATTAAAACATACTAGGTTTTATTTGTAATTTATATTATAAATTTTCTTGACTGTAGATAATAAAAATACTAACTTTAAATCAGAATATTTAAAGATTTATATTTACTATTACAGTAGTTAACATATAAAAATCTATATATTAAATAAGTATGATGAATTAATTTATATATATTATTTAGTCATTATCATGGTGAATATTGGTTAGTGCTGCCTTGTTTAAGCATAGGTGATCAGTCCATGCATAACTAAGGCTAGGTTATCCAATATCTGCCTTTGAGAATAACCTTAGTATTTTAAAAATAATCTTAATACCACTATTATTAATATATTATTATTAATAATAAAATTATTAATAATAATTAACTAAACAATAATTTTAAATAAACATATACTTCAAATATAAAAATATAATTTCTTTACTACAATATAGTAATACTATATTAAGTAATTCCATATATTAATCAAATATATAATGTTTTTCAATTATCACTAATAGAGCAACAAAATAAAAATTTGCCTATATTAACATTAATAATTAGCCAGTTAATAAAACACATAATTATATAATTGTAATCAGGAAAAAAAAAAATTTAAGTATTTCTAAATACTTAATTAGCTTAACCCAGTGGCTGTAATCAGGAAAAATTGAGTATCAGCTTAACCCAGTGGCTCTGATACCACCTTTTTCTGTCACGGCCCACGACCCGGTTTGACCCGTTTCAGGAGCCGCGGCAGAAAATACTGCGGTATTGATTTAATTGAGTTTAACAGCGGAAACAGGATCGCTTAAAGCTAAAATTTTTCCCCGATTATTTATTTCACAATTCGGGATAAAACCCCGATAATTTACAATATTATATTTTTACTATAAAAGTGTGATATTACAAAAGTATTTATTTATTTTATATTGAGCCACTATCTTAAGCTTGAAATGCTCCCCAGCAATTTTTCCTGAATTACAACAGATCACCTGAAACATGTTTGAAAAAGGTTTTGTCAGCGGGAAATACTGAGTGAATCATTTTATTTTGCATAATGATGCATAGTTATCAATTACAGCATAAGAGCGATTACAATGGCTTCTATCTTATTTTTATCTGGCATTCTGTCACAATGGTGACATGTCACAATGGTGACGATGGTCATACCACTATTTAGATCAATGAACCTAAATAGTGACGATTATCCCTGTAGGTCAATGAACCCAACAGTGATTATCCCGAGTAGGTCAATGAACCTAACTGGGAGAAAATTTGTAATGTGCACAATACCCCACTAACCAGTAATTCAAGATATCCACGACTTAGTCCCTGTAATTATAATCTTGAAAATAATTTGGAGTATTGTAAAATATTTAATAAAAATAACTCACAAATGGTGAGAATATTTGTATAAAGCAATTTGATAAAAATATTATGACTCACAAACTGTGAGAAAAGAAGAATAACTCACAAACTGTGAGAAAAGGAGAATGACTCACAAACTGTGAGAAAAGGAGAATGACTCACAAACTGTGAGAAAAGAAGAATGACTCACATTGCAGATTTATACGGGCAGAGCCTAGCTTACTGATTAGCCTTTTATCCTAATTTCAATAACAAGCACACAATTTTGGAATTAGTAATCAATCCAGCATTTACGATAACTCACGAGATCAAATTCTCACAACGAATGATAAATGCAATACTTTGTCCATCGAATTAACGATGATCCGTTGAATTAACAACGAACGACAAGGTATAATACTTTACCCATCGAATTAACGATGATCCGTTGAATTAACAACGAACGATAAAGTATAATACTTTACCTATCGAATTAACGACAATCCGTCAAATTAATGACGAACGATAAAGTATAACCCTAATGTGGGCGGCACTTAATCATTTATTGGATATATTGATCGTCGGACAATGAATCGTAGCAGCGATTGTGCTAATACCCTGATTGCAGCTTTAATTTAGTGCCCCTGTGTTTAATTGAAGTATATAGCAGAAAACTCGTTGTAAAATCGAGAATTCTTTCGACGTTCAATGTTCAGAAAGCAAGTGCCAATGTTCTGAATTTATACACGATTTTTCCCAAGCTTACGGACCGTAAGCTTAATGACCTTACGGTCCGTAAGGTACAAAAGTTGCCTATATTGTTGCCACGTGTGGGTGCAGGCTAGATGAGTCGACACTTTTTATAAATTCAGCTTCTTTCTCACGCAAATATAGATAATCGTTAAGTAGGGAATACCCCCCCTGAGTTTTAGGGGTCCTAATCCTGTTTCTGAAAATTATGAAAATTTTAGGGTTTGCGCAGAATCACTTGGGTGTCTCAATTAAGGTTTCCTATTGGTCAAATTAATTTAATAACTATGACTTTTGATGAGAGTCGTTACAGTGCACCCACCCCCCGAAGAAAAGAGGAGTTGGTGCACTAGCAAGGCGGTTGTGATGCATGTTTCGGAGCATAAGGTACGGAACATCGAGCGGCCTACGGTTGTGAATGCAATGGAGGACAAGCAAATCTCTTAACCCAACGACGCCACCACTGTCATGCCTTTGGCTAAGAGAGTAGCCGAGGAGCCTAAGAATGTATCTGTAAAGCGGATCCCTCAGCTTGGTACTCTTAGTGCTGCTCGGATTGTAGAACCCTTCCCCAATCTGAGCCCACATGGCTTGGCGCTCGTTGTCTTCGATCTCTCTCAACCCCCCTGTATTTCCTTCGTCTCCCGCATCCTCCTCCGCATACAACCCGATAATCGACCCGAATTGTGCCATGGAAATCGAATACCTCGTTCCGCCACACCTGAATGACACCCCTTCTTCATCGAACGGCTCGCACCTTGACTTGAATGCAAAGGTGCTGTAGAATTCCAAGGTGCATTCATGAACAGAACGGAGTCGGGTTGTTAGTGCGACTCTGAGTGGTCCCGTGACAATGTTGTTGAAACGGTCAATTTGATTCACCAAGGTTAGTAGTTCTGTGCATGCCTGCCTCGGGTATTCCTCCGGCCTTGTTTGGAGAAGCTCGTATCGAGCTCTTGCATCTAGCTCATTGGCGTTGAATCTAGTAAACTTCCTGGCCATCTGCAAGAATACACCAAAAGTTAGCATGAAATAGAAATATTTTTGGACAAAACTGCAAACAGCGGGCTGGACACGACCCCGTGCCCAGCGGACACGGCCCCGTGTTCAGGGGTCTGTTACTCAAAAATCCCATTTTTCGACTCGGTTTTGAAAACTTGAAAATTTTTGAACCAATAGGTGCGGTTTCCCCCGAAAATGAAACCCTAAGTTCCGTTTTTCCCAAAATAACCCGTTTACCCTATCAATTTTATCTTTTTCGGTTCAAGAACAAGGGTTTGGGGTCTTTGCAAGAAATCGGGTGAATCTATGAACAATACAAGTGTATTTACTTCCCTTAACACTAATCTAACTAAATGCAAACAGATTTAGGCAAAAATTTTAGGCTCGATCCGAATGAACATCAAGAACCCTAGATTTTTCCCCAAATTTGTGGTGTATTAACTACATGCAAGTGACTAATCTAACTACTACGAGTGACAGAATCATACCTTGACGTTGTTAGATTGGTAAGAGACGTTGGAATCTCGCGGAAAATCGCCTGGAACCAGAGCTTTTGTGGGGAAACGGGGCGTGTGGAATGAAGAAACTGTTTTGAAAAAGGGGTTTTATCCCGTCTGCAGCGCGAACACGGCCCCGTGTCCAGCGGACACGGCCTCGTGTCGAGCCTCTCTCTCTTTTTTTTTTTTTTTAGTGCGCGTGTGAGTGCCCCTTTCTCCTATAAGCTATGGTTTAGAAAACTTACCGCTTTATTTTGCCGCCTCAATCGTTCATAACTTACCAGGCATGATGTTTTTATTCTTCCACGGTTTGAAGCGAGATCTCTTCTTCCTCATCCTCAATAAATCCTTGATAGAGTTTCAGCCGTTGGCCATTGACTTTAAATGGTGACCCATTTCGAGGTTTAATTTCTACTGCACCGTGTGGAAAAATATGGGTGACGGAAAAAGGTCCTGACCACCTAGACTTTAATTTACCAGGAAACAATCGAAGTCGTGAATTAAACAAAAGAACTAAATCTCCTACCCGAAATTCATTAGGTTTAATATGTTTGTCATGCCAATCTTTCATTCTTTCCTTATAAATTTCAGAGTTTGAGTATGCATAATTCCTAAGTTCGTCTAATTCATTTATTTGACAAAATCGATTTTTACCAGCAAATTCTAGATCTAAGTTTACATTTTTGATTGCCCAGTAGGCTTTGTGTGCAATTTCTACTGGCAAGTGGCAACTTTTTCCATAGACTAGCTTATATGGGGTTGTACCTATCGTTGTTTTATAAGCAGTTCGAAAAGCCCATAAAGCATCATCTAATTTATCAGCCCATTCCTTTCTATTTAACCCTACGGTTTTTTCAAGTATTCGTTTTAACCCTCTATTGGTCACTTCGGCTTGTCCGTTTGTTTGAGGGTGATAAGCTGTCGAAACCCGGTGATAGACCCCATATCTTGTTAAAATTTTTTCAAGTTGATGATTACAAAAATGGGTACCTCTATCACTTATTAAAGCTTTGGGTGTGCCAAAACGAGAGAATAATTTTTTCAGAAATCTTACCACTACTCTTCCATCATTTGTTGGAAGTGCTTCGGCCTCGGCCCATTTAGACAGGTAATCTACTGCCACAAGTATGTATTTGTTTCCTTTCGATGGTGGAAAAGGTCCCATAAAGTCGAGTCCCCACACATCAAAAATTTCACAAACAAGAATGCCATTTTGTGGTATTTCGTTTTTGGAAGAAATATTACCTGTTCTTTGGCAAGCATCACATGTCTTTACAAGATTTTGGGCATCTTTGTAAATGGTTGGCCAATAAAATCCTGAATCAAATACCTTTCGTGCGGTACTGGCAGCACCATGATGTCCTCCGTATGGACCTTCGTGACAATGGCGAAGAATTCTTCGGGCCTCACTACCATGTACGCATCGTCTGACGAGTTGGTCGGCACACATTTTGAAAAGATATGGATCTTCCCAAAAATAGTGTTTCACATTGGCAAAGAATTTTTTTCTTTGATGATGTGGCCATCCTTTTGCGACTATTCCACTAGCTAAGTAGTTGGCAAAGTCGGCGTACCATGGTTCTTCCTTAAATTCCACCATTTCCAGGGATTCAGTTGGGAATTTTTCGTTGATTTGCTCGCCCCTGGTCGCCTCCAAAGCTGGGTCTTCTAAGCGCGAAAGATGATCTGCTGCGGTATTTTCTGCTCCTCTTTTGTCTTTGATTTCAATGTCGAATTCTTGGAGGAGTAGAATCCACCTAATCAAACGTGGTTTTGCGTCTTGCTTCTTAAAGAGATATCGAATGGCTGCATGGTCTGTGTAGACTATAGTTTTAGAAAGAACAAGATAAGAGCGAAATTTATCAAAAGCAAATACCACAGCTAGTAACTCTTTTTCAGTTGTTGTGTAATTTTCTTGTGCATCGTTAAGTGTTTTACTAGCATAATATATTGGGTGGAAATGCTTTTCTTTTCTCTGTCCCAAGACAGCTCCAACTGCAAAGTCACTAGCATCGCACATGATTTCAAAAGGAAATTTCCAATCAGGTGCTATCATGATAGGTGCATTGACTAGCATTTCCTTCAGGGTTAGAAATGCTTGATTGCAATCCTTGTCAAAGATGAAAGGAGCATCTTTTTCAAGTAACTTTGTTAGAGGTCTTGAGATTTTTGAAAAGTCTTTGATAAACCTCCTATAAAATCCAGCATGCCCTAGGAAACTTCTAATCGCTCTTACGGAGGATGGAGGAGGTAACCTAGAAATGGTATCTATTTTGGCTCGATCCACCTCCATTCCTTCGCTTGAGATCTTGTGACCGAGTACTATTCCCTCTGTTACCATGAAATGGCATTTTTCCCAATTAAGGGCGAGGTTAGTTTCCTCACATCGGGATAGCATTCGTTCAAGGTTATCGAGGCATTGGTCGTATGAATCCCCAAAGATAGAAAAGTCGTCCATGAAGACTTCCATTGTCTTTTCTATCATGTCATGGAAAATGGCTACCATGCAACGTTGGAATGTTGCGGGGGCATTACATAGACCAAACGGCATGCGTCGATATGCAAAAGTTCCATAGGGGCATGTGAATGTTGTCTTTTCTTGGTCTTCGGGTGCTATCGGGATTTGAAAGTAACCTGAAAAACCATCCAAGAAACAGTAAAATTTATGACCGGATAATCTTTCTAACATCTGATCAATGAAGGGTAAAGGAAAATGATCCTTTCTTGTTGCTTCATTTAATCGTCTATAATCTATACATACTCTCCATCCTGTGACGGTTCTTGTCGGTATTAATTCATTTTTTTCGTTAGTAATTACCGTCATACCTCCTTTCTTTGGAACTACTTGGACGGGACTTACCCAAGGACTATCGGAAATAGGATAGATAAGTCCTGCGTCAAGTAATTTGATGACTTCATTTTTAACCACTTCTTGAACATTTGGATTTACTCGACGTTGTGGTTGTATGACAGATTTGTAGTCATCGTTCATCAAAATTTTGTGTGTGCACATAGAAGGACTAATTCCTTTTATGTCAACAAGTTTCCAAGCTATTGCATTTTTGTGTTTTTTCAAAAGACTAACTAGTTTTTCTTTTTCTAGGTTATCTAATTTAGACGAAATAATTACAGGTAATTTACCATCTTTGTCTAGAAAAGCATATTCCAAACCTTTTGGAAGTTTTTTGAGCTCAAGTGGTGGGTCTTTAGGAGACTCCTTATTTGGTTGCTCGTTTCGATCAAGAACTTTAAAAGTTTGTTCTATGGCGACCTCTTCTTCAACAAAGTGGTCCGTCTCTTCACTTGTATCGGGTGGCTCATCTTCATCTTCAATTAGGGGGTCATTATTGCCGAATGGATATTTCATTGATCGTTCGAGATCGACACTTCTTTTAAATGCCCCTAATTGAAGAGGTAGATTATTGAACTTCCGGTTTTTCAAAGCTTCGTATGTCTTTACAAATGGTCGCCCCAACACTAGAGGAGCGTCATCGAGGATGACAAAGTCGGTTGGAACTACCATTTGATTTGTTTGAACCAAGACATCTTCAACTATACCGATTGATTTTATTACTTTCCGATTGGATAGAAAAATGGGTATTTGAAGTGGAGAAAAATCACTAATACGTAATTTTTCGAAAAGGTAGTTAGGCATTATGTTAACACAAAGATCTTTATCGATTGTGACATTACTAATAAATGAATTTTGAAAGAAACATGGAACCGGTGTGATGTTAATTTCAAATGGGTCTTCTTTTATTAGTGAAGTTTGATCATTAGTTAACTTAACACTTACCGTTTCTTCAATTTTAGTGTTAGTGTTTAACTCTTTTAGAAACTTAGCATGAGTGGGTACTAAACAATGATTTTCGAAAGAAGGTGACAAGAGATGAATTTCTTCAAAATTAGACTCTTCTTGGATTTTAACGTTGTCGGACTCACCTTTTTCGTTGTTTAACTCATGTGTCGGTTTTTCACTTATTTGTTCTTCCATTTTTTCATTTTTAGTTATCTCTTCCTTTTTTAATTCTTCTCTCGCGCGGGACTCCTCTTCCCTTGCGCGAGCTTCTTTTATACATCGATCGATAACTCTAATGTGCTCTAATATCCTATCGGTCACTTCGGTTATAGAAAAAGAATCATTATTTTCTAAGCTTGAATCCGGTTGTTCGACCCTTTGTTCCTCATAATACCCATATGAAGTTGATGGTTCGCACCATTGTTCTTCATTGTAAGCATATGATGGATAAGGTTCGTAATTTTGTTCTTCATAATACTCATATGAGGTGGGTTGTTCATGCCAAGGTTCCTCATAATAAGCATATGAAGGTGGTGGCTCATACCTTGGTTCCTCAAAGTATGAGTAAGAAGGCTCATACCTTGGTTCATCAAAATATGAGTATGAGGGAGGAGGTTCATACCTTTGGTCTTCATAGGATGTGTATGAAGTTGATGGTTCGTACCTGGGTTCCTCATAGTAAGTGTATGAATTGGATGGTTGGTACGAGTGATTATCTTGAATTGAACGTGTATTACGACAATTTGTGCAATAATTACCCCTATAATAATCCTCATCATAGGTGTAGTTGTAACCTCCTGAGTATTGATCCATAAGAATCACTCAGCAGACCACAACCGAGTCTCGAGATCAGAAAACAAAAATAAAAACGGAAACAGAGGCTGGACACGGCCCCGTGTTGAGTGGACACGGCCCCGTGTTCAGAATCTGTATCTGGGCGTTTTAATTAAATTAACTGATCTAGTTGAGCACGGGGCGTGTTCAGTGAGCACGGCCCGTGTTCAAGCTACTGTTACTGGGTGTTTATGAAAAATCTGCAGCACGGCCCCGTGTTCAGTGAACACGGCCCCGTGTACAGGATACTGTAAATGCAAAACTAAACTAAATGCAGAAAAATGTGCGCGCGTTTAAAAAGGTTTTGAAAAAAAACTGATTAGGCCGTCGATTTTAAGCTTTCTTAAAATCCTTGTGTCCCCGGCAACGGCGCCAAAAACTTGATGTGCGATAAAGTGTCGTATATTTTAGGTGTATATTTTAAGCCCTTTTTAACACTTATTTTAGCCAAGTTTTAAATTTATAAAACACGATATTTCACTAACACTAAACACACATATGGGCAAGTGCACCCATCGTTGAGTGTAGCATAGCGTTGGTAAGATACCGAGGTCGTCCAAGGACACAAGAGCTTTTAGTACCGGTTTATCCTCAACGTCTAACCAAAAATAAAAGTTTAGAAAAATGTTTTAAACTAAGAAAAATAAAAACTAACTAAAATGCTGAAAATAAAAATAAAATAAAAACAGATAGACAAGATGAATCACTTGGTTCCGACTCGTATCTAGTATAACCTTTGATTATTTCCGCACTTTTGCACATAATTAAGAGATTATCTTAGTTATTGTAGTAGGCCCCTCTTTTGAAGGTGACGTTACCCTCACCCCAGTAGTTTGAGTCAGCAGGGATACAATCCTAAAGGGGTGGATTATTGGAAGATAATGAATTAAGTTATTAATGCAGTATTGTGGTAGGCCCCGCTTTTGGCGGTGACGTTACCCTCGACTAAGTAGTCTGAGTCAGCAGGGATACAGTCCTAAATAGCCGGGTTATAGTATTAATAGTAGTTAACTTATGAGGGGATCAAAGAGTTTGGACCCCCGCCATCCAATACCGTGAAGTATTGAAGGAGGTCCTACTAAATTTGACCCAGGTCCATTGCAGGACCTCTAAACGCTGAACAATGGCAAGACCTTTACCAAACCGTTCCCTTAACCCCCGACCAGGTAGCCAACATACCTCCATATAGACCGTGGAGATATGAATGGTGAAAATCCTTTATTTTATATAGACAGTAAAATAATGCCAAGACACCACGGACAAACGATAAGGAAAGATCACCTTCAACATAAGTAACTAGTTATTAAAGTCATTAATACAAAACCAAATAAAAAGTGCAAAAGATTAGAAATAAAAAGTATTATACTAGACACTTTGTCTTCACCAAGTGATGTAAGAGACTTAGGCAAACATGGCCTTGATTGTCAAGAACTCTTACGATCAATCTTGGATCCCGAGACGACTCACACACTCTATGATGGACAATGGATGATGGTGGTGGATGATGGTGTTGTGATGGTGGTGGGTGGTGGATGAAGTGTGAGAGAGGTGGTGTGCCAAGGGATGAGTTGCAATGAAACCAAGCACTCCTATTTATAGGCTGAACAGAGGCCTGGGCACGGCCCCGTGTTTGCTGGGCACGGCCCCGTGCCCGTCTGACACTCTCTCTCTTCATTAATTGTAATTCGCAATTACAATTAATGCGCCTGCAGTACTTTCGGCACGCCCCCGTGTCCGCTAAGCACGGCCCGTGGTGGGCAATAGAAGCTTCTATAGGTTTGTCTTTTCTGCTGCTTCTTGGGCACGGCCCCGTGCTGGCTGAGCACGGGGCGTGTTCAGCCTTCTGTTTTCTCTATTTTGCTTTGGAAGGTGCCGTTGAGGGTTCGGGCAATCCACTAATGTTCCTTTTCTTGTATTTATGTTGGATTTAGCTGTCTTTTTGCTTCTTTTGCGTTTTTGAGCTCATTTAATCCTGAAAATACAAAAGGAAGACAAAAACACTCTTTTTCCAATATTAGTACTAAAAAAGGGTTAGTTTTATGCCTCATTTGATGTAATTTATATGTTGCATTTTACACACATCAATAACTGTATACGGGCCGTATATAAAGATGTTTTTTTCTAGCATCCCATTTTTTTCCAATAAAAACACAATCATTCTAAGGTTTCTAAATTCTTCGTCACCTTTAACAATGTCGATAAACGTTGATCGGAACACGCTGCTTAAATCGGAGCACAAGTAGAGTAACGTTACCGACCAGTCCGTTGATGGAAACCTTAGTGATCACAGAGATCTTTGTGTTGGTTATTTATCGATTCTGCTAATTATCGGCGGGGATGGATACAGAAACCACCAAGGATGATAATGGATTGGTTACAGAAACCACTAGCAGAAGAACCCAACACGCCTTCTATGATGATCCGAAACATTCCGAATAACTAGTAGAAGAACCCGACACAAACAAGTTCTCCACAATTTCATCACATTTGACTTCATCTGTCCAAGTTTGAGAACCTGATTTAGATACACAACGGTATGTGTTCATATCAGCGTTGTTTATCACCCTGTGTGAGCATTGGAAGCCCGACAAACAGTCTTAGACGTGGTTTAATATCTTTAATATATTAGAACGATCCTTGTTTTGTCGCGTACATGAATAATTCCCAAACATCATTACAAATACCACGTTTTCTTCTGCTAGTTATTTGGAATGTTTCGGATCATCTTTAGTAGTGTTTGTTTGACAAACTGATTCAGATTTAAACAATGCACGCCTCATTTAATCTTTTTTACTCATTTCTTCGATTTCAACAAATCTTTTCAACAATCAGTAAGCAAATACACAACGTTATTGAGATAATGAACTGTCAAATGTGATGGGTACATTCCGAAGGGATGGGTACAGAAACCAGGAAGGGAGATAATGGATTTGTTACAGAAACCACTAACAGAAGAAGCCGACACATCTTCTATGATGATCCGAAACATTCCGAATAACCAGCAGAAGAACCCGACACAAACAAGGTCTCCATAGTTTGTTATTCAGATCTCTATTCGGTCATCTTTCCAAACTACAACACACGATAAGTTTAAACTTTATAGTGCGTGATTTGAACAGGAAGGGATTGGAGGTAATTTATACTTTTAATAAGTTGTCACAGTTGTCAAATTCGTTGCGTGCATTCATATTGTTTAGACAACAACAGATAATGAACGGATTGTTGGACTTCTTGTTCCAAATGCAATTGTAGGATCCGTACTTAAAGGTCTCTCTAAAATATGAAACCGAGGCCGCCTTGTTAATTTTAATGAAGCAATGAAGATTGAATGTGCAAACCGCAACCGCCTTTGACTATGGAAACGGTGGCTATGGGAAATCACCATTTCCGTTGTGTATTTGCTTACTGATCTGGAATTGGATAACCGTTGAAAAGATTTGTTGAAAACCCAACTCTCTCTATAGATATGACTGAGAGCAAGGGTTACTCTGTTATATATATAAACAAATCTTTCAACATCATTCACCTCTTTTAACCTACCAAAACACCTTAAACCACTTCTTTTTCTTCCCAATACCAACCCGTTGGTATTTAAATACGATGGGTTTAGTTAGATACCAACTCATCTTTATTGATCTTCATATTCTTGGTTCAATACCAATTCATCTTTATTGATCTTCATATTCTTGCTTCAATGCCAACTCATCTTTATAGGAGAGTACGTTGATATAGGAGAGGAGATGCAATTTTCTAACTAAACCCTTGAATCCCAATGCCTTTCTAAAAATATTTGTTTCTTTCCTTTTCATGAGGTAAAACCGGTTCCCAATTGGTTATTGAAACCACTAGCAGAAGAACTCGACACGTCTTCTACCAAGTGCTCAAAATCCCTTTCGTTTCTCGGATTTCCCTTCGGTTGAAATCGAGAAGGATGATGTGAATGATAAAAGTTGTGCCAGCAGACTTTTGTCAGTTTATTTAATTCTATACGGGCCGTATAAACTTATACGGCCCGTATACGCCATGTGAAAATAATTTACCAGATCGTATACAATGTATATGATGATTGTATACGGGCCGTATAACAGTATACCGTATTCCTCGAAAATGGGATTTGTCTATTAACGCGGGGATGGGTACAGAAAAGGTAAAAGACGGGATTTGTTTCAAAGGGGCAAATTTACTTTAGATTCAGATTCAGGAAGCATATGTGTTGATAACTTTCACTGTTTGGTTGTTTCAGTGTTGTTTATCACCTTGTGTGAGTGTTGTTTATCACCCTGTGTGAGCATTGGAAGCCCGACAAACAGTCTTGCAATTACTTCTTAGGGTAAAAAATGGTAAAAAAAGATTATATTTAGGATGTGATTTAATCTCTTTAATCTATTAGAACGATCCTTGTTTTGTCTAGTAGTGTGTGTTTGATAACCTGATTCAGATTTAAACAACGCACGACATGTCTTCCTGAATCTGAAAGTTAACTTTGACTCATAAAACCCACTAGCAAAATAACCGCTTTTATCATGTTAGGGAGAATGTTCTCAAAATTAAAGGAAAATGAGAACTATGTTTAAGAAAAAAATCTGTAAAAATACAACTGATTACTCGGTCGAATAATGGCCAATAAGAAGCAAATATGTAAAAATACAACTGATTACTCGCCATTCTCTTGCACCTGTTGCAGACATGCACCTTCATCATAGAAGACGAAACTTCAGCAACCATTTTTCCTTTTCCTTCAATTTCGAGAACATTCTCTGTAACATGAAGACGTGTCGGGTTCTTCTGCTAGTGGTTTCTGTAAGGATGCATTTCACGATAAACGGTGCAGCTGATGAAACCGAAGCTGTTATTTCGTTTGTTCAGTAATTCCGAGACAATTCAAGTGAGTCCTATGAAGCAAGTGTCTGTCTATTCAATTGAGAGGAATCATTGCATTACATCCCCGTTGAAAACAAGTGGTTGTAATGATGGGACCCTTGATTTGAAACACAATCGTTTGTGACTATGGGAAACACAAGTTTTCTTTTTGAGCTTGATGGATGTCCGTTATCTCAACGCTTCTCCTTACATTACTAATCTATAATTGGACAGCCGTTGTGTATTTGCTTACTGATATGGAATTGGAGAACCGCTGTGTATCTGAATCAGGTTCTCAAACAAACACTACTAAAGATGAGTTGGTAATGAACCAACAAAATCCGAATACTGAAAAACCGACATTCTTTCAACCATTCTAAACCCTAGTTGGAAACAAACCAACAAATTCCGAATACTGAAAAACATCAGCAACCATTTTTCCTTTTCCTTCAATTTCGAGAACATTCTCCCTAACATGATAAAACCGCTTATTTTGCTAGTGGGGTTTATAAGTCAAAGTTAACTTTCAGATTCAGATTCAGGAAGACATGTCGGCTTATGTACCCATCCCCGCGTTGATAGCTTCTGTTTTATTACAGTCATACGACACGACTTTTGTTCTTCAATCTTTGTTACTTATTAATGTTTTATTTTTTTCTACTTTTAGAAAGGTTTGACCACCTCACAACTGTAATAAAGCGGAACATAATCCCAGATTGTCTAGAGAAGCGCTTTTATCATGTGTCATATGTTGGACGTAATATATGGATGGAAAGCCCGCATAGTTTTTTTTTTTATAATTTTACACACGATTTAGAGCAACAAACAATACGTTACGAGATTCTTCGAGAACTACAAAAGGAGAAAATACGGAACGACAACAGTGCTGGTCTTTTCTCCCACGTATTTTATCAAATGAACTGTCTCGTGTGATTGGCACCTTAAACCCCTTATATACTTCGAGAAAAATCCAATTTTCGGGGAATACGGGTCGTATAAGATTATACGACCCGTATACTATGTTTGTATACATTGTATACGACCAGGTAACTTATTTTCACATGGTGTATACGGGCCGTATAACTTTATACGACCCATATATACCATGTGAAAATAAGTTTTTTCCAAGTGTTATTATTGATTGTCAAACTCACTTAAAGTCGTATTTTAATAATTTATAAAATTGTTGAACTTGCTTTAGATGAATTGACTAACAACTCTTATCATCGATATGTGAACCATTCAATTCAAACGTATTATTAAACGAAACATTAATTAGAAGATGGTGTTAGCCTACTAAAACACACATGAAAAAAAAAAGACACAATAATTGATTTAACTCTATGCCTTCAACATGTTTTAAGATCAAGGGTTGTAAGTGGTTTTCTTAGTTGGAATTAGTGTGTTAGTGTTCAACTCTCTGTCTTCAACATGTTTCAAGATGATCAAATAATTGATTAAGAAGTAACAATAATGAAATGTGCAAGTTTTTGTTATAAACTTTAGTACTTATTTTTCAAGAAGTTTGCTTTTTTTTTTCTACTACCCGTGTATGGAATATATTTCATTTACTCACCCCGGTTGTTTACTTCCTATATTATTACTATCCATCGTAACGCACGTGTCTGTTCACATTTTAGTAATTATAAAATAATGTTTAACGTAACCATTGAAATAAAGGTAATTAAAGATATACTTTGATGTATTGATACATGGCTTAAATACAATGTATAATTTTGTGAAGTTAATTCAACAATACAAAAGACGAAAAGACAAAGTTTAGGCTATTTTGCCAAACTTGATAGAAGAAAGGCCAACCCTTCTGAACTATTTACTTAAATATCTTAAATGTGTCATGTTCAGGTTATACAACTTAAAGAGTTTGCAAGTTAAAGTTGATGTTTTTGACACCAACAAAAAATATGGGTTCTGCTCTGGGTTAAACGATTTAACCAATCAATCAACCAAGTGTAGGGTCATCTCCGATAATTCTCTAAAATTCAGAGGCCTAGGAAAAGTAGCAAAATGTATAACTAATTCAACAATGGGCCCGGTTGGGTATGGGCGGTTGTTCACTCTACCCCTCCCTAGAGTCGTGATCAAATACATAACCCACCAAACCATCAAATTCAACACATTTAACATGAGGGATGAGTTTGCTGTACCGAAAGTATCGCTACCGAAAATTGCCAAATATGGGTACTGATACCGATACCAAAAACATTCTATACGGTACGGTACCGGTATTTGTTTGTAAAAGTTGATGGTACCGTACCGAAAAAGCCAAAAATAGGTATCGAATTGGTACCAAAAAGATTTTGATACGAAAAAATTGATAACGATATCGATACGGTAATAGTTCGGTACCGATTCCAAATCCCAAATACTCTTCTCTATTTTAACGTAACAGGGTGTAGCCTTACGATGCACACAAGTGCATCAATTGTTTTTAACTTTTTATTATCTAAATCAATTTATTTTGTAAAAAAAAAAAAGTTGAAAGAATAGTAAAAAGACAAAAAGTCGGCTATTATATTTTTATTTCACCAAATTGATTGGAAGAACTCAAAGAGAAACAACTCTTTTCTTATGATATTATACTAGAATTATCACCCGCCGCAATGCGGCGGGGAATTCATTAGTTTTATATATCATGTTAGATGAAAGGCAAATGTTTCTCACATGACTACGAGCCTATGTGTAAAACCGAGAAAAAAATAACTAAGTCGATCTTTGACTCGCACGTTGCGACAGACCTATCAAACGGGAAAAATAGGCGCGCTGCGACGGACATGTCAAACAGGAAAAAATAGATGAAAAAACGTTGAACCCCACACGCACGTTGCGGCGTGTTAACTCGGAAATTTAGAACGACACGTTAAAGGAGGAACTTATGAAAGATGAAAAGTATATAAGAGACTAAAGTTAAAAGTAAAAAAATGTTGAGATTAAATTGCGAAAGATGAAAAGCTTTGGGTTGAAAGTAAAAAAAAATTAAAGGGGTTAAATTGCAAAAGATGAAAACTTTTGAATTAGAAGTGAAAAATCAAACTAATCAAAGGGGTTAAAATACTAAAGATTGAAACTTTAGACTTAAATTGCCAAAGATTAAAATTTTAGAGTTAAAAAATAAATCAATTTCAGATTATGAAAACAAAAGAGATAAATAGATTTAGTTAAATTGATGTTTAATATTATTATTACTAGGTTATTCACCACGTGTATTACACGGGTTGAGGAAAAAAATATCAATAAAAAATACTTACAAATCAAATTTCACAAAATGTGAAGGTATAATATGAATATAAGTTATAATACTTCTGCAAAAAAAATTAACATATCTATAATCTCTTTAAAATGCAGTTGAATATGGACATGGGAATAGGTGGCAAGATGATGGTATGGTGATTTAGATCAGAGACTTTTATTATACATATACCTCTTAATTTATAATCTATAAATAAATAGTGAATAAATACTAATTATAAATAATGGTGGTATGGTTATTATACAAATGATTTATGTTTTATTTGTTAAATTTAAAATAAGAAAATATTTTATAATTTAAGAAACAATAGATAAATGTCACTAAGTATTTCATTGTATATTAAAAAACTCGTTGGCCAAAAATAACCGACATGCCTGTAACTTCAAAGTGATTTCTCTAGTTCTCAAAAGGAATTATAATTGATTTGAATTTAACTGATTTACAAATAAAGGTATAAAGTTATAACATAATAACATGCTTTATATTTTTTTTTTTGCTTTGAGTGATAGCCTTGACCAATGAAATTTAACATGGTAATTGTTTATCATTATAATTATACATCGAATATATTGTTTACGATTTAATTTAATTTAATAATAATAGAGACCGGTGGTGTAGGATGGATAAAATGATAAACCAATATATCATATTTGTTATATCAGATTATTTCAATTGAGAAATTTCAAAAGATTTACAAACCACGTGATCTATGATTTATATATTTTATATGATTTATAGAAAGGATATGTTGTTGAAATGAGATATTTTTTGAAATTTATGAATAATATTTTTAAAATCTTAGAGGAGGAGGTGTTGTCATGTGGTATTATTTGGAGTCTTTTATTATAAGCTAGCTTATAAACCAGTGTATTACACGATCAACTATAAAAAAAGTTTGATTGAATTTTATCACAAGGGTTGATAAAATATACATTGTGATCTTATAAAAATGTGATTTACAATTAGTAAATGTAATAATATTATTATCACACGGTTGAATATGTGTATTGTTATGAATATATCAATTGTTTCATAAATTATATTAGTATTTAAATTTTCCGTCTCATAAATCCAATTGCTTTTTGTTTATAAGATTTGTGTGGAGATAGTATATTATAAACTAAAATTATATGATATTTATTTTCTACTATTTTGAAGTTTGATAAGTTTTTAGAGTAAAAATGATATATATAATATTAAAATAAATTAAAACAAAAGTGTGGTTTTATATATTTTTAAAAGTTAGATATTATAACTTGTAACTTGTTAAAAAATTACTATAGTGTATGTGAAATAAATTCTTAAAAATTAAATAAAAATTAAATTAACAACCATTTGATTGTTGACACGTGTTGAAGTCCAGCCCACCGACCCAAAAATGGGTCAAGAAAAGTTTTTTTAATAGTTTATATTATAAATAATAATAATAATAATAATAATAATAATAACAATAATAATAATTAGGATAGATCAAAATATATTTTTAAATAAAATAAATGTAAATAATGAGGGTGATGGAGAAAGTGGCACATAGCATTTAATGGAGTCTTTTATTAGTATTTAGATTATTATTATTGTTATTATTATTATTATTATTTAATAAAAGAGATAAATAAAAAAAATAAGGGTGAGAAATTACCAGAGAGAATGACACGTGTCCAAATTTTTTTTGTTTATTACTATAGAAAGATTTTTTTAACGGCCAACGAATCTTTCAAGTGGGTTACTGACGAAATTCACCATATTGGGATACACTCGCCTCCGAACCGGAGAAACTCTCGGGCCGAAGTCCGTAAACACTCGCACGAAGACATGACAGTGAGGTGAGATAAAACCTAATAGGGAGGGCTGGAATCGAACTTCGGTCCAAAAGACCCTTAAACTCAACCGCCACCTGGCAAAAAGTACCTTTAAACTCAGAGTAAATTACAAGTTTTGTCCTTTATGTATGTCCCAAATTGCAGGCGCTGTCCTTTGTCTTTAAAATTGATGAGTTTTGTCCTTAATGTTTGCAAATCTTGCTCGTTATGTCCTTTAGGCCAAACCCAGTTAGATTTTTTGGTTAAAACTGATCATGTGCAAGGCACATGATGCTACTATTGTACTTTCACCATTTAAGGGGCTATTGTGTAACTAATATATAGATTGGGACTATTTTGTAAAAATAGAAAATATATTAAATTAAAACCACTGCACTCTCTCTCTTCCTCACTCACTTTCTCTCGCTCTCTTCTCTCTCTCTTCTCTTTCCATCTGCGGAGGAGATGCACCACCACCGCCGCCATACCCTTCACCTCCACCATCACAACCACTGTCACTACTCCCCACCACAACCGCCGCCATACCCTTCACCTCCACCTTCACAGCCACTGTCACCACTCCCCACCACAACCGCCGCCATACCCTTCACCTCCACCTTCACAGCCACTGTCACCACTCCCCACCACAACCGCCGCCATCCCCTTCAACTCCACCTCTACCAACATCACTGGCACAATCATCACCACCAAATCTAACGGAGCTCGTCGAAGACACACCACCACCGTCGGATCTGAGTAAAAGAAATAAAAATAACACACCCGACTCACTAACCGGAGCTCGTCGGAGACACACCACCACCGTCGGTTATCCGTCATCATCATCAGTTTATCATCATCACCGCCACAATCACCGCCGCTGCAGACGGCACTACCCTTCTCCGTCTTCTCTCTCTTTCTCTCTCTGTTCCCTCTGATCTCCCGTTGAGTCGATGACCGGGGTTTAGAGAGGAGGAGGGAAAGAAGGAAAAATGGCCGGGGGTTTTTGTTGCAGGTTTATCTTGATCATCAATGCTTGTTCGGGGTTTTTTATATTTTTGGTTTTGGGGATTTTTGGGGGTTTTTGATTTGGAATTTAGGTTTTTGATTTTTGGGGGTTTTTGATGCAAGTAGCAGTGCAGGTGGCGGTGGAGGGTGCTGGTGGCGGTGGAGGGTGCTGGTGGAGGTGAAGGGTGGTGGCGATGGAGGTTATATATATAGTTAAAATAATAATAATATTTTAAGTTATTTTGTTTTATTTTTTAAAATACCATTAAATAAATAGGGTAAAAAGACTAAAATACCCTTGGATGACCAGTTTTAACAAAAAAAAATCTAACTGGGTTTGGCCTAAAGGACATAACGTGCAAGATTTGCAAACATTAAGAATAAAACTCATCAATTATCAATTTGGAACATACATAAAGGACAAAACTTGTAATTTACTCAAACTCATGATACTCTTCTATATTCAACGTTTCCACTTCAACACAACACTCATCATCCCAAAAACAACCTCAAATGGAGAGAGACATCGATGATCTACCCAAAAACGAAGCAAACTACACATCACTCACACCACTTTGGTTCTTGAAACGAGCTGCTCTGGTTCATCCTAACCGTAGATCGGTGCTCCACGCTTCTGTTCAGTACACGTGGCAGCAGACGTACCGTCGATGCTGCCGTCTAGCCTCCGCTCTTTCCAATCACTCCATTGGGTTCGGTTCAACGGTAACAATTTCTGTTTTAAATTTGTTGTTACTTCATGCGTTTGATTATAAAGTGTGAGATTTTAATACTTTATTAATTATTAGAAGTTTTCTAAAGTTGGATATTATGTGATCATTGATAGATAATATATGGGGAAGTTGTGATTTTGGTAATTAATAAGGTTTACTTGAAAAAAGTCAAAAAGAATGTTTTGTTTATAATTTTGGGTTTACTTCTAGTTGTTATCAAAGACGAAAGTGTTGGCGAATTACTGTTTTACCCCTGATTCACAAGTCGGTGATCAGGGGAGGTTTCCTACACGAGTTAGGTGTTGGAAAACTCAATTAATTAATCAATTAAGTGTTTGAATTAGTTTGGAATTGTTTAGTGTGTAGATTAGATGATTTATGATAGCTAATTCTAGTAGGATTAGGATGCTTGAGAGAGAAGTAATTGAGTCCTATAAATACTTGATTGTAATCAGTTTTTATGTACAATGATTTTCTGATTAATACAACTTGGGAGTTAAGCCAAAGCTGTGTACTTTCTAGTCTGTTTACCAATTTAAACTTTGAATTGGTATCAGAGCTGAACGAGGGACCTGCAAGAGTTTTGAATCTGCTCACCATTGAATATTTGAAGATCCGCGAACCAGAGACCGAATTGCCGATCAAGGAGGGTTGAGGTTTCAGGTCTGAAACCGTGACCTGCAGATTGAAGAACTGACCTGCAGCTAGAAGAAAGCGGTTGACTTGTGTCTAAAGGAGTCTGCCGATCTAGGGTTTTGAAGAATTTTCTGCGAACCTGTGCTGTGGTGCTGCTGATCAGAACCTGCGAATCAGAAGCGCTGTCGTGTTTTCTTTCTCTTGATTGTTCTAGACTGGAACAAAAGGGCTGGAACCACAAACAACTATACCCAAATCTCCTATTACTCAGACGTATAGTAGGAAAAAAATCGAAGTCAAGCATGGTTGATACGACAGAACCTCCGGTAACACCGAAGGAGACGAACCTGTCGTCCTTTCAGTGTCCAATTCTTTGGTCCATTAATTACTCTGTTTGGGCTCTTCGTATGCGAGTCATCTTTAACGTTCATGGAGTTTGGGACGTTATCGAACCGGGTAACGAAGACGCCAAGAAAAACAACATTGCAACCGCGTTGTTATTTCAATCGATTCCTGAAGATCAGATTTTGCAAATCGGTAATCTGAAAACAGCTAAAGAGATGTGGGAAGCGTTGAAAACCCGACACCTGGGAGCCGAACGGGTAAGGGAAGCAAGACTTCAAACATTGATGAACGAGTTTGAAGGATTAAAGATGAAGGACACGGGAACTATTGATGATTTTGCATTCAAGTTATCAGGGATTGCATCAAAGTCAAGAACATTGGGGCAAGCAATTGAGGAAACGAAGTTGGTCAAGAAATTCTTGACAAGTTTGCCACGAAAATTCATTCAAATCGTTGCTTCGATTGAACAAATGCTGGATTTGAAGACTCTCGGTTTTGAAGATGTAGTTGGATGTCTGAAAGCTTATGAAGAACGAATAAAGGAAGAAGAAACTACTAAAAATTCAGGTAATTTAATGTTTGCTAAATCTGAATCATCTTCTAACTATCAAAAACGGGAGTCGTCGGGTGGGCGTGGAAAAGGATCTAACTCAAACCGGGGACGTGGTCGTGGTCGTAGTCGTAATAACAACCAAGATCGTGGTAACCGGGAATCTGCGAGTAAGACTGATGATCAGAAGCAGAAGGGAAAAGGTCGAGATTATTCCAAAATACGGTGCTACAGATGTGACAAGTTCGGTCACTTTGTATCGCACTGCCCTGAACGTCACAAGAAAATTCAAGAACTGAACCAAGCTGAAGCTGAGGGAAATCAGGCGAACGGTGTTGATGCGTCATTCTTTATGATGCAACAAGAATCAGTTTATTTAAACGAAGAACGAGTGATCCCGGCAAAGTATGAATCCGATTCGAAAGACAAGGATGTATGGTATTTAGATAATGGTGCGAGCAACCACATGACAGGTAACCGTTCTTATTTTGCTGAATTAAATGAGCGAATATCTGGACGGGTAAAATTTGGGGATGGGTCATGTGTCGAAATCAAAGGGAAGGGATCGATTATCTTTGAAGGGAAATCCGGAGAACAAAAAGTGATGACTGAAATTTATTACATTCCGGATCTCCGAAGTAATGTGATTAGTCTAGGACAAGCAACTGAATCTGGTTGTGATGTCCGGATGAAAGAAAATTACTTAACTATGCATGACAGTGGTGGAAAATTACTAATGAAAGTTACAAGAAATTCAAATCGGCTCTATAAAATCCAACTTAAAGTTGGAACCCCCATATGTTTGCAAGCAAAAATTGATGAAGAACCGTGGTTGTGGCATGCGAGACTTGGCCACATCAATTTCGCTTCCTTGAACGGTATGTACAAGATGGCCGAGGGAGTACCGGTGATTCGTGAAAAAAACCAACTATGGTAGTCATGTATGGTTGGAAAGCAAACAAGACACTCGTTTCCAAAGAAGGCAAAGTTTAGAGCGTCGGAAGTGTTAGAGCTCGTACATGGTGATCTTTGTGGACCGATATCCCCACCAACCTTGACAGGTAACAAATATATCCTTGTTCTTATTGATGATTTCTCACGGTATATGTGGTCTTATCTCTTGAAGCAGAAAAGCGACGCGTTTGTTACAATCAAAAAGTTCAAAGTTATGATTGAAAAACAAACTAGGAAGCCGCTTAAAACATTGCGTACCGATAGAGGAGGAGAATTCACCTCACGTGAGTTCAATGAATATTGTGAACAAGAAGGGGTGATGAGACATTTGACGGCTCCATATACACCTCAACAAAACGGTGTTGTGGAACGTCGAAACCGTACGCTAATGGAGATGACGCGATGCATAATGAAGGCAAGGGGTGTTCCTAATTATTTATGGGGAGAAGCCGTCCGTCATGCAAGTTATTTGATAAACCGAACTCCTACACGAGCTTTGGTGAGAGAAATGCCATACGAAAAGTTTAAACGGAAAAAGCCAAATCTCGAACACCTTAAAATATTTGGTTGTTTGGCGTATGAACGGGTTGTGTCAAAACAGTTACAGAAACTTGATGATAGGTCAAACCCGCTAGTACACCTAGGTTCCGAACCGGGTTCTGGAGGGTATCGCCTATATGATCCAAAAACCCAAAGAATTATTGTGAGTGTACATGTGGATTTTGATGAAAAAAGGGGCTGGAATTGGAAGGAAGATAATACTGTTGAATGTAAAACTCAAAGAAAACCCGGATTATTTACTCTAATGTGGGGAGATTATGAAGACAATGGACCTGGACCGCATCTGGTCAGCCAAGAATCATCAGACCAGTCCGTGACAAGTAGCAGTTCAGGAGAGCTAAGGGGCTCGTCGCTTGAAAATGATGCGACGACTCATACTTATGGTTCAAATGACACCGAGACCAGCTCTAGTGTTCAAACCAGCTCAGCTACACCCATCGACCAGTCAACTTCCGAGGCCCAATCCAGTTTTGAATGTCGAACCAGATCTGACCCAAAAAATCAATTGTTCACAGCAGGCTCAGCACAAGCAAGCCAAGAAAATGCTGAAAGTATTGTGCGAAAATCGACTCGAATTTCTGTATTGCCAACAAAACTAAAGGATTACGAGTTGAATATGGCGTATGAGGAACTGTTGCTTTCAATAAACGAAGAACCAAAGAGTTTTGTTGAAGCAAAAGTCTCACCAGACTGGATGAAGGCAATGAAGGCAGAAATTGATTCGATTGAGAAAAATAAAACGTGGGTTTTAACCGATTTACCGAAAGGGGCGAAACCTATTGGTTTAAAATGGGTTTTTAAAGTCAAAAGAAACGCGGACGGTTCAGTAAATAAACACAAAGCAAGGTTAGTTGCAAAGGGTTACGTGCAACAACCCGGAATTGATTACGATGAAGTTTTCGCACGGGTGACTCGCCTCGAGACGATTCGGCTACTGATTGCACTTGCAGCTGCGAATGGGTGGAAAATTCATCATCTTGATATGAAAACGGCTTTTCTACACAGTGATTTGAAAGAAGAAGTTTACGTGTGTCAGCCTGAAGGATTCGAGAAATCAAAACAAAAGAATAAAGTTTATAAATTATCGAAAGCTTTGTACGGGTTAAAACAAGCACCACGAGCGTGGAATACGAAGCTCGATGGTGTTCTGAAGAAGATGGGGTTTCATCGTTGCTTACAAGAAAAGGCGGTGTATCGAAAGGCGGTTGGGAATCAATTTCTAATTGTTGCTGTTTATGTTGATGATCTTTTTGTGACAGGAACTAACACGACGTTTATCACCGAGTTCAAAAATATGATGGCGCAACAATTTGAGATGACGGACCTTGGAAAGTTAACGTATTATCTAGGGATCGAAGTTTCTCAAACCGAAGATGGCATAAAAATTAAACAAGAAAGCTATGCCTTGAAGATTCTGAAGGAAGCCGGTATGCAGTCATGTAACCCGACTTTATGTCCAATAGAACCTGGGCTGAAGTTGTCAAAGAATGAAGACGAACCGGAAGTAAATGCTACAGAATTTCGGAAGATAGTCGGATGCCTTCGATACCTCTTACACACCCGACCCGATTTGGCGTATTCAGTTGGGGTGGTAAGTCGTTATATGCAGAACCCGAAAGAAACTCATGCACATGCAATCAAACACATATTGCGGTACTTACGTGGCACTATTTCTCTTGGGATAAAGTACAAGAGAGGTGAAAACTTGAAGTTGGTGGGTTATAGTGACAGCAGCCATAACGTTGATAAAGATGATGGCAAAAGCACTACTGGTCACATATTTTATCTTGGTTCTTCACCTATAACATGGTGTTCTCAAAAGCAAGTTACCGTGGCACTTTCTTCATGCGAAGCAGAATTTATGGCGGCTACTGCAGCTGCGTGTCAAGCAATCTATCTGGCTTCGAGAGTTACTTGCAGAACTGACGGGGTGGGAGAAACAGAAAGTTGTAATTCGTGTAGACAACAAATCAGCAATTGCATTGTCTAAAAATCCCGTGTTCCATGGTAGAAGCAAGCATATACATACAAGGTATCACTTTATTCGTGAATGTGTTGAAAACGAACAAGTGATTGTCGAGTATGTACCTGGTGAAGAACAAAGAGCAGACCCGTTGACTAAAGCGCTAGCGAGGATCAGGTTTCGTGAGATGAGGACGTTACTTGGTATGGAAGACCTACCGTATGCGAAACAGAAATTCGGGGGGTGATTGTTGGCGAATTACTGTTTTACCCCTGATTCACAAGTCGGTGATCAGGGGAGGTTTCCTACACGAGTTAGGTGTTGGAAAACTCAATTAATTAATCAATTAAGTGTTTGAATTAGTTTGGAATTGTTTAGTGTGTAGATTAGATGATTTATGATAGCTAATTCTAGTAGGATTAGGATGCTTGAGAGAGAAGTAATTGAGTCCTATAAATACTTGATTGTAATCAGTTTTTATGTACAATGATTTTCTGATTAATACAACTTGGGAGTTAAGCCAAAGTTGTGTACTTTCTACTCTGTTTACCAATTTAAACTTTGAGAAAGCACCGAATGTAATCCAAACAATCTCCAATACGCTCTGGCAAAAGGTGCGGTTGAGTACGAGAAGTTTCTTGAATCCGGTGACCCTGAGTTCGTATGGAAACTGCCGCAAGACGAGTGGCATAGTATTGCGTTGGGTTATACGTCGGGTACGACGTCTAGTCCTAAAGGGGTGGTGTTGCATCACCGCGGTGCTTATCTGGCGGCTACTAGTAATGTTGTCGTGTGGTGTATACCTGAAGGAGCTGTGTACTTAGACCGGACGGTATGGGGCTCGTCCCCAGGCCCATCCTCTTGCCGCCACCCCAGCCTTGCCACCCCCTTGCTCCGTTGCCGTCCAGGTGGCGTCCTCTTCGTCCGCCCACAGCCGCTCAAGCCGGGCCTCACCCCCTCACACACACCTATACATACATACATACAAACACATATATAAAGGGGTTCATCCCCCATCCCCTAGGTCCATCCCCTTTAGGCCCATTCTCACACCCACTTACGTGGCGGTCTACGTGGAGGCCCATCCTTGGAGGACTACCCTCCTCCATACCTTCCAGTCTTATGGACGTTGCCGATGTTTCATTGCAACGGTTGGTGTTTCCCATGGACTCTTGCCGCTATTTGTGGGACCAACATATGCCTTCAGGCTTCGACAGGTACTTCTTTTCTTTACGTATGAGCGGTTCAGGTTACAGGTTCGGTCAAACAAATCATTCTTGGATCAAGTCGGGTTGATTCGAAAGCATGGTCTTGTTTTTTTTTAAATAGTTGATCCATTAAGTTTATTAGAAGTCAATAATAATATAAATCTTTGAATAATGTGAATTAGTAGGTTCTTTGACCTGATTGACCTGCTCTATCCGTTTGACCTGTTCTCTTTTTAGATTTTTTTTTAAATATTATTTCAAATGTTTGAGTTTGAATCGGTCCATTTTATAAGTAAATGGATCACAATTGCCACATAGAGAGGTGGCAAATTCGAACCACTTATGTATATATTGGTCAGTATGTTTTATTTATGGTTAAAAAAAGTTAAAATCTAAAAGAGTAAAATGTTATTTTTGTCACTGAGGTTTGGCTAGTTTTGTGACTTTCGTTCAAAGGTTTGTTATTCCGCATCTGGATCCAAAAGGTTTGAAACCTTGCCATTTTCATCCAGCTCGTTAACTCCATTCATTTTTCTCTGTTATGTCAGGGGTATTTTTCTCTATTTTGTTAACTTAAAGGGCAATTCGGCCTTTTGAATACTTGTACATTATGCTAAATGCTTGTACATAAAGTAAAAAAAGACCGAATTGCCCTTTTAAGTTAACAAAAAAGACGAAAATACCCTTAACTTAACGGAAAGAAATATCAATTTTATATATGGTTATAAGTTATATACAATGTAATCGAAGAATTTACATCGAGATAATTGGTAAACGGGCAAGATTTCAAACCTTTTGGATCTAGATGCGGAAAAACACATGCAGAATTCAAAAGGTGAATGGGATTCAGCACTTAACGTTTGGGTTATACACTCATGTGTATTCTTATGAATTTGAAATTTACAATAGTTATGAAGGAGGAATGTTGAGCTCATGTTTTGAAGAGTACAATGACCAAATTGTCCTTACATAGGTATATTTATCTCAAGCTCAAGTAAAACTTAGATTAATTCATCTCATGCTCATTACTGTAATTGAGTTCTATTATACCATCCCATCAAAATTCGACCTGCCAGTTTGACCAAAAAGTCAACACTTGAATTTTTTTCTCATCTTCCAAAAAAAAAAATTAAGCACAAGTTTACATTTCTAAAGTTTGGACCTGGGAATGCGTGCTGATAGAAGATAGAAAACCAACCCAACAGGAATCATCTGCATATTTCCAGTGCATTGTCAATTGTACCCTCTGCTTCACAAGTTGTACCCAAAGCGAAAAGCAGTTTTCTTTTTGCTCTCACTCATATGGTAACATAGTAGAATTCCAACTTTGACTGTATAATTCATGTTGTTTTGGAGTGTTTTCCTGCATTGACTTCTCATGCTTCAAGTGTTGACTTTTGACTGCATTGACTTCTGGTTGACTGTGGCCCACCTTTTAGAAGCGTTGACCAATCCAGATGATCAAAACCCAGATATGTTCTACATTCACTGCCATGATCAGGGTCATTCATCCCTTGTCCGTATTTTACTTTCAGATAACTTATTAACCTGGTTCTCCCTTTACCATTTTCATAGCATACTTTGACCCAATAACTCCCATTAACTTGACCATTGACCACAAGCATTTGACTTCTAATTTTTTTACCTTTGACTTGAATTGACCTGCATAAGTAAGCCAATGTCACAAGTAAAATAGTAGATGGCAATCTGCAAGAATTCCAAACCCACATAACGCAGCCAGAGACACGGATGAACAAATGTATAAAGCGCCAGCCTTTAAAGCTTTTACTTGATGCAACACCGCCACAACACCCCTTGGCACTATCCATTATCTATTTAGCACGGTAAGTTAAACGTGCTATGAGTATCATAAACGGGTTGAACCCTTTTGGATACATTTTTAATCTTGTGAGTAATGTGTGGTCCTAAACCCATTTACCCCAAACACTAACCCGTTTAAGCTTGCAGCTCCGACCATATAATTAATCAAACACTCACATGGGGTCCTGAAACTTCAACAAAAGAAACGGGAATTTCCAGTAGCGCATAAGTTTTTTTTTCCTTGTATAGCATGTAGCAATTTGCCTCTTCTGATTATCAAGTTTGATATAAGCAAAATATGTAAGTAGAAATATAACACGTATGACAGAAAGATAAAAGTTGTGGCAACTAATATTCTGCATACTAAAAGGTATGAATGTTAGTGAAGTTACTTTGAACTGATATATATTGAGAAAAAAAACATGCTGCGGATTCTACAACATACTTAACAGCCACTGTTTTATGCAAGTGCTATGTTTGACAAAAAATGGACAGATCGCGAAGCTGCAAGAACTGACTGCACAAGTTGAAGACAATAAAAATAATAAGAAAAACAACTGTACATAAAATCAAAAAATGCATTCAAACCGACCTGAGCAGCATATCTAAATGAAATAAGTTAAGTGTGTATCCAAAAGCAAAAAATATAAAACCAACCAACCATCTTGTACAATCAATATCACATTATCAATTTCAAAATGCACAACCAACCATCTCAAAACATTGTTTTTTCGTTCCCAATTATGTTATAAGCACTAAGCACAGAACGAATTACTTCAAGAAACTGCATAACTACTGTTTCCCAATGGCACATAGTCACATACACAACCAAACCGAACCCAACCCAACCCGTCCTGACAGTTTGGACACATTACACAACCTAACCCAACCCACCGTTTGCCAGTCTGATAGAGATCGAATATGAACAGATTGTGATAGACTGGATTTAAAGAAGATAATAGAAACAAAGGAACAATTGTATTACTGATTACGTAAAGGAAAAGATAAAGAGATAATCCAGGGCCTAGCCCTCTCTCACTGCACAAATGCAGGAGCCCTAATTGATCTAACAAACTTAATCCTATCCCTAACATGCCTTATTCTCTATTACTTATACTACCCTCTATATTACACTTTAGCCCCTGAAGAATACCTATAACTCACTTCCCTCTCATAGTTGATTCCCATCACAGTCATATTAATGACATTCTAAGACATGTAAAAATGAATTAGACCCGTGTAGATCTGGACCATACGACCAATATGTCGTTCGCGCTATACGCCCCACGTCTCAAAAAGTCGCTTGAAGTGCACAGCCCATATGGGTTTCGTGACCAGCTGAAGTTTTTATAATTCATGCCACGGGTTGCTCAAGTATTAAAAAACAGGTCGAAATAACAGAAATATTTAGACTCAAGTTTTTCAGCATTATAAACGGGTTGATTGGGACATGTCCTAGCGTGTGAGTCGAATATCTAAAATCCAGGTCACATGTATCTTAGACGGACCAACTGAACTTTTAAAATACACGCCACAGGAAAACGGGTCAAATTAGCAGAAATATTTAAACTAAAAACGGGTCAAAAATGACCTGTCCTTGGTTTGAATATTTAAATTGCAGGTGACGGGCTGCTAAAGCATTAGAAAACAGGTCGGGTCGAGTATTTAAAATGCAGCCCACGGTCTGCTAAAGCATTAGAAAACGAGTCAAATTAACCAGAGAATAGTATATAGACTCATATATTATACAAAAAAACATATTAAAATAATTAGTTTTCTGATTATACTATACGTTAGTTTTAAAAAGAGTTTATTAAGTGTGTCTAAGCGAAAGACGACCTAAGGCGGAAGTTCCTGTGTGGCTTTGTTTTTGCGTAAGTCGGACACGATATGTACAAAAGGCGATGTTAAGATGCAAAAGGCGCACCAAAACCGACTTAAAGCACAGTTAGGCACGCACATAATGCACATGGTGACTTTTTGTACATCAAAATGATGTAAAATGGACCTTTTATATCGTACACACAGGTAATGGCCAGCAGGTAACCAACAACCACAATCACAACACCAACTATCTGATTTGTGTTATTCAAAATTATACTATTGACGGAAGTTACAACATGCAACATATAGAAACAACAACGAATATCGACTCAACTTAGCATTTTGACAATTTTAAGTCCTTATTAATATTCGGTCCTCATTAGTTTGTGTTGACATTTTAAAGAAACAATGACTGCATTAACTGTCACGTTTCTGAATACCAAAACTGCACTTAATCATCCTATGTACATCGGCAATACAATCTAATATCCAGAACAGTATGGTACTCAACATGTAAACCCTATTAAAAAGGCATTAAAACAAACTGAAGAATATGAAAGAAGAAAAGACAGAGACGTGCTAAAGAGCATTGATACAGCCTTTGGTTCAGACGACCTCAACGGACACGACTTCTGACTTCACCTAACGCTTACCTAGCCGGACCAACTAAAGTTTTGTAAAGTGCAACTTTTCTATTTCTATAACCAGCTGCCATTGTTCTAGTGGTGTATATAACACACCTCATAACTCATCAAGAGACATGAATAAAACAGTAACAAAAACATACTCCCAAAAAATGCACTCAACCATATTAGTCAACCATATCCTTAAACCACAATTATGATTTTCACATACTTATTAAAATTTCCAACTACCAACCTTTAGAGAATGAAGTGATGTGTCATAACAAATATTTCACAGAGGAAAGAACAAAATCAAAGAAAATACACCTACCATATATAAACTATGTAGCTATCACATATTGCAAAACAATTAATTAATGAGATGTACCTGAATAAGAGATGGGCAAACACAAAACGAAATATTCCAACACCAACAAACGAAGTTGCAGCTGCATAAACAGAAATTCTAAAACCCCCCAATTTTCCAAGAACAACCGCAGATGAAACCCTAAAACACCCAAGCGGAAGAAAACATCCAAGGAAAATATAAGAACCTGAGAGAAAACAGCAAAACATAAGAAGACGCAGATGATTGCATCCACTGGGACAATGAAATTAAAGAATGGATGAAGTAGACACGGTGTTGAACAGGTGGCGCCAAAAAAACAACCTGCCTGAAACGACACGTGTCTTCACTTCAAGTAGAAAAAAGGGTAAACTAAAAAAAGATTCAATAAGAAGTGCCACGTGGCAACGAACAACAATCACAAGTAATATGCAATATAAGATGCTTCTTCAATATGATTTTTTAAGAGTTAAATGTCATTTTAGTTCGGTGCTTTGAGTCATTTTATCATTTTAGTCCAAAAGTTTCATTTTTCGTCTGTATGTCCAAAAAGATTTGTCATTTTAGTCCACTGGGTTAACTTTATCTATTTTTCTGTTAACGAGAAGGGCAATTCGGTCATTTTATATGTAATTTTGTTAACTAGAAGGGCAATTCAGCATATAAAATACCCGAATTGCCCTTCTCGTTAACAAAAATAATGGATAAAGTTAACCCAGTGAACTAAAATGGCAACAGTGAAACCTTTTTAGACCCACAGGCGAAAAATGAAACCTTTGGACTAAACTGACAAAATAGACCAAACCACAGATACTAAAATGGCGTTTAACTCTTTTTTTTTAAATTCGGGTACTTCAAGATCCTATTTTAGTGAAACTGCAATCTGTTTCTGTTAAATGATTTTTTTATGGTTTTATACATTAAAATACACACAATTAGATCTGACTCATTGGCTTGTTCTCTAGTTAGATAATTTTTAAATTTTTTGACCGACAGTTTAAAAAGAATTTGAAATATCCTTTGTCTTTAACATGCAAAATGAGTTGAAATTGCCACCTCATATCGAAATAATCACCTATTCTACTCAGTTAGCTCTTCTACAAGTCTTTTAGGTAGAGATTCACAAATTGGTTCTTTAACGCTAAACATGTTTACATAGGTTAACAATAAGTCAAAACGATTCAGGTTTCGGGTTCAGTAGGATTGTTAACAATAAGTCAAAACGATTCAGGTTTCGAGTTCAGTAGGATTGTTGACCTTTTTTGTCCAGAACGATTCAGGTTCAAAACGATTTTGAGCATTTTTTACTGGTATGTTCGGGTTCAAAAGGACTTTGACCATTTTTTGCATGTTCGGTTTGTGTTCAAACCGGTCTCAAGGGTAGGAATCCAAACTGGTCCCAATCTTACGGTTTCAACGGGTAGAACCGATCTATGGGTTTAGAACTCGGTTCCAGGTCTCGAACCAGTTTTTTTGTGCACCACTACTTCTAGGAGGGCCAACCCAGTGTGTAAAAACAAGAGTTACTGGCTTTCATAAAGAAATTGGGTTGTCTACTCTGAGGCAGGCAAGTTTTTCACTGTTCAATCGAGCTGTTCTTAGATACCTAGTTTTAATAAAGTTCTTCACTGTACTTCTTCTCTCATTCACTGTGATCTTGTTTTTATAATTAAGTATACATGTACGTGTTAACCAGATTATTACCTAATCTTGACCATACAAACAAGAACTTGATCATATCTTACTTTAAGAGATTGAATGGAAGGTAAATTGTTAATTTGACAAACATGAACAAAATTTCTTATTGACATGATATCTTAGGTAAAAGGGAAGTTAATTTAGTAAAACTTTTATAAATTTACTTATAGTCAAGGAAAGATCTGACTATTTTGGGAAAAGTCCCCAACTCAAGTCTAAAATCCACATTCTAACAATGTATTGGGCCCTAAACATAATGGTGAAACACCAGGCCCAATATCAATATCTACTACTTGTAGTTTTTCCTCCTTATTTGGGTTTTTTAATGGCCCAAAATCAAAAGAAAGTCCAAACCATTTAGAAATAATCACAATATAAATTCTATGTTTCAGGTTTCTCTAAAGTCCAAACCTTCACTTTCACACGCTTTTAATAGACTTCACAATGCGGTTTAATTAGCCGTCCATCTTTGACGCGTTGACTTTCTTCCCAATGATTCCATTTTATTAACTAACTTTTAGTTACACTTTTTAAGCCCAACAAATTACATCACATTCATAACCCCAATCATTCTATTCATCACAACCGAGTTGATGGATCTATACCACTTCAAATAATCTATGCCCAATAAACACATTGAACCAATAGCGAATTCGTATTCAGATTGTTGACCTTGCTGGCTGTCTTACATGACTACCCCTCTCGGCCCATACATCTTATATCCAATTACTCCAGTTCTGATTAGACTTGCATGTGGACCATTTATTGATATAAAAAGCCAAAATTTTGTGGGCCTCATTCCAGTTATTGATTTTTTTTTCATTCCGATTTGCATCCTAGCCGACAAAAAAGTCATGCCAATATCCAGTTTTAAACTAGGCTGAATCCTAGCCAACATATAATATCCATTAAATAAAGTCTGAATAATATCCATATGGTGCAGGACCATTGCAATTCACACAACACTACCAAAACAATCGGGCTTAAATAAGGTCTAGTAGAAAAAAAAATCCACTTAATCCGATTATTACAAGCCCAAAGGTCTATCACTCCCTGCTGCATTAAAATTGTCTTCCACCCAGTTGAGTGCGACTTCTGTTGACTTTTCGGTCAGCATTGACCAAAAAAGTCAACACTCTTTTCCCAGCTTCCAAAGAAACATAATTTTTAAGCCTAGGTATACTGTATAAAGTTTGGACTTTGGAATGTCTAAAGATAGCAAACCAAACAGGTGCATATATCCAGTGCTTTGTCTATTGTACTTCTTCTTCACAAGTTGTACCCAAGACCAAAAAGCAGTTTTCTTTATGCTCTCATATCTTAGCGTAGTAGAATTCCAACTTTGAGTGTATAATTCATGTTGTTTTGGAGTGTTTTCCTGCATTGACTTTGTGACAACCCTCATAATTCCATGTATCCGTACAATTTATTAATGATAATTAAAGTGCTTGACGACTGTGTGGAATTACTTAACTGCTCTTTGATTACTGTGTTATACTTACATGTGTTTGTTAACATACTAGTAGTATACAGAAAAGTTACTAAATAGTCTTGTGTGTTTTCCTAAGTGTTGAGAATTAAAACTGTTACAAAAATATATACATAGGACACTTTACGGATTAATTAAGCACTTTAACGGAACAACACCGAACCGAACAACCGGACTTTACCCGGAACACAAAAATATTGTTAAACACATTGTTTTTATTTTTCTAAGCTCCCCGAACACTCTAACACGCTATATATTTCATCACACACCATAACACACTAACTAGAACATTTGATCCTAACTAAACTAGTAACCTTACAATTGAAACCCAACTAGACCTACCCCCCCCCCCAACCGGTTCTAGAAAGTGGATCACCACTTTGATTTCTTTTAATTGTTTATTGTAATTGTTATGTACTTAGGGAGCACTAAGTCTATTGGTTAAGATGTTGGGAAGTTTAGCTATAAAACCACTAGTCCTTCATTCTCATTTCACCATTCACTCATCAACACCAACACTCCCACTCTCTCCTCTTCTTGGTCTCGGCAGCCCCCTAGTAGCACCATCACTTGATCACTTGCAAGAATTCTAAGGCCATCCATAGGTGTTAGAAGGCATACAACGAAGCTCGGTGCGTTCGGAAGTGGAAGGACCTTCTCTATTCGCTATTAACCACCACTTTTCCACACTTGAACTTCCCTAGTTTTGAACTAGTGGTAAGAACTTAGATCTTTGCTTCTTACATCATGTTTAGGTGGTTAAAGATGTGTAGTGATCAAAATGACATGAAACTCTAAAGAACCTTAAACAAGTCTTGAACATAAACTAGTCTAGTGATGAAGTGATGTTAATATGATGTTGTTATGATTCTTGTTGATTTCCTGATGATTTGCTGGTTAATATTGATGTTTGATGTTGTTGTGATCACTAAACATGTTAACGGAATCAATCGAACGCGCTTTAGAAGGTTAAAGACTGAAAACAGAAAGCTGTTTAGTGATTACAGCCAACTTCAGTTGGCTGTAACAGGACCGTAACTTAACGAAAAATGTATTTTCTGAAGTCTAGATTTAAGTATTATGAAATACGGTTCTAATGGCACCGGAATCATAATTTTTGGACTTCGTTTACTATTTTTAAAATGTCGTTTTGTAACAGCAGCTAAAGCTGCATTTTTGCTGCTGAAAATATGCGTTCTGTTTTCTGCCATAACTTGAATTCTGTGTAGAGTTAGATCACGCAATTTGTACTGTAGATGACCACCGATGTAATTATATTTCTCTCATAGGAATTTCGTAAATCGGACTCTCGATGGATTTTAAATAAATTATTCCGTGGACTACAGTCAGAAAAAGATAAATCTGAGTTCAGTCTGGAAAATGAATTTTTATAAAAAGTTGGGAATTTTGGGAACAAGTTAACTGGACCCCGATATTTTTGCACAATAATATTTGGGTCGTTTAAGATATTTTTTAAAAAGTTGGGAATTTTGGGAACAAGTTAACTGTTTTGTAAAAATGTCCGAAAACAACCCGGTTTTGAATATTAAAGCTGAAATGACATAAGTTGTAATTTGCGTGTCTAAATGTCGAGTATGTTATCTGTGAATGATCTAACATGTTATGTGTCAATAAAAGGGTTAGGTGCAATATCGTATGTTTATTTATGAACGGGAATAGATGGGAAGTTTATATGGGCATAAACCGTTAAAGTAATGCATGTTATGTGATAGATACGTGTATGAACTTTGTGCTCTATTTGAAAATCACTAAATGACTAACTGGTAATCATATTAGGACGTGATTGACCGACCTTGACTGTTAGCTATATTTGAGAATCTAACCGAGCAAACCGAGGTGAGTTCACACACTTTCTAAGGCATGGGATTCTCGGTGGTTTGGGAATGGGTTAAAGAATTAAAACGGAATCTACATATCTTACTTAGGTAGGATATGTACGGCCATCCTCCTTGGGTAGGATGCCAATATTAATCATGCGTATTCTCTTTGGGGAGAACTACGTACGTTCGTCCTCCTTGGGTAGGACAACAACCTTAAAACTTACTAGACAAAACTCTATCATAAGTCCCTCATTTTATATCGACTTAATCGCCGAGGCCGATGGCGAGCGGGCCATTAGTTAATAGCGCTATTAGGTTTAACAAACTTCACACCGTGTCGTTCGAACGGGCGTGTACTAATGGACTAAGGCAAAGGGTCAATGATGATAGACATTGACTTAGGGCACAACTTACTTTCGTTAGTAGTCGATATCATACCGTCTAGTAGTTCACATGGGGAAGCCCCCACTGATTATGGATATGGTTTGGGTAATAAAAGGAACTGGTTAAACATACTTTCAACTATGGGGTAACCCCCACGGCACACAAGCCAACGAAAGTCAAACCACGTTTTTCAGAAACAACTTAAAACTAAACAACCAAACGTGAACTCACTCAACTTTGTTGTTGACTCGTTGTTACATGCCTTACAGGTCGCTAGATGCTTACGGAGCTTGCACGAGGAGGAGGTTGTTGTGGAATATGGATGTTAAGTCCCGTGTTAAACATTTAATCCTTATGAACTTATTAAACCTACGTTTTGGACTTTAAACTTATGAACTATGGGGCTTATGTTTTGAATTTACCTTTTATGCTTCCGCTGTTAACCTAAAGTCGGTTTACTTCCTTTTGGTCACCAATCGTATTGTGTTTGGTTTTATTTACTTAATTGTGTTGTTCAATATGATTGGTGGCTCGATCCTGGTCACGTCACGCCTCCAAGCGGTGGTACTCCGCATGGTAGATTTTGGGGGTGTGACAGATTGGTATCAGAGCCATTGGTTATAGTGAACTTGGTTTTAAAAAGGGAAAAGTTTTTTGACAAAACCAGACTATAATCTGTACAGTGCTCAACGATCCAGAACGACGCTTCGCTCCACGTGCAAGACTCAACACTATAGGTAATATGGTTTATGTTTGTATTGCATGCCTGCTAGTTTAAGCAACGTATTTGATCATGATATGCTTAGTTAGTGTAACAACTATTGCTTAAAACCCTGTGTGTTTGCTCTCTTCTGTCACTCCACACTTACGCACTTTCGCGACACTTTTCTCACTTACGTTGCTTCGTTATGAAGATCATGAGTGGACGCGGAGGACGTATCAACCTAACTCAAGCCCAGCTGACGGCTTTGATCAACGAACGAGTTGCTGAGGCACTCGCAGCTGTCCCTGCAGGAGGTATAACCTGCCATATCAACCCACCTTAGGACGTTTAGATCTTACCTTCGTAAACCAACCCTCGTGCTTAACCTTGTCTTTTATTCTCGCGCAACAGGTCAACATGCTCAACCTCCTGTGTGCACGTTCAAAACGTTCATGGACTGCCGGCCTACTACTTTTAATGGCACAGAAGGAGCGGTAGGCCTTCTTCACTGGTTTGAAAAGCTTGAGTCTGTTTTCGAGATGTGCGAATGCCCTGAAGATCGTAGGGTGAAATATGCTACTGGAACGCTTGAAGGTGCTGCGTTAACCTGGTGGAAAGCACAGGTTCAACTACTAGGACTGGCAGTTGCTAATGCCACCCCCTGGAATGGTTTCAAAGAACTGATCAAAGAGGAGTACTGTAGTCGGGATGACATCCACAAGCTAGAGGTGGAATTTTTTCAATCTGAAGATGATGGGGTCTAAGATTGAGGCGTATACTAAGAGGTCAAAAGAGTTGGCCATCTTGTGTCCAACTATGGTGGACCCTCCCATCAAACGTATTGAGCTGTACCTCAAGGGCCTTGTACCAGAGATTCAAAGTCATGTGACTTCGGCTAACCTGGGTACCATTCAGGAAATCATCAAGTTGGCTCACCGTCTCACCGACCAGGCAGTGGAACAAAACAGACTGCCTAAGCGTATTGGTGCTACTACTACTGACGCTCCAAATGAAAACAAGCGAAAATGGGATGGGAATTCCAGTAAGGGTTCAACTTCAGTTCAGTCCCATCAGCGAAAGACAGACGAGTACAGGAGCCCCAGTCAGCAGTCTTCTAGGAACCAAGGTCAGGGTGGGTACAAGGGAAATCACCCTAAGTGCAACCGATGTAATTTGCACCACAGCGGGCAGTGCAACAAAGGTCGTTGTCAGAGATGTCACAAGCTGGGTCATGAAGCTAAGGATTGCAGGAGCCTGCGTCCTGCGAATCAGAATCGCCAACAACAACAACAAGCTCCACAGAACCACCAGCAGCAGCAACAGTAGGGCAATAAAGGATGCTTTCAGTGTGGCGCTGAAGGGCACTTTAAGAGGAACTGTCCTCAGCTGAACCAGAATCAGAACAACAACAACCAAGGAAACGGGAACCACAATGGGAACAACAATGGAGGCAACAATGGAGGCAATAACAGGGGTAACAATAATGGCAACGGTGCCAGAGGACGTGTTTTCGTGCTAAGTCAGGGTGATGCAAGGAACGATCCCAACGTTGTTGTCACACCCCGAATTTCCACGTATTACCGGTGGGCCCGGTAGGGGAGTATCGTGACATGGTTGGTAACACAATAGTCAAACAACACAATATTTAAATGCACAGCGGAAGTAAAGTATAGATTCATTTCAACCCAACGATATTGTAATATTAAGTATCACAAGTAGTTGAATATAAATCCACAGGTAGATCAAAAATAAAAAGAAACAGTGTTCAACAGTCTATGACATCCAAACTTGCGAGACTTATTGTGGATGCTAGGAGATAAACCAGCCTATTACGCGTAGTACCTGCACTTAACCTTTTTGAGAAAATACGTCAGTTTACACTGGTAAATACAATCAACCGACTCATTTTGAAAAGAGTTTAAGAAAATGCATTTAAGGCACAAGGCACAAATAATATTTTATAACTTGGGATAATTATTTGAATATAATACTTGTAAAGGATTTACATGTTACTTATGCGTTCAGTAGCCCGGATCGAGCCGGGTTAAAGATCAATAGACACACCACATTATGTATATGAGACACTGACAGGTGTACGCCTACACCTGTGTGCTAAGGTCGTGGCCATTTCGTAAAATGATGCCAGGGATATCCGGGACATGGTCATTAACCCCCCAAAGGCTTTAAGCAAACAAAACAAATTAAACGAGACATCTCAATACTTTAACCATAATACAATTAAAGATTCAATGCCCGACCAAGCGGTATTTTATATACCGTACCCCAAGCCCGTATAGGGAAAATAAGTTAAAAGTATTTACCTGAGCAAGTATAAATCAAAATCAGCGAGTGCAAGTATCTTTTACTGGTCCTCCTAATCTGGAACGAAGGTTTATAATAACCTATTAGAATCCTAACGGGTCTTTAGTTAAGCTTAAGCTTAGACCGGTTAGTTTTATAGATACGGTTCGTACGCACGATTAAGCGAAGACCGGATAGAATGTGATTTAGACCCGACAAGTTTGAAGGCTTGTTTAATATGGGTATATTATACACATTCTGGATTTTGAGATAAAACTGATAAGGTTTGACCCGTTTCAGCTAATTTATGTAAATTAGTTACATAAACCGAACCGAACGCGTATAAAGCGTAACGGGTAACCATAAGAGTCCTAAACAGTTTTCCTAAGTTAACATGCCTTAAATATGTTGTGATATCAGTAGGATATCTTCCATTATGCCCAAAACAAGTTTAATCTCATATTAAGCCCCGTAGGGGTATTTTGGTCATTTTAAAGATTATAAAAGGGATTAATTTATCTTCTGTGACCCGGGTCTGAATAAATCAGTAAAATAGCTTATTTTAACAGGTTATAACATTTGGTTATAAGTCTTATATGCCAAAATAGTTTTAAACCCTTACTATGCGTTTAATACGCGTATAACGCCGTTTTAAGCGACGTACGGGTTAAAATAGTATTCTGAGTTTCCAGGTCAGTTTAACAGGTTCAAAACACTACATTTATTATTTAAAATCAGTAGCAATTGGATTGGCGTTAAAAGGATTTGTAAAACTCATTTTATAACCGAAAAGGGTATATTCGGTATTAACCGAATCAAGGCGATAAACCTAGCTTATGATCAGTTTAAAAAAATAATTAAAAATCTTCAAAAATCCTAAAATATTATATCATATCAGTGGGTAAAAGTTTTGGTGTCGAAAATTGGGTTTAGATAGGTTTTACGCTAATGACGTCGTTTAATTACTAAGAATTGTTATAATTACGTCATTAAGCATAACTCCTAATCTAGACCTCCGATTGATGTGAAATTTTCGGGACATGATTTATAATCAGTAACAAAGGTTATTGTCTTTTCACATCTTCAAAAATCTTGTTTTATGAGCAAAAGGGCAATATGGTCAACATTTGGCAATTTAACTGAAACGTGCAACGAATTGGACAATCAAGGTAACAACCACAGAGGTTTATACTAACATGTTACTAGGTCCTAATGGAACTTTAAGGCATGTCTAAACCTATCAAAACCGGGTCAGAATCGAGGTCAAAGCAGAAAGTCAAACTATGCGACTTTCGGCTCCGAATCGGTTCAAAACAGAAAGTTGTCGAATCAAACAAGTTTAGACAAGTTTTTATACTTATTATTAGGTTATATGAATGATAAAACAGATTACACGCCTTCTGTATCGTTAATTACTCGATTAATGATTCTGTTGACTTTTTCGGATAACGTTTGACTCGACAAACGACCTAGATAGGATTGGAATCAGTGGGTGCCCTTTTAAGGGTTTAAAGCCCACATAATTACCAACTTATAATAACTTTCGTTTCGACAAAACCCTGGACCGTTTGTGATTTATCGCTAAGTCAAACCGTAATTACGACGGTTTGACTTCTAAGCTAAATACTAAACAAAACTTGATTAAGAAGGGTTAAGGGTACTTACATGTGACTAATGGATGATTAAGAAGGCCTTGGGTCTGCTGTGGAGTTCCAAAGATGAGCAGAAATGAATGTGTGGTTGCATGTTGCAACATGAGCCTTTTATAGTAAGTTTAATCATCATAGATTGTTGCCAAAGAAGTCTAGGATGATCCAAGATGTGAACATGTGTCTTCTATAGGCTATAAACCACTTTAGGCAGCCCATAGAATCGAAATCTTGAGGTTTAAGTCGGTTACAACAGCTTAACAGGCACCTGCCTGTTTTTTCTGCATCTGGCAGTTGGACGCAGCCCGCCTGAGGTATTGGCAATCCTTACGCGGGCCGCATGGAGGCTGGCTTCAGGTTTTAAACTTTCCTTTTATTGCATCTTTGGTCCTTGGTCCCCCGAAAGGTCGTTTTCACTACAATTCTTGCATTATGAGGCTTCAATATTGACATATGGGGGCTTTAATACTTATACCATCTTTGTCAAGTCCTCGGGTAACTTTGTGATTACCCGAAAAGCCCTAATTTTCAACGTTGACGATTCTAACCCTCACACACGAATTTTATCATAATTTTCTCATACGGTAACGAAACTTGGTGAAATTTTTATGGTGCATTCTAGTGAGCATAATTAATCGTTACAAGGCTTCGGGTTTGCTAAAAGGTCACTTAGAGGTATATCTTAAACATGTTGACACATTTAACCCATGTAGTTTGTAATCTCTCACTTTCTTTCACAATTTGCTTCATATGATCCATGATTTATTCGTTTAAGGTTATAAACATCATGTAGGGTTATTGTAAAGTATATTTATTCATTGTTGACATTTTGAACCCTTATATTTACATAGTTTCATTGTTTGTCAATTTTAGTCCTTCAAGAACATTCTTTCACACGTTCAAAGGTTATGACACGTGTCAGTACATTATAGGACGTAAATTTTTGAGGTGTTACATCCTCACCCCCTTAAAAGAAATCTCGACCTCGAGATTTACTGAAACAAATGAGGGTATTTCTCTTTCATCGTGGACTCAACCTCCCACGTATACTCGGGACCTCTACAGGCATCCCATTTGACCTTTACTATTGGCACATGCTTCCTTCGAAGCTTCTTAACCCGTCGATCCTCAATCGACAACGGTTTTTCAACAAATCTTAAGCTCTCATCTATATGCACATCTGTATGTGGTATAACCAGTGATTCGTCAGCGAAGCACTTCTTCAGATTACAGATGTGAAATACATTGTGAATTCCACTGAGCTCTTCTGGTAAGTTTAGTTTATAGGCAACTGACCCGACACGTTCGATAACCTCGAAAGGTCCTATGTATCTCGGGCTTAGCTTGCCTTTCTTACCAAATCGCATCACCCCCTTCCAGGGTGACACTTTAAGCAACACTTTGTCGCCTACTTCGAAGTTAAAAGCTTTACGTTTTGGATCAGCGTAGCTCTTTTGCCTATCACGGGTAGCTTTGAGATGGTCACGAATCTGGACAATCTTGTCCGTCGTCTCGAACACTATCTCTGGTCCTGATAATTGAACATCTCCAACTTCTGCCCAACAAATGGGCGATCTACACTTTCTACCGTATAAGGCCTCGAATGGCGCAGCCTTGATGCTGGTATGGTAGCTATTGTTGTAGGAGAACTCGACTAATGGCAGGTGGTTATCCCAGCTACCACCCAAGTCAATCACACATGCACGAAGCATGTCTTCCAACGTTTGAATAGTACGCTCACTTTGGCCGTCCGTCTGAGGATGGTAAGCCGTACTAAAATTCAAACGCGTGCCTAAAGATTGTTGGAAGCTTTTCCAAAAATGTGACGTGTATCTAGTATCTCTGTCAGAGATAATAGACACAGGTATGCCATGTAAAGCTACAATCTTATCTACGTACAACTGGGCTAACATGTCGGAGTTGTAAGTCTCCTTAATGGGTAGGAAATGTGCTGACTTAGTCAGTCTGTCAACTATCACCCATATTGTGTCATTTCCTTTCCTTGTCTTGGGTAACTTGGTGATAAAATCCATAGTTACCATTTCCCACTTCCACGTAGGAAGTTCAGGCTGTTGTAGTAAACCTGACGGTTTCTGATGTTCTGCTTTTACTTGCGCACACGTCAAGCATTTAGCTACATAGGCGGCTACATACTTTTTCAAGCCTATCCACCAATAATTTACCCTTAGATCCTGGTACATCTTATCAGCTCCAGGATGAACGGAGTATTTGGAACTATGGGCTTCCTGGAGGATAATATCTCGAAGTCCTCCATAAATTGGAACCCATATTCGTCCATTCAATCTTAGTATTCCGTCCTTGCTAAGTGTTAACTGCTCCTCAGTTACTCCTAGCTTTTCGTTAGGATAGTTAGCTTCTAACACAGCTTCCTTCTGTGCAGCTAACAACCTTTCAATCAAATTGTTCTTTATTTCCATGCGCTTGGCATTGATTCGGATGGGTTTCACCCTTTCCATCCGACTCAAGGCATCGGCGACTACATTCGCCTTGCCGGGATGGTATCTTATTTCACAATCGTAATCATTAAGAGTTTCCATCCAACGATGTTGCCTCATGTTCAAGTCCTTCTGATTGAACAGATGTTGAAGGCTCTTGTGATCAGAATAGATCACACATTTGATTCCATATAAGTAGTGCCTCCAAAGTTTTAGTGCGAATACAACGGCACCCAATTCTAAATCATGGGTGGTGTAATTCTTTTCGTGCACCTTTAACTGGCGTGATGCATAGGCAATGACTTTGCCTTTCTGCATAAGCACACATCCCATCCCGGTGTGTGATGCATCACAATAAACTACAAATTCCTCGATTCCATCAGGTAATGTCAGTACTGGAGCATTGCTCAACTTTTGTTTCAAAATATCGAAGGATTCCTGCTGCTTAGGACCCCAGTCAAACTTAATCTTCTTACGTGTCAGCGAAGTCAGGGGTGCAGCAATCCTTGAGAAGTTTTCAATGAATCACCTATAGTATCCTGCCAAACCTAGGAAGCTACGTATTTCTGTAGGCGTCTTTGGCTCGTGCCAATTCATGACAGCTTCAACTTTAGCGGGATCTACTTGGATACCACGCTCACTAACAACATGTCCAAGAAATTAGACTGCTCGAAGCCAGAATTCACACTTCGAGAACTTGGCATAGAGCTTTTCTTTATGAAGTAGTTCCAAAATGCAGTGAAGATGCTTCTCATGGTCAGCTTGGTTCTTCGAGTAGATGAGGATATCATCGATGAAGACTATGACAAATTTATCCATGTAAGGCTTACAGACGCGATTCATGAGATCCATAAATGCGGCCGGTGCATTAGTGAGCCCAAAAGGGATCACTAGGAACTCGTAATGACCATAACGAGTCCTAAATGCTGTCTTGTGTACGTCCTCATCTCTAACCTTCAGTTGGTGATAGCCTGACCTTAAGTCAATCTTAGAGAAGAAACTTGCCCCTTGAAGTTGATCGAACAGGTCGTCGATTCTGGGCAAAGGATACCTATTCTTGATAGTGACCTTATTAAGCTCGCGATAGTCGATGCACAGACGCATCGATCCATCCTTCTTCTTGACAAATAAAACTGGTGCTCCCCAAGGAGACGAACTAGGTTTGATGAAACCTTTGGCTAGCAAATCATCTAGCTGCGTTCTCAATTCCTTCATCTCTGTTGGTGCCAATCTATAAGGCGCCCTTGCTACCGGTGCTGATCCAGGAATAATGTCAATTCTGATTTCTACTTGTCTATCTGGTGGCAAACCAGGTAGTTCTTCAGGAAAAACCTCAGGGTATTCAGAAACGATGAGTATATCCCCAATCTTGGGCTTTGGCTCATCTATAATCACTTGTGCCATGTAGATGACACAACCCTTCTTCAAACACTTAGAGTCCTTGAGCATAGGCATTCGCTCAGGCAGCCCGTACTGGGTATCTCCCTGTATAGTAAGTGATTCTCCAGACGGAGTCTTGATCACCACTTGCTTCTTGTTACAGACAATTTGGGCCTGGTTATGAGATAACCAGTCCATACCCAATACTATGTCAAAACCGGCTAACTTAAAGGGAAGTAGGGACAAAGGAAAAGAGTGCTTCCTAATGGATATGAAACATCCATCTAAGATAGTTGAAGCGGTTTCTAAAGTACCATCTGCTAGATCCACCTCATACTTCACACTTAAGTTCTTAACAGGTAGTTTCAACAATTCACAAAACTTATTATCTACGAACGACTTATCAGCGCCTGAATCAAATAACACTCTCGCATAAACATCATTTACGAGAAAGGTACCTGTTATCACATTGTCGTTCTGGACGGCTTCCTTAGCATCCATCCTGAAGACCCTAGCATTGGTCTTCTTAGCGTCTTCAGGCTTCTTGGCGAATTTTGGGCAATTGGTTTTGATGTGCCCCTTTTCATTGCAACCGTAGCAGGTCGCATCCTTCATCTTTTTGCAATCCAAGGTTTTGTGTTCCTTGGACTTGCATAACCCACATGCAAAAGATTTCGATTGTGAATTCGAATTCGATTCATACCTGCACTTCCCAAAGTGCTGTCTCTTACAGATTTTACATCTGGGTTTTTCACCCGTCTGCTGACCATCCTTCCTAAATCCTGACCCCTTCCTGTGGTCATTGTTTCCCTTCTGCTTCTTGTCTGAACGTCGTGAGTTGTCATCCTCACGCTTCCTCTTTTCGGTATCAGTGTTCCTCTGCGATTTCAGCCTGACCGCATCCAAGGTAAGGGACAATGATATGTCCGCTACAGACCGAAAAGTAGCTGGTCTGGAGGCCTTCACACTTGCCTTGATCTCCAGGGCCAAACCCCCGATAAAACGAGCTATACGTTTGGGTTCCGGGGTTACCAAATATGGAACCAATCTTGACAAAGTGTTGAAACTGGTAAGGTAGGCCTGACAGTCTAGGTTTCTCATGACCAGCGACAAGAAGTCAGATTCAATCTTCTCAACCTCGTGTTGAGGGCAGTAGTTTTCTTTGATCAGCGTCATGAGCTGTTCCCAGGTCATATTGTATAACGGGACTTTCCCTGTAGCTTGGATCAAAGATCTCCACCAAGCTAATGCTTCTCCCTTAAAAGACTGAGACACGAATTTCACAACATCCCTATTATTGCAACCACTGATATCCACAACCGTATCCATCTCGTCCAACCAAGTCATGCAATCTACTGCTCCTTTTTCCCCAGTGAAATCCCTGGGTTTGCACGAAACGAAGTACTTATAGGAGCAACCCTTATTACGGGGTTCTTGATTCCGTACGACTTTTTGAGATGGAGCACTTCTCTGGTTTGATGAGTGGTGAGAATTACTGTTGTGGGCAGTGTGGGTCCTGGAGGGTGTTCTAGAGTGTGGTGCAGATTGGGTCCTTGTATGGGTACCATCGGATTCATGGAGCTGTCTATCCATAGCTCGATTAACGGCATTATCTATCATTGCCTGTAATTCTGCACCTGCTACATTTACTCGGGCATTATCATGCTCTCCCCTTGGGTGACTGTTGACCTCGTTTGAGTCTGCCATGTAGCTTGAACTGTTACATATTGACAATAATTTATTGGTGAGTTTATTATAAAATTGTCTTTTATGGCAATTTATTAACCGTGGTAAACGTAGACCATATATGGTTAATTTTATTACTCACATTTATTTAGGATTTCTATTATAATTTATCCTAATTATAAAACAATAACAGTTTTATTTGTAGCACAAAAGGCCTAGTCGCAAGGACAATTTTAAGTTATAAACCATGATTTCAGAGAATCAAGGCATGAAGGTTTGAACAAAGTTCATTACCTTTATCAGACAGGGTCACAGACTATTACTGTCTTTTGTCTCATATGAAAATGAGAAGGGCCCGTAGGCATTCTATTACCAATGCATGGTAAAAGAACTGATCATATTTATTGATGATTTAACCCATGATTCAGAGATCATTTAATCGGGTTAGGAATCTTTGAAAAGATCCTTATATAATATTAACACGTGTGATTTTAACGAATTATGTCTGCCAGGAGTGTTAACATGTTTTCAGATGTTAACTGGGATTTGAATCTTTTTAACGGGTTTTACCATCTGGGCCAGGTCTTAAAATGACATGCAGGCTAGGTTATACCTTTAAGATCCTAAATTAAATAGGCAGATAGATTTTTAAAAGGAATGATTCTGATTTATTTATTTCATATATAATTTTAATTATGCATAACATAGCAAAGATGAAATTTATAAACTTACATTCCATTAAAAATTTAAAAGTAGTACACTTTGCCCTAAACGGGACTTTTCACATAACACTTGCCCACGCAGGAGCTATACAGATAATACATGTCCTCACAGGGACTGTTTACAAAAGTAAATGTCCACGCAGGGACTAATAGAGACAAGTCCACGTAGGGACTAAGTACAAAGATAGATGTCCACGCAGGGACTACATACACACATAAATAAATGTCCTCGTAGGGACTTGATTTAAACAAGGAAGTACAATAATACATATTGGGATTTAACGATCCCGTTTCTTCTTTCCCTTCAGTAAATCTGCTAAGCCACTCATGAATCCTTGATTCTTCTTACGCTCTCTTTGGAGGTCTCGCTCAACCCTGTCCAGCCTATGACAGAGATCCTCCTGCTCTGGCGGGGAAAACCGTGGTGGATGATGTTGAAGTGGTGGCTGAACAGGTACTTGATACCCACGAGCTGGCTGTCCCATTCCCCAAGGGGTTCCATGTGGTCCCTCAGGGTTTTGGGCATAGTAGTTTGATGCCACTTGGTAAGGATCCTCTGCATAGTTATAGGTAGAGTATGCTGGCGGTCCGAATGGATTGTAAGCTGCCGGAGCAGTATAAGCAGGGATTGGGTTGCCAAAACCCGGTGATGGCGGTGCAATAGGTGCCGAATTCACCTCTGAAACTGGAACTGAAGGTCCACCCACTTGTGGTTCTTCATATAGAGGCGGGTAGTGGCTGCCACTAGAGTGTTGAGGGGTACTGAAATGAAACTCCCCTCCTCGTGCTGACATCCGTGCGCCAGTCCTCCTACGTCTTGGTGGTTCTGGAGGCTCTAGATGAACTGGCGGCGGTGGAGGCGGTGGCGTGACTGCCTCGTAACGTGGATCCCCAGAGGGATCTTGCTGCTGCTGTTGCTGCTGAGGCGATGAATGGTGAGATGGTGTATAGTACCACTCACACCGGTCGAACCATGCCTGGTGACTATCCGGACCCTGGTATGGTGATCCGTGGAAAGATGAACCATCAGAGATCGAAAAAGGATGGTTCGGGGTTCCGGTTGAAGCCTCGACGGGATCTGTGTCCTCGTCCATCTCTTGATCACCCGAAAAGTGATCCTCCGGTCCTAGTGGGTTAAAGCCCACTTGTTCCGGTAGGTAGTCTGCCGGGTTAAACATGCCCTGAAATACAGGAGTAGGGTCGCCGAAGGAATTGTGCGACGAAGATTACTGTAGAGGTATATATGAAGGTTGCGGGTTGTTGGGCTCATTCTCGGACTGAGGCCCAAAGGAGTGATGATATGGAGGCGTTGAGCTATGCGACGTAGATTGTCTGGCAGGCTCCTCATAAGTCCTCCAAGGTTCTCGGGGATCTATACTCGTTGTAGAAGAATGAGATCGCAAGTGCGAAGGTCCGACCTCGTGATCGTTAGGAGCACTGATTGGCCCTTTTCCTCGTCCTCTGAATCTTGGTGGCATTGTTAAACCTGTCAATATAAACAAAGGTAACAACAAGGAAAAGTAAAAGACAAAATTAAAATTAAAATAAAACATTTTTGGATTATTCCTAAGTTCTTTGTCTAGACTCGAAGATTTAGGAATGTGCAATTGCGTCATTGAGATTTAACACAAAAAGGCTAGTGTTTAATTCACTCAACGTTGGCTCTGATACCAACCTGTCACACCCCGAATTTCCACGTATTACCGGTGGGCCCGGTAGGGGAGTATCGTGACGTGGTTGGTAACACAATAGTCAAACAACACAATATTTAAATGCACAGCGGAAGTAAAGTATAGATTCATTTCAACCCAACGATATTGTAATATTAAGTATCACAAGTAGTTGAATATAAATCCACAGGTAGATCAAAAATAAAAGGAAACAGTGTTCAACAGTCTATGACATCCAAGCTTGCGAGACTTATTGTGGATGCTAGGAGATAAGCCAGCCTATTACGCGTAGTACCTGCACTTAACCTTTTTGAGAAAATACGTCAGTTTACACTGGTAAATACAATCAACCGACTCATTTTGAAAAGAGTTTAAGAAAATGCATTTAAGGCACAAGGCGCAAATAATATTTTATAACTTGGGATAATTATTTGAATATAATACTTGTAAAGGATTTACATGTTACTTATGCGTTCAGTAGCCCGGATCGAGCCGGGTTAAAGATCAATAGACACACCACATTATGTATATGAGACACTGACAGGTGTACGCCTACACCTGTGTGCTAAGGTCGTGGCCATTTCGTAAAATGATGCCAGGGATATCCGGGACATGGTCATTAACCCCCCAAAGGCTTTAAGCAAACAAAACAAATTAAACGAGACATCTCAATACTTTAACCATAATACAATTAAAGATTCAATGCCCGACCAAGCGGTATTTTATATACCGTACCCCAAGCCCGTATAGGGAAAATAAGTTAAAAGTATTTACCTGAGCAAGTATAAATCAAAATCAGCGAGTGCAAGTATCTTTTACTGGTCCTCCTAATCTAGAACGAAGGTTTATAATAACCTATTAGAATCCTAACGGGTCTTTAGTTAAGCTTAAGCTTAGACCGGTTAGTTTTATAGATACGGTTCGTACGCACGATTAAGCGAAGACCGGATAGAATGTGATTTAGACCCGACAAGTTTGAAGGCTTGTTTAATATGTATATTATACACATTCTGGATTTTGAGATAAAACTGATAAGGTTTGACCTGTTTCAGCTAATTTTTGTAAATTAGTTACATAAACCGAACCGAACGCGTATAAAGCGTAACGGGTAACCATAAGAGTCCTAAACAGTTTTCCTAAGTTAACATGCCTTAAATATGTTGTGATATCAGTAGGATATCTTCCATTATGCCCAAAACGAGTTTAATCTCATATTAAGCCCCGTAGGGGTATTTTGGTCATTTTAAAGATTATAAAAGGGATTAATTTATCTTCTGTGATCTGGGTCTGAATAAATCAGTAAAATAGCTTATTTTAACAGGTTATAACGTTTGGTTATAAGTCTTATATGCCAAAATAGTTTTAAACCCTTACTATGCGTTTAATACGCGTATAACGCCGTTTTAAGCGACGTACGGGTTAAAATAGTATTCTGAGTTTCCAGGTCAATTTAACAGGTTCAAAACACTACATTTATTATTTAAAATCAGTAGCAATTGGATTGGCGTTAAAAGGATTTGTAAAACTCATTTTATAACCGAAAAGGGTATATTCGGTATTAACCGAATCAAGGCGATAAACCTAGCTTATGATCAGTTTAAAAAAATAATTAAAAATCTTCAAAAATCCTAAAATATTATATCATATCAGTGGGTAAAAGGTTTGGTGTCAAAAATTGGGTTTAGATAGGTTTTACGCTAATGACGTCGTTTAATTACTAAGAATTGTTATAATTACGTCATTAAGCATAACTCCTAATCTAGACCTCCGATTGATGTGAAATTTTCGGGACATGATTTATAATCAGTAACAAAGGTTATTGTCTTTTCACATCTTCAAAAATCTCGTTTTATGAGCATAAGGGCAATATGGTCAACATTTGGCAATTTAACTGAAACGTGCAACGAATTGGACAATCAAGGTAACAACCACAGAGGTTTATACTAACATGTTACTAGGTCCTAATGGAACTTTAAGGCATGTCTAAACCTATCAAAACCGGGTCAGAATCGAGGTCAAAGCAGAAAGTCAAACTATGCGACTTTCGGCTCCGAATCGGTTCAAAACAGAAAGTTGTCGAATCAAACAAGTTTAGACAAGTTTTTATACTTATTATTAGGTTATATGAATGATAAAACAGATTACACGCCTTCTGTATCGTTAATTACTCGATTAATGATTCTGTTGACTTTTTCGGATAACGTTTGACTCGATAAACGACCTAGATAGGATTGGAATCAGTGGGTGCCCTTTTAAGGGTTTAAAGCCCACATAATTACCAACTTATAATAACTTTCGTTTTGACAAAACCCTGGACCGTTTGTGATTTATCGCTAAGTCAAACCGTAATTACGACGGTTTGACTTCTAAGCTAAATACTAAACAAAACTTGATTAAGAAGGGTTAAGGGTACTTACATGTGACTAATGGATGATTAAGAAGGCCTTGGGTCTGCTGTGGAGTTCCAAAGATGAGCAGAAATGAATGTGTGGTTGCATGTTGCAACATGAGCCTTTTATAGTAAGTTTAATCATCATAGATTGTTGCCAAAGAAGTCTAGGATGATCCAAGATGTGAACATGTGTCTTCTATAGGCTATAAACCACTTTAGGCAGCCCATAGAATCGAAATCTTGAGGTTTAAGTCGGTTACAACAGCTTAACAGGCACCTGCCTGTTTTTTCTGCATCTGGCAGTCGGACGCGGCCCGCCTGAGGTATTGGCAATCCTTACGCGGGCCGCATGGAGGCTGGCTTCAGGTTTTAAACTTTCCTTTTATTGCATCTTTGGTCCTTGGTCCCCTGAAAGGTCGTTTTCACTACAATTCTTGCATTATGAGGCTTCAATATTGACATATGGGGGCTTTAATACTTATACCATCTTTGTCAAGTCCTCGGGTAACTTTGTGATTACCCGAAAAGCCCTAATTTTCAACGTTGACGATTCTAACCCTCACACACGAATTTTATCATAATTTTCTCATACGGTAACGAAACTTGGTGAAATTTTTATGGTGCATTCTAGTGAGCATAATTAATCGTTACAAGGCTTCGGGTTTGCTAAAAGGTCACTCAGAGGTATATCTTAAATGTGTTGACACATTTAACCCATGTAGTTTGTAATCTCTCACTTTCTTTCACAATTCGCTTCATATGATCCATGATTTATTCGTTTAAGGTTATAAACATCATGTAGGGTTATTGTAAAGTATATTTATTCATTGTTGACATTTTGAACCCTTATATTTACATAGTTTCATTGTTTGTCAATTTTAGTCCTTCAAGAACATTCTTTCACACGTTCAAAGGTTATGACACGTGTCAGTACATTATAGGACGTAAATTTTTGAGGTGTTACAGTTGTGATGGGTCGAGCTATTACTCCAAGATTGATTTGAGATCGGGATACCATCAGCTGAGAGTGCCAGAGGAAGACGTCTCCAAAACAGCATTCAGAACTCGCTACGGCCATTACGAGTTTCTAGTTATGCCTTTCGGATTGACAAATGCACCTGCGGTCTTCATGGATCTCATGAACCGAGTGTGCAAGCCTTACCTGGATAAGTTTGTCATTGTATTCATCGACGACATCCTGATCTATTCTAAGAGTCAAAAGGAACACAAGCAGCATCTACGAATTATGCTGGAACTTCTTCGAACAGAGCAGTTGTATGCCAAATTTTCGAAATGTGACTTCTGGCTTCGCGAAGTCCACTTTCTAGGCCATGTGATAAACAAGGATGGGATTCATGTGGATCCATCCAAGGTTGATTCGATCAAGAGCTGGCCTGCACCCCGTACACCAACAGAGATCCGCCAATTCTTGGGTTTGGCAGGGTATTACAGAAGGTTTATCAAGGATTTCTCCAAGATTGCGCAACCTCACACTTCACTGAATCAAAAAGGTGTCACCTACCATTGGGGTGATGCACAGGAATCTGCTTTTCAGCACTTAAAGGAGAGACTTTGTAACGCGCCTATTCTTTTATTGCCTGAAGGCACAGATGATTTTGTGGTTTATTGCGACGCTTCCATCCAAGGACTTGGTTGTGTGTTAATGCAACGTGATAAGGTCATTGCCTACGCATCGCGCCAACTTAAAGTTAACGAAAGGAACTACATTACGCACGATTTGGAATTGGGACCAGTTGTACGGTACCAGGTGCACCATTTACACCGATCACAGGAGTCTCGAGCATATCTTCAAGCAAAAGGAGTTAAACATGCATCAACGCCAATGGGTCGAACTCTTGAATGGTTACGAATGTGCGATCAAGTACCATCCGGGCAAAGCCAATGTGGTGGCCGACACCCTCAGTCGAAAGGATACTATACCAAAGCGTGTACGTGCGTTACAGCTTACCATCCAATCTAACCTTCCCGCTCAGATTCGTGATGCTCAGGTTGAAGCATTGAAAGCTGAAAACATCAGGGCTGAGTCCTTGCGAGGATCGAGGCAGCGGCTAGAACAAAAGGAAAACGGCGCCTACTACGTTAACGGACGCATCTGGGTTCCATTTTATGGAGGTTATGCGAGCTTGTGATGGATGAAGCACACAAGTCTCGTTATTCGGTACATCCTGGTTCAGATAAAATGTACCACGACCTCAAGACTACGTATTGGTGGCCTGGCATGAAAGCTCACATAGCAACCTACGTCAGTAAATGCTTAACTTATGCTAGAGTCAAGACTGGATACCAGAAACCATCAGGCCTACTCCAACAACCAGAGATACCTAAATGGAAATGGGAGCAAATTTCCATGGATTTCGTTACTGGTCTGCCTAGATCTCAACGCGGAAACGATACCATTTGGGTAATCGTAGATCGACTGACCAAGTCTGCACATTTTCTGGCTATCAAGGAAACGGATAAGTTTTCTACTCTAGCAGACATCTACCTAAAGGAAGTAGTATCAAGGCACGGAGTGCCAACCTCCATCATTTCCGATCGTGACGCGCGTTTTACTTCTGAACTGTGGCAAGCCATGCATAGGTCTTTTGGATCACGCTTAGATATGAGCACCGCTTATCACTCACAGACGGATGGACAATCTGAACGCACCATCCAAACCCTTGAAGACATGCTTAGGGCATGTGTAATCGATTTTGGTAATGGCTGGGAAAAGCACCTCCCGCTAGTGGAGTTTTCGTATAACAACAGCTACCACACCCGCATCCAGGCCGCTCCGTTCGAGGTATTGTACGGACGCAAATGCCGATCACCTCTCTGTTGGGCAGAAGTTGGTGACAGCCAAATCACTGGCCCAGAACTCTTAGTAGATACAACAGAAACGATTGCTCAGATACGACTGCGAATGGCGGCAGCTCGTGACCGTCAGAAAAGCTATGCTAACAAGTGAAGGAAACCACTCGAGTTCCAGGTTGGGGATCAAGTGCTACTCAAAGTCTCGCCTTGGAAAGGCGTAGTTCGTTTTGGCAAACGAGGCAAGCTCAATCCGCGTTATATCGGACCGTTCGAAATCATCGAGAAAATTGGAAAAGTCGCCTACATGTTGAATCTACCTGAAGAACTCAGCGGAGTTCACAATGTTTACCACGTGTCGAATCTGAAGAAGTGACTGTCAGATGAGACCCTCATAGTTCCTCTCAAGGAACTCACTATCGACGGCCAGCTGCGATTCGTCGAGGAACCAGTAGAAATTACTGATCGAGATGTTAAGATCCTCAAGCGTACCAGGATACCTCTTGTCCGAGTTCGTTGGGATTCCCGTCGTGGCCCAGAGTATACCTGGGAACGAGAAGACCAAATGAAACTCAAATACCCCCAGCTGTTTAAGAAAAACGCAACCACTACTGAGGCTGAAGCTACTGCAGAATTTCGGGACGAAATTCCAAATCAACGGGGGGATAATGTGACACCCCAGGAAAACCAGGAAACCAAGGCAACTTAACTAGCTTCCTCAGTAACCACGCGCTAAATTTCGGGACGAAATTCTCTTAACAGGGGGAGAATGTGACAACCCTCATAATTCCATGTATCCGTACAATTTATTAATGATAATTAAAGTGCTTGACGACTGTGTGGAATTACTTAACTGCTCTCTGATTACTGTGTTATACTTACATGTGTTTGTTAACATACTAGTAGTATACAAAAAAGTTACTAAATAGTCCTGTGTGTTTTCCTAAGTGTTGAGAATTAAAAGTGTTACAAATATATATACATAGGACACTTTACGGATTAATTAAGCACTTTAACGGAACAACACCGAACCGAACAACCGGACTTTACCCGGAACACAAAAATATTGTTAAACACATTGTTTTTCTTTTTCTAAGCTAGTTAGGGTCCCCGAACACCCTAACACACTATATATTTCATCACACACCATAACACACTAACTAGAACATTTGATCTTAAATAAACTAGTAACCTTACAATTGAAACCCAACTAGACCTACCCCCCCCCCCCCCAACCAGTTCTAAATAGTGGATCACCACTTTGATTTCTTTTAATTGTTTATTGTAATTGTTATGTACTTAGGGAGCACTAAGTCTATTGGTTAAAAAGATGTTGGGAAGTTTAGCTATAAAACCACTAGTCCTTCATTCTCATTTCACCATTCACTCATCAACACCAACACTCCCACTCTCTCCTCTTCTTGATCTCGGCAGCCCCCTAGTAGCACCACCACCACCATCACTTGATCACTTGCAAGCATTCTAAGGCCATCCATAGGTGTTAGAAGGCATACAACGAAGCTCGGTGCGTTCGGAAGTGGAAGGACCTTCTCTATTCGCTATTAACCACCACTTTTCCACACTTGAACTTTCCTAGTCTTGAACTAGTGGTAAGAACTTAGATCTTTGCTTCTTACATCATGTTTAGGTGGTTAAAGATGTGTAGTGATCAAAATGACATGAAACTCTAAAGAACCTTAAACAAGTCTTGAACATAAACTAGTCTAGTGATGAAGTGATGTTAATATGATGTTGTTATGATTCTTGTTGATTTCCTGATGATTTGCTGGTTAATATTGATGTTTGATGTTGTTGTGATCACTAAACATGTTAACGGAATCAATCAAACGCGCTTTAGAAGGTTAAAGACTGAAAACAGAAAGTTGTTTAGTGATTACAGCCAACTTCAGTTGGCTATAACAGGACCGTAACTTAACGAAAAATGTATTTTCTGAAGTCTAGATTTAAGTATTATGAAATACGGTTCTAATGGCACTGGAATCATAATTTTTAGACATCGTTTACTATTTTTAAAGTGTCGTTTTGTAACAGCAGCTAGAGCTGCATTTTTGCTGCTGAAAATATGTGTCCTGTTTTCTGCCATAACTTGAATTCTGTGTAGAGTTAGATCACGCAATTTGTACTGTAGATGACCACCGATGTAATTGTATTTCTCTCACAGGAATTTCGTAAATCGGACTCTCGATGGATTTTAAATAAATTATTCCGTGGACTACAGTCAGAAAAAGATAAATCTGAGTTCCGTCTGAAAATTAATTTTTATAAAATATTGGTAATGAACTGGACCCCGATATTTTTGCACAATAATATTTGGGTTGTTTAAGACATTTTTTAAAAAGTTGGGAATTTTTGGAACAAGTTAACAATTTTATAAAAATGTCCGAAAACAGCCCGGTTTTGAATATTAAAGCAGAAATGACATAAGTTGTAATTTGCGTGTCTAAATGTCGAGTATGTTATCTGTGAATGATCTAACATGTTATGTGTCAATAAAAGTGTTAGGTGCAATATCGTATGTTTATTTATGAACGGGAATAGATGGGAAGTTTATATAGGCATAAACCGTAAAAGTAATGCATGTTATGTGATAGATACGTGTAGGAACTTTGTGCTCTATTTGAAAATCAATAAATGACTAACTGGTAATCATATTAGGACGTGATTGACTGACCTTGACTGTTAGCTATATTTGAGAATCTAACCGAGGTGAGTTCACACACTTTCTAAGGCATGGGATTCCCGGTGGTTTGGGAATGGGTTAAAGAATTAAAACGGAATCTACATATTTTACTTAGGTAGGATATGTACGGCCATCCTCCTTGGGTAGGATGCCAATATTAATCCTGCGTATTCTCTTTGGGGAGAACTACGTACGTTCGTCCTCCTTGGGTAGGATAACAACCTTAAAACTTACTAGACAAAACTCTATCATAAGTCCCTCATTTTATATCGACTTAATCGCCGAGGCCGATGGCGAGCGGGTCATTAGTTGATAGCGCTATTAGGTTTAACAAACCTCACACTGTGTCGTTCGAACGGGCGTGTACTAATGGACTAAGGCAAAGGGTCAATGATGATAGACATTGACTTAGGGCACAACTTACTTTCGTTAGGAGTCGATATCATACCGTCTAGTAGTTCACATGGGGAAGCCTCCACTGATTATGGATATGGTTTGGGTAATAAAAGGAACTGGTTAAACATACTTTCAACTATGGGGTAACCCCCACGACACACAAGCCAACGAAAGTCAAACCACGTTTTTCAGAAACAACTTAAAACTAAACAACCAAACGTGAACTCACTCAACTTTGTTGTTGACTCGTTGTTACATGCCTTACAGGTCGCTAGATGCTTACGGAGCTTGCACGAGGAGGAGGTTGTTGTGGAATATGGATGTTAAGTCCCGTGTTAAACATTTAATCCTTATGAACTTATTAAACTGACGTTTTGGACTTGAAACTTATGAACTATGGGGCTTATGTTTTGAATTTACGTTTTATGCTTCCGCTGTTAACCTAAAGTAGGTTTACTTCCTTTTGGTCACTAATCGTATTGTGTTTGATTTTATTTACTTAATTGTGTTGTTCAATATGATTGGTAGCTCGATCCTGGTCACGTCACGCCTCCAAGCGGGGGTACTCCGCATGGTAGATTTTGGGGGTGTGACAGATTGCTATCAGAGCCATTGGTTATAGTGAACTTGGTTTTAAAAAGGGAAAAGCTTTTTGACAAAACCAGACTATAACCTGTACAGTGCTCAACGATCCAGAACGACGCTTCGCTCCACGTGCAAGACTCAACACTATAGGTACTATGGTTTATGTTTGTATTGCCTGCCTGCTAGTTTAAGCAGCGTATTTGATCATGATATGCTTAGTTAGTGTAACAACTATTGCTTAAAACCCTGTGTGTTTGCTCTCTTCTGTCACTCCACACTTACGAACTTTCGCGACACTTTTCTCACTTACGTTGCTTCGTTATGAAGATCATGAGCGGGCGCGGAGGACGTATCAACCTAACTCAAGCCCAGCTGACGGCTTTGATCAACGAACGAGTTGCTGAGGCACTCGCAGCTGTCCCTGCAGGAGGTATAACCTGCCATATCAACCCACCTTAGGACGTTTAGATCCTACCTTCGCAAACCAACCCTCGTGCTTAACCTTGTCTTTTATTCTCGCGCAACAGGTCAACATGCTCAACCTCCTGTGTGCACGTTCAAAACGTTCATGGACTGCCGACCTACTACTTTCAGTGGCACAGAAGGAGCGGTAGGCCTTCTTCACTGGTTTGAAAAGCTTGAGTCTGATTTCGAGATGTGCGAATGCCCTGAAGATCGTAGGGTGAAATATGCTACTGGAACGCTTGAAGGTGCTGCGTTAACCTGGTGGAAAGCACAGGTTCAACTACTAGGACTGGCAGTTGCTAATGCCACCCCCTGGAATGGTTTCAAAGAACTGATCAAAGAGGAGTACCGTAGTCGGGATGACATCCACAAGCTAGAGGTGGAATTTTTCAATCTGAAGATGACGGGGTCTAAGATGGAGGCGTATACTAAGAGGTCAAACGAGCTGGCCATCTTGTGTCCAACTATGGTGGATCCTCCCATCAAACGTATTGAGCTGTACCTCAAGGGCCTTGTACCAGAGATTCAAAGTCACGTGACTTCGGCTAACCGGGGTACCATTCAGCAAATCATCAAGTTGGCTCACCGTCTCACCGACCAGGCAGTGGAACAAAACAGACTGCCTAAGCGTATTGGTGCTACTACTACTGACGCTCCCAATAAAAACAAACGAAAATGGGATGGGAATTCCAGTAAGGGTTCAACTTCAGTTCAGTCCCAGCAGCGAAAGACAGACGAGTACAGGAGCCCCAGTCAGCAGTCTTCTGGGAATCAAGGTTAGGGTGGGTACAAGGGAAATCACCCTAAGTGCATCAGATGTAATTTGCACCACAGCGGGCAGTGCAACAAAGGTCGTTGTCAGAGATGTCACAAGCTGGGTCATGAAGCTAAGGATTGCAGGAGCCCGCGTCCTGCGAATCAGAATCGCCAACAACAACAACAACAAGCTCCACAGAACCACCAGCAGCAGCAACAGTAGGGCAATAAAGGATGCTTTCAGTGTGGCACTGAAGGCCACTTTAAGAGGAACTGTCCTCAGCTGAACCAGAATCAGAACAACAACAACCAAGGAAACGGGAACCACAATGGGAACAACAATGGAGGCAACAATGGAGGCAATAACGGGGGTAACAATAATGGCAACGGTGCCAGAGGACGTGTTTTCGTGCTAGGTCAGGGTGATGCAAGGAACGATCCCAACGTTGTGATGGGTAAGTTTCTTCTGGATGACTTCTTTATTACTGTTTTATTTGATTCGGGTGCCGATACTAGTTATGTGTCCTTAAAAGCTAGCCAAATGCTTAAGCGCACTCCAATACTTTTGAACACCAAACACACGGTAGAACTAGCAAACAGTAAAAGTCTCGAAGCCACACACGTAGTTAAAGGCTGTAACCTCGTCTTAGCTGGTCAGACTTTCTCTATCGATCTTATTCCTATCACACTTGGTAGTTTCGACGTCGTTATTGGAATGGATTGGCTATCTCATCATCAAGCGGAGATTGTTTGCAAGGAGAAAATCGTCCGCATTCCTCGTTCTGGTGAAGAACCTCTCATGATTCATGGCAACAAGAGTGGTGCTGTTGAAGGCATCATCTCTTTCCTTAAGGCTCAGAAGTGTTTGCGAAAGGGCCACACTGACATTCTAGCACTCGTTACTGATACGTCAATGGAAGAGAAGAGAATTGAAAACATTCCTATTGTGCACGACTTTCCTGAGGTATTTCCTGAGGAATTACCTGGTCTTCCGCCTCATCGTCAAGTTGAGTTTCAAATCGAGCTAGCTCCTGGAGCAGCGCCCATAGCTCGAGCACCTTATCATCTAGCTCCAACAGAACTAGAAGAACTATCCACGCAATTACAAGAACTCTTGGAAAAGGGTTTTATACGTCCTAGCTCTTCGCCCTGGGGAGCTCCAGTGTTATTCGTAAAGAAGAAAGACGGTACCTTCAAAATGTGTATTGACTACCGCGAACTTAACAAGGTGACCGTGAAGAATCGTTATCCTCTTCCACGTATTGACGACTTGTTCGACCAGTTGCAAGGGTCAGGCTATTACTCCAAGATTTATTTGAGATCGGGATACCATCAGCTGAGAGTCCGAGAGGAAGACGTCTCCAAAACAGCATTCAGAACCCGCTACGGCCATTACGAGTTTCTAATTATGCCTTTCGGATTGACAAATGCACCTGCGGTCTTCATGGATCTCATGAACCGAGTGTGCAAGCCTTACCTGGATAACTTTGTCATTGTATTCATCGACGACATCCTGATCTATTCTAAGAGTCAAGAGGAACACGAGCAGCATCTACGACGTATGCTAGAACTTCTTCGAACAGAGCAGTTGTATGCCAAAGATTCAAAATGTGACTTTTGGCTTCGCGAAGTCCACTTTCTAGGCCATGTGATAAACAAGGATGGGATTCATGTGGATCCATCCAAGGTTAATTCGATCAAGAGCTGGCCTGCACCCCGTACACCAACAGAAATCCGCCAATTCTTGGGTTTGGCAGGGTATTACAGAAGGTTTATCAAGGATTTCTCCAAGATTGCGCAACCTCTCACTTCACTGACTCAAAAAGGTGTCACCTACCATTGGGGTGATGCACAGGAATCTGCTTTTCAGCACTTAAAGGAGAGACTTTGTAGCGCGCCTATTCTATCATTGCCTGAAGGCATAGATGATTTTGTGGTTTATTGCGACGCTTCCATCCAAGGACTTGGTTGCGTGTTAATGCAACGTGATAAGGTCATTGCCTACGCATCGCGCCAACTTAAAGTTAACGAAAGGAACTACACTACGCACGACTTGGAATTGGGAGCAGTTGTTTCGCACTTAAGATATGGAGACTTTACCTGTACGGTACCAAGTGCACCATTTACACCGATCACAGGAGTCTCGAGCATATCTTCAAGCAAAAGGAGTTAAACATGCGTCAACGCCGATGGGTCGAACTCTTGAATGATTACGAATGTGCGATCAAGTACCATCCGGGCAAAGCCAATGTGGTGGCCGACGCCCTCAGTCGAAAGGATACTATACCAAAGCGTGTACGTGTGTTACAGCTTACCATCCAATCTAACCTTCCCGCTCAGATTCGTGATGCTCAGGTTGAAGCATTGAAAGCAGAAAACATCAGGGCTGAGTCCTTGCGAGGATCGAGGCAGCGGCTAGAACAAAAGGAAAACGGCGCCTACTACGTTAACGGACGCATCTGGGTTCCATTTTATCGAGGCTTACGCGAGCTTGTGATGGATGTTGCACACAAGTCTCGTTATTCGGTACATCCTGGTTCGGATAAAATGTACCACGACCTCAAGACTACGTATTGGTGGCTTGGCATGAAAGCTCACATAGCAACCTACGTCAGTAAATGCTTGACTTGAACTAGAGTCAAGACTGAATACCAGAAACCATTAGGCCTACTCCAACAACCAGAGATACCTAAATGGAAATGGGAGCAAATTTCCATGGATTTCGTTACTGGTCTGCCTAGATCTCAACGCGGAAACGATACCATTTGGGTAATCGTAGATCGACTGACCAAGTCTGTACATTTTCTGGCCATCAAGGAAACGGATAAGTTTTCTACTCTAGCAGACATCTACCTAAAGGAAGTAGTATCAAGGCACGGAGTGCCAACCTCCATCATTTCCGATCGTGACGCGCGTTTTACTTCTGAACGGTGGCAAGCCATGCATAGGTCTTTTGGATCACGCTTAGATATGAGCACCGCTTATCACTCACAGACGGATGGACAATCTGAACGCACCATCCAAACCCTTGAAGACATGCTTAGGGCATGTGTAATCGATTTTGGTAATGGCTGGGAAAAGCACCCCCCGCTAGTGGAGTTTTCGTATAACAACAGCTACCACACCAGCATCCAGGCCGCTCCGTTCGAGGCATTGTACGGACGCAAATGCCGATCACCTCTCTGTTGGGTAGAAGTTGGTGACAGTCAAATCACTGGCCCAGAACTCGTAGTAGATACAACAGAAAGGATTGCTCAGATACGACAGCGAATGGCGGCAGCTCGTGACCGTCAGAAAAGCTATGCTAACAAGCGAAGGAAACCACTAGAGTTCCAGGTTGGGGATCGAGTGCTACTCAAAGTCTCGCCTTGGAAAGGCGTAGTTCTTTTTGGCAAACGAGGCAAGCTCAATCCGCGTTATGTTGGACCGTTCGAAATCATCGAGAAAATTGGCAAAGTCGCCTACAGGTTGAATCTACCTGAAGAACTCAGCGGAGTTCACAATGTTTTCCACGTGTCGAATCTGAAGAAGAGTCTGTCAGATGAGACCCTCATAGTTCCTCTCAAGGAACTCACTATCGACGACCAGCTGCGATTCGTCGAGGAACCAGTAGAAATTACTGATCGAGATGTTAAGATCCTCAAGCGTACCAGGATACCTCTTGTCCGAGTTCGTTGGGATTCCCGTCGTGGCCCAGAGTATACCTGGGAACGAGAAGACCAAATGAAACTCAAATACCCCCAGCTGTTTAAGAAAAACGCAACCACTACTGAGGCTGAAGCTACTGCAGAATTTCGGGACGAAATTCCAAATCAACGGGGGGATGATGTGACACCCCAGGAAAACCAGGAAACCAACGCAACTTAACTAGCTTCCTTAGTAACCACGCGCTAAATTTCGGGATGAAATTCTCTTAACAGGGGGAGAATGTGACAACCCTCATAATTCCATGTATCCGTATAATTTATTAATGATAATTAAAGTGCTTGACGACTGTGTGGAATTACTTAACTGCTCTCTAATTACTATGTTATACTTAAATGTGTTTGTTAACATACTAGTAGTATACAGAAAAGTTACTAAATAGTCATGTGTGTTTTCCTAAGTGTTGAGAATTAAAAGTGTTACAAAAATATATACATAGGACACGTTACGGATTAATTAAGCACTTTAACGGAACAACACTGAACCGAACAACCGGACTTTACCCGGAATACAAAAATATTGTTAAACACATTGTTTTTATTTTTCTAAGCTAGTTAGGGTCCCCGAACACCCTAACACACTATATATTTCATCACACACCATAACACACTAACTAGAACATTTGATCCTAACTAAACTAGTAACCTTACAATTGAAACCCAACTAGACCTACCCCCCCCCCCCAACCGGTTCTAGAAAGTGGATCACCACTTTGATTTCTTTTAATTGTTTATTGTAATTGTTATGTACTTAGGGAGCACTAAGTCTATTGGTTAAAAAGATGTTGGGAAGTTTAGCTATAAAACCACTAGTCCTTCATTCTCATTTCACCATTCACTCATCAACACCAACACTCCCACTCTCTCCTCTTCTTGATCTCGGCTGCCCCCTAGTAGCACCACCACCACCATCACTTGATCACTTGCAAGCATTCTAAGGCCATCCATAGGTGTTAGAAGGCATATAACGAAGCTCGGTGTGTTCGGGAGTGGAAGGACCTTCTCTATTCGCTATTAACCACCACTTTTCCACACTTGAACTTCCCTAGTCTTGAACTAGTGGTAAGAACTTAGATCTTTGCTTCTTACATCATGTTTAGGTGGTTTAAGATGTGTAGTGATCAAAATGACATGAAACTCTAAAGAACCTTAAACAAGTCTTGAACATAAACTAGTCTAGTGATGAAGTGATGTTAATATGATGTTGTTATGATTCTTGTTGATTTCCTGATGATTTGCTGGTTAATATTGATGTTTGATGTTGTTGTGATCACTAAACATGTTAACGGAATCAATCGAACGCGCTTTAGAATGTTAAAGACTGAAAACAGAAAGCTGTTTAGTGATTACAGCCAACTTCAGTTGGCTGTAACAGGACCGTAACTTAACGAAAAATGTATTTTCTGTAGTCTAGGTTTAAGTATTATGAAATACGGTTCTAATGGCACCGTAATCATAATTTTTGGACATCGTTTACTATTTTTAAAGTGTCGTTTTGTAACAGCAGCTAGAGCTGCATTTTTGCTGCTGAAAATATGCGTTCTGTTTTCTGCCATAACTTGAATTCTGTGTAGAGTTAGATCACGCAATTTGTACTGTAGATGACCACCGATGTAGTTGTAATTCTCTCACAGGAATTTTGTAAATCGGACTCTCGATGAATTTTAAATAAATTATTCCGTGGACTGCAGTCAGAAAAAAATAAATCTGAGTTCAGTCCGGAAAATGAATTTTTATAAAATATTGGTAATGAACTGGACCCCGATATTTTTACACAATAATATTTGGATCGTTTAAGACATTTTGTAAAAATTTGGGAATTTTTGGAACAAGTTAACTATTTTATAAAAATGTCCGAAAACAGCCCGGTTTTGAATATTAAAGCTGAAATGACATAAGTTGTAATTTGCGTGTCTAAATGTCGAGTATGTTATCTGTGAATGATCTAACATGTTATGTGTCAATAAAAGTGTTAGGTGCAATATCGTATGTTTATTTATGAACGGGAATAGATGGGAAGTTCATGTGGGCATAAACCGTTAAAGTAATGCATGTTATGTGATAGATACGTGTAGGAACTTTGTGCTCTATTTTAAAATCACTAAATGACAAACTGGTAATCATATTAGGACGTGATTGACTGACCTTGACTGTTAGCTATATTTGAGAATCTAACCGAGCAAACCGAGGTGAGTTCACACACTTTCTAAGGCATGGGATTCCCGGTGGTTTGGGAATGGGTTAAAGAATTAAAACGGAATCTACATATCTTACTTAGGTAGGATATGTACGGCCATCCTCCTTGGGTAGGATGCCAATATTAATCCTGCGTATTCTCTTTGGGGAGAACTACGTACGTTCGTCCTCCTTGGGTAGGACAACAACCTTAAAACTTACTAGACAAAACTCTATCATAAGTCCCTCATTTTATATCGACTTAATCGCCGAGGCGGATGACGAGCGGGTCATTAGTTAATAGCGCTATTAGGTTTAATAAACCTCACACCGTGTCGTTCGAACGGGCGTGTACTAATGGACTAAGGCAAAGGGTCAATGATGATAGACATTGACTTAGGGTTCAACTTACTTTCGTTAGTAGTCGATATCATACCGTCTAGTAGTTCACATGGGGAAGCCCCCACTGATTATGGATATGGTTTGGGTAATAAAAGGAACTGGTTAAACATACTTTCAACTATGGGGTAACCCCCACGGCACACAAGCCAACGAAAGTCAAACCACGTTTTTCAGAAACAACTTAAAACTAAACAACCAAACGTGAACTCACTCAACTTTGTTGTTGACTCGTTGTTACATGCCTTACAGGTTGCTAGATGCTTACGGAGCTTGCACGGGGAGGAGGTTGTTGTGGAATATGGATGTTAAGTCCCGTGTTAAACATTTAATCCTTATGAACTTATTAAACCTACGTTTTGGACTTTAAACTTATGAACTATGGGGATTATGTTTTGAATTTACGTTTTATGCTTCCGCTGTTAACCTAAAGTCGGTTTACTTCCTTTTGGTCACCAATCGTATTGTGTTTGGTTTTATTTACTTAATTGTGTTGTTCAATATGATTGGTGGCTCGATCCTGGTCACGTCACGCCTCCAAGCGGTGGTACTCCGCATGGTAGATTTTGGGGGTGTGACAGACTTCTCATGCTTCAAGTGTTGACTTTTGACTGCATTGACTTCTCGTTGACTATCGCCCACCTTTTAGATGCTTTGACCAATTCCAGACCATCAAAATTCCAGATATGTTCTACATTATCAGCTATCAGGTCCTTCATCCTTTGTCCATATTTTACTTTCAGATAACTAATTAACATATTCCTCCCTTTACCATATTCATATCAAACTTTGACCCAATAACGCCCATAAACTTGACCACTAACCACAAGCATTTGACTTCTAATTTATTTTTACCATTAACTTCAGTTGACCTGCTAGGTTATTTTTGTAATGGACCAGGATATTTAGTTGGTAAAATGTAAAAATTGGGGAAGTAAAATCACCATATCAGATTATAAAAATATGTAAAATCTTGACATACGTACAGACTTGAATAGTAGTATAGATACTATTAATAAACTAACACTTTAAATAACAAAAGACCATGCAACGTGAGTAAAGAACATCAAGTCAAAAGTAACTCCCACAAAATAGGAATATGACCCACGACACGTTCCTAATAACAATTTAATTAAACTTCAAGTCTTCCACAATAAACTGCTAATTTTACTTGTACCCGTTGACCCGTCATTCGTAACCCGCTAACCTGCTGACCTATGATCTGTGTGACCCGTGAATAAACCGATTAACCCAACAGTTCAAAGTACAAATCAACAATTCTCTATGCAAATACAAAACTAGTAACAATTTGATTGCTCTTGTGATGTAGGTGTCTCTGAGAATTCACGTACCCTGTTTGAGATTGAAAAAATATGCCCTTCTGTTATGTTTTGTTATTATTTAAAAAAGATTAAATCAGTATTGGGCTAAATAAACCTAATTCAAGTGGGCTAAATTCTAAACCATAAAAAATGATTTGTAAATGGGCCTATATTGAAAGTGGTATGTGTTTACTATTTAAAAAAAATAACATATACGTATCGGATTTTTTTTAAATAGCATGCCCCTCGAAATCGTGGGCCTTGTGCGGAGGTCCTCCCGGCACACCATCAAAGCCTCCCATACTAGAAAATGTCAGATGTTGCTGCATTTGACTTCCCAGAGTTGACTTTTGACTTTTCAGTCGATTGCAAAGTTTCGGCATCAGTTGAAGCTTTAGAGAGCATTGAAACAAACTACCTTGAAAATGGGTTTTCATGTTATGTTTTATTTTTAACTGTTTTAAGTGCGAATATCATCAACAAGATGTATGCACCAAGATCCTCCTTTTCAATCAAAACTGAATCAGTTTCTTCAACAATGGATTCAGATGAACCAAGATCCACATTTCAAATGGTAAATTTACAACCAGTTAATTACTAAGATATTTGGATAAGTAGCATGAAAAATTAAAGCTTAGGCCTTATTAATGGAAGAGTAAATGGCTTGTAACTCATGAATACCCAACAAGTCCTCTGCACTCTTTAGTTTTATCTAATTAATCTTTTAGCTATGGGTTGATTAACTAGTAATAATTTATAGGAATATATGGATAGTAAGAGTGGTCATATCATAATATATCCAATTGACTTAATATGCATTTGGTTTTCATGAGCATTGGAACGTCTGGCTCATTTAGCAAGAGCCAAAACAATATATTGCTAAGACAAACAGGGCCATACACATGGTTCAATATGTTTTTCAGGGAACCTGCATCAAAGTTAACTGCAACAGAATTGACCTAAGGTTGCTTCAAAAATAAATTTTAATATACAAAAAACAGATTTAATGTTTTATTATCCTTAATTTCTCCAAGACAAGCCTATGCATCAACAAAACCAGCAAATAGCCTTAAATCATCAATGAGGAACAAAACATCACTTGTGGTAACAATATTAATTTGTAAGAAGACACATTTTTCAACGTGTTGTTAATGCACAAAATCAAACATGGTTCTAATCAATACACATACACGATGTTTAATCACTTTGCTTCACCAGACATTTATTAAATCTCTGTCATGAAAGCAGTATTGAAGTTCATGTCAAGTCTCATACATGCATTTCATCAAGTAATTGGTGTGCGTTTATTAACAACATTGTATACATGTCAAATTTGATTCAACTGAGCCCCATAATCACAAGTTTAAACAAGAAAAAACATTAAATTGAAACACGTACTTATTCTGCAATAAAAGATTGACAATAATTTCTTTACTACATACAACTTGAACATTGGATTGGCGTTCTTCTGCTACATTTGAGTTTTGATTTCACTTCATTAGCTATAAATTTGTCTACTTACAAGTTCACATAAAAGTTCTGTTTGATGTCTAGCTTTTCAAGGGTATTGTCGGAAAAAAGAGAACAAGTGAAGATTTTTAGGAGGATTTCCAGTTCTAATTACAGCTGTTTTACTGCTAAGACGCCAGCCCAGCCATTTATTGTCTTTCCTTTATTCGTATTGTCAGTTTATTATAAATTGGGCGAATGTTTGTGTATTCAAGTATGAACTTAATAATCAAAATCATCTTTTTTATCTCCATACCTTTTGTCATGGTATCAAAGCAGTGTTTCTGATTCTGGAACACTTCGCTCATCATCTACAATCTATCCCAGCCAATCCAACCTCAAACCAGAAAAAACCCCAAAATCATAACTAAAACCAAAATCAACTTCAAAATCTGACCTGATTCCACCGCCGCTGCAAGAAACCCTAGCCGCCGTCGTTCATCAGTTTCGGCGATTCGGTCCGCCGCTTCTCAACCCCGTAGACCACAGGCCTCCATCTTCCGGCCATTCGGTCCATTGTTCATACGTCTGAGTTTCGTTCATCAGTTTCGGCGATTCAGCGTTCATACGTCTGAGTGCAGAAGTGTTGTCTAGAGAAGAAAGTCTTGGGGGAGGTTTTTTGCTTCTGTGTTTGAGAGGGAGTTTTTCTTTCTTTGTTTCTTTGTGTGGCTACCAAGAACAAGACAGAGGAAAGTAAAAGTAAAAGGTGTGGTTGGGAGCACGTGAAGGAAGGAACAAAAAAGGGATTGTAACCTTTTTTGTTTAAACCTAAAGGTTTTTTTTAAGACAACATTTAAAAAAAAATTGCAAATGATTAATCACAGGAACTATGAGTTGCTGAAAGATTATCCGTCAACAAGTGGGGAAGCCTATTTAACAACACAGAAAAGCGGTGATCAAGTCAGTTCTTGGATTTTTGATTGTGGAGCCACTGATACGATGACGTACGAGCCGTCAGACTTCGTGTCTACAAAGAAACCAAACAGAACCCACATCAAGACTGCAAATGGCGAAAATGCTTTAGTAAAGGGAGGAGGAACTGTCGAAATATCTCCCAATCTGAGATTGTCAAATTGTTTATATGTTCCTTCGTTAACACACAAATTGTTATCAATAAGTCATGTTACAAAGGAACTCAATTGCACAGTTCTAATGCATCCTCATTTTTGTATCTTACAGGACATCAGAACTGGAAAGATAATTGGGCGTGGCACTGAACGACAGGGCTTATACTATGTGGATGAGGTGACTCAATCAGGGACTGCGATGCTTGCTCACAGAACAAAGAGTAGAGAAGCATGGCTTTGGCATCGGAGATTAGGGCATTCTTCTGCCGGGTATCTACATCTTTTACTCCCTAAACTCTTCCCGTCCAACAGTACATTAGATTGTGAAACATGTGCCTTAGCCAAAAGCCATAAAAAACCTTTCAAACCAAGTAACACTAGGGTCAGTGAACCCTTTTCACTAATACATTATGATGTTTGGGGTCCAGCTGAAATGAATGGAGGTCAAAATCTTCGTTTCTTTCTATTATTTGTTGATGACTGTACCCGGATGACATGGGTATATTTTTTAAAACAAAAATCTGAAGTCTTTGACAAATTTAGACTATTTTACACTATGGTCCAAACTCAATTCAAAACCAACATTCAGATCTTACGATCTGATAATGGAGGGGAGTACGTTAATACCTCCATGAAACAATTTATTCAAGAAAAGGGAATGATTCACCAAACCACTTGCCCAAAACACCCAGAACAGAATGGTGTAGTTGAGCGAAAAAATGGCATTTTAGTAGAAATGGCCCGAGCCCTTATGCTTGAATCCAAAGTCCCTAAATCGTTTTGGCCCAAAGCTATAAACACAGCGGTGTATCTCCTTAATCGTTTACCAACTAAAGCCCTTGACTTAAAAACTCCCCTAGATACCTTATCCACATTCACCAAATTACCCCCAGCTCTTACCTTACCACCCCGTGTCTTTGGGTGTACCGTTTTTCCCCATATACCCAAAACCGAACGATCCAAACTTGATCCATGTGCCGAAAAATGTGTTTTTGTTGGTTATGGGGTGAATCAGAAAGGATATCGATGTTATAACCCATCATGACGTCGTGTGATTACCACTGTCCACTGCGATTTTCTTGAAACAGAATATTACTATCAATCCCATCTCAGTGGTCAGGGGGAGATAGAACATGAAGACTCACTGAGCTGGCTGAAGTGGATACCATCTGCAAGCGAATATGAGTCATCACATACATCCACACATACTAAGCCTGTCGAAAGTCTCACCCAAGAATCATCCAGACTGGTGTTCGAGGTAAGTGACTCTCCAAACCTTGAAAATGTGCCTGAATCTGATCCAGATACCACTAACAATCAGGAAAGTCCCGAGATAATGGAACAGGTGGAGATTGCTGAGCAAAACAACGCAGTCCAAGGAGAAGTCGAATATAATGAACAGCATGATGAAGGCTTTGGAACAACACCGGGAACATATGTTTTACCTCCTAGAGCCAATAGAGGGGTTCCTCCAAAACGGTACTCCCCGGAAAGGGAAACAAGAAATTCAAGGTATCCTACAGCCAATATGGTTGATGGGAACTTATCTAGCAGTGCGAAAGCATTTGTTACCTCACTATACTCCGAACAAATACCGACTTCCGTAAAGGAAGCCCAGGGTAAGAAGAATTGGAAGGAAGCAATGGAAACGGAGATGCGTGCTCTTATGAAAAACAACACGTGGGAGTAGTGTGTTCTTCCTAAAGGAAAGAAAACTGTTGGATGTCGGTGGGTGTATTCAATCAAATACAAACCAGATGGTTCCATTGGAAGATACAAAGCTCGGCTCGTAGCCAAAGGTTACACTCAGACGTATGGGATCGATTACTCTGAGACATTCTCTCCGGTTGCAAAAATGGACACCATCAAAGTCCTCTTCTCTGTGGCAGCCAATAAGGAGTGGCCCCTCCACCAGTTTGACGTTACAAACGCATTTCTTCATGGAGACCTAACGGAAGAGGTCTACATGGAAGCACCTCCAGGTTTTTCAGGGAGTTTTAAAGAAAGGGAAGTATGTCTGTTGAAAAAGTCATTATACGGGCTAAAACAATCTCCTCGGGCATGGTTTGGAAAGTTCACTTTGGGCATGAAAGAATACGGGTATCACCAAAGTAATCCTGATCATACTCTGTTCCTCAAGAGAAGAAATGGCCTTGTAACTTGCTTGATCATATATGTAGACGACATGATTATTACCGGGAATGATGTAGAAGAAATAGCACAGCTGAAAGAGAATCTGTTTTCAAAATTTGAAATGAAAGATCTAGGGAATCTCAAGTATTTCCTCGGGATTGAAGTCCTCAGGTCTAAACGGGGGATCTTCATATGTCAAAGAACGTATGTCCTTGATCTTCTGGCGGAAACCGGGTTGATTGATTGCAAACCCACAGATACTCCAATGGTGGTAAACCACAACCTTCACATGGAACTTAATGGGGAGCTTGCGGACAAAGAAAGGTATCAACGGCTCATGGGCAAGCTAATTTATCTCTCTCACACTCGTCCTGATATAGCATATGCGGTTGGAGTAGTAAGTCAGTTCATGCACCAACCACAAGTTGCCCACATGGAAGCTGCTCAGAGGATTTTAAGGTATCTCAAGGGGACCGTAGGCCATGGAGTGTTGTTCAAAACAAATGGACATCTGAATGTTGAGCTCTACACTGATGCAGACTGGGCAGGAGATAAGGGAAATCGAAGGTCAACATCAGGGTACTTCTCCTTGGTCGGTGGAAACCTTGTTACCTGGAGAAGTAAGAAACAGAAGGTGGTTGCTCTATCAAGTGCAGAAGCGGAATTTAGAGGTATAGCTCGAGGGTTAAGCGAAGTTCTTTGGATCAGGAAGCTACTAGAAGACATTGGTTTTTTCCAAAAGGAACCCAGTAAAGTTATGTGTGACAATACGGCTGCAATACAAATCTCAGAAAACCCAGTACAACATGATCGAACAAAACACGTAGAGGTAGACCGACATTTCATCAAAGAGAAACTGGAGGAAAGAATCATAGAGCTCACATATGTATCGTCAAAAGATCAACTCGCAGATATTCTTACAAAGGCCGTCAACGGAAACACTTTTAGTAGCTGCTTAAGCAAGTTAAGTATTGGTGACCCCACTACTCAACTTGAGGGGGAGTGTCGGAAAAAAGAGAACAAGTGAAGATTTTTAGGAGGATTTCCAGTTCTAATTACAGCTGTTTTACAGCCAAGACGCCAGCCCAGCCATTTATTGTCTTTCCTTTATTCGTATTGTCAGTTTATTATAAATTGGGCGAATGTTTATGTATTCAAGTATGAACTTAATAATCAAAATCATCTTTTTTATCTCCATACCTTTTGTCAGGTATTGCATTAGAAGCTGAATAATTGCTTAGTGATCAGGAAAACATGCTAACATCATATACATAACAAAAGGAAAGATATCATCACGTCAACGGTGTGTAGGGCTGCGATGGTTGCTTTGCTTGTGGGTTTATCCTTTACAATAGGTCCTTATACTCATAATAAAATACTTAAGTCATTATACCATTAATATACCTGTCCACAGGACGGGTATAGAACTAGGGGGTAAGATCAAATAAAAAGTTGATTTTGCCTAAGTAGGATGAGAAGTAATCTTAACCATTCATTTTTCAAATCAATGGTTAAGATGAAAGTGTAGGAGAAAGGAGGAGTGCAAGGGTATCTTGGGAAAATCCTATTTATGGACTTTCTCTCTCCACATGCAAGGCACATGCATATTCCACCCCCATTTTTTAAACGTTCATAACTTTTTTATACGACATTATTTTTTCATAAAAATTTCACCATAAAATCGAGCGTCCGTTTATATTTAATTTGAGTACCATATTGCTATAGAAAATATGAAGACTAAAAAACCCACTAAAATGTGTTGTATTTCTATGTTGTATAACATTTTTTTGTGCTGGATTTTTGTACTATATTTTTGTGCTCGATTTTTTATTTTAAAATTTTTTTTCTCAATTTTTTGTGCTGGATTTTTTTGTACTACATTTTTTTTGCTGAATTTTTTCGTGCTATATTTTTTTGTACTAGATTTTTTTTGTGCTATATTTTTTTGTACTACATTTTTTGTGCTAGATTTTTTTGTGCTAGATTTTTTTGTACTAGATTTTTTGTGCTAGATTTTTTTATACTAGATTTATTTTGTTGTATTTTTAAAAAACAAAAGGGGTGCCACATGTCATTTTCACTTCTATTTATAAGGACCAAAATGCCCTTCATTCCTACTTATTAGGAGTGCCACATGTTATCATCACAATCCTTCTTAGGCTACTTAGGCAAAATTCACTTTTTAGTGGATCCTTCCCCATAGAACTAGTTCCATTATATGATTCTCTTTCAGATTGTGTACCTGGAATGAAATGAATGTGGATGAAACTACTTGTTTTTTCATAGATCTGATCAAGGTATGCTAATTGTTTATGATGCTGAAAATATAATTGAATGTTGATTAAATTACGGTTTTCGTTGGTGTTTCTTTGGTTTATACTTGCAATTGCATAGCGTAACCTATTTAAACTGGCTATTTTGTTGTCACTGTATTCTTAATACATTAACCGAGTCTAATAAAATATGACCCATAATTTCAAGGTAGATGGTTCACTTTTTTTTTTTTTTTTTTGCTAATTCTCAATCGTTTGTGACAACTTTGAAGCATCACTTGATTTTCTGTAATCTGAAAGCATCATGTTCAAGTATGGCTCTCCAAAGTTTGTACCGCGCAGGTTCAATTCAGCTGTTGCTTTTGCAGATATTTAAAAAGGGCTCTTGTCGTTATGTTGGAAGCTATGTTCTAAGCGTGCCTGCTTCTTGTTCTACCAACATGGTATACCAAATTTATTTTGTTTTTAGGCCTCGTGTCCAGAATGGCTTATCTGAAAATGGAAGACTGGAACGGCACATAATGGCCCTAATTACCTATTTTTGATAAATGATAAGACTCAAACAAACATCACTAGGAAGTAGGAAACATCTCATAGCTGCCTGTGATTACTTTGATGTTAACCAACTGGGGTAGCCCAGTTGGCCACCGACACCCACCTCTTCCCAGAGGTACTGGGTTCGAGTCTTGGGAGTGGCATATGTCGGCCCAGGGTAAGAACTCGGCATGGGGAAGTCACCGCGGAGCTAGCTTGGTCGGGTAGCGGCTCCCAGAGTGAGATCACTCCGGCGGTTGGGAGGACCGTGCACTATCCCCCCCCCCCCCCCCCCCCTACTTTGATGTTTGAAATTAGTGTTCTAATTGCTGTGTTTTTAGCATGCAGTATGCACTTGGTAATCTTATATACTGTCAAATTTTACCTGGTTATTTTCTGTTGTTGATATTTGAATTAACAGGTGCTCATGTTTTCAATCCATCTAATGAATTTTTATCGGGTTTTAAGGTATAAGCTAATTGATCTTTCTAAACATGCTTGTAATTGTACATGTGTTCTGGTTCTGTGCTACTAATAAAATACTGCAAAGGTTGTGCCGAGTGACCACATTCAACTGTAAAACTCTATCTAATACCTCATTAAGCTAGAAGTTGCACCTGTAAACCAAACATTCCAAACTAAACTAGTAAAGTGCAAATAAGGGGGTGCATTTGGATTTGAATTTCGGTACTGATTTACTTAGGGGTCAAAGGATCAGTTTCGGATCATCAGGTTTTAGACGATTGTAAAAAAACTCATTGTCAAAGGATGAAGTAATATTTACCAGATTTACCCTTTTAAACAGTCTAATATCTTAAATAACTAGATTTTTAGTCTGATTATTATAACTTGAAACACAAAAACTGCATCCAAACATTATCTTGTACCACCAAGTGACCAAAGTATTAGATAATAAGTAATATGCTACCTACCAAGTGTTGCAAAGTTATCGTGCTTCGCCAGAAGGACATGTATTATAAAGACTTTTGCTCGTATACATGGTGGAAGTTCTTATCACCGGATTTCTCCAAATCAAACCAATTTGATTCGGTCGAATCTTTAATCTAAAAGTGTAAATTTTATGATATATGCAAGTTAATGGCTGATTAACTTGAAGTTTTTTCTATAATATTTTGTTTAATATTTGTAGACACAGAGATTCCCCATTCAGGTGACATTATAAACCCATATATCATAAAATAAACATCTTTTTTTAACCCAAAAAACATTAATCCATACTTATGTCAAAGGAAGAAAAACATGTAAGCACCATTATCTGTTACAGCTTACAAATGATCCACTATTGTAGTTGGAGAAAAAACCCAGTATTATGTATTCACCAAGTGAATATCGACCCATAAACAACTAGATAGATCAGGTATGCTAACACGCGGGTGTTAGATCCGGCATAAGCTATTTCAACATGAAATGAATCCAACCCGAATGTCCAAACCCTAAATTCTGATTCAATTCTCTTTGTATTGCTTCTAGCTTTTTGCCAATCATCTTGCTCTGGGCCGGCCCTAAGAATTTGTGTATCCTAGAGCTCGAAAAAACGTGCCGTTAGGCCTTAACGAAATTGGGTATTGGGCTCACTAAAGGTTTAAACCTAATGCCAATGGGCTAATAACTAATCTAAATCAATTAAATAGTTTTGTAAGTGGGCCTATGTTGGTGTTTGTATGGGTATACCCTATTAATTTATTTATTTTTACATATACATATCGGATTTTTTTAAATAACGTGCCTTTTGAAATATCAGGCCCTAGCCGGTGGTACTCCCCGCCCACCCTTAGGGCCGACCATGATCATGCTGTCGCAGCAGCTATCGATAAGTTAAGCCGTTACCCTTTCATTCTCGTTGTTGAATGAGTCTTATGTCAATTGAATCTTGTTATCTCGAACTCGTACTTAATCAGTTGGATGGCTTCACTTTTCTATGTAATCTTTTTTTAGAATATGTTGTTGGTGAATTCTTCAATGACTATGTCTAAACTATTGTTTTTTGCTCTATGTTCAATCACAATTACAACGCCATTAAACGGAAAAAAGAGAAGTGGTACAAAATTTAGTGATCTCTGTTTTCTTTCTTGGTTTTGCTTTAGTTTTCTATTAAACTGTTAAAAACGGAAATAAATATTAGGTTTACTATAAACTACTAATTCATGACTTCACATCATAACAGATTGAATTATTGAAGCAGAAATAAATATAGAGTTAAAAAGTAACAAGAAAATAATGTTTAGATTAAAAGCCCCTTTAAACAATAGATTTTACAATAATAATAATAATAATAATAATAATAATAATAATAATAATAATAATAATAATAATAATAATAATAATAATAAGTTCCTTGTTTCTTTCATCACGTGTGCATTTGAACAGTGGTCAACAAAACACACATTTTAAGCTTTTTTTTTGAAAGTTGCACATTTTAAGCTTTATTGACCAGAAGGAGTGGTTTGGCCCATCCCCACGGGATGAGCCTCCACGTAGGTGGCTCGTGGGGGATGGGCCTCCTTCCATAATTGAGGGGGATGGAGGATGGGGCTACCCCACCTCATTATTTTATAATTTTCTAAGTTTTACTTTATTAACTTAATAAAAACTTTATAAAAATTAACAAATACAACATAAATAAATTCATTTCATAACATAAAAAAAAATTACATTTCCTAAAAAAAAAAAAAAATACATTTCCGAAAAATAAAAAAAATATTACATTTCCTAAAAAAAAAACTAAACTACTCGTCTTCGTCTTCGTCTTCGGCACCGTCCGCTACGTTAACGTTGTTCCAAATATGTTCTACCAAATCCTGTTGAAGGTTTATATGCGTGAAGTCGTTGGTTAGCGCGAACGAGTTTAAATCCTGTTGCGTCGGATCTACCGGGACAGTATTCCCGTAAGATGCATTCTCATCATACTCACAAATCGCCCGACCTTCGTCTTCAATAATCATGTTATGGAGCAAAATGCAAGCGTACATAATCAGGCGCAACCGCTTCGGTGTGAACGCACGTGCCGGTTGTTCAAGGACGCCCCATTTTTTTTTAAAACACCAAAACAACGTTCGATGTCTTTTCTTGCACCTTCTTGACGCTTGGCGAATTTTTTCCGTTTTTCGTCCTCAGGATATGAAATAGTCTTGACAATTGTAGACCAAGACGGATATATTCCGTCAGCAAGATAATACCTGCGTCTATACTCAACCCCTGATACTGTAAAACGGGTGTCCGGTCCGATTCCATTAACGACATCGCTAAAGATCGTCGATTGGTACAGCACGTTGAGGTCGTTGAGTGAGCCAGGGAGCCCAAAGAAAGAATGCCAGATCCACAAATCTTGTGACGCCACGGCCTCAAGTATTAAGGTTGGATAGCCGTGATCACCTCGCGTGTATTGGCCTCGCCACCCAGTCGGGCAGTTATGCCACGCCCAATGCATACAATCAATGCTACCAAGCATTCCCGGAAACCCGTGCCTTGCTTCATGAGCTTGGTACAACTGTTGAACATCATACGCGTTTGGTTTCCGCAAATATTTTTTGCTATACAGTTTCACCACATTATGGCAAAACCGATACAAACATTCCCGCGCGGTTCTTGCCGACATCTGTAAGTACTCGTCCAACGAGTCGGCCACTGTCCCGTACGCCAGTTGGCGAATGGCCGCAGTAAACTTTTGTAACGTGGTGAACCCCTCATAATTACGAGCATCGGGTCGTTGAGTGAAATACGGGTCCATCCCCGCCAAATCATCCGCAATCCGTGTGAATAAACGGCGACTCATTCGGAACCTTCGTCTGAAAGTGTCGGCGTTGTAAAGGGGTGCATCAGAAAAATAATCGTTAACCAATTTCTCGTGCGCTCCTTCGCGGTCTCTGTTAACCTGTATTCGTCTGGTAATAACGTTTTCAGACGAGTCCTCTTCCTCTTCCTCTTCCAAAAGAATCTGCGCCGCCTGTACCATAGCGTTTGCGAAAAACATCTCCTCTTCATCCGAAGAAGAGCCGGACCACCAAGGATTAGATGCCATTGTGGATGAAGAGATATTTTTTTAAAAAAAATTGGTATAAAAATGGGAGTGTTTTTTTATAAAAATGGATGAGAATGGGAGAAGAATAGGTGAAATATTGAAGAAATGGTATAAATGAATGGGTGTATATTTAAATTGAAAAAGGTTTTTTTTTTTTTTTTTTTTTATTAAACTAGCCGTTATAACGGCTATAAACTTCAAACAAGGCACGGCGAGCCCGGCTTGGGTTTGCCGGTGAGGACGGGTGGGGTGGAGGGGGGCGGTGTGGGGGACCGGCGCCGGTCCTAGCCGGGCCTCAGCCGGCCCCCACTCCTTCCAGTCTTAACCAAGAAACCGTCTGCTTTTGAATTGTGGGCCACAAACAGGAAAAAAAGTAGAAATAAATCAGGTACGTGAGGTGACAGTAAAGTCTAAGAAGGTGGGCCACAAACAGGAAAAAAAGTAGAAATAAATCAGGTACGTGAGGTGACAGTAAAGTCTAAGGGTGAGGGGGGCACTCCCCTAAGGGTGGACGGGGCGTAAGCGGGGAGGGGATTCGGTGACCATTGTCCCCGATCGGGAACACCGCCGCCATCAACGCGGGGACCCGAATCGGGGGGTGATATCGGTGTGGAGTCACCGCTTGGTTTGGCACGAAGATTGAGGAACGGTCGGATATAAACGGTCGGATTTAAAAAAAAAAAAAAATCACTTTTTTAAAACATATATAAATAACCATCCCATTCACTCCATTTTTTATACTCAAACCATATCAACCTCACACATTTTTTATACTCTCCAACCACACCCACTTCACTTTATTTTTTATACTCTCAAACTCAAATCTTTCAAATACAAAATGGATCCCAGGCTTCCGTTTCTTTCAAACCTACCCGACTTTCCCGACGATGGAGATGCATCGTCAAGCGATACTAGCTTAATTTTCTTTCAAAATCTCATCCAACAAGCGGAGCTACTAGACACGGCATCGTCTAGTAAAAAAAATTTTGTCCGTCGAGATCGTGAGGGGGGCCATGAGACACTCATGGCCGATTATTTTGATGAAAATCCAAAATTTAATGACGATACTTTTCGTCACAGATTTCGTATGTCCAAGTCGTTGTTCCTAAAAATTGTTAGTGACGTGGAAGCGTTTGACGAGTGGTTTAAAGAAGGCTTAGACGGGAGAATGAAGAAAAGTTTCACACCGTTGCAAAAGGTTACTTCGGCGATTAAACAACTTGCAACCGGTAACCCACCAGACGAGGGGGACGAGTATTTAAATATGTCTGAAAGGACCTCTCGTGAGTGCCTTGAATATTTCTGCGAGACGGTCTGTAAAAGGTATGGCGGTGAATTCCTACGTAGACCAACGAGCCACGACGTCGCGCTATTGTATCAGGCTCATGAGGATAGGCATCACCTACCTGGTATGTTGGGAAGTCTGGATTGTACACACTTCGTCTGGAGAATGTGCCCCACAGAATTGCGTGGACAATACATGAGAGGCGATCATCAATACCCGACGGTTATGTTAGAAGCGGTGGCGTCTCAAGATTTGTGGATTTGGCATGCTTTTTGTGGCCCGACGGGTTCACAAAACGACATCAACGTGCTGCAACAATCTCCATTATTTCTTGCTCAACGAAACGGAACGGCACCAAATTGTCCATTTCAAGTGAACAACCACTTATACAAACGCGGGTATTATCTTACTGATGGGATCTACCCTACCTGGTCCGTGTTTGTGAAGTCTTTTCCATATCCACACGACCCGAATGAAAAAAAGTTCAAGAGGCAACACGAGGCCGCAAGAAAAGATGTGGAACGGGCGTTTGGTGTGTTAAAGTCGAAGTGGGGAATACTAAATCGTCCAATGCGTTCGAAAACGGTGAGAAAGATAAGGTCCATCGTGTATACGTGCCTTATTTTACACAACATGATTATAAAAGACGACGGAAGGGCGATAGCACCGGTACATATTCAAGATCCTCCAGTCGAACCCGTCTTCGATGATACAGCTTATACGGAGCTCATTGACGAAGACACGCATTGGAGACTAAAACACGATCTCGTTGAGCATCTCGGACGTTTAGATCTACCTCACCTTGAAGTGAGTTCCGACGACGAGTAGTTTGTTTTTATATTTTTCTAGTTTGAATGTAATTTTTATTTTTCTAGTTTGAATGTAATTTTTATTTTTCTAGGTTGTTTTTTTTTTTAATTTAATGAAATGTCTTTTATTTAATTTTTATTTTTATTAATATTTTTTTAATTTATAAACATGCATAAATAAAAATAAAAAAATAAAAAAAACCCAAGTCACCTATTAGGGGAGTGCCGCCATCAAAATGTGGTGTTAGGGGAGTTTAAGAGGGGAGTTGACGTGGCACTATCTGATTGGTGGTGTGTAAGAGAGGGGACTCACCTATTAGGTGAGTGCCCCTTACACCCTAAGAGGGGAGTCCCCTCTCTTACGCACCACCAATCAGCTAGTGTCACGTCAACTCTCCTCTTAAACTCCCCTAACACCCCATTTTGATGACGGCACTCCCCACTTAGGGGACTTGGGTTATATTTTTTTTTTTATTTGTTGTAAAATTATGCATGTTTATAAATTAAAAAAATATTAATAAAAATAAAAATTAAATAAAAGACATTTCATTAAATTAAAAAAAAACAACCTAGAAAAATAAAAATTACATTCAAACTAGAAAAATAAAAATTACATTCAAACTAGAAAAATATAAAAACAAACTACTCGTCGTCGGAATTCACTTCAAGGTGAGGTAGATCTAAACGTCTGAGATGCTCAACGAGATCGTGTTTTAGTCTCCAATGCGTGTCTTCGTCAATGAGTTCGCTATAAGCTGTTTCAGCGAAGACGGGTTCGACTGGAGGATCTTGAATGTGTACCGGTGCTATCGCCCTTCCGTCGTCTTTTATAATCATGTTATGTAAAGTAATGCACGTATACACGAGTAACCTTATCTTTTTCACCGTTTTCGAACGCATTGGACGATTTAGTATTCCCCACTTCGCCTTTAACACACCAAACGCCCGTTCCACATCTTTTTTTGCGGCCTCGTGTTGCCTCTTGAACTTTTTTTCATTCGGGATTTGAGGATATGGAAAAGACTTCACAAACACGGACCAGCTAGGGTAGATCCCATCAGTAAGATAATACCCGCGTTTGTATAAGTGGTCGTTCACCTGAAATGGACAATATGGCGCCGTTCCGTTTCGTTGAGCAAGAAATAACGGAGATTGTTGGAGCACGTTGATGTCGTTTTGTGAACCCGCCGGGCCACAAAAAGCATGCCATATCCACAAATCTTGAGACGCCACCGCCTCTAACATAACCGTCGGGTATTGATGATCGCCTCTCATATATTGTCCACGCAATTCTGTGGGGCACATTCTCCAGACGAAGTGTGTACAATCCAGACTACCCAACATACCAGGTAGATGATGTCTCTCCTCATGAGCCTGATACAATAGCGCAACGTCGTTGCTCGTTGGTCTACGTAAGAATTCACCGGCATACATTGCACAGACCGTCTGGCAGAAATATTCAAGGCACTCACGAGAGGTCCTTTCAGACATCTTTAAATACTCGTCGTTTTCGTCTGGTGGGTTACCGGTTGCAAGTTGTTTAATCGCAGAAGTAACATTTTGCAACGGCATGAAACTTTTCTTCATTCTCCCGTCCAAGCCTTCTTGAAACCACTCGTCGTTCGCTTCGACGTCACTAACAATTTTTAGGAACAAAGACTTGGACATACGAAACCTCTGACGAAAAATATCGGCATTAAATTTTGGATTTTCTACAAAATAATCGGCCATTAGTGTTTCGTGGCCACCCTCACGATCTCGAGGGACAACTTTTTTTTTACTAGACGATGTCGTGTCTAGTATCTCCGCTTGTTGGATGAGATTTTGGAAGAAAATTAAGCTACTATCGTTTGACGGAGAACCCTCATCGTCGGGAAAGTCGGGTAGCGGAGGAAAAAACGGGAACTTGGGATCCATTTAGTGAAGTGGGTGTTGTTTGAGAGTATAAAAAATAAGAAGTGGGTGTGGTTTGAGAGTATAAAAAATAGTGAAGTGGGTGTGGTTTGAGAGTATAAAAAATGTGTGAAATTGTTGTGGTTTGGAGAGTATAAAAAATGAGTGAATGGTGTGGTTATTTATATATGTTTTAAAAAATAAGTGATTTTTTTTTTAAATCCGACCGTTGCCAACTCGACCGTTCCTCAACATTCGTGCCATTCAACGCGGTGCCTCCATACCGAATCCACTCCCCGATTCGGGTCCCCGCACCGATGGCGGCGGTGTTCCCGATTGGTGGATGTGGTCACCGCTTTGGTCCCCGCTGTACGCCCCGGACACCCTAAGAAGGTAGAAATAAATTCAAGTAAAAATTACAAGTTTTGTATTTTATTTTTATACCACTTTTCAGGCGGTGTTCTTTTTAACGAATGTTGACAGACGGTTTCCTTTACTAGGTATTTTGTTACAAGTTTAGTCCTTTACACCCAACCCAGTTAAAAAACCCTGTTAATTGTGGACATGCGGTGTCCTTTACTAGGTATTTTGTTGCAAGTTTAGTCCTTTACCTAGGTATTTTGTTGTAAGTTTAGTCCTTTACACCCAACAATTAACATGGTTTTTTAACTGGGTTGGGTGTAAAGGACTAAACTTGCAATAAAATACCTAGTAAAGGACACCGCCTGTCAACATTCGTTAAAAAGGACACCGCCTGAAAAATGGTATAAAGATAAAGGACAAAACTTGTAATTTTTCCTAAATTCAATGACACCCATACGATACGAACCTTTAATCTTTGAAGCGTAAAATCGGGAATCATTGTCTAAGATATATTTTGGGTGTTTATTTTTATTATTAGACCGTGGGGTATGGTGGGGCGTGGGTTGTGGGCATGGTGCGACACGTGGAGTATGGGGCACCAAGACCAAAAGTCAATTTCAAAGGGGTATGGTGGGGCGTGGCTGGGGTGGCGTGGCCAGGCCACATCATAATGAGGTTCCGCCATGGCTAGTGCTCTTGGCCAATGAGGTTCCGACATATCATGTTGGTAGCCACGCCCAATGCCCGGGCTGAATCCCACGCCAAACGGGCCACGCTGAAACCCAAGCCCACCCGAGGTGATGACTTGGGCGTTTGTACCCAACCCACGCCCCAACCCCGCCCCATACCCGATAGTCTTATAGTTTTTTCTTGAAAAAGTTTTTATTACTATAATTAGAGAATTTCATGGCTTTGGTCATGAGCTACGTCCTTAAGTGTCCGTTTTGTTGGTTGTAAAAATTAATAAAACCTCCTCATTCGCTCTTAAAAAACGTGTGTTTTCATGACTTGCATATATGCTTCAGTCCTATTTTCCTCGCGTATCTTACTTTTCCATGTGGTAAATACATGTATTCAAGTACTTGGTTAACATGTTTTGTTCTTATATCTTGGTTTTTCTTCTTGAAAATTTCCATAACTTATTCTCCAGAAATAATAAAAATACATATTTTTAGGAGTTGATTGCCACTTTTGTCGTTCATGTATATGCTTACTTGAGCTTGAGTCCTTGATCTTTATTAATTACACAAGAGATCCTTAAACTAAGGATTTTGTAACAAGTTACGACCTTTTGATGGATGGTTGTGAATTTTGATGGTTAAGCCAGTCGTGTATGATGCATGATGCGACAAATTGGTATTTTTTTTCCATGAATGTATTTTTTCTCACCACCATGGTATGACATTGTGTGACACCAAGGTTCAAAAATCAAAACAATAATTTTCATTTAGAAAAATGATAAATCCAGGTTATACGCTACGCACCATGGTATAAAGAATTTTGCTTGTATACATGGTGGAAGTAGTTTTAAAAGTGTTGTGTTTTTCTATAAAAATATTAGGGTTAGGCTAAGCCTTGAACGTTTTCGTTTATCACTTTATCATAATGGGATAAGTAAATGATTTCACAATATTTTCTCAATTGAGATATATCCCATCAACAAGATGATACACATATGTCTAGGGATGACAATAGGACGGGTATGGGACGGGTATGACTACTCTAATACTCATACCTAGTTGTAAAATCTTATCTTATACTCGGCCATTACCCGCCGGGTATTTACCCATCGGGTATCAAATATACTCTTTAGTGTTTTAAAAAATTTCCTTTAGGATTTTCATGTATATATATTTGTTGGAATCAATTGGATAAAAAACGTAGCAACACAATGATTTTGTGAGAACTCCTCACGACTCTTTTATATATTATTGAAGAATAAAGCAAAACATCTAAGTAATTACATAACCTAACCCATCTATTTATACTAAACTAATTACTTGCTAAACAAGCTATCCTAATTAAACTCAAACTCTAAAACCAATTATACTAAACCAATACTAACTCTAATACTTAATAAATAAAATAACTAGATAACTATTTAAATTCAAACTACTAATTATCTCTAACTATTTAAATAATCTTTCAGATATCAAGATTAATTCTTCAATATTTTTATTTTCCATTATAGTTTTATGTTTTTAAAATCTATACAATATACTAACTTATTTTCCATTATAGTTTTATGTTTTTAAAATCTATACAATATACTAACTTGTGATAAATACCATGCAGATTATCATCACCATAAAAATCTTTGAAATATTTAAATATGAAAACATGTTATATTATTTCTCTAAAAAATAATTTTGTATTTGTAGCATATAAATATAAATTATGCCATCAAAATACATATTACAAAAGAAAAGTTTAATTTTGAAGTAATGAACCTACTAGAATGAAAAATTATAAAACTATAGTTAAGGAAATATAAAACAAAAATTAAAAGTTTTAGGGTATGTATTTTGGCAATATTATTCGGTTAAACGGGTATATAGTATCGGGTAATCGGGTCAGGTATCACCTAATCACATACCCGCAAAATAATTTTTTCATACCCATACTCGTCGGGTATTGGGTATACCCATCCCAAATGCTTCGGGTTTCGGGTATACGCATTGGGCTCGAGTTTTTTTTGTCATGAACATTCACGTATGCTAATTGGCATTTTGAAGACGTGTACTCCTGTAGTCACCTACGTAAAATTCTTTTTGCATCTAGCATCCCAAGTTGTTTGAGAAAATGATTTTTTTTACCAGATCACCAACTATTTGTAGGAGTAGTTATCTTCGCATTCAAACCTTCTTATGAACACCTCATCATAAAACATTGGATATATTATCAGCGTAATAATTTTGCCTAAGACGATCATATGCAACTTCATAAAGTCTATGTACACGAACTCTTGACCTTGTAGTAGTTTTAACTTCACGTAACGCTACTTGAGGAGTTGTGGAGGATTTATAATAGTATGTGATTACTGATAATCGCCTAGAACTTGATGACGAACTAAATGATGGAACTTGAAAGAGACATATGTTAAGATGTAGGTTGGAACTAGGATTTTGCCCGCCGCAACGCCGCGCATTGCGGCGGCGCGCGACGGGTGGAAACATATAGTAAGACAAAACACGATTCGTAAAACGCAGTGTGTAAAAGACAATTACAAAAAAAGTGTAAACCACAAAGGTAGACACAAAGTGTACAAAACAATGCCAAAGACATTTCGGAAAACACAATGCATTGGCATTTGCAAAAGTATGAGTTGTAGTATAGGGGTTACAATTGCCAATTTTTTAAAGTTTGGCGGGTGTAAAAATTGAGTAACAGTGCAAGGGGTAAAAACAAAGTCTAAAAAAGACAAAGTGTAAAAGTATAGGGGTGGTGACGGAAATGTGTAAAAGATGAGGGGGTGTTGGTGGAAATGTAAAAGAAGAGGGTTGGTGGAGTAACTGTGTAAGAGCTAAGGGGGTGATGGTGGAAAACCAAAGTAGAGGGTTGGTGTTGACAAAGTTTGAAAGATGAGGTTATGGTTTTGAAAATCCAAAGTAGAAGGTTTAAAGACTAAATTTGTCATTTTATGAAACTTTGAAGATACCAAAGTCAAGGGGCTAAAATTGCAACATCGTGAAAGTACGGGGGTAGGGAGGCAAAGCCGGTGGGAAACCCGCGCGCGTTGCGGCGCAAGTACGTTGCAAACATCGAATAGATTAGTTGAAGCGTTATGTAATGCGTTAAACATATGAAAACGCGCATTTTGACGTATCCAATTTAACTCAATATCATTGTAGCTGGATAAAAATGTAAAAAAATATATTTGACCTGACTTGTTCTCCAAAAAAGTTTATATCGAAACGTATACCAACTCGAACTTATACCGACACATTAATTTTTAATATTCATAATACAACCCGCGGGCGATGCGTCGTAGGCACGCTGCAAACAAATTAGTCCAAGCGCTATGTCATGCGCAAACCATATGAAAGCGCATGTCTTGACGTATTCAGTACAACTCAATGTATGGTTGAATCCAAACGTTTAATTTTTTAAAAAATAAATTAGCGAACAAAAATAATTAAAGAAAGCAATAAGCTAAAAATGTATAGATATACGGTACAACGATAAAGTTGAAACATTATAAACTTTTGAGATTAAACCTCAATGGTCTAATATTGCAATGTAATTGAAGTTTAACTTGGAAAGGAAATGGACTCAAAACACAATTTAACAAAACTAAAAGCAAAGGGCTAAAATGTATTTTACTCAAAGTATGGGTGAAAATTTGAATTTTAACTTGGAAAGGAAAGAGACTCAAAACACAATTTAACAAAACTAAAAGCAAGGAGTAAAAATGTATTTTACTCAAAGTATGGGTGAAAAGAGGAAATGTCGAAATGGACTCAAAACGCAATTTAACAAAACTAAAAGCAAGTGGCCTAAATGTATTTTACTCAAAGTATTGTGTGAAAAAAGGAAATGACACATGCATGTGCCATAGGCAAATCCCACCGACTTTGTGTTTTAAGTGGGTGGACTCAAAACACAATTTAACAAAACTAAAAGCAAAGGGCTAAAATGTATTGGCCCCTGTGGTTATATCAGTTTTACTATATTGGCCCAAAATAAGAATTTTTAACGTTTCTGCCCCCATGGTCCCTATATCTAACCATTTTGGCCCCTAAATCTAACCAAACCCTAACTCAGGTTAATTATTAGGCACATGACTTGCACATGATGGGTAATATGGTAATTTCACCTCCCCTTTAATGAGTTTATAAATAAAACCCTAGCCCACTTCATCTTCTTCCTCCTGATTTCATCTGTTAAATCTTTCACCACCATCAACCGACTGCAACCACCATCAACACACCTGCCACCGCCACCATCATCAACACCTCCACCAAAACCTTAGATCTACAATCACCGTATCTTATTCGAAAACTCAAACAACGTCCCCGACTGCAACCACCATCAACCCCCCATATCTTATTTGAACTCATCGTAAACTGATAAAACCCATCTATGTCCGACAACGGAGAGCACCTGATTTGCGACTGATAATCAATAACCCTGCAGCAACATAAGTTCATCCTCAACAATCCACACCCTCTTAACCACTACTTTCTTTTCCTCATCTGATTCTGATTCCGATTCAGATTCAAATGATAATTGAGGTAGGTTTGAAATAGGGTTTTGAAATGGGGGTTTTTGATTTGTGGATTTTGAAATTGGGGATTTTTTGTGGGTGTTGGGGTTTCTTCTTCTTATTATTCAGATGATGATGATGATGATGATTGGTGAATTGTATTTTGTGTGATGATTTCTTGTTCGTCTTCTTTTTCATCATCGTCGGATGAAGCGGATGGGGGTCGTCTAGAGGAAAGGAGCGTTTGGTAGCCGTGAATGGGTTGATGATATGATTGATTGGTGAAAGATGGATGAAGGATTACAAGCAGGATGGGAAAAGGCATGTTTGTCTCAAGTGTTCATCATCGTGGTTTGAAGACGAAGATGTTCTTGAAGATCTGGGTAAGAAGACGAAGATGTTCTTGAAGATCTGGGTTTGAAAGTGGTTTGAAGATGTTCTTGAAGATCTGGAGCTGCAATGCTGTTGAAGATCTGATATGGTGCCAGCACTGTCTTAAGCGTTTCATTCCAGTTACTACACTACTTATGAAACAAATTCAAATTGTATATGTTTGTTGGTTGGATTGAATTTTGATTAATAGATTTTTAGGGGTAGAGATATGATTATGTAGATAGATATAAGTTGATGATTATATATCATAAATGAAATATTTGTAATTAAAACTTTGAATGATGGTTTCATGGTTTGTAACTTTCAGTGGTTTGAAGATTGATTGAAGATCTGGGTTTGAAGATGGTGTGTTTTGTTGAAGATCTGGGTTGCAGATGATGTTTTGTTGAAGATCTGAGATGCAAATGATGATGATTTATTGAAGATCTGGGTTTTATTTATAAACTCATTAAAGGGGAGGTGAAATTACCATATTACCCATCATGTGCAAGTCATGTGCCTAATAATTAACCTGAGTTAGGGTTTGGTTAGATTTAGGGGCCAAAATGGTTAGATATAAGGACCATGGGGGCAGAAACATTAAAAATTCTTATTTTGGGCCAATATAGTAAAACTGATATAACCACAGGGGCCAAAAACGTAATTTACTCTTTATAATATAATATAAAGGAGAGACAGCGAACCCTGTTAGTCAACAAATTGGACCATGTCTTTAAATAAAAACAAAAACAACCCATACAAGTTGACGTAGCAGTTGACTATAGGCTTGGTTAGTTGATTCTCACATGATAAAATACTACATGCATCCGACTTTGTACTGTAGGGTAATTTGAGATAGTATGATTAAAATTTAAAATTGATGTGAAATACTCCCTCCGTCCCATTTTAAATGTCCAAATTTCCACTTTTGGTTGTCCCAATTTAATTGTCATTTCCAAAAATATAAATATAATTTCCAGTTTTGCCCTTACCATTACAAACTTTCATTTTTTGTTGTCCCAATTTAATTGTCATTTCTAAGGACATTATTGTCATTTTACAACTCAAAAAATAAAATACTCAAATATTTCTTAAATTGTGTGAATGTGGGTCCCATGACATCCAAAATGGGACGAAGGGAGTATAAAGTTTAAAATTGATGTGAAAATATAAAGTTTAAATATACATTTAGGCATGACTCAGGGAAGTGGGCCATCGATTTTGGGTGGGAATTGGAACAGTAGAAAGGTACTCTAGTCTTTCCCTGCAACACTGCAAGGCTGTAACCTGTTGTCCTATTCACACTCATTACATGAATTATCATCAATACATACAATCAGAAGATTGCTGACGTAAGGGGAATAGTGAAATCACAGGGTTGGCCAAAAGTGGCGGCCAGGTTTACCTTTTTTTTTTTTTTTTTCATAAAATAGTTATTTATAAGTCTCGTCAAATTACGATTTTATCCCCTGTTTAAAATTACGATATTGCCCCAGCTCCAAATTAAATTTATACTTTGCCAGTCGGTATAAATCTACGATTTTGCCCTCTGTTAAAAATACGCTTTTGCTCGCTCTCGGTAAAAAAATTACGCTTTTACCCTCAGCTAAAATAACGTTTTCGCCCGGTTCAAAATAAAATTTTGTTTTCCCCCCGGTTAAAAATTACGATTTTACACCAGTTTATTATTTTATACATACTTTAAAATTACGGTTTTGTCCACTGTTTAAAATTACGAATTTGCTCCCAGTTCAAAATAAATTTATGCTTTTGCCCACAGCTAAAACCTATGAACTTCCCCTCGGTTCAAAATTACGATATCACCCTCAATTCAAAATTACGTTTTTGCCCCCATTGCAAAATAAAAAAATGGTTTTCCCCAAGCTAAAAATTAGGATTTCACCCTTGGAATAAAACTGAATTTTCCCCCAAGTAAAAATAAAAATATGACTTTGCCCCCAGCTAAAAATCGTGTCAAAAAACTGCTTAACACTCTTTTTACTATTTCTTTCTAGGAAAACTATAGTACTGTTTTTTTAATTGGTTTAGAATTATTCGGCTATCGCCCCGCAACGCGGACGTAACATCATCTAGTTGTCAAGAAAAATAAAAAAAGGACAGTAAATGATGTTCATCTAACATACACCCTATCTATCTTGTAAAACAAAAATATCTACTAAATCGTATAATTAACTGTTCATCTACCATGTGCCTATCCGTATTTTTTGTTTTGAAGGAAAAGTGAATTCATGTTTTTTTTTAATTCCGGATAAAAATAAACCCAACCATCACTACCAAACTTTTAATTGTTTGCTTTCTCTCACAGCCGTCTCTCAAGTCTCATCTAATAAATATTACATCCTGGCAATAAGTAACCTGTAGGTAACCTGCTAAGACACGATAACAGAAAAGTACACCATGTGATTTTTTACGTTTTTAAAAATAATCAAAATTTGAAAGTTAGGATCCATTATTTCTCCTTTTAGGTGCATAAAATATACATCTGTCCTATAGACATTGGATATAAAGTAGTTAAATGAGTCGTATTCATGTTTAAAATTTTTGTTGTTCGCATTATCAGATACCTGTTAAACCTGCTAAGACACGATTTGCCAGCCCTTGATCCACCAGCAACAATGCTAAGAAAAAACACAATTTTCATCGGCACATCAACAACTATGAATTAAACCATCAATATACCCGAGGATGGTCGATCTAGAGTCCTGTTCTTGTCAGACCAATCTAACACATTTAAAAATGGTATAACATATTTTAACTAATTAAGAAGTAAATAGAAAATATCCGATCTAACACAGTTAAAAAGCGTATAATATAGAAAATATAAAAGTTAACAACATATTAATTAAAATTAAATTCAGAAAAATGCAGGAAGGTACTCTATCCTTTCCCTGCAACACTCCAACAAAGTCCTGTGTACACTCATTTCCACTTTAAGAGTCAAGTCCATACTGCTTTTCCATTTACTAACTTTCCCCTTTCCCTCTCACGTTCCGGCAAACACCCATTTCATTCGATCCATTTGCTTGCTACCGTTGGATATATGTAAGTTCGACCGTAATTAAAGTCAACGTAACTAACTCGGTACGATCCGAATAGTTACACGTTGATACACGAATCGTATATGTTCATGAGTAGGTATATTATTATTTGTGAAATAATAATAGTTTAAACCTGAGGGACTTAATATTAATTAGATTATTATTAAGAGAATTATAATTGTATAATCTTAAAGGGCCTTAATGTAAGATTGGGTTTTATAAAAGGATGATTAATGTGGAAACCCTATACACACTTTTATAAAAACACAAAACCCTAACACCTTCCTAAGCTTGGCCACCATCCACTTGCCGTCGACCAAGCATCGCCGCCGCCTTCTTCTTGACCGGTTCTAGTCTCGGGTATCTTGTGTTCGGTTGTGAACTTCCTACTAGCGAGGATTCGTTGTAACCCGCGTGTTACAATTCTGGTGTAGTCGTCAAAGGTTGATTACTAAAACTCTCTATGATTGTTTATTCCTTTTATTTGTTTATACGCGTATAACCTTGATCCTGATTGGTAATATTTATTAATCAGGTTAATAAATCAAATTTATATAATCGGCTTTTGGTAAATTATATAAACCGCTTCCTCTATTATTTTGATACTATGATTCCCTTCAGTGGTATCAGAGCCACGGTTACACGCATATAGATGTAAAGTTATAATTTTGATCTATGTTTTATTTATCAAAAATTATTTGTTTTGACAAAAGATCAAAAGCTTTTGGTTGTCTATGGATTGTGATGTGAATCGAGCCCTAGGTTATGACCTTTGTCATGGTTGTGTTGGTTATGGTTTTATTTTGATTTGTATTTTTTCGGATATTGGATCCGATGTAATAGTATTTTTGATTTGTATTTTGTTGCGGATATTGGATCCTATGTAATAGATAGAATTAGAATAGATTTGTTTTTATTGTATTTTCAAATTTATTATTGTAATCCCTCGAGATCAAGATCAAGATCAAGATAAATGGCGAACAGGTACCATGAAGATAGAGATCGCGGGTCAAGTGGGAGCTTTCAAAAATTAGCTTTTGAAACCCTTTTGACTAGTTCGTTTCGTTTCTGGCTAAAACAAAACGGCCAACCTATTAGGGGCTCGATTCGATTTTTATTATTGTGTTTTGTGGTTGTGTTTTATTTATTGTAAACAATCTAGATAACCCAAAATAAATAAAATTTTCACAATCAAGACAACGGTTTTATTAAAACAAGTTTTACAAAACTGAAAAGTATACTGAATAAAAGTTTTTTATTAATATTTAAAACAAGATCATTCGAGATAAAACGACCGACATAGTTTAATAGGGTATTTAAAACTATATCGTGCGAGAATGGAAAGGAGTTTCTATTATCACGAATTATATAAAATCGGATTTTATAAACTATTGTGTAACTCGCCTCATGCTACGAGTTATTCAAAATATTTTTGGTAAATATTAAAATAAATCCCAAATTTTAAATTGATGTTTTATGCCACCCTTAACGAGTTAACACTTCATTCTAAATCGAACCCAAATGTTAGTGCTATACCCTGCATCTAGGCGTCCATCATGAAAGAAGGTAGTCATCGCGTTTCCTGTGTAACATAGGCCGGTGTTACAATTAACAGTAAAGGACAAAACATAGCTTGTTCATCAAGTGGGCATAGTTGGGGTTAAACATACATCGTTTTAAGCGATAACCCCAAATGGAGAGTTGTGTACTGGACACAATTAATAATCGTTGTTTACCTACATAATCATACCAGTGGATAGTGCTTAAGCCAATTCACCGTCATATGATGAATAGGGATCTCATCTTAATTAAAATTTTGTTTTTGGGTCATAAAATTAAATTAGGATATTAAAAACATAAAATACTAATTAATTAATTTTGAATTTTGTAGATGTCAACTGAAAACAATTCCTTCCAATTCTCTCTCAAGTTCATCTTAGAGAAGGACAAACTGAACCACTCCAACTTCATGGACTGGCACCGCAACTTGAAAATTGTTCTCAAGGCGGAGAACAAACTGTATGTTCTTGAAACGCCATTCCCTGATGAACCCATCAATCAGCAAACTGTTGCATATAGAAACTATGCAAAGTACTTTGATGACTCTATGAAAGTCTGATGTTTAATGTTAGCATACATGATTCCTGAACTTCAAAGGACCATGGATGACAAGATGGCATATGAGATGAATGAGCACTTGGTTGAAATGTTCCAACAGAAGGCTTGTCATGAGAGGTTTGATGTGATGAAATCACTCATAACCACTCGTATGCAAGAGGGTACATCAGTTAGCGCTCATGTGCTAAAAATGAAGGCATATGTTGATCACTTGGCTTGTCTGGAATCCCCCTTCAGTGATGAATTAGCTGGGGATATCATCCTCAACTCATTGCTGAAACGCCCAAACACGTAAAATCTTAAAAACAACGCAGCGGAAAAACGAGTTGTAAAATTTCTTTCTTTCCTTGACACATTACTTAAATTAAGGTTCAAATACAAGATATCAAACATTTACTAGTAAGAATTTACAACATTTCATTAAATTAACATCTCAAGGAAATACGTAAATCATGCAACGTGACCGTTCTTTCCGTACAATCCCAACTATTGACTCGATCTTCAATCCTCTCATTCTTCATAATAATATTATGTTCGCCCAACCTGCATTCACCACATACATACACATCATTAAGATTTGGTGACGTCTTTCTTAAATTAAACATATGTAATTAAATAACCACTCCATATTCCTTCTTCTCATGCCAGTCTCTTCAAATAAGCTTTCCTTGTATAATCATGCATTCCAATTCTTTGAACCTTCACAAGGTCCTTAATGGCATACCTGCATTCTCATTTCATACTTAAGATCCCGGTTTAGTAACTTAACACTCAAACATACACATATATCCCATTCACTCGTAAGCAATAAAATTCCACTTCGTACGCAGTCGCAATCATACATATAATTTAAACATGTACTTCACTACATGATTATGTACACATAAACAAATGTACAAACTATACAAACATACACGCTACATAAGACGTCCCAAAAGGGTTTGCTAAGACACCCTAAATACAAGCTTCCCAATGAAAAGATCACGTACATACGAGACTACGGGCATTCTTTCTTCTATTCATAATTACCTAGCAGTCCCGACTATCGGAAAGTAATTATTTTTCCTAACGGAATATACATATATAAGCGTTTACAATCGAAACCGGGTGGTTAAGCCTTACAACCCATAAAACATAAGAGGAAAATAGTCATACGTAGCTTAAAACGTGTTTAAACGAGTTCGCGAGACAAAATAGACAAAATAAACAATTTTCGCCAACCCAGCATGCCGTCGCGTCACGCGACGGCTCCTTGCCCTTGCTGTCGCGTGGCGCGACCCCCCTTATTTTCTAGAATGTTTGCTGCTGAATGCAGCAATTTCCAGCAACACTATACTTCACGAAAACGGACATAACTTTCTCGTTTTTGACCCGTTTTGCATCACATTTCTTCCTACGTGATCGTAAATTAGTCCTCTATCATAAGGAGTCAATTTCTAACATCCGGACTAGGGAAAGTTCCTTAACCTAAGTGCCTTCAACTAAATAGTCAATTACGAATTATTTGACCCGTTCATGTTTTTAGTAACAACTCACATGCTAAACTTAAAGTTCACATGAACGTTATAACTATAAAACTTTTACATTAATTGGAGTATCGTACTTGGGATTTACTCACCCGATACTCGGTATGCGCTAAACTCATTCACTTCATTCAATCCTACGAAGTCAAACTTTGTTAATAAAATTCCATTCACGAAAAGGTTTATTCATTAGTTATAACTCACAACCGAGTCTTTTGTCTATAATTTGCGTCTTCGTTTCTCGATTAGCATTCTTATATGAGATTCTACCCATTACCCGGTTACAATATCATAGCCATTATTTAAGCATCATTCCGTCATATCAATACTACTTTGTTTTGACCCGTTCGGTCTACTTAGTAAAAATCACCAATTTCATACAACCAAACCATACTCAATTTTAATCGTCATCATGCTTAATTAACTAGTTGCTACCTTACTTCAACAACCAAGAAGTGATTTCAGAAATCACTTACTTAATACCCTTACTTGACATCATCATTAAAAATACATCTTAACATAACTACTAACAATTATCAATATCATTCCAATAATTTCATTTACTACTAAAGAGGAAGTCCGGGAATTTACTTACCTCGTGCGTCCGAATTTGCACATAGCTTCCATGTTCACCTTCGACCCGTGGCACTTCCTTGTTTGTGCTCTTGATGACATGACTACTATCCGTACATGTCGTCACATTCATAACACAGTTAGCTTACATACATTCATTCGTTCGGCTTTCAAATCATGCAATATATGACTTTCGTTAGTTTATTAACACATATAAGGGATATGTATCTTCATACTTTATTACTACCGTACATAACACATCAACTAGCGAGTTCATAACGCAATAGTTTCTTGCATACAACTTTTACCCTTTTAACTTCAATCCTACACATAATCCACTCTCATTTTAAAATATGCCATTCACCTACATAACTATTACACTCACATATAAATTTCATTCCATAACACTTTTCACAAAAGATCAATTCCATAGTTTCCACATACAACGCAAGACTTCCTAATTCATTCAACATTTATTAAATTAACCATTCAAGCATTTAATCGAACACTTGGTGTGCATATAACATTGTAAGCATTATGTACAAGTATTCAATGCACAATTTTACTAATAATCTTCATAAATCATTTAATCAACTAAATTCACATCACTTATTCATTCTACAACATAATAATCTATTGGTATTTTGCACATAAACATTCACCCATCCAAATCTCTTGATTAGTTCACTACAAGTTCACCATACAACTAAATCAAGTGGGTTTCTACTCAAACTTTCAATCTAATCAGTATCATGCATAAAACATCTTCTATTTGATGATTCTAACTTATAAACAAGTTCAATTTCATACTATTTCATGGTTTAATCAAAACCCTTATCATCATCTAGCATCAAATAACATAATTCGACTTACCCCATGTTGGAAAACCCTTAGATGAGTGAGGAATTGATCACATGCATTCGTTTATCCTTGAGATTTCTATCCAATTTGATGAAGTTTGGTGAAACTAGGGTTTCACCCTTCCCCTGCTTCTGTTCGATCGCACCACCACACACACACTTATGTGTGTGTTTAAAATTTTTGTTTTCTTTTAATGTTTTAGGTTTTTGTCACTTTACATGTTTGGCCCTTCAAGAATAATATTTATATTATTATGACCAAGACTATCCTTACTTATTCATAACTAGCTTAAATTAAAAAATCTCATGGAATTTGGGGTGTTACAATTGCCAAAGTCATATGATTAGTTCACTATGAACTACAATATGAATGGGATGGAGAAGACACTTGCAGAGCTGCATCAGATGCTCAAAACTGTTGAGGTGAATATACCCAGCAAGACTGCACCAGTGCTGATGATCAAGGAGGGTCATGTTAAGAAACCTAACACCAAGAAAAAGGGCAATCAGGGCAAAGGGAAGGGCAAAGGCAAATTAGTTGCAAACAAGAAGCCTCAGAAGGATGCCAAGTGTTTTCATTGTAATGAAATTGGGCACTGGAAGAGGAACTGTGCTAAGTATTTAGCTGAACTGAAGCAAGCTAAGGATTCAGAAGGAGAGTCCTCAGATATATATGTTATTGAAATCTTTTCTTTTTCTGGCAAAACATAGGTGTTTGACACAAGATGTGGTTTTCACATTTGTAATGCTTTGCAGGGACTAAGAAAGATTAAGAAGCTGAAACAAGGCGACTTGGAGGTCCATGTTGGCAATGGACAAAGAGTTGCTGTGAAGGCAATTGGAGAATATGTTCTTTTACTTCCTTCTGGTTTAGAACTTGTTTTGAACAATGTTTATTTTATTCCTAGTGTTACTAGAAATATTGTTTCGGTTTCTGCTTTGCATGGACAAGGTTTCAATTATCGTTTTAATGGTGAATTTATTTCTGCTTATTTTAATGATGTATTTTACTTTGATGCAAAACCAAACAATGGATTCTATGAGATAGAAATCCAAAACAATAACATATTATGCAACATCTCCCATAAACGTAATAAGTTGGACTTTAACGATACGTATATGTGGCATTGTAGACTTGGTCACATAAGCGAGAACCGTGTTAAACAACTTAAAACCACAGGAATCTTAGATTCTAAGGGTTCGAAAACGTTTGGAAAATGCGAATCATGCTTAAGTGGAAAGTTAACAAAAGCACCTTTTTCAAATGTTGGAGAAAGAGCTAATGATCTGTTGGGACTTGTACATACAGATGTATGTGGTCCATTCAGAACAATGTCAAGACATGGAGAAAGATACTTTGTTACATTCACTGATGATTTCAGTAGATATGGTTATGTTTATCTTATGAAGCATAAACATGAGACATTTGAAAAGTTTAAGGAGTACCAAAACGAAGTATAGAATCAGCTAAATAGAACTATTAAGATACTTCGATCAGATCGAGGCGGTGAATATCTTAGTAAGGAGTTCATCGACCATCTAAAGGAGTGTGGAATAGTTTCACAACTCACTCCACCTAGAACGCCACAACATAATGGTGTGTCTGAATGGAGAAATCGAACTCTATTAGATATGGTTCGATCAATGATGTGTCGAACAACCCTCACACGCTCCTTTTGGAGTTATGCTCTGGAAACTGCCGCAAAACTTGTGAACATAGCTCCAACGAAAAAGGTTGACAAAACGCCTTATGAGATATGGCATGGAAAGAAACCAAAAGTATCCTATCTCAAGATCTGGGGATGTAACGCTTATGTCACTCTAGAATCTTTGGATAAACTAGATCCCAGAGGCGAAAAAGTAGTTTTCGTCGGATACGCTAAAAGGATCGGTTACCTTTTCTACCACCCCACTGAAAATAAGATTTTCACTAAATGCATAGGCACTTTCTTGGAGGAAGAGCTTCTGGCACGAGGGATTGGAGAAAACCATGTGGATCATGAAGAAATTCGAGAATCACAAGTGACTGAACTAGTTGTTCAGACAGAACCAAAAGTAACTGATCTAGTTGTTGAAGTTGAGCCTGAGAGGACTCAGGAAACAACAGAAACACCAAGTGTTCGAAGAAGTATTGGGGATCGTCGTGCACCTGAAAGGTATGACGATATCTTCATGATTGATGAAGCTGAACCTGCTACTTACAAAGCTACAATGTTGGATTCAGAATCCAAGAAATGGCAAGAAGCCATGAATGCAGAGATGCAATCCATGTATGATAACCAAGTCTGGGATTTGGTTGATCTTCCTACCGAAGGTCGGACTGTAGGAAACAAATAGATCTTCAAGAAGAAGACCGACATGGATGGAAATGTGCAAACCTATAAAGCAAGGCTTGGAGCGAAAGGGTTCACTCAGACTCAAGGAATTGATTATGAGGAAACTTTCTCACCAGTAGCCATGCTTAAGTCTATTAGAATTCTACTTGCCATTGCTGCATATTATGACTATGAGATATGGAAAATGGATGTCAAGACCGCGTTCCTTAATGGACACTTACTTGAAGATGTCTATATGGTTCAACCTGAAGGTTTTGTCGATCCAAATAATCCTAATAAGGTGTGCAAGCTAAATAAATCCATCTATGGATTGAAGCAAGCATCTCGCAGCTGGAATCTTCATTTTGATCAGAAAATTAAAGAGTTTGGCTTCATTAAAAACGAAGATGAACCGTGTGTTTACAAGAAATCTAGTGGGAGCTATATCACTTTTCTAATTATGTATGTAGATGACATACTAATCATTGGAAACAATATCCCTATGCTAAAAGATGTTAAGGCTTGGTTGGGAAAATGTTTCGCAATGAAAGATCTTGGTGAAGCCGCTTATATTCTATTCTAGGAATAAAGATTTATAGAGATAGATCAAAAGGGTTATTAGGTTTAAGTCAAAGTACATATATTGAAAAGGTCATACAACGCTTCTCAATGCAAGACTCAAAAAGGGGGGCTCTTGCCCATGACACATGGAACCATTCTTAATGGCGAGCAGTGTGCTAAGACCGAAGGGGAAAAGAAGAAAATGGAAAGAGTTCCATATGCTTTTGCTATCGGTTTCATCATGTACGTCATGTTATGTACTAGACCTGATGTCTCGTATGCTCTTAGCATGACGAGTAGATATCAACAGAATCCAGGAGAGAGTCACTGGGCTGTAGTTAAGAACATTCTTAAGTACTTAAGAAGGACTAAGGACAAGTTCTTAATATATGGAGGACTAGATGAGGAGCTGTCAATTAAGTGTTATATTGATGCAAGTTTCCAGACTGATCGTGACAATTCAAGATCACAGACGGGATATGTTTTCATTCTGAATTGTGGGGTTGTTACTTGGAAGAGCTCGAAGAAAAGTGTGGTTGCTCAATCCACTTGTGAATCAGAATACAATGCTGCATCTGATGCTTCTAAGGAGGCTGCCTGGATAAAGAAGTTCATTACCGATCTCGACGTTGTGCCTAGCATAAAGAAACCGATCGAGATGCTGTGTGACAATACTTGTGCCATTGCTCTTGCAAAGGAACCAAGGTCGCATCAAGCCACAAGGCATATACTCAGAAAATTCCACTATATTAGAGAGATAATAGAGCGTGGAGACATCGTAATAAGCAAAGTTCATATGGATCTAAATCTGGCTGGCCCCTTTACTAAGCCTCTACCTCAAGCTAAACATGAAGAGCATGCTGGAAAAATAGGGCTTAGATTTGCTAGACAGTGGGCATGATCTGTAGTTAGTATTGGTGTTTTAATTTTGAATTACAACAGTTACATTGAAATAGTTATTTGATTTATTGGTTAAATGCAAGTTTAACTATTTTGTAACTGTGTTCGTTATTTGTATGTTTATATCCTTGAATAAGCGTATTCTAAAATATCCGTAGTCGATCAAATTACATGGGAATGAATTTGAATGTAAGACTATTGTGAATTGAGATGATTGTATTCATGAGATGAATAACTCAAGAGTTTGAGAATCAAAATTCTCAGATATCACTAGGGAATGATATTGGATGTGTCTCGCTTCAAAACGATCTCCATGGATCTAAGTCATGAGATGTTTTGATATTGATCTGTTCAATCTGTCCTTTTTCCTTAGGCACATATTAAACTACATTGATCAAGGACAATCTTTGATGTTATCTAACATTGTCCTGAAACATGGGTAGTAATCCAGGTAGCGTTGGGAGAAATCCAAGGTTAAGTGGGAGTTGTATGATGCTGATGGAATTCTGTACTTCTATAGGATTAGAAGTTTAGACATTCTAGCGCCCTCTTTAACGGAAACTGGAATAAATGCGTGGCCACGCTCGAACTAAAAGTAGTTCGTTAGACCACTTTGAATTAAAGAGGAGAACAGAGAATGGTTGATCACTATATAAGAATGAATGATCCATGTCTTACGATCAACGAATGTTCTATACAGAAGGGACTTATTGATAGAATTATTAGGGCTATAGTATTTGGTTAAGTAAAGTGTTACTTGAACTCAATGAACTAGTTGACGACAGTAAAATGTCATGCCGTGTTAAGAGTAGTGCGATGCAGCTAGGCGTCCAACTCTGCACACGGTGACTCATTTAATTAAAATCATCCAAGTGGGAGATTGTTGGATATATGTATGTCCGACCGTAATTAAAGTCAACGTAACTAACTCGGCATGATCCGAAGAATTACATGTTGGTACACGAATCGTATATGTTCACGAGTAGGTAGATTATTATTTGTGAAATAATAATAGTTTAAACCCGAGGGACTTAATATTAATTAGATTATTATTAAGAGGATTATAATTGTATAATCTTAAAGGGCCTTAATGTAAGATTGGGTTTTAAAAAAGGATGATTAAGGTGGAAACCCTAGACACACTTTTATAAAAACACAAAACCCTAGCCACCCTCCTAAGCTTGGCCGCCATCCACTTGTCGTCGACCAAGCATCGCCGCCGCCTTCTTCTTGACCGGTTCTAGTCTCGGGTATCTTGTGCTCGGTTGTGAACTTCCTACTAGCGAGGATTCGTTGTAACCCGCATGTTACAATTCTGGTGTAGTCGTCAAAGGTTGATTACTAAAACCCTCTATGGTTGTTTAATCCTTTTATTTGTTTATATGCGTATAACCTTGATCCTGATTGGGAATATTTATTAATCGGATTAATAAATCAAATTTATATAATCGGCTTTTGGTAAATTATATCAACCGCTTCCACTATTATTTTGATACTATGATTCCCATCAGTGGTATCAGAGCCACGGTTACACGCTTATAGATGGTAAAGTTATAATTTTGATCCATGTTTTATTTGTCAAAAATTATTTGTTTTGACAAAAGATTAAAAGCTTTTGGTTGTCTATGGATTGTGATGTGAATCGAGCCCTAGGTTATGACCTTTGTCATGGTTGTGTTGGTTATGGTTTTATTTTTATTTGTATTTTTTCGGATATTGGATCCAATGTAATAGTATTTTTTATTTGTATTTTGTTGCGGATATTGGATCCGATGTAATAGATAGGATTAGAATAGATTTGTTTTTATTGTATTTTCAAATTTATTATTGTAATCCCTCAAGTATAAGATCAAGATCAAGATAAATGGCGAACAGGTACCATGAAGATAGAGATCGCGGGTCAGTGGCAGCTTTTAAAAATTAGCTTTTGTAACCCTTTTGACTAGTTCGTTTCGTTTCTGGCTAAAACAAAACAGCCAACCTATTAGGGGCTCGATTTTATTTTTATTATTATGTTTTGTGGTTGTGTTTTATTTATTGTAAATAATCTAGATAACCCAAAATAAATAAAATTTTCACAATCAAGACAACGGTTTTATTAAAACAAGTTTTACAAAACTGAATAGTATACTTAATAAAAGGTTTTTATTAATATTTAAAACAAGATCATTCGTAATAAAACGACCGAAGGGTATTTAAAACTATATCGTGCGAGCGTGGAAAGGAGTTTCTATTATCACGAATTATATAAAATCGGATTTTATAAACTATTGTGTAACTCGCCTCATGCTACGGGTTATTCAAAATATTTTTGGTAAATATTAAAATAAATCCCAAATTTTAAATTGATGTTTTATGCCACCCTTAACGAGTTAACACTTCATTCTAAATCGAACCCAAATGTTAGTGCTATACCCTGCATCTGGGAGTCCATCATGAAAGAAGGTAATCGTCGTGTTTCCTGTGTAACATAGGCCGGTGTTACAGTTAACAGTAAAGGACAAAACATTGCTTGTTCATCAAGTGGGCATAGTTGGGGTTAAACATACATCGTTTTAAGCAATAACCCCAAATGGAGAGTTGTGTACTGGACACAATTAACAATCGTTGTTTACCTACATAATCATACCAGTGGATAGTACTTAAGCCAATTCACTGTCATATGATGAATCGGGATCTCATCTTAATTAAAATTTTGTTTTTGGGTCATAAAATTAAATTAGGATATTAAAAACATAAAATACTAACTAATTAATTTTGAATTTTGTAGATGTCAACTAAAAACAATTCCTCCCAATTCTCTCTCAAGTCCATCTTAGAGAAGGACAAACTGAACCACTCCAACTTCATGGACTGGCACCGCAACTTGAAAATTGTTCTCAAGGCGGAGAACAAACTGTATGTTCTTGAACGCCAGTCTCTGATGAACCCATCAATCAGCAAACTGTTGCATATAGAAACTATGCAAAGCACTTTGATGACTCTATGAAAGTCTCATGTTTAATGTTAGCATCCATGATTCCTGAACTTCAAAGGACCATGGATGACAAGATGGCATATGATATGAATGAGCACCTGGTTGAAATGTTCCAACAGAAGGCTCGTCATGAGAGGTTTGATGCGATGAGATCACTCATAACCACTCGTATGCAAGAAGGTACATCAGTTAGCGCTCATGTGCTAAAAATGAAGGCATATGTTGATCACTTGGCTCGTCTAGAATCCCCCTTGAGTGATGAATTAGCTGGGGATATCATCCTCAACTCATTGCCTAAGTCATATGATCAGTTCACTATGAACTACAATATGAATGGGATGGAGAAGACACTTGCAGAGCTGCATCAGATGCTCAAAACTGCTGAGGTGAATATACCCAGCAAGACTGCACCAGTGCTGATGATCAAGGAGGGCCATGTTTCTTAGATCCTCAATGTAATCCGTTGGTTGATCCCGAGAAGGTGGATTTTAATGCAGTGGTAGCTGTTATTCCAACCTGTGGAGAATTTTATACGTGGAGGGGTATAGAGAAAGATTACGACAAGAATCTGGATAAGCATATAAAGGAATATTTTACACAACTCTAACGAAGGTGATAAGCATATAAAGGAATATTTTACACAACTCTAACTAAAGAAGACAATAGGAGAAGTTGATGAAAACCATCAAAAGAGCAAAATGAAACTGAAGAAAAAATTCAAACTGATTCTTCTGAACCGTCAAACAAAGATAAAATTATTGAACAATCCGATAATAAAACTGAAGAACAGTGCAGAGCCTGTACTGAAAAAGATGAAAACTTAAAATCAAAAGATATTGAGTTTACTAAATTAGAAACAGTTTTCAAAACAAAATGAAAAGAAATGATTGAAAATGAAGAAGTTTTAAAACAAAAAGTAGAAAAGCTGACACTTAAAAATAATGATCTTGAAAAAGAAAATGAATTGTTAAAAGAAATGTGTTCAGCAAAATGTAATGGTTGTGTTGAAAAAGATATTATCATTCAAGAATTACAAAAAAAGAATATGATAAAATGAAATTTGCAAATAATCACATAACAGAAGTTTATGAGACGTTGAACAGTCAAGTTAATTGTATAGACGGTAGAATGTCAGCAAGTATAGAAAAGGCAAGAATTATTGAGGATAGATATGCAAGTAAGCAACTGGAATTAAATAAATGTGTTGATGAAGTTGCTAAACTTAAACAAGAATTGGCTGAAAAAGAAAAGATTGTTACAAAACTTAAAAGTTATAATAATTCTTCATATATTCTCGAACGTATTTTCAACATCACACCAAATGATAAAGATTCTGAAAAGAATAAAAAAGGTATTGGTTCAGAATATCACCAGGTGCCACCGCTGTTAAAGGAAAATTACACATTCTATGATGAAGAAAAGTTGGCAAAAGGTTTGAATACGGTTGACCAATTACCTGAAAACATTGATGTGACTTACACTAAATCTGATAATACTTGTGATTCAGAGGTGGTAAGTAAGGTAGTTGAAAGTGTTCTGAATGAAAATGAGTCTACCAAAGAAGGTAAGTCCGAATCACATGATGAAGATGAAGACATTTTTCACAAAAACTATTTGAAAAATTCAAAATCTGAGAAAAATGTGAATGAAGATCCAATAGGATTGACATATACCATGATTGGATTGGACAAATTATTCTCAGATCTGGAATTTCTGATTCAAAATGTGATTCAGAATAAAATTGACAAAGTTTTCAAGTTGGTAGAAATTGAAAAATCAGAAATTGCAAAATTTGCTGGTATGAGCAAGAAAACTTTTTATAACAAACCGAGCTATAAAAAGAAGAACATGAAGGCTGGGTTGGGTTATAAAAAGCAACAAAATCAAAAGAAAAAGTTTGAAAAAATAAATGTTCAGAAAAAGATGAACTTTGTTCACGGAACAAGTTCGGAAGAAGGAAAGAACTCAAATTTAGACGAGAGTCTAATGAAGAGTTCTATTCTCAGAAAAAACAACAACAGGCTAAAGATGTTTCAAAGAAAACATATTTTAAATGTGATCAAGTTGGACATATTGGTCGCAAATGTCCAAATCTGAAGCCTGTTGATGTTGAGAAAAAGAATGTTCAAGTTGAACAGAAGAAACAGCAAACTGAAGTTGTTAAACAGAAGTCCACCAAGTTTGAATCACAACAAACTTGGAAATCACAATCAAAGACACCCAAGTTTGAGCCAAACCAAAATTGGAATCCAAATACACCCATATTTAGGACAACACAAAGTTGGAAAACAACGGTTGATATGGCAAAACCAAACCAGTTTTGGAAACCAGAAGTTGTTTTACCAAAACGAAACGTTCAAAATGATTCAAAATTTTATCAAAGGAACGTTTCTAAAGGATTGTGAATGATGAAAAACGAAAAATCGATTCAACCAAAATGGATGAAGTCAAAAATGAAAAATTCTTTGTGAAAAACGACAAAGATTTTCCATCTTTGAATGATTCATATTGTGTTGAAATCCCCAAGGTCAAACAGAACTGGGTTGAACTGTTCAAGTAATTGAGTTTATGACCTGGGTTGTTCTAGGTAATGTGTTGAGATTCCAGGATCCGGCGAGTTTGACGGAGTTTCATTCTCGAGATAACCGGCTCGGTGTATTTATGATTACTAAGAGAGGAGTAGAAGTAGAATAAACACCGAGCAGGATAATTTTAAGCGGTTTCTATTGATTATTCATCGTTACAACACCACGAAACCAAACAGATAGCATGTCCCCTCAGGGAACCAAAAACTCGTCCAAATGAGGAAACCTTCATCCCTATATATGGGGAATAGCCATCCGTCCGAAACTGCCATTGCCCATCTGTCCGGATGGGCTCCATCTGTCCGGATGGACTTTAACAATAAAAAAACCTTAGGGACGAAGAGGCTTATCTGGACTGACCTGATGTCCATCCGTCCAGATGAATTCCATCCATCCGTCCGGATGGACATTGTTACATACAATATCTTGACCGTTTTTCACTATTCTATACAATATTCAATACACGATCTATCTAGCTTATTCGCACAGTGGCAGACATACAAAATATGCACCAGTGGATTCCCCCTTGGCCGTCACTGTCGAATCATCTCATTGAAACCTTAGAGCCGTGTTTGAATATTCTGCAACTACAATCAGGATGAAATCTTCAACTGATACCCCCTTAATTGATGATCTGGGTTTGCATTAACAATATATCCCCCCTGAAATAAATCTTCAGTTCCTTGTTTGTACGGTTTCCGACCTCCTCTGATTTGCTAAACTACAATCTTCAAGAATAATCTCCAACTCGAAATTAATCATCGCAGCATCTCTGCTTCGACTATACCCACATCCGCGTTTGGTCTTTGATATATCATTTCAGCACCATCGATCACGCATTCCGCCTGCTTGATCTGTTTATTGTACAAAAACCCAACCGGCAATTGATATAAACTTCGAATACCACACCGAAAAACTTCAACTTATCGAAAATCCGCGAAGATCTGAAATCCCGTATAACCGGTAATCTCCACAATCAGCAAATCTTCATCGGATAACAAATCATCTTGGTAATGCATTCTGATCTTCGAAGCTCTCGTCCACGATTAGATTTATCACCTTGGATAATCCAGATCTCAGAAACTCTCATCCACAATCAGATTCACATTCCCGGACAATCTTGAGTAGAAACCACCCGTATACTGTTGCATCGTCACGAATTTCTAAAATACTATAATTTCAATATGAAATTTTTATTCCCCCTCATTTTTGCAAATTCTGACGTCTCTTCACTGAATTCCCCCTCAAACTGAGCAATTCAGTCTTCTCTACTCTCTGAAAAACTCGACTATATGAAGAATTTAACAATTCTGCCACCTGAAGTTAGTTTTTCATTGTTACGGCCCATTAATAGTCAGATATCCCGGATGATAAACATACTGCATTGATATCATGAGTACCCCACTATTTTCCACAATATGAGATCGCATCATCATATTTGATCTCTGAAGCACCGGACGATGTCTCCAAACAACCCATCTTTTGGAGACTCAGCTCGTCATAGCGATCAAATCCAATATCATTTGAAATGTAATATGATAAAAACACCTATATATAAGAAGTACCAGCAGCGTATCCATCATGTTTTTATCACATCACACTCCGTTTTTAATGCAATTGTCCATCCGTCCGAATTAGATTGGTCCATTCGTCCGAATAGACTGATTTTGGACCAAGTTGACAATAGAGACCCAATGTTCATCCGTCCGAATGGGCATATGTCCATCCGTCCCGGATGGAGATGTCCATCCGTCCTAATCTGCTCATCCACTCGAACATGTCTGACCATCTCAAGAACATTCCCAATCACATTTTTCGATCCAAAATCCTTATTTCTGTGAATTTCATGATGAAATTTCACAGGATTGTGCGAAAATCAATCACGAACATTATTCTGTCTTCAATTTCAAATTTCATCCGTGAGTTGACCTTTAATTTGATGTTTATTCGAAGTTTAACGTTTAAACTCCCTCAAAACCCAAAATTCATGAGCGTAGGTGATTCAACCAACTGTTAGATTAATTGAATTGGTAACCATAGCTCTGATACCAATTGAGATTTCAGGATCCGGCGAGTTTGACCGAGTTTCGGTCCCGAGATAACCGGTTCGGTGTATTTATTATTACTAAGAAAGGAGTAGAAGTAGAATAAACACTGAGCAGGACAATTTTAAGTGGTTTCTATTGATTATTCATCATTACAACACAACGATACGACACGGACAACATGTCCCCTTAGGGCACCAAAAACTTGTCCAAATGAGGAACCATTCATCCCTATATATAGGGAATAACCATCCGTCCGAAACTGCCATTGCCCATCTGTCCGGATGGACTTTAACAATAACAAAACCTTACGGACGAATAGGCTTATCCGGACTGACCTGATTTCCATCCGTCCGGGTGGACTCTATCCGTCCGGGTGGACTCTATCCGTCCGGGTGGACTCCATCCGTCCGGGTTGACTCCATCCATCTGGATGGACATTGTTACATACAATACCTTGTCAGTTTTTCAATATTCTATACAATATTCAACACACGCTCTATCTAGCTTATTCGCACAGTGGCGGACATACAAAATATGCACCAACAGATTCCCCCTTAGCCGTCACTGTCGAATCGTCTCATTGAAACCTTAGAGCCGTGTTTGAATATTCTGCAACTTCAATCAGAATGAAATCTTCAACTGATTCCCCCTTAATTGATGATCCGGGTTTGCATTAATAATGTATTCCCCCTGAAATAAATCTTCAGTTCTTTGTTTGCACGGTTTCCGACCTCCTCTGATTTGCTTAACTGCAATTTTCATGAATGACACCACCAACAAGCACCAACCCAACATAACATAACATACTAACACCACTCAAACGCCCAACCCAACATATCAAACTAACAAATATGCACAAAATATACAAAGGGAGAACACAACCTGACTAAAAATAGCGCGGTCCCGGCGGCCCAAAAATGGAAGACATCATATCGTTCCATTCTCCAAACGCAAATGAGCCGCTACTACTCCCTCCTTGTTGTTGTTGAGCTCCCTCTTGTTGCTGTGGGTCAATCCATTGTGAATGGTGGATCGGTGGGGTCGGATACGAAATACTACCATCATAAGGTGGTAGTGACGCATAATCCACATGTTGTGGATCCACAACCACCGACCGCCCAGCGTGCCAGTCCGCATGCAATCTCCTTTCTTGATCATCATGATATCGATTATTCATTTCTACTTCACGGTAATACGCATGTGTGCGATTCCATGCCTCTTGACGATCAAGGTTTTGTTTCAAGGACCGCTCTATACTTGCACTATTCCTCGTGTTTTGGTCAAATAACGTCCGCTCCGACCCCGACCACGACTCAAAAATTGGTGCCGGAGGACGTTGATTCTCGATCACTTCTTGCATTGTGCCTTCATAAGCCCAACCCGGCACATAAGATTGCTCCGTATAATCGTAAAACATACCACCATAACCTCTACCATAATCCCCTTGACCTACATTCTCACCTCCTTGCGGCTCGTCCGCATAATCCTCGTCACCACTTGGAACTGCCTCTTCATCACTTTTCGGCTCATCCGGCTCACCCGGCAACAAATCTCGTGCACCCACCTTTAGTGCTCTCCACCTTTGCCCTTCTGACTTTAACTTATGATAACGCTCCGACTGTGTGTATGACCAACCAATCCCCAACTTATCTAATGTAAAAGGCAGATGCCTTTTTGTTGCCCCTCTATCTTCAGATGTTATTGCCTTTTGTTGTTTCATCAGTCCCGTGATTATTCGGCAATACGGGACGATGTCTCTTCCTAACTTATTCCGGCAAATCCATAAGTGATTCATGATCAGATAGCGGATCGGAAAGCGCGGAGACCCATGCATTAGCGAATAGAGGACAGGTACCTCCGGAAACCTCACCTGCTCCTTGTCCCCCCTTCGTGGAATAACATTGAGAACACAGATTGCTAACAACAATTTCGCTTCTATTTTTAAGTTCTTCCGGTATAGAATACCACTGTATTTACCGGGTAAAAACAGTGCTGCCAACATATCATTCCATCGAGCATGTTTCTCCGGTTTAACCAGAAGGTCATCAAGAGTAGGTATCATATAGTCACGAGCATGCAAACTATCATACTTCCCAAGCTTCTTCAACGTGTCAAAAGACATCTCCACCGGAATCCCATTCACTATACCCGTTAGCTTCATTTGTGATGGCTTTTCATACGTGTTGCACTTAAGAGTTGCCATCCATTCTTGTATTTCAGTGATGAACAAGTTGTTTTTATCCTTATCAAAGCAATTAAGCGCCCCCTCCCAACCTAGAGCGCGAAATTTATCAAACACACCGAACGGGCTGAATTGAACCTCATTAACTTCTCTCTCACAAATGAATGCAGCAGCCTTGTTTTTCAATTTGTTCATACTGTCATGGTAGAGTGTTGGTTACCACTCCTCTGCTTGGTCATCCAATGGACCCGAATCCCATTTTGGCTTTTCAGCCGGGTCCAACTCCATTTCCTCCTCTTCACTTTCGCTTTCGCTTGCTCGACCCATGTATTGTCTCTTCCTTGGTTGTTGTTCCGGCTGTTTACCCTTTCCCTTCGAAGACGAAGATGAACTAGCTCCAGTCTTTTCTTTTGTTCGTGCCATTTCCTACACACATTAGAGTAAACAACACAACCAAATGCAAACATTAGTCTTCTTTCCCCACAATATCCCCACACTTGCTTGTTACTATGGTTGTAGATGTTAGTGAACCAAAAATTTATCAAGAATTTTTCAAAAATCGGGCATGGTATCTCTACAATGTAGAGATTTCCCAAAAGTTCACTACTTTACTAACAATCCTACATCTACAAACCATAATCATGTTCAAGTAACAAGTAACAAGTCAACACTATGAACAAGCAAGTGGGTATAAACAAACATTACTATTAACCTTCATTCTCACAATGTATCAACAAAACATAGTAAATAAACTTCTATACCTTGTTTGAAGATGTAAGAAACACAACTGAGGCAACAACTTCAAAAAGCCCCAAAATTTTGAAACTTGGGTTTAAAATTCGAACCCGAAAGCTTCGTTTTCTAGTAAATCTCTTGGCAAAATCAGAAACTACGTGAAAAATTAGTCAAAATAGACTCCGGTTTCACTTAGTTTGAACAAGAATTGAGTGAGATATGGATGATTGAAGGTTGAAGAAGAATGTGGATCTTGTGGGTTTTAATGAAAGTGATAGATGATAATGTTTGAAAGAGGAAGGTGAAAGAATTGTGTGGCTGGGGAGTATTCACGAAACCGTTGTTTATTATATATATATATTTTTTTTAATTGCAGAACCCGGAACGACCCATCTGATTACCCTGCGTACCGTAAATTACGGCAAGACCGTAAATTACGGTACAACCTGAACAACAACTTCTACCGTAAAACAGTAGAAATGCACCATAAAGCCATAATCAATTTTCTCTCCACCGTAACTTACGGTTCCACCGTAAGTTACGGTGGCATCTGGGTCATCCTGATTTGCTGAAAAATGCTGTTTTAAGTTCATTTTTTTTATATTTTTCAAAATTTTCAATTTTTTTTTTGTTTTATGTTAAAATTTTTCAAAAATGTGTAAAAATCACCCTACCCCCTCGAAAGTCCCGTGTTGTCCTCAACACAATGTAAGAGTAATTCATGACCCGAATATCCCCACACTTGTTTCAAACACGGATTTCAAGGAAGTACGGTAATTGTGCAAACTATACAAAATAAAACAAAACGAAATGCTACTATTTACACTACCAAACCTGGGCCTCTCACGGTTGTTCCTCATCGACCGGGCGTAAGATGTAGCCCGCTTTGTCAAGCTCCAAGTTGTTGATGTCGTTCCCCTCCAAGTATGGCTTCAACCGGTGACCGTTCACCGTTTGTTGTTTCAATGTTTGCTCGTCTTGGATGTCTACGTCACCAAACCTTCCAACTCGCCGAACAACATACGGGCCCATCCATTTGCTTTTAAGCTTGCCCACAAACATTTTAAGTCTTGAGTTGTACAACCAAACTTTTTGACCCACTTCGAACGTTTTCTTTCTCAATTTCGCATCGTGTACTTTCTTGAGCTTTTCTTTATAAGCCGATGCACATTCATATGCCTCATCTCGAATCTCTTCTATCTCGCTTAATTGTAGCTTTCTCAACTTTCCCGCCTCATCATAATCCGCGTTTACTGTCTTAATTGCCCAATGTGCCCGATGCGCTAACTCCATTGGCAAGTGACAACCCTTTCCATACACCATCCGGTAAGGCGTTGTGCCAATAGGAGTCTTGTAGGCCGTTCGGTATGCCCACAATGCATCGTCTAACTTACTTGACCAATCCTTCCTATCCGTTCTAACCGTCTTCATGAGAATTTCTTTGATTTGACGGTTGGACACTTCGACTTGTCCACTCGTTTGCGGATGGTAAGGTGTGGCAATCCGGTGATTCACGCTATACCTCTTCAATAATTTCCCGAAATTGAAGTTCTTGAAATGCGAACCACCATCGCTTATAATAACACGCGGGATGCCAAAACGAGAGAAAATATTGGATTGAACAAATTTACAAACAACCGAATGGTCGTTTGTTCGTGTTGCAATAGCCTCAATCCACTTCGAGACGTAATCCACCGCTACCAAAATGTATAGAAAACCATTCGAATTCGGGAAGGGACCCATAAAGTCTATACCCCATACATCAAATATCTCTACAACCAAGATTGGTTGTAATGGCATCTCATCCCTCTTCGATATGCTTCCCATCTTTTGACAATTTATGCAATTTCTAGCAACACACATGCATCCTTGAAAATTGTGGGCCAACAAAACCCACATGAGAGAACCCGGTAGCCTGTTTTGTGCCCACTAAAATGACCTCCACATGCGGACGAATGAGCATGGGTCAAAATTTCCAACACTTCTGTCTCGGGCACACACCTTCGTATAACTTGATCCGGTCCAATCTTGAAGAGATCCGGCTCATCCCAAATGTATTGCTTCACTTGAACCATAAATTGTTGTCGTCGCTTTTTGGTCCAATGACTTGGGATGGCACCCTGGCTAAGTAATTAATGTAATGAGCATACCACGGTGCAACAAAGGTGGAGACGGCTAGGAGTTGCTCGTCGGGAAAACTTTCATTGATTTCACTAACATCGTCGATCCCTTCCACCGGAATCCGAGACAAGTGATCCGCCACTACGTTCTCACTTCCCTTTTTGTCTTGGATTTCCAAATCAAACTCTTGCAACAATAATACCCACCGAATCAACCGAGGCTTCGCGTCCTTTTTCTCCATCAAATATCGGACCGCACTATGATCCGAATAAACCACCACTTTGCTCCCCCAAATATAAGCACGAAACTTATCCAAAGCATACACCACCGCTAATAACTCCTTTTCGGTTGTAGTGTAATTGAGTTGCGCTTCGGATAAAGTTTTGCTTGCATAGTAAATCACCACCGGCTTTCTATCAACCCGTTGACCCAAAACTGCACCAATAGTGGTGTCGCTTGCATCATACATTATCTCGAACGGCTTTGACCAATCCGGTGGTTGCAAGATAGGAGCTTTGACCAAGTGTTCCTTCAAAACAGTGAAAGCTTGCATACACTCGTTAGTAAAATCAAATGGGACATCTTTTAATAACAAGTTGCATAAAGGTTTGGTGATAACACTAAAACCTTTTATGAAACGTCTATAGAAACCCGCATGTCCCAGAAATGACCTTACACCCTTAACATTTTTCGAAGGTGGCAAAGATGCTATTACCCTTATTTTCGCCTTATCCACCTCCATTCCCCTTTCAGAAATTACATGACCCAACACAATGCCCTCTTGCACCATGAAATGACTTTTCTCCCAACTTAACACTAAATTTTTCTCAACGCACCTTTTTAAAACTTTGAGTAATTCATTAAGACAAGCATCAAAACTAGTGCCAAAAATGGAGAAATCATCCATAAATACTTCGAGCGACTCTCCAACCATGTCCGAGAAAATACTCATCATACATCGTTGGAAAGTTGCCGGAGCATTGCACAAGCCAAATGGCATTCGCCGAAAGGCAAAGGTGCCATATGGACAAGTGAAGGTGGTCTTGTGTTGGTCATCCGGGTGTATTGCTATTTGATTGTAACCCGAATACCCGTCCAAAAAGCAGTAATATTTTTGACCCGATAATTTTTCAATAATTTGGTCAATGAAAGGTAGCGGGAAATGGTCCTTAGAAGTGGCGGCATTCAATTTTCGGTAGTCAATACATACACGCCACCCGCCCGGTAACCGGTCGGGTGGCAATTTGTTCACCACTTTCATCTTTGACTACTTGAATGCCGGCCTTCTTAGGCACAACTTGGGTGGGACTCACCCAAGCACTATCCGAAATCGGATAGATGATTCCCGCGTCCAACCACTTAATTACCTCTTTTTTAACTACCTCCCTTAGGTTAGGATTCAATCGCCTTTGAGCTTCTCGTGTTGGTTTGGCATCTTCGGTGGTAATGATTTTGTGCATAACAATTGATGGACTAATTCCTTTGAGATCGGCAATCGTCCATCCTATAGCTCCCTTGTTCTCCTTCAAAACTTCCAACAATGCTTGCTCTTGTGCCAACTCCAAATTAGAGGCAATAATGACCGGTAAAGTGTCATTATCCCCTAAAAACACATACTTCAAGTGGCTCGGCAAGTCTTTAAGTTCCAACTTTGGCGGTTCCTCTAACGATGGTTTAGTACCCGAATCTATTTCCGCCGGTAAGCCTTCGAATTGATGAGTCCATGGTGGTCGACCTTCCTTCAAAGCCATGGCATCCTGTTTTTCCTCTTCAACCCGGAGTGCATAAGCATGTACCTGTTCAGAAAAATCACACAGGCAAACATCCAAACCATCCTCCTCATACTCATGCGGGTTGCATCCGTCAACTATATCTGCCATGAAACACTCATCAACACCATTAGCATTAGAATTGTTAGTAAAGACATTCAAACGCATTTTTCGGTTCCCAAAAGTCATATCGACTGTACCAAATCTACAATCGATTACTGCATGTGCGGTGCTCAAAAATGGCCGACCCAAAATTACATTTTGTTGTTGTTTTGGGTCCGCCGACGAGTAGTCCAAGACTAGAAAGTTAACCAGGTAATAAAATTCATCAATTTTAACAATTACATTTTGAACCATACCCCGGGGTAACTTATGAGACAAATCGGCTAAAACAACCGTTGTCTCCACCCTTGCTAACGGACCAAAGTCATATTGGTCATATAAGCCCCCCGGTAAAATGCTAACTCCGGCTCCAAGATCTAGCAACGCCTTAGCCATTTGAAAATTACCAACTTGTATGTTAATTAATGGCGTGCCCGGATCTTGGAGCTTAGGAGGAAGCTCCCCGTTCAAAACCGCACTCACTTGCCCGGTTAAGTCAACCCGCTTAGGCATTTTCTTTTTGTTTTGCCTTTTTTGTGTACATAATTCTTTTAAAAATTTTGCATAGGCGGGTACTTGTTTTATTGCATCAAGTAATGGAAGATTAATTTTTACTTGTTTAAACATGTCCCACAACTCTTCTTTTTGGGGACCTCTTGATGCAATAAAATTTTTCTTTCCCGGGTCAAGTAAAGCCGATGGAAACGGGACTTGACTCGGTTCACCCTCAACTTTTTCATTCTTTTTGTTTTTACCCAACCCCGGTTTGTTAACATTTGTTTCTTTAGGTTTAACCGGTGAAACTTCATCATCACTATCATTACCCGTGATGTCCTCAACTACCCCCTCAACCAATTCGGGTGACAAATTGGCTTTAAACTCTTTTCCACTTCTCAAAACACTAACATGATGAACATTAACATTACCTCTTGACGAACCATGTGATGGATTTACCTTGGTGTCGCTAGGAAGTTGACCCTTGTTTTCTTCAACTCCGCCACATCGGTTGCCAATTGACCCATTTGGGTTGTTAGTGATTGGATGCTTTTGTCACGAACCTCATCCTTTTGCATTCGAACTTCATCGAGTTGGTTCCGTTTTTACATCTCCGTTTGCATGCTTTTTAGCATCTCCATCATCTCATTTCCACCCGAAGACCCCCCTTGTTCTTGACCCGTTTGATATTGCTTTTGATAGCCTTGGTTGTTCCCACCTCGATATCCACTTTGGTTGTTGTAAGGTTGGCGCGAACCAAAGTTACCTTGGCTACCTTGAAAGTTCGGGTTAGCTTGATTTGAGGGGTTCCCATACCGAAAATTTGGGTGGTTCCTCAACCCGGGGTGGTAGGTATTAGAATTCATGTTGTTGTAATTTCTACCACCCGCTCCTTGACCTTGAACCTCATGAACCTCTTCATATTGCCCTTCCACCATTCCTTGGCAATTTTTAGCCGCATGACCTATTTCATTACACAAAGCACACACATCATAAATTTGGTTAGTAGTTTGAACATTACCATCATCTATGGCGTGCACTTAAGGTTGGGCAATGGCCGGTCGGGCTCTCCTCGATGCTTGAGCCTTTCTCTTTGATGTAATTGCCATGTTCTCCAAAAACTCCCAATCGTCATTTTCATAATTTGTGCCAAAAGTCCCACCGGTAATGGACATTAAATCACGAGCATCCTCGGCACTCAACCCCTCGTGGAAGGCATTCATCAACTCCCAAAGTTCAATCCCATGGTGAGGGCAATTTTTAATCATCATATTGAATCGTTCAAATGCCTCATGGAACATTTCACCATGTTGTTGTTGGAAGCTCCTCAACCCTTTTCTAGCATCATTAGTCTTTTGGGCGGTGTAAAATTCGTCTAGAAAAAATTGTTGCATTTCCGCCCAAGTATAGATAGATGCCGAAGGCAAAGTGTAGAACCACTTCTTTGCCTTGTCCTCTAAAGAAAACTAGAACAAAACTAACTTGACATCGTCGGCCGAAAAACCTTGACTCCTAAGAGTATTACAAATTGAGTCATAGGCCTCCAAATGAAAATACGGTTCCTCCGTTGCTAGCCCTTTGTATTTCGGCAAACTTTGCAAAGAATTTGTTCTAACTTCAAACGTCCTCCCTTGATCATTGTGAGGAATAACTACCGGTGAGGGATTTTGAGTGATTATCGGCCTAAAATGCGCTTCAATTCCCCTCGCATTTTCTCTAAAATGCCTTCTTGACACCCCCAACCTAACCCTTGGTCGAGTAGGACCCATTGGCCTTGGTATAGGCCCTTGTGGTACATGTGGTTGGAATTGTTGTTGTGGTATCGGTTGGTGTTGAATCGGCCTTTGGAATTAAGGTTGTACATTTTGCGGCCGAACTTGTTGCAATGGAATAGGGTGTTGCACTTGTAGCCCTTGTGGTCGTGGCCGAATATGTTGTGGTAGGAGTTGTTGTTGTGGCATTCCACCTACACTTGCCATCCCTTGAGATTGGCTTTGCACATAACTGAACTCTCCTTGATCACCATAACCCCCATAAGCATACCCGTCTTCATCATAACCCTCAAAATCTTCGTATCCTTCCTCATATCCATCTCCCCCTATACCCGAAGTTTGCCCAAAGGGAAGAGTCGAGTATTGAAAGCCCGATTGGTTCGATGGTCTAAATGTTGAAGTTGCATGAATGACAGTTGAACCTTGGGGTATTGAATAATGTGACGATGATTGACCCGAAACTGGGAAGAAATGAGTGAGTGGTGGAATCGTAGTAGACGGGCTAAAGGTAAGACTAGGTTCGACTTGAGTAGTGTTTGGTGGTGTGGTGTTGGTTGGTGTAGTGTCATGAGGTGGAGCAGGAATTGTAGTGGTATTAGGTATGGTTGTGTTTGGTGATGGGTGTGTGGAAGTAGGTATAAATGATGTGATTGTCGTGGTTACGCAAATTTAATCCCAATAACTACTATAGATAGCGGTAAATGGGTATCGAACTCAGGGAGTATGTGGAAAATGTGTCGATGTCACACCCCAACTTTCCACGTGTCACCGGTGGGCCCGGTGGGGAATATCGTAACGTAGTCGATATCATCATAGTCAAGCAACACAATATTTAAATGCACAGCGGAAGCAAAAGATAAATATATTACAATCCGAATATAAAGTAATATCAAGTATTACAACGGAAAGTAAAGGATCCACAGGCGGATCTTAAAACATAAATATTGTTCAACAGACTTTATACGCCTAGAACTTGCAAGATTCCTTATTAACGTCCTGAGCAGCTTCCAGCCTATTACGTACTTGTACCTGTCACTTAGACTTTTGAAAATACGTCAGTTTTCACTGGTAAATACACTCAACTGACTCATTTGAAAAGAGTTTAAGAAAATTGAATTAGATGCACCAGGCACAATTTATTTTGACACTTTGATTAAGATGCACAGAGGCAAGATTAATCTTTTATAACTTGGGGCAATTATATTTATAATCTTGTATACAGATTTACATGTTCGTTGTACATTCAGGGCCCGATATAGAAACCGAGTCAGATTAACAGACACGCCACAAGTATAGGCCCACAAGAGAGTGAGATACCGTTATTACTTAAGCAACTGTCAGGTGTATGCCTATACCCCGTGCTTAAGACGTGGCCATTTTATAATACAATGATGTCAGGGATATCCGGGACATGGTCATTAACCCCTAAAGGCTTTTATTTCAAACAATACTGATTAAACTGGGTTACCTCAATAATTTAATCACAATCCGATTAAACATTCAATACCCGACCAAGCGGTATCATTATACCGTATCCCAAGCCCGTATAGGGAAAATAAGTTAAGAGTATTTACCTGAGCTAGCTCCTGTCTTAAATAGCAAGAATTAATAACTCAGCCGTATTCACTTAAGTAAGCGTAGGTACAATTTACCGGAAGGCTCTAGTCTGGAATGATGGTATAAATAACCAATTAGAATGCTAACGGGTCTTTAATTAAGCCTAAGCTTAGACCGGTTAGTCTTACCGAAAGATACGGTTCAAACGCATGATTAAGCGAAAACCGGATAGAATGTGATTTAGACCCGACAAGTTCAGAGACTTTCTTAATATGGGTATTTCATACACATTCTGGATTTTGAGATAAAACCGATAAGGTTTGACCCGTTTCGGCTAATTTATGTAATCTTGTTACATAAACCGAACCGTACGCGTAATAAGCGTGACGGGTATTCATGAGAGCCATATACAGGTTTCCTAAGTTAATTATGCCTCAAATATGTTGTGACATCAGTAAGATGTCTTTCATTATGCCCGAAATGAATTTAAACACAAACTATGCCCCGTAGGGG